>JAZGTH010000004.1:9442500-10172500 GCA_036877525.1 Chromobotia macracanthus | reverse complement strand
AAAGGGAGATATGGTCATATAAATTCTTAAGATATAAAGACATACAGTCTTAGTTACATATAACATTTACATATGTGTAATATAATATGTGGCTTTTTGAATTTTTTAATGTAATTTCTGACATTTTTCACCACTCTCTTCTGGAGTTCACGATCATCCAGGAGGTTTTTAGACATGCTTATGAATTTCTGTTGAAACAAGAACATTGAACTTGTTAAGGGCTGACAGCAGTTTCTTTTCAATTTGTTGGATTTTATTAGATTTAGGCAACTGCAACAAACTTAATGACCACGTCCAAGCACAAATGTCTAAGAGAAGATGCAAACACCCTGGAGAGTAATCTGTGTTTTTACAGTTCCCAAAGCACCAGCCATCTGGTGTTACTTAAGTATCAAAAATAAAGCATTCTTTTGACCACTGAAAAAGCTTATAGCCTTTCATCGGCTATATCGGATGTAGAATTTCATCGTGTTGATTAACAATTTTTGAATTATGATTTTTATGCATTCTATATATCATAAATTATATTAAAATTCTTTGCTACAATTAAAAATGGGGTGGAATTCTCCATGACACTGATTAAAGTCTACTGCTCACTGTCTTTTAAATCAAATCCTTTAATAAATCAATAAACATCTGACACATTTGTAAACCAATTTATACATTTCTAACATAGATGAAAAGAGACATCACCACATTTTTCTAAGTATACATGCGATTTTGCCTTTTAACTTGACTTAAAATATCATCAACTCCAGACGTCACACACATGTGAAAGACAGCACATCAAAACATTCTTCAACTCTTTCAGCTCAGCAGGTGAACAAAGGAGAAGACAAAGGCAAGTGAAGCAGCTTTTGTGTCATATAAAAGTGACATCCACAATATGGGGCCTCTGCCCTTAATACAATAGCATGATGAAACCAGACTGTAAATGACAGTATCCTTTGGAGATTCACATGCTCTCCTGGGCTAGTTCTGCTGCAGTGACTCAATACAAATACTGTTTTACAACAGACTGTACAACTGTACAACTACTATATTGCGCAATGCAATACTTGATTCTCATTGGTCAACTGCAGAATTCTGTAGTCACTCTGTGATCTCTTTTTGTTATTCTTTGTTCATAAAATAATTTTAACTCTTTAGTTAGTTAACTAAGAAAAGACTCTTAACTATTAGTTAAATAATTAAATGAACCATACTTTAATGTCTTTTTATTTAGAAAGCAGTTGTGTGATAAGTGGGTAAATG
This sequence comes from Chromobotia macracanthus, assembly GCA_036877525.1. NCBI lineage: Eukaryota > Metazoa > Chordata > Actinopteri > Cypriniformes > Botiidae > Chromobotia > Chromobotia macracanthus. Next base: position 10,171,246 of record JAZGTH010000004.1, on the reverse strand, counting down.
TAATATAGATCCATTCATTTAATTAAATTAAAATAAACCTCTGTTGGCCCTGTAAAATAAAGGCCCTGTTGGTTTTTTCTATTATAGTGACTGACTTTGTACATTACACACCCATAAATATATATCATTTAAAATGATAACAGAGAACTAGACCTTCTCATTTTGTCTTTTAAAAAGAAATTATTAAAACAAATTCTTGATGAATCAATAAACATTGACACATTTGTGATATTTACCTTTGATGTCAGTTTTTTTGTAAACCGATTTATACATTTCCAACATAGATAAGAAGACATTAAACCTAAGTTAAATTCAATAAATTTCCTACATGGCCAGTTGTACTGGGTGGGAAAAAAGGCTTTTGAAAATTCCATAGATTTTGAGAGATTTAGAGATTATCTGATTCATTACGATGAGGGCTTTGTGTGTATTGGCTGGCCGTAGCAGACACAGAACAAGCAATTTAGGTCAAAGATGATACGAGGGTGTTAGCGCAGCAGAGCTGAACAAATCATATTTTTTTATTTGACTATCAGTGAAATCTGATATTTGATGTACATTTTAATCCAATAACAGCTAAAATGTGGGATTTGCCACAGGAAATGCGGTACAATCACGCTTGTGAGGAGAAACATAGGGAAGGTCAAATTGATAATGACATAAAATTTTAATAAAATAATTTAATTGATGTACACAGCTGTACAGTGAATGAGTTTTGGTAAACCTTTTTGCTCTATTTTAATCCCCACCATTATACTGTGGGTGAAAAACAGGCACCTAGTAGCTTCTTTCTTTAAAGTTCTAGGGCAACCAAGGACCCAGATGGGTTAACATCTTTAAACAGATATATGAAACATATTTAATTTTTTTAATGAAAAATATTATTTATCATTAACCAGAAGCAGATACACTGGACTAAGCAGACAGACACTTTCCTTTAGTATGTTTTAGGAATGCTGCTCTGAATAATATTTCAAACTAAAGACAAAGAAAAAACAAAAGACATCCATCTGATGTCATCAACATCAGCTCCACCCCCAACAAAACAATAAATCTTACAACATTCTCCAGATATTCTTATCAAATAGAAACACACCACAGCCTACTAGAATAGGTAAGGCAATGGCAGTATTGTCGGTTTGCCCCGAGCCAACCACACTCATACGAGACAACCTTTGAACATTACAGGAGACACAAATAGACGAAAAGAAAAATGTGTCTCCACCTGATGTGTAAAACTCAAAGAAACATCCAAACCAAACAAAAGTGAGTTTGGGGCAGAAGGTATCACCATATGTCTGTGGTAAAGTCACAGTAGATCTTATTGTGAGCAGGCTTGTGGATGGGAGGCTGTAGAAATAGGATACAACAAAACACTCTAGCTATTTACGGGGGAAATGAAGGAAGTGAAGCCATGGACTGTAGCCAAGTAAACCCAGTCTGTCATGAAGGTGCTGATTTTTTACAAGCAAAATTAAGGTTGGAAGCCAGTGATGGAGTGGTGGATAAGGATCATATTTTGATGACAGTATGCTGCAAAAACTTTGTCTGTTAGGAGAATTTGTTTCTAAATAGGCTAAAAAGTTACCGACATACGGCTGTAATACTTTTAATTTGGCATTGACAGTCCCTTCTAAAAAACGGCTTAATCCAGCCTAAACTGTTTTGGCAGATTTTTAGAAAAGTATTAGGCAATTTCAGATGTTTAATCCAAGGTTAAAGTTTTTTAAAAATTTTGAAATGCTATTTTCATCATTGTGATTCTCTGTGATTCTCTGTTGCTTTTTTGCTATCCCGACATTGAACTAATAAGATGACTGTGATAAGTTGTATGCTAAAGTTATATACATTTATAGTGAATTTATTACATTTTAATGTCAATTTGTGTTCATGAGCACAAACCATGTACTATTACTTTAATTCAGTGCACACAGTACAGCAAAAATAGACACAATGTGGAAATGATTGCTGTACTGTACTGCTCCTGCAATGCACTGGACGTGCTGCATCCACGTGCAGTGTGAATGCTATAAGCTGTTAACATGGGCACAGAAAAAATATGCACTATTACGCATTATTTTCCAAAATCCAAGTTGGCTTCTAAATTAGTGGCCAGAGACTCTGCAAACATTTTGAAATTTGAAACAGCATGTCTAGGGTTAAGGATTTAAAATTTATGAGAAAAAGTAAAACACTGGACGGTTGGTGATGCTAGAGGGTTTCGGTGGGAGACCATAAAGTTAGCCAAAAGACTATTCAAACATCTTAACCAATGTCTCAGATTTCACCACTTTGACTATATGGTTTAATAAGCTACAACAGAATTATATGAAAGCTACTAGACAATATATGTACAAAACCACCTTTGATGTCCGTAATGAAGCAAAACATTAACAGTTAAGTTTCTACAGTAAAACTGTGAAAAGGTTCATAATGGAGAGAAAGAAATAGACTTGAGGTCTTGAATATTCTCTGCTGCTTTCCCAACACGTTTTCCAGACACAATTAGGAACAGAACATTGTTTTGCCTCAGGTTTACTGTCTTTTTTGAGTGTCCTCCTCCCTTCTTTCGTATCGTATCTCTTTTTTCTCTATGGCGTCGGCAGAATGGCAGCACCTAGCCTTGGCACATAATCTGGAGTAGCAGATGGCCTACCATTAGCTCCTAGAAGCTAACATTTCCCCTTGCACAACAGAGCTCTGCAAGTCTGCTGACAGTCCTCAGCTTATCCCAGACCCCCTTCACAGCTCCTCCCCCATTTCTTCCATAATTCCATTGCTCTAGCTCTGGTGAGCTTCTAAATACAAAATCTGATAAATCCATCTTAAAGCAAGCTAATATTGTTATCTTTACTACATCCAGTTAGCGCTGCCTTGGAATCTGCAGAAGCATGTTACCCTTAGTGTGCCAATACTGACACAGATCCTTTTAGAAAGGATGCGTTATGTGTTAATTGGAATAATTAGATCAGGGCCTTCAAACTACTAAAGGATGCTCATCTGAAATTTTGGGGCACTGAAAGAACATAATAATTAAAATTGATTTTACCCTTCCTAAAATTTGTTATCTTGCATTTTGTGTTTTGTTACATATGTATCTTATGTTGTGTTTTGGATGCTGATGCAGATACAAATTCATGAAAGGCCAAATTTGGTAGAATTTCATGCCTCTTATTAGACCAATAATAATGAGGACCACCAGGGAGTTTTAAATAAGCCAGTCTGTGAGAAAACATCAACAAATATGATTAGACACAAATATGGCACAAACTCCATTTTTCAGACATCAGTCTTTTGTACAGAAACATCCTAACAGAAACATCAACATCAATTTTACAGCATGTCAATCAAATTCTAAGCCTAGGATTAATTTTTAACAATTCAAAACAGACTACTAATAGGGAACATCTCATGAGAGACCCATCAAAGTTTTATATTTCATGATGAGTTGATGATTCAGCCTGAACTGGGATTTTACAGAGCGCAAAAGACATACCTGAGAAAGCTTCTAGTAAATATAGAGGATTCTTAACTTGTCTGAGTCCACATACCAACAGTAAAATGTGTAGCTTTTCCACCTTCTCAGTATACACACCTAAACCACAAGTTAAAAAACCGTCTAAAATAACTACATATAAATAAAAACCGCTGATTTCAAATGAGATGTTTAGGATTGCAAGCAATGAAATCTAATGAGGCATAATTCAATGCAAACATGATGAACCTCAGTATGACATGAGGCTAATCCATCAAACAAGGTCATATGGATGTCCTTGGAGATGCAACTGGTGTAAAGCTGATGACATGCTCATGAGTACTTCATTAATATGTCACACATACAGTATAACATCATGGCATAGATTTATGGCAGTTTATTTAACATGGATCACAACATGCATGTGAAACACCAACAGTCTTGATAGGCTTCCACATTCTATTCAATGCAATTCATGTTTTGGGAACCAAAAACCTCACTAGTAAGATTGTATATGGGCATGATGATGTCATCATAATCTATAAAATTGCCTTTTGTCATGAGCTTGTTCCACCCAAATCTGTGCTTTACTCCTGATCATCCCTCTTTAAATCCCACCTATTCCAGATTATCCACAAAAATATGACTATAGAGTGATATTGTGTGAATATGTATATACATTACATGTAGCATCATTTGGTGACTTTCAACCCAAGCTAAAAACAGCATTGACTAAAACATATTCCCTGTCTTCTTCAAAAGATAGCAACTTAAAATGCAGAAATGCACCTATTCAATTTCACAACATGGCAAAATCATAAAACAGTAATTCATGAAATCATCACTCTTTAAAAACATTTAAAGCAATGTGTGAGGTAAAGATGAGGGATTAGACAATTGATCTAAGGGTGCATGCTTACAACAGTAAGAAAAAGTAAAAAGAAGGATGGTCTTCCCTCACTGGCCCTATAGCTGATTACATTTATATTTACATTTTACATTACATTTTTACATTTGACGCTTCTATCCAAAGCAAATTACAGTGTATGTAATGTACACATTTTATCAGTATGTGTGTTCCCTGGGGATTAAATCAATGACCGTTGTGCTTCTAATGCAATGCTCTACCAAATGAGCTACAGGAACACACTATTGGGTTAACTGGTTAAACTAGTAGTCACAAAGACCTACACTAGCTTCATATTTAGCAGTTAAAATGGGAGATAATGAATTTTTTAATTCATTAAATGTTTATATGCAAAAACAAATTTTTAATGCTTTATAATTGTAACTGTCATTTTGACAAGTACGCGTTCATCTTGTTGGTTCATCTTGTTCGTTCTGTTATGATTATAAAAAACATACCTGCACAAGAAATCAATGAACAAAACAAACAGGGCTGAACAAATTATTTTAAACTCATGACTGTGTGGCTCAGTCTCACTCCTAACATGTCTATAAATAATACACAAAGTAACAATATCATTACATTAAATAATCAAACAAAAGACAAGTAATCATTTTTCATGTACTGTACATTACATAACACAGTGCCTTAAAATGAATCAAACAAAGCACATGGAAATAAAATAAACCAGAATTATTTTTCATCAGAAGAAATTAAGTTTATCTGAAGTAATCTAGAGTTGGTCAGTGCTTGATTACATAATATAATCTCATGTCATGTGAGAATTGGGATAAAGGTTTAGCATCCAGTAAGCACTTGGTACATTTATACTGGGGACCAGAAGAGACAGGTTCATGTTACTTTTTTAAGCAAATTACAGTTCATTCAAGCGACACATTTTACCAGTACAGTCTCTAGGATTCAAACCCATGTCTTTGGTGTTAGAACCATGCTCAATTAGCTGAGTCACCAATATAATTACCAGACATTTCAGAAGCAGAAAACCAGACCAAAATGTCTGTGCTTGAATAAGAAGAATAACTGGATTGAAATGGTTTCTCTGTGATTAATGTTTTTGGTTTGAAATGTGTTCATTTATGGGACAATTGAAACTTTGGACTTTAAATTTGTTACGGATCTGAAGCAGGGTATTGTCACTGCAGTGTGAACAGATGTGCAGTGACTCCAGTTGATGGGTAACTTTTCAAAGGCTCTGCAACACTGAATGAAAATTTCACTGGATGAAATCTAAATGCTACCTAAAGAGCATAACTAATGATCACTTAAAGTGGTTTAGCACAGAGAAAAGCTTTCACCACCAGAGACTAATGCAACACTCCACCCAGTGGTGGCAGGGAAAATATGTTTTATTGTGTTCTAGAAACACTGCTTTAAACAGACAAATATAATCCATTACACAATGCATTAAATATTACATTCAAGCAAAGTATTTATGAGGCTTACAATTGTTTGTGTGCACATTTCAATGAATTCACAAAAAAAGATATTGGATTAAGAGCTAAATACAAAGTCTAAGCTGTTCATGACTTTTAATTTGAATTTGAAAACTTGCTAGGGGAAAATATATTTTTATATAGGTATTTTGACATGTCATAGCATACTCTTTAAGGAATAGTTAACCTAAAAATGAAAATTGTTGTAATTTGCTCATTCTATTACCGTTCAAAACTCATATTACTCTCTGTCTTCTGTAAAACTCACAAAAAATATTCTAAAAAATATTCTACTCATACAATTAAAGTGAATGGGGACTGGGGAAAAAATGACAAAAAAGCATAAAAGACAAGATTTAAGAAAGCAAGCCATACAGATTTAGATTGACTTAAGACTTAAAAATTAATTTTTGGGTGCACTGTGCCTTTAATCTGTGCCATCATTTTATTTTGATGGCATTATTTTTACCTTGCCACCTTGTTTAAATGTAGTGCACAAGTTTCTTTCAATGTGGTCTCAGTCACCTTGCATGTTGTAAATTTGCAAACTCTTTCCCACAGTAACTTTGAAGTAAGTCCCATGCTGTAATCTGGTGTTAGAGGATTTTAGAGTGGTTAGAGTGGTTTACGGTGGATTACATCCATCTTCAGACCGTACAGCAGAGAGAAAGTTTTCTCCACTTTACCATAAACAGAAGAAGCAACACTCCCATCCCTCATTCATGTGTCAAGACCTCTATATCTCTCTTGCATACCTCTTGCATAGACTATGATGGATAGATGTATGGATGGATGGATGTCTTCACACTTCTGATCAGCCTGTCATTTGTATCTATTCTTTTATCTTCCCTCTGTCTTAAAGAAGTGAGTGAATGATAGACAGTTTTATTTTTCCCAGTAGACAATTATTTTTGACAGTAGACAATTTTCCCAACGTTTTAGAAAAAGGTTAAAATGCCCTGACGACTTTCTGATACAGCAGAGGGGAAAATATAATCACTGCAGGCTGAATTGCACCTCAAAGGGTTCAGAAAAGACAGCTGTGTGTGTTTGCCCATATGTATGAGTGCAGCTGTAAATTGTACGAGTGCAGCTGTCTTTCCTACAGTTTCAGATCTAAGCATTCACCTGAAAGTAAACAGGGAGGGTAGAAACAAACAAGCCTGTCACAGAAAGAAGGGAATAAACTATGGTAAATAAAGGAAAGCACTCTCTCCTATGGGATGAGGTTATTCATCACTGTGTGCGCAGAAACTGATTTGGACAAACCGCTGGTTGTGCTTGCAGTTTTTTCTCTCATCTGTCTATTTTGTCCTCTACCTAAGAGACTGTTTTTGGTCTGGTTTTAAGGTTACTAAGCTTTTAATCATACGGAGGGACTTGTGGGTCCTTGTCTTTGTGTATTTTTACTGTGTGGGTGATTTTAACCTCTAAAGGATGTTGCATATTGCTGTCTTATTTTGTATTAGTGTTTCTTGCTCCAAAAAGGGCTGTAGTATATGTGACTTACAATCAGAAACTCTTATTAAAAATGAAATGGTTGCCATTGTACACCTAATTGCTTTTAGGATATACCATAAATAAATTTAAAAACAATTTACACAGAAATGCATTCCTTATTAATTGTTACTTTAAATATAATGCTATATACATGATAAAATCACTTTAACACTTACTTTTGTAAAATTAGGGCAACGGCACTGTGATAAAAGACACCAATATTTGACACTTTATTACAACAGCCCACCATATAACACAGGTAATGTTCCTAATTCTAGGGTGTTTATAGTTGCTAGGCAATATATGATTTTTGCACATTAATGCAGAACATGCTATGCCAGATGTGTATTTACAGTCATCTTACAATGATTATGAAGCTTATCCAATCAGAAATCAATGATTGAGCCATCCATTTCATTATGCAAACAAATCATCACTTAAAAACCTGCTTTACCACCTAGTATATCTGATAACCACATAGTATATCAGACTCATGAGGAGCCCCATGGCCTAGTCAAAATACAATCTAAAAAGTTCCTCAAGTTTCCCAACTACTGCCAACCCCTGTAGCTACATTTATACCTCCAGACAGCTCAAAGCCTCCCAGAGAAATAATAAAAAAAAACTTCAGTCTTGCCACTCATATGCATGAACAAACTAAACCATCTCTGCATCAGGACCCCATTTCCCATGAGGCCCTGCAGGCGTGACTCTAATCATCAAGTGCTAGGAGGGGGTCTATATTGCACAATCCCACAGGACCACCCAGATCTTCTCTGTCATGTGAAAACTTGCTCCACCTAAAACTCTTGGCCCAACTTCTACACAACTACAAACCTCCTACCTGTGCTCTCCTAAAACCCTGCATTGATCCAGAGCTGCCATCTCAACCATCCCATCATCCACCACCATACTTCTACTTCATGTCATCACATGACAGGAGGTTGAAGTACCTGCTTTGATAGAGCTGCAGAGTCTTGAGTTGAATGATCTCAGAACAGCGTCAGAAGCCCCAGGGGCTTCTACAAACAAGCGCAGGCTTATGCAGAGATCAATCTCCAAAGAGGAGCAGCAGGCAAGCTGGTATAGATTACTCTGATACTGTAGCCTGTATGCCCTGGAGAATGGATTGCATACTGGGCGAGACATTAAATCACTCTCTTTGGTTTTGTACAGTACAGTGTGCATTTTCATTATGGATATAAATTTTGGTCAGTTTGACTGCTTGACAAATAAATCAACCTAGGACTCAAGGGCAATGCATCTGTTCTTTTTCATTTAGTTGTGCTCTGTCTAGCTCTTTTTAAACGTAGGAACAGGCCCTGTGCATATGCCCTGTGCATTCCGTTACCATTGCTACAAAAATTTTGGCCAAACTGAGGAAAGGGAACCAAAACGAAAGCTAAGGAGTTGAAGGTGAACAATTGAGTGTACAACACTTTGTATGGCAGATTGATGTATGTTTCTTATTGGCCATAACAGAGAACATTAAGACAAGCCAGATTTAAGACACTCCTGATGGTAAATGATGGAGCATTGCGTTAGCAGCGCAAAGGTTGTGGGTTCAATTCCCAGGGGAGCACATGTACTGTAAAAATGTATAACTTGAATGTACTGTAAGTCGCTCTGGGTAAAAACGTCTGCCAAATGCATAAAGGTAAGGTAAAGGTAAGTGTCACACACAAGTCCAAGTAGAGTGTTGTTAGAACAGAGCATCAGCACTACAGAATGACGAAGTTAGCCAGTCAATTTTCAAAAACTCCATCAATCATCTGACTGTACTTTAGATGTCAGGCAGTATAGTAGCAGTCAGAAGTTTGGACACCTACTTGTTCTTTATGACTATTAGCTACAATTAAGGAAAGAAATCTAAATTGAAATACAAATGAAAGTATGAGTAGATGGTAAAATAGCATACAATCTTAAAATTAAAGGTTCCTAAAATGTTCTTTGTCAGTATGTATGGTTCCATAAAGAACCTTTAACATCCACAGAACTTTACTATTGCTTTTTGCAGTGAATAAAAGTTCTACAGACTATGTAAAGGTAAGATAAAGAGCCTTTCACCAAAAGGCTCTTTGGATACCAAAAATGGCTCTTCTATGGCACCATTATGTAGAACCTTTTTATCACCTTTATGTTTAAGAGTGTACATTCAGTCAATTGTGTCCAGATTTTGCACTGGTAGATCAAGGGTCTCTAATCCATGTTCCTAAAGGTCTGTTCCTAAACTGCAGAGTTTAGCTCCAAACTACTTCAACACACCTGCCTGAATGTTTCTAGCTGTCCCAAAGACTTCAATTAGCTGGTTCAGGTGTGCTTAATGGGGTTGAAGCTAAACTTTGCAGTTCTTTGTATCTTAATGTACACTTCTGTTTCAGATCTAGACAGAATCTCATTTTGTCTTACCATCACAAAGAAGGACAATACAATGAAAGATGGCAAAGATGTTGCTCCTGCGCTGTGTAAAAAGTTTCTCCAGCCTAAATGTTATTCCACTCTGGTGTCAATCCCTAAAACACATGCAGAGGTAGAGGGCATTTCAATACTATAATTCGGTCTTCTTTATGTTCTAATGTAGTGTCATCAGAAAGCATGTTGTGTTATCAAACAATTACCCTAGGTTGCTCTTACATATCAAAAACTAGGAAAGAAGTAGGTATCAGATACCCACTTTTGTTAAAAGTGTCAGATACAGGGATCACACATCTTCTATTACTTTTTTCAGTCAATATAATCAGTCAATATAATTTACCAGGGATTGCACTTACTTGAAAAGAGCTATTTGAAGCCATGTAATTATTTTAGAGGTGTGCGTAACTAAACAATAAAACTTCACTATAGAAATATCCATGACATTTCCAGGCCTGCAAAATCATAATTTTATAAGGTTCAATGACCATGACCCTGCAGATAATTAAATAAAACTAAATATCAACCATTAGAATTTCCCCTTATTATAATTTGTTCATCTAAAGAATATGTCCTTGGCTAATGTATTAAAAAATCTGATGAAATAATCTAAATAGAATGTGGCAAAATGACATTTGACAAAAAACAATTTCTATACCTAGACAAATTTTAATTTCTCAATGGTCAACAAACTAAAAAAAACTAATACAGCGAATTAATAAAACTACATATCAACCATTTGAATTTTACTTTTCATGGGGATAGATTGATCCAAAAGATTTATCAATGTTCAAAGCTCATCCCCAAACATGACCTTGCCAAATGTAATAACAGAAACTATCAGCAGGAATTCTATATGGCATGTGGTAAATTAACACATCTGAGATATAGCTAAATCAATATAGCAGCAGTAAGGTAATAAAAGAATAATATGCAAATTCTGGGCTGAGATAAAGCAGATTATTTCACACAGACGCTGGGGAAATTGGCTGGATGTTATCAATCCTGGGGGAGGGAAACCCCTGCTGTGTTTTTATATGATTGACTTGCATTCGGCATGAACTATAATACTTTAGACAGACTTTCTGTTTGATTTAAATGTCTGTCTGGGGTTTTATTTGGGGATAAAACGGAAATATAGATTTAATGTTATGTTGTTATGGGATACCGGCAGGATATTGCATTTGTGGCTGTTAAATCCTTCTGTTGTATTTATAGCATCAGCTGGTGCAGTACATGTCTTCCTGCCTCATCTTCACCAGCTCATTAAAAATGAGTGATGGCAATTTTATTCACTTATTTACTCAATAACCTTTCAATGGGCCTGTACTTTAAGTGTAACTAAGCTATTTTTATACCAAACTTTTTATTAACACTTGTGCCCAAAGATGTCCCCAATAGTACCATAGTACAACCATGCCTTATACTTTGATATTACCATGTTTTGGACATATAGTATGGTACTACTGTAGTGTTCTTTGAAGTACCTTGGAGTACCATGATACTGTCACAGTACCTTTTGTAAGGGCATTTAAAATGGGCCTGGGCAAATGGCACTTGGTCAGAGATTTGCCAGAGTAAGTTCTTGTCTTACTCTTGCTTTCCCCTTGACAAAATACAAGCTGCCTAGGTGATTACATTTTGATGAAAGATTACAGACATTTTCTTTTCTTTGGAATAGAATGTGCTGTTAAAATTGTGCATGGCAACACCAGTAATGTGTGAAAAGAAAATAGGTTCAGTTTTGACAAGGGTCATGTTGACTTCACTGCACCCAGAACAGAAGTTCACATGTGGGTGGAGGGAGTCAGTTCCTGACAGCATGTCTGGCTGCCTGCCTGCATGTTAACAACAAACAACATCACTTTCCAGAAACGCTTTAGCCTGTGCATTCAATTTGTCAGTGAACACCACAGCAAACCTACATGTAAGAGAGAGGAAAAGAGAGCGAGTTGACATGTTAACATGTAAAAGAACATGAAAAGTCAGATTTGTGCTATGTGTTCTGACGTTGAGAAACGCCCCGGTAACTGCACGCAACTGCACGCAACGCTTTCATCTCGCCTGCAATTCAGCCTCACTTTCCCAGCCAAAGACATCAAAGCTGTCAGGACCTGCCAAATATCTGCAATCACATGAGTCAAGCCATGCAAATAAAAGCATGGCAATGCAATGTACCCCTCATAGTGAAGATGAGTGGAGGCAGGTGAGGATGATGTGATGGAGGTTAAGGCTACATTCGGGTCTAGAAATCTCTAGACTACGGGCAACTAGTTAAAGCGCTTCTACTTTCCATTTTTCTGGTTGAATATATTTTGTCTTTCGGAGAAAATTATATTTGCAGCATAACAATTTAAGTGAAATGTTAAACTAAGAAAATAAATTAGAAATAAATAAATTATATATCCTGTTTTGCTTTAATGAAAGCATGAGTTTTAGCTGGCATGGATTGCACAACTTAATGATGCATGTTTTCCCAGCATCTTAAAGCAAATCTTATCTATCGGTAAAAATAATTAACATGGATGTCACAAATGCGCTAGAAATAGTGCAGGATCTGCTTAAAACACTTTAAAACTTTCTGTTTATTTCCAGATTTTTAATGTGGTCTTGGATTTTTTAACTCTGAGTATGTATTTTTGAAGAAAGAAGTTTGTGCTATGCCTGCCTTTGTCTCATCCTATAGCTTTTTATTCAAACTCAAAACAAACGCACAAATATGCACAACCACATGCACATACATAATGCCCCTTTGATTTTTTGTGGGTTGCGGGTGAGGTTCAGTCACATGGTTGTGAAGAAAGGTACAAAAAAAGTGTTATTTTCCAAATGACTGCAGCTAAACCCCATGGGTGTCCTACACCTGGCTTTCTTTTCTTTAATCGCTGTTTTTCATCTGTCTCCTTCAGGGAACTGAAGGTTGAGTCTGCACGACAGCGGCAGGGGGTCTGCTTTGAGAGATGTTTGAAGTGGAAGGGCTCTCATTGTTACCACGATTCCCTGTAACTATTATTCCCTTAAAAATGCCAGAAGGGTGTGAACCTGCATGTACTAATCAAACAGATTACACAAATCTGTAACACCTGGCTAAAAAAATTAAAACCACTGCTGGCAGGCTTTGGATAAAGATTCAGATGGTTGCTGATGAACTATAGAGTGAAAAGAGGGACTTGAGGCAGAAAAAGAAACTTTAGCTTTGGTTGTTAAAAGTTAAAAGTAAGTTTAAATGTGTAATTCATTTATTCATTAAAATTAAACTGAGATCAAACAACTATTCGTATACCCTCTGGTACCCAAGACCTCTGTTGAAGACCCTGCTATATTCTGCAGACCAGGAATGTCAACCACACAGCCTGTGGAGAGGTCCAGCCTGATCCACAAAAAATCTACACATTCATTTATTATATCAGTATGACATATTCATTTGTTTTTCTTTTAGCTATAGAAGGAGTTTAAATTGTTTTCTTGCAAGTTAAAGTTCACATCTAATAGCTTTCTGTTAATTACATGTGTCATTTAGCACTCCTTCTCTGAACCTGGTTCTGTCAGTGAGGGACTTCATTATGATATAAACTTTACATTAAGTTCTATTTGTTAACATTACTTAACTACCTCAGTTACATGATCCAGCAATTAACAATACCTGTACAGCATTTATTCATCTTAGTTAATGTTAATTTCAGAATTTGTACATTTTTTGAAATCAAAAGTTATATCTATTAAATTAGTAAATGCAAAATGAATTGTCAATGAACAATTAACAAACATTAACAAGGATTAATAAATGCTATAACAAATATATTGGTGATTGTTAGTTCATATACATTAACTAGTTACGTTAGCTAATACATTAACTAATGTTAGCCATGATAAAAACACCAGATAGATCATAAAACCCTAATTACAACCCACTGGAATCTGACCTGGCTTTGTGCAGAACTCTCTCCATCACTGCCTGTTTGTGCTTATCCTTCACATCCTTATTGACATCTGTTCCTCCAAACACCACTCCGAACAGCACTCCCATATCTGCAGAGGAATGCAAATTCAGAAGAAAAACCTATTAACTTATTTTGCTTATTGACCTCCTCTGAAGTTGAACTTTTAAATCCTTCGAGTGACGAAAACTCTTTGAGGCATGAAACAGTGTGTTTATCTTGCCAGAGGGAAAAGTAGTCATCCACTGTGAGCAATGATTCAGAAATATGTCCACTCTTTAGGGAGTTTAAAATATCCAAGCAGTAGACTTGACTCTGAATATTACATTCTGCAAGTAGATATGCTTGCACAAGATTATATGCTTGTGCACAAGATAATACATATTGTGTGCACAATACATCAGTGACCATATCTGTGTTGGTCAATTATAATGATTCAGACTGCATTCTTACTATACCAGGTTTCACAAAAAAATAAACAGTTATGCAACCTATGCGACAGTTTTATGATGGCTGACATCTTTGTTGAATCTATAAGTTTGGGATTTAAGTCATGTTAATTAGTACAGTCCTTGTCACAATTCATATTGTTTATAAGCAGCTTTTCTATTATTGAAAACTGAAACATTTTAAAAAATCTATGAAGAACCATGGCTCGTGTGTCAACAGTGATGCCACATGTGAGGTGGAGCCCAACTTTCTTGTATCACAAAGTACACAGGTGTGTCCTGCAGCTAAGATGTGACTCTCCAAACCCAAACATGCACTTATAACCATCACACTTACAAAACATAGTGCTCTCTCCATTAACCGTGCTCTGCGATGTATATTCATAATACAACACAGAATATATCCAGAATGCTTTAGTATTCATTGGACCTGCCTGCAATATTTGACAGTGATGTACTACAGATTATCTCCTGATCTCCTGAAGACACAAAATGACAAGGATAAGCTGTTTGTGGTATTTAAAAATAGATGTAGGACTGTGATACTTCCTGGTTCCACAAATCAAATGGCAATGTCACTGTACCTTTTTAAGCAGTGGTACAGTTCCTTGTTTTGGGACTTAAGCAGGCCAGGAAGACCAAGTCCATTTCAGCATCTGATTGTGAGTTTATTTTAACACAGGTCCGCTTGGAATTAAGACCCCCTGGAAACAAGGAACTGTATGGAAAATTAAAAACATTAAACGTAGCAACAACTCATATGTAAATATAATGTATAGAGAATGTGAACTACGTCACATGTTGCATCCTAGGAGGATCGCCCTCTGTTGCTAATAATGAAATTAATATAGATACCTGCATACCATTTGTTTTATTTTTGCCTTGAAATTAAATCTATACATTTTTCATGGTGTCGTTTGCAGGAAAGAGAGGCTATTTTATTGCAACTGCATGATTATTAGATTTTTTCACTATAGTTTGGTAGAATTGCGTTCGCAATGTATCTGGTTACCATGAAAACACTCACGCTGGCATTCGCTGATGTTTCCGCCATCATGTGGTAGAAATATCCAAATAAAAAAATGTGTTCAACAAGCTGACAGAAGTCGACCCATTTCTTTGGAAACATTTAACATATTCAGCTGTCAGCAAATTGACATAAATCTGACTAATTGGTTTATCCTCATTGCAAAGCTATAGAAATGTAGGCTACTGTGTAAAAACTATGTAAACAATCAGCTATTCTTAAAATCTCTGGTGCTAAAGCGGTGTTGCTTTTTGCGGTAATATTGTTTTTAAACTCACATTTACACACAATTTCTTGTTCTTATCCATATTGAATGCAATTGGATCTTGGAATTGAGAGAGAACATTACTAACTAGTTTTCAAGAAACATATTAACCCAAACCAGCCCGGTTTGAAAACCTGAACTGAGAACAGTACTAACCAGCTTCATGAAACGTATTAATTCAAATGTTAAACACTGTCCAATAAAGAGACAATATAATATAATAGAGAACGATTCGTTTACTTTTAGGATTCGTACAGAAAGACCGATAAGCTCAACGTATCATCATTGTTAGCTGCAATACTAAAATAAATAGAACAGAATAGAGCCTATCTTTATAGCTTTATCGTTGCTAAAATTATAAATACATGCAAAGGGAAAACAGAAACAGAGCATAAATGTGAACAAAAAAACACCAAAATACATAAACACATGCTTTACGTATACAGACAGGAAAAGCATAATATTGAGGTTAAATCATACGTTTAAATAAATTATTATAAAACATCATAAATTGGTGTGCTTTTTTTATTAGTTTGGGGGGGTGAAGAAAGAGAGTTTTGCATACAAAAAACAACATAGTCAAGTGATAAAATCGTTGCTAATAATAAAAAGTAACATCTTTGAGAACAAAACTCTTTCATTTGTATGGCCTGTTTTTACCCTGGCTTGGTAGCTGATCCCATGCTTGTCTATACGCTTTATTAATAATAAAGGTTAGAATACACAGGGTTAATGACGAACACGTCCAGATGACATACAGATCTGATGACTGCGACGCAGGCGCGTCATTGTGACGCTCGTGACTCTACTGCTGTCACGCGGTGTTGTGACTGGCTGTTTTACTCAGTTTGAGCCCTGAACTTCATATTCTCACACTGTAAGGACTTTAAAGGCAAC
The DNA here is from genome assembly GCA_036877525.1 of Chromobotia macracanthus. Taxonomy (NCBI): domain Eukaryota; kingdom Metazoa; phylum Chordata; class Actinopteri; order Cypriniformes; family Botiidae; genus Chromobotia; species Chromobotia macracanthus. Next base: position 10,154,922 of record JAZGTH010000004.1, on the reverse strand, counting down.
ATTTTGAACAAAATGGAAACTGGGAACATAGGTATACACGTCGCAGACTAAGCAGCTAAATGTGGCGTACTGTTAAGTGCAGAAGAAAGGTATGTCTACCCGTGTTTATGCGAATGTGTTAGCTTGTTTACTAACTGAAACACTTCAGTGGTTTACAATATGGCAGCTGCCGGTCTTGTTTTGTTATGGCCGTTTGAAGTGTCCAAACAAGCCTTTAAGCTGTTCTCTAAATTTTCTCTTTCTGCATTTCGAAACAGCTCAGTAGTGATACATGAGTCAATACTTTAACAATGGTGTCACTTTAACAATTTCCTGAATCTCTAGTATTACGCGATATGTAGTGTTTCGGTATCACATGTTATTATTGGCATAATTTGCTGAAATGGTTAATCTCTTGTTTATTTCCTTTAGGGCTGGATTTTGGTCAGTTGACAAACGTCAAGAAACAGACATACCAAGGCATGGCGGGCAGGAATGTAAACGAGAACACTCCACTTTTGGACAACTCTGGGACTTTACCCAGATCTGAGTCGGTGTTCAAAGGCAGGCGGCTGGCATGTGCTGCCGTCCTTCTGGCAGAGTCTTTAGAAAGAATGGCCTTTTATGGCATCACCTCGAACCTGGTACTCTTTCTCAACAGCAGCCCCTTCTATTGGGAGGGCACTTCGGCAAGCCAGGCCCCCTTGATTTTTATGGGGGTCACTTATTTGATATCCCCCTTCGGTGGATGGCTGGCAGATGCGTTCCTTGGCAAGTTTTTAACCATAGCTTTGAGTTTAGTCCTCTACTTGATCGGAATGCTGCTTTTCCCATTCGTTTCCAGTGATAACACCAGGAATTACCTGTGTGGCGAAGAAATGGCTTTCCCAGTACAGCCAGCAGAATGTTTTCCTGTGAATGGAACGGTGCCAGCCAATGTCACCTGCATCAATCGAACGTCTTACTGTGGACCTGCGGTCTACAGCGGCCTGGTGCTGGTGGCACTTGGGGTGGGAGCTGTGAAATCAAACATCACTCCATTTGGAGCAGATCAGGTAATAATACAGCTCACCATAACATTTGGTAGGTGAAGTCAGATCTCAGGGGTTCAGCCTGGTTGTCAAAGCAATATTTTTCTCTGTTGTTTATGGCTCTTATGAAACTCTAAAATAATATTAAGACCTTTGACATGGTAGCTGGTGTTGCTGGATAGCTGGATGCCTTGATAGCTGGAGGTTGATCACATGTGTAGTCACTATTTTTCTAGTGTAGTGTGTTGGGTATTTCTGATTTAGGGCTCTTGTATTGTTTTCCTTGCTAAATACTTACATTTTTAGCATGTGGAGTAGAGACTGAACCGTGTTTTTGGTTTCAGTATTCTCAACATGTGCCATTCATGTGAAGTGAAAGCATCCAGTGTGTCCCTGAATCTACTCAATATAGGTTAATATCTTGGAGTTTAAGCTGTATTCTCAAGCTACTGAAAAGCTACATAAATTCTCCACCCACTTATTTGACTGACATAAAAACAATCTTGACAATTATGAAAAAGTTTTTCTGGAACTAGTAATTGTGAAAATTTGCATTTGTAATTGTGAAAGATAAATGATAAAATGTTGATACGTTTGCTTATATTGTGCACATTTTGCACTCTAAATTTTGCAATTTAAAATTTTTTTTATTAGGTGAATAAAGTGGCTAAAGAGAAATTGCTGACATTTTCAGAACTAAATATCTCATACATTTATAGAACACCTATTGAAAGAGAAGTTTATTAGTAAGGATTTTTTTGCTGGCTGATTCAGACCAGTAGTGCAGATTATTAGTTTGCAGTGTTTTTACTGGTTTATTTATCAATAAGTTTTTTTTTTTACAAATGAACTGATAATTGTTTTTTATTTGGCAGGCACTTTTAGCCAAAGCGACTTACAGTGTATTCAAGTTATACATTTTATCAGTACATGTGCTCCCTGGGAAATGAACCCACAACCTTTGTGTTGGCAACGCAAAGTGTGTGTATGTAATATATACACACACACACACACACATATCAAAATAGGTGAATGATGACATCCCAATGGACTCCAAAACTATAGGTACATAATACTACCCTTACGACATTAAATATGTTAAATCGGATGTTTAAAGTTTGCAAGGCATATAAACATGATCAACAAATGTATTTAAGGGCGGGAGAAAGATAAATATTTTAAAGTATTACAGTAACCAATATTTTTAGTTACATTTATTTCCTGTAACATTTTGTCAGCCTCTCTGAAATTTGAACACACCTCTGGGTACTTTCACTTCACAACTGATAACACAAATACCACAAATTTCTGTGCTACTTTGAGTAGTACATTTACATTTAGCCTTGTGGGTAACAAAATGGTCTGTGTCATAAATTGCTTCAGGTCCATTTTGCATATATTGTTGCAATTACAATATAAAACATGCAAAGAAAACATTTTACAGTAAACAAATCCTTCCATTGAAATGCTGGCAAACAGCCTCTCTGGTTGGCAGGTTTACCACTTTCACTTCTTTGGAAGACTTCTCTGTGACATGAAATTTACAGTAGCCTGGTAAAGTGAAGCCAAACAAACCACTTAACCAAAGTTTATCCAGAATGACTGTATCTGTGATAAATTAACTATAAGTAACACACATTATGATGAGCACTGTTATTTTTTTAACTGTATGTCAGCTGAACCAAATGTCTAAATGTACAAAATGTCAAAATGAACCAAAACTCAAAAAAAGGAAGTAAAACTCACATCTGTCTTCACTGATGTTTCTTTCTGTTTGACAAATGGCAGTGCCATGTAATTTGGAATATCAAACAAACTATTGTTGACAAACTATATTGATTGTTAACTGTCTAAAATTAGTCTTTGTTATTAAAACATCCCAGATTTAATTTACAAGACAAGGTTTTTAAATGAAAATGACTTTCATTAAGCCAGTTTTAATTTAGTTGCCTTACTTTTAATTCATGTAATTGCGTGCAGTGTTTAGAGTTATAAACTACAGACTGAACCATTTGGGCAATACTGAATGCAGGGGCATGGGTTTGCATTTTAACTTGGGTTGGTGGGCTTTGAGGGCGACAACAAAGAGGATGTTTTCCTTAAAATATTGATTGCAGTATTGACAAGTTGGTTGTAAAGTGACCCCTATTCCCCCTGCCCCCCTGGGATTGATGGCTCTGACTGTCTGACCATAGTTATATAAACACAAAGCGTTTTCATAGACTTTTTTGGGATCAGACAGTTCTGCAGCATAGAATGTGCATCTCTTGGGAAATAAAAAGGTATAGTCTTCTTTTATCAAATTCTTGGAAGGTCACAGTTATTGCATTTAGTAAATTGCATATCTGCAGTTTAATTAAATGAAGAATGTGGTTATCGATTTAGCTTACAGTGCAATTTTGTAACCACAAACAAATCAAAGAGATGACATGGTTTTCCATGTCAGTGATTGTTGACTTTTCTGCCGCCCTTGTTTGATACAAGACTGTCCATTATGGATTTAGGAGTGATTTGACCATTTGAATTAGCGAGAGTGAAGATTAATTCATGTTTATTAAGTCAAAAACATAATCTGTTATTGGGTCCTTTAGAAACAAGTAAAAAAAAATGTTTATCTTTGTCAGTAAGACTGAATGTGTATTTGTGATGTATATATATACCTTTACAGGTGAAAGATCGAGGTCCAGAGGCAACACGGAGGTTCTTTAACTGGTTCTACTGGTGCATCAATCTGGGAGCGATCTTTTCTCTGGGTGGAGTGGCCTACATTCAGCAGAACATTAGCTTCTTAATTGGCTATATCATCCCAGCGGTCTGTCTTGGGGTGTCTCTCCTTGTCTTCTTTCTGGGTCGTACTGTTTTCATCACCAAACCTGCAGATGGCAGTGCCTTTAGTGACATGTTCCGGATTGTGGGCTCGGCACTCCGTGGCCCAAAAGAACCCAGTCTGCTCAGGTGAGTGCCAGATTTCATTTACTGAAAAACACTGCAGACGAAAGAGGATTGTGTTAAGTCCAATCAGTCACTGCATAAATACATTATTTTGTCCACATTAGGGCACAAAATCACTTTAGCTTGGCACAGAGAGCACAGTAAAAAATCACTGATGAATTAGTTTATGTAAAGCACTGATTCAGTTGGCCACACAAAAGTGAGAAAATTGACAGTTTTAAATTGTGGGTCAAAAAGCCCAAAAGAAGAATTTTTTAAATGCATCATACCAATATAACAGAAGAACACAAACAATTTTTATTTACCCCCAAAATCTTTCCTTTTCTCCCCATATGTTCGGCATCCCTTTTCATAGAATTTTCTTAGAGCTAAACCCTGCTGGCAAGTTCTGTGTATATTTTTAAAACTACAGAACCTATTTAGTCCTAAACCTAATAAAAACATAATTTTAAGGAGTTATTAGGAGTCTGTACAGGATCTGTGCTGTGTGAACTTATGAGAGATGGCTCTATTAGTCTGTGTCTATGTTATTTCTTATTTTATTCCTTATACTTCTTGTTCCTGTTCTGTCTCTTATTTGGCTTGTATTTCCACTGCATAAGTTAATGTCAAGTTCCATACCCTCTCTCTAAATCAAAGCTTCATTAAAAAACCTGACATGACACTTTTTAACTTCATGGCCAAATCTTGGGGCCTTTCAAGATTTTTTTTTGTGCAGAAGGCTTTCTTTCTCTTTCTGCAAAGTAATGCACTTATAGTGAAAGTCTAGGGGTAAATGCTAACATATGCACAGCTTCAAAACTACTTGGATTTCATTAAAATTGTTGACTTGCGTTAGTCATTATGCGTTAACATTATGACTTTAAAAAAAAAAACGTTATATTCAATGTTATATCCAATTTTTCAACTCTAGCCATGACCTAAAAGCCAGTGGACCCAGTTACCTTTCCACAACCTAAGCAACGGGCCCTGAAAGGGACTGCTTAAAATTGACACATTTCTACTTGTAAATTGCTCACTTAAGGTGTATTAAACCTGGAACATGCATTTTATGTTTTGGTACTCAGAGACAGGGAATGCATTTAAATCCATTATATTTTCCCACCTTCAACTCTAGGCCCAAGCCTACTTTGCTGGATGGTGCCAAAGTGACTTACGGTGGACAATTTCCAGAAGAAAAAGTGGAGGAAGTGAAAGCTCTGGTTAAGATACTTCCTGTTTTCCTGGCCCTTATTCCGTACTGGACCGTATACTTTCAGGTAAGTGCTTTTATGAGTGGATTCCCACCCATGTCTGTCAGATATGACATGTCAGATGTTGTTTCTACAAAATTGGAGGGGATTATGTAGGCAATGTGTTTTTAAACTTTTCATAGTCTTGACAGAAGATAAATAATTGCAGAGATATTTTATGAACTTGAAGTCTCAAGGCTTCTGACAGAAGGAAGGGTGTTGTTAGAATGCCTGGTGGTGATGAACAGTGCTGCTGGAATGACAAATAGGAGTGATTGATGCTCATAAGCAGAGATCCCTCTTTTTTTATTATGGGGCCCCCCCTTGCCCCTTTTTTAAATAGTAGGGGGGGGTTTTTTTTTTTCCTAAAAAAAAAAGGGGCTTCCTTTAACCGTAAAGTGTTGTTTTTTTTTTTAGGAGAAGGAAAAAAAGGACAAGCAATAAAGACTGGAACACCTCTGCTTTCTAAAGGAAAAAGCCCTGTGATCACTAGCATGGGCCTCTTAACCACTGAATTAATGTCACCTTAACATGGAAATACAATGTGTGAGCATCAAACCACACTGTGGGTGTTCACACAGAACATGTTACAGTGACCATTTTTTAAATTGTAGATCTATTGTATGTACAGATGTTTACATCTTTGGCTGTTGCACTGAGTTCAAAGATGTTGTGTCAAGATAAGTACAGTTCAATATGTCATGTAAATACATTGATCTGTTCTGTTTTTTTGCATTCCATCTACTGAAGCTTTCTTTAAGTGTAAGAATTTTTTGGTTACATCTGGCTTGCTTGCTAGACTTGCTAGACTAGTCTAAAGATTGTCAATAAGTTAATTCTCATGAAATCTTCTAATGATGTTTGCAGGCCGTGGTCAGCAAATATCAGGTTAATGTTAGGAAACATTTCTTGAATGTTTGAAGTGGAAATTCCACTGCAGTGGAATCCCTCCAGTGAATGCTGCTTTTGTAGTAATATAAAATTGGTTTGGGAATGCCGTCATGAGGATCGTTGTGTCGTAGCCCATCACACTCCAAAACAAGATTCTTTCCTCCAATTACAGGGAAAGGTCACATTATCTGAGGGCCTGTCATCCCGTGTGTTTCGTCTGCTGAGATGCTTGCCAAACGTTAGAAAGGTTACCTGCCATTGTTAGTCCTAAGGGCTTGAATTAAGGTCTGAGTTAAAGACACCATCTCAAACTTTGAGAAAAAACATAAAGGCTTACTGCATGAAGAGATATTGGAGAATGTTCCCATGAAACACCAAACCGCAGTTTAGGGTTGAAACATCGCTACCGTTTTCTCCTGCTGCCTCGTTTCAAGTCATAATCAATAGCAATATTCTGTTACAGTGTCTCTACAAGTGCTAAATGGATCATAGAAGTCTGTTCATTACCACTAAATGAGACGTAAACATAGCCAGCGTGTTTATGTGAGCTGTTGTCTTTGCTTGCAGATGCAGACCACTTATTATCTCCAGAGCCTCCATCTGAGAATTCCTGGAACCGATCCCAACTCCACGGACTATAGCCCGGTAAGAGCAGAGTGATCACAGTGCCAGTGCTCTCAAATCCATTCCATATTGGTCTAAAGAAAATATAATTGCCTTGTTAATGAGCAGTTTAATTATTACAGGCATTTTTTGTCACAGATTGTTCCATACAGAATTCTATCAATTGAGCTTTTTTTAAATAGACAGTTCACCCCAAAATTAAAATTGAAACTTATGTAACACTATTTCTTCTTTGGAACACAAAGAAATTCTGGAGACACCTAAGTCTCCTGAATCCATATTGTAGCTTTGTGTGAAGAACAAACTGGGATTTAAGATGTTTTTCACTGAAAACCTTAAAGCTAAAAAAATTCTAAACTAAAAAATCGCATCTAGGATGCAACAAATAATGACTAACAATATACTGTACGTGTACTCAAAGGAAATAAAGACAACTAAGCAGACTCTAGCACATTTAAATAAGTTTCATGTCTTATTTGTGTTTCAAATGTGGTACATGATGTATGAGGTTATGACAGGTGCTTGTGGTGATTGTGTAGACATTGAAGCTGTTCAGGACACTGTCTGGGTACTCTGGCTTGCAGCAGCTAGAGAAATCCTTTGAAAACCAGGATATTAACTTCAAAACAAAACATAACTAATCGCAGATTAGCACCATGTGCCTGCTTTCTCATCTGAAGTTGCTGTTTGTTTTTGTGTTTGTGTGTGTGTGTGTGTGCGCACTTGTGTGCATGTACGCTCTGTTAGGTAAGTGTGTCAGAACTGACATACCACCGCCTTGAGTTAAATCCCCTTTCACAATGACTAATCCAAAATCACCACTCCTGGTCCGTCCAATCAGCAATGACAGTGCATTCACATGCTACTCCATCACAGTGACAGTGCATCGACACAAATGTAACTAAATAAGCAGCTTGTTTGTAGCATGTTTTTGTGTGGTTTGAATGGTTGGATTTCTGTGAAATGGCGTTTTCCATGAGAGGCCGAGTCACATGTTAAAGACAGAGGAAGTGCAAAACAATGATGGGGAAGTGAAAAAGACAGAATTAGCAGTGTTAAATAACACATTGCATTTGACTGTGACTGGGTCATGTTATGGGACAGTTACTTGTAAAGCACCTGATGCTTTTTAAAGGACAGAATACAGGCCATCCCCCTAGTACATGACATGCTTATTAACAAAATACGGGTCATCCCAGCTAATTTGTCACAACTCAACTGTCCAGATTAAATGCATAAAGTTTCTGTCAGACAACATAAAATGATGTACAACCCCAAACCAGAAAAAGTTGGGACAGTATGGAAAACACAAATAAAAAAAGAAAGTAGTGATTTCTAAATTTTCTTTGACTTGTATTTCATTGCAGACAATACTACAGCACATTATTTAATGTGTTCCTCATGATTTTTATTGTTTTTTCTTAAAAAAAACAAAATTCCTATTTTGGTTCTTGCAACACATTTCAAAAAAAGTTGGAACAGGAGCAATTTAGGGCTATTAATCAGGTAAATTGGTTAAATAATGATGTGATTTGAAACAAAAGCAGCTTTCAAGAAAGATCTAGTCCTTTAGGAGCAAAGATGGGCTGAGGATCGCCAGTTTGCCAACAAATACGTGAGAAAATTATTGAAATATTTAAAAACAATGTTCCTCAAAGAAAGATAGGAAGACATTTGCTTATTTCACCTTCAACAGTGCATAACAATTAAAAGATTCAAGGAATGTGGAGGAATTTCAGTGCGTAAAGGACAAGGGCGCAAGCCTAAGCTGAACAACCGTGCTCTCCGATCCCTCAGGCGGCACTGCATCAAGAATCGTCATTCATCTATATGCAATATCACCACATGGGCTCAGGACTACTTTGGCCAACCTTTGTCAAGTACCACAAAACATAGTTACATCCACAAATGCCAGTTAAAACTGTACTGTGCCAAAAGGGAGCCCTATGTTAACAGTGTCCAGAAGCGCCGTCGACTTCTCTGGGCTCAGAGGCATCTGGGATAGACCATCACACAGTGGAAATATGTACTGTGGTCAGATGAATTAGTATTTCAGGTATTTTTTGGGAGAAATGGACGCTGTGTGCTCCGGACCAAAGAAGAAAAGGATCATCCAGACTGTTACTAGCAACAAGTCCAAAAGCCAGGGTCTGTCATGGTGTGGGGTTGTGTCAGTGCCCTTGGTAAAGGTAACTTGCACTTCTGTGATGGCACCATTAATGCTGAAAAGTACATAGAGATTTTGGAGCACAATATGCTGCCTTCAAGAAGACATCTTTTCCAGGGACGTCCATGCATATTTCAACAAAATAATGCAAAACTACATTCTGCACACATTACAAAGTCCTGGCTGCGGAGGAAGAGGATACAGGTACTTGACTGGCCTGCCTGCAGTCCCGACCTGTCTCCAATAGAGAATGTGTGGCGCATTTTGAAGCGCAAAATGTGACAACGAAGACCCGTACTGTTGCCCACCTTAAGACTTGTTTGCAGCAAGAATGGGACAAAATTACACCTGAAACACTTCTTCACTTGGTGTCTTCAGTCCCTAAACGTCTTTTAAGTGTTGTGAAAAGGAATAGCAACATTACAAAGTGGTAAATGCTTTACTGTTCCAGCTTTTTTTGAAATGTGTTGCAAGAACCAAAATAGGAATTTTGTTTTTTTTTTTTTTGAAGAGAAAACAAGAAAAATCACGAGGAACACATTAAATAATGTGCTGTTGTATTGTCTGCAATGAAATACAAGTCAAAGTGAATTTAGAAATCACTACTTTTTTTTATTTTTTATTTGTGTTTTCCATACTGTCCCAACTTTTTCTGATATGGGGTTGTAGAAAAATGATCAAGGTACAAAAATTTCTAGAACTGGCTCCACTCGAAAGGCCAGACTGTCAAAATGTGTAGGCTAAAACTTCCTCTGTGATAAATGAATAAACCCCAGTCTGTTGTCTTATAGCTTTTAACACACATTATCAATTACAGGAGAAGTGGCCTTCCTCTTTCAGTCTGGTCTGTGAGGAAGGAAAGTGTTAGGGTTCTCGAAGAAGAGAAGTGAAAACATCTCTGTTAACTTTTAAGCAAAATTCACTGTAACTATACAATTTACAATTTTTGTAACTTTACATCGGAATGCAAAGGTGTTTTCAGTGGTTTCCAGAGCACCGCTTTGCATTTGCTAAGGTTGATATTGCTGCTTCATTATCATGCAATAGATGCGAATGGTGATCACAGCTGTTCCTGGTCTCCATCCATTTACATTGCTTGTGCAATGTGCTTGTTATACATGCATTCTGCTTTCTGACAAGTAAAAAAAAAAAGTTTTGAAATGACATTAGGGTGGATAAAGTTTTTTTAAATATTTTTTTTTTAAAGATTTTTTTTTTTTTTTTTCTCGGGTGAACTCCTACCTTAATCTTTATAGCAATTTGCAGAGGAACAAAAACCTAATTTAGGTGATTAAAACTTTCTAAACTTACTTAACTACTGCAGTAGTTAAGAGCACATATAGGTGCCACATGAGATACATTTATTGTCCCTGGACACTTTCATTAAAACACGCTTTCTATCCTGTTTGTGCTCTGTAGCGCAGACTGAGGTGTGCAAATGTTATGTTGTTGTAGATTAGAAAAAAAAGTTGCTCAGATTTGCGCACACACACAAACACACACAAGGGTTTCACCTCCTAAATGAACATGTGCTGCTGTAGATTGGTCGTCTCAGTGGGCTGCACAGCCTAAAGGGAATTTAGTGTGCAGTCTTAACAAGGCCAAACCATGAGCCCTTAATTAGGAGATATCCATAAAGAGAGGGAGTTTAGTAATGTAGGTGAAAATTATATGACAAAGAAATGATGCAAACTGGCAATTTTAAATCAAGAAAAAAAGGATCTGAATGTGTGTGATGGTGGAGAACAAGAGGGAGAGAGTGCTCAGAGGGACAAGCCGTAGAATTAAAAGTTTTAAAAGTAGTAGTAATTTTGGGACTGACTTAAAAATTAAAGGAATTAAAATACAGACGTACAGTGCGACACATACTCACCACTTAACCGGTTAATATTCTTCTGTAGATGTAAATTGTGTGCATATAATGCGACAGTGCACAGCTGCATGCACGGATATATAATAAACCTTTTGAACTTAGGGCATCTTTTCTTCTGGTGCTGTTTCACAGGTACGGTTTGATTATTGTCAATTAAAGGCACAGATGGTGAAATGTTGAGACGGGTGTTCAAATTCATTTCAACCAATCAGATCACTGATGCAAGAAAGAATTGGATTGGACTTTTTTTCACAGCAACATATAACAGCATCATAATCATTACAGAATCAAGCCCACTACAGGAAATTAGCAAAAATGGTTTCCTGAAAGACTGAAGATATAATAATAATTATTATACAATAATTAGTGCCAAAATACGTAAATAGTCATTGATAAAGGTTTTCCTACATGTTATTACTTCTCAGAAACACCAGCTATATATCAAAGCACTGCCATTACTCATAATGCCCTAGTACTGTGGTGGTGAGATGTGCAAAGCAAGTGACACGCACATTTTTATTTTATTTTAATTCAATTAATGCAATTGCTTGTTTTATTTTTCCTCAAAGTCCTACATGACTACACCCATTATAATTCCCAAGTGCTTTCACGTAATTCACACATTTGCCCCTAGGGATTATTTTTTAAGGCCTTTTCAAAATACTACATTTTCACTAACACGTGAGTGTAGCAATCAGTCATTCATCATCAAACAAGTGCTTTCCCCCATGATAGTAAATCCCCCCCAGTGATTAATGATTTTATGGGCTATTAAGAGACCTGTGACTGTCCCTCTATCTGTAGCTGCACAGGGGTTTGCAGCAGTAGTCTAGCACTGACCACATGAGGGCACTAAGGTTGCTCGAATGATCTGTTTTTTGCAGTCTCTCTCTCTCTCTCTCTCTCTCTCTCTCTCTCTCTCTCTCTCTCTCTCTCTCTCTCTCTCTCTCTCTCTCTCTAATGCACTGCCAGCATTCATGTCTAATACCTACTTCCTCAATGGAGGGACAGATTGAGAAAAACGAAGAACAAGAGTATTATGAGTGACCTACACATAAACCTACTGCCTCTCAACCAACTGTTCCCTGCTCACTTTTATCCTCTTATTAACAATTTGTGAACATAACTCATTTTTTCCTCATTGTTTACAGAGCACCTTCCGTTTCCCAGCAGCTTGGCTAACAATGTTTGATGCCGTGCTGATCCTGATGTTGATCCCCCTCAAGGATAAAGTGGTAGACCCCATCCTGAAACGCAAAGGCCTGCTGCCCTCTCCTCTGAAGAGAATCGCTGTTGGCATGTTCTTTGTGATGTGTTCAGCTGTGGCAGCTGGTGAGTCAACACACAAACACATGGATTCATTTTTAAAACGTATTGAGTGTATTATCAAAGGTGTTACAGAAAGTGTTTAATCACTTTGAGCCAGGTCTGTGAACCTGTGAGTCTTTAGGTCTGTGAGTCTTTAGGTCTGTGAGTCTTTAGGTCTGTGAGTCTTTAGGTCTGTGAGTCTTTAGGTCTGTGAGTCTTTAGGTCTGTGAGTCTTTAGGTCTGTGAGTCTTTAGGTCTGTGAGTCTTTAGGTCTGTGAGTCTTTAGGTCTGTGAGTCTTTAGGTCTGTGAGTCTTTAGGTCTGTGAGTCTTTAGGTCTGTGAGTCTTTAGGTCTGTGAGTCTTTAGGTCTGTGAGTCTTTAGGTCTGTGAGTCTTTAGGTCTGTGAGTCTTTAGGTCTGTGAGTCTTTAGGTCTGTGAGTGTTTTTTCCTGCACCGCTCGCCTTGTGTCTAGCAATGTTTCTTACAAGCAGCCCTGAAAAATGCCGGTTTCATGAGATTGAGCTTTATTTTATATCAATTTTGTTTGTTTATATGGCTAATAATAATAATTAGATTATAACAATAAAGACATACATTGTGAATATTTCATGAAACTAGTTTATTTTAAAATACTAGAAAGCATTTCTGTAACACACCTCCCTTAAGCATTTATTACTGTTGTAATGTATGTAGTCATAAAATGTAAACTTATGAAAATTCAAATTGGTTTCATGGTTTACTGTTAAACTGGCAGTGGTGTAACCTCTGTTAAGTGCTATTATTTAATTACCCACCAGATGGCATTTATTGGTAGACCTGGTATTAGACTGTTTTTTATCGCTACCACTTTTAGATTTTAAAGACCCCTGTATAAACAAATAAGTATCTATACAATTATCTAAAATATTGATAACAATATACAGTTGTATCAACACATCCCCTACTTAATTATGTGAATTATTATTAATAGTACTGCTCACCTTAAACTAAGAAAATGAATTCCTCTAAGAGGGGTTACCACAAGGCCATTTCATTTCAGATATGGTACAGCAACTCCAAAGTCGGTGATGTGTAGTGTCCAATTGCTGAAATTCAGTGTAGAACACAGATGCACACACACTCTTGACACTTTCACACAGGCCACTGATCTCTCCTCTAAATTCTGTCACTCCTGTCCAACCTTCAGCTGGCTCTGTTGAACCCTGCAGAAAGCAGATCGATATTCCCGCTAGTTCTGACAGTTAATATTCATACAGCCCACCTTCCTTGAAAATACCAGCACTTTTACCAGCACAAATCTGAATCAGCACTTTTTCACTTTTTATTTTCTTGTTCTCTTTTAACATTTTTTTTGCAGATTAATTCTGGAAAACAAGTTAGGGGAAATTTAAAGGACTTGAAACCTAGTGAGCTGCCTGCCTAACTTGACAACACTGTTGACCATTATCAATGAATAAATGTTGTTACCTCAGATTGTTACCTCAAAATCAAGTTTTTCAGGGCTTGGAGTGTGAGTTTACAATGCTAGTTTTGCTTATTTAACCTAATTAATTATTTGGGTTAATTTTGTCTAAGGAAACTTAATATTTAATGAAACATTTATTTCTGAATGCATTTATTTATTTGTTGCTATATAATTTATATAGTGTTTATACTGTGTGTGAGGACACTGGAAATATTGACAGGGCAATGCAAATTCAAAGTATTGGCTGTTACTGGCCATTTTATGTAATACTGTAGAAACTAATTTTATATGCTAGTGTTATCTTGCTAACTACAATTTCAAATGGACTTCACTTTAGAACTGTGCTTTTAAAAAAGCTGTTTAAAAGCCAGCTTGCTTGGTTTTGAGAGATACTTGTATCTCCAAAATTTGAGTGCATTGTTTCCAAGCGTTTCTTTCACACAACCCCCTCTGAAGAAGAGTCTTTTTGACACCCTGTGCACTGTTGCTGCCTTTCTACGAAAAGTCCCTTTTTCGAGCTTATGTCCACAAACACAAAAGTTTGAGGCACACATTGAGAAAGTGGTGCAGTGCATGTTCAGAGGTTGTACAAGAAGACACCGCTGACAGGTCGGCAGTATCTCATCGTTCGGTGACTGTGCCCAGTACTCCAGTCAGTTCCCAGTCCAATTCCAGATCAGCCCAGTGGATTAAACCAAGCTTAGTCAGTCTGACAGTGTACGTTGCGTCCAGACATTGACATATTTCAGACTAAAGCTCTTTTTGAGTGAGAAGTTTTGGGACATGTACTGTGGAGTGTGAGAAAGTATGAATATTTTTCTTTCCCTCCCCATCTTTCTTTTGCTCTTCCAATCTCGCAGACTCTTTCAAAACCACTGTCAGGCTCCGCGCAGTGTGGGAAAGAGAGGTTTAGACGTTTTAAATTTCTTTTCTGTCTCTGCTGCCATCATGAATGCGAGAGTGTAGTCATCATGAGGGATTCTTTAAGCGGTAAAAACCAGAAAATTTGGAAAAACTCCAGACAGTAAAAATAACGAGATAGACGTCAAGTGATTTGGTGGATGATTGCAGAATTTCAGGTGTTTGCTGCTGCTGCTAATTTGTTACCAGTTTAATATATTTGTACCTGTTGACAAAAACTACTTTAATGTCTGTAAAGGTGTAGTCTCGCATTGCCATGCTTTTGACAAGCAGCATGGAGTGTGGGTCACATTGCAGCTTATTCTGGCCACCCACTTAAACAGGAAGAGTTCAATTTAAAGTGTGCTATAGATCCCTGTTTACACTGAAATTATTGTACATTGCTGGTGGTCAATGAGTCGCTTTTGAATGATAGCAGGCTGTTCTTATTGGTGCTCTTACTGAGCATCTGATGTATGGGGCATTGGTACTTGGTGCATCATGTTGCTTCTTATTTGCATAAAGCTTTGACTTTGTCACATCACAAGTGGTTGCTGTCACCTATGGTGCTGGAAATTGCCAACTTTCATTAAAAATGAATTACTTCAAGTCACTTTGTCTCTGTGTGTGAACGCACCTTAACTCTGAGAACAGAATCTGCAGGTGTGCTCAAGGAAATCCTATGTAATTTAAAGATCTGATGCCAAAAAGGCAGTTTTTGAATAATTTGAGGGCATTTCACTCCCAGACCGAGAGTAATAATGATGTTGAACCTGCAAAATGCAAATCATTCCTTCTTTGTATTCCCCATGAAATCAAATGAAAGTTTTGTTGCTTTAGGTCAGTGCCTATAAGCTTTGAGACCATCTATATGCTAGTTTAGTCCTAAAAGTTGACAACATAACATGTTTCTGCATTTAAAATGTACTGTTTGGGAAAATGGACCAACATTTTGATGACTCATGATGTTTTTGCAGGGGTTAAAATAAGATGTTCTCCAGAATGATAATGTCTTTTCCGCCTAAGGCAACCTGCATTCAGGCTAGCAATTGCAAGTAGCAAATATTTGTTTGAGGGTGTTGATGTAAACTTAAGGCGATTTGGAAAAAGGCAGTTGATATAATCCACCTCGATTTTTCTTGTTTCAACAGAAAATACGTCAACATAGGGGACAAATGCCTACTTTGTCACACAATTTCATGGGGCCTTTTTAAAAAGACCACTATGTGTAGTTAATATTCTAAAGTAATGCAGATGTGTATGACCTTGGTATCACATAACACAGCCTGAACATGCAGAAAGTATGTATTTAGTGCACAATGCAGATGTTATCTAATAATAAGCATTGCTTTGATGTAGCCATGAGTGAAAAAGGAGATCAATGGCACACCCATGTGAAATTAGAATGTGCATACCACATTTATATCACACCGTGTGTGTGTGTGTGTGTGTGTGTGTGTGTGTGTGTGTGTGTGTGTGCATGTGTGTGTTCTAGAGACTAATGAGAACCTTTGGGACTCTTTCTCAAGAGAGGGATCATCCCATCCACTGTACTCCCACTCAGTGACACACACCGACTCATTATTACACTACTACCACATACAATCACTGTTTAAGGTTGCTTTCTACATGCGAATATATTAAACAGAAGTGTGTGTTTTTAAATGTGAGGGAGGACCAAGTGTGACATGGATGTAGTGCATGTGTGTATATACTAAGATGCATGGAGTGGAAAGTGCTCATGTGTCTGACATAATGGAACCCACTAATGGGGCTTATTATATAGATGAGATATCTTGGGAAAATAGTCTTTTAGTGCCCCTCATTAATATCAGACCTGTAGTACT
This sequence comes from Chromobotia macracanthus, assembly GCA_036877525.1. Lineage (NCBI taxonomy): Eukaryota > Metazoa > Chordata > Actinopteri > Cypriniformes > Botiidae > Chromobotia > Chromobotia macracanthus. The sequence goes on along the minus strand of JAZGTH010000004.1, from coordinate 10,138,653 downwards.
TTCACAGTACTTTCTTTTCCAAGCCCCTTTCCCCTTTATTTCTTCTCAGCTCGGCCATGTCTCGCACCCTCTGCTACGCGACTGCATTAACATACACAAGCACACAAACGGCACCTGCGGACATGAACGGTACAGGTAAATTGCAGGTCTTTGTATGAAGATTTGAAAGAGTCTAGGACGTGTGTGAAATTAAATGTCCTCAAATAATGATAGATAATTGCAGCTTTTATCTGGGTCTTTGAAAGACAGCTCATCACTATGACTGTGGAGACACTAAAGCAGCATGAAAGACAAAAGAGAGATGCGTTCAAGCTATTTAAAGTCAACATCAAAATACAATTGACCCCATTTACTTTAATACAAATTGCTGGTCTTATTATGCATCATTGAAATGTAATTATGTGATCCACTTCTAGTTTCTCGCATGACGTTTTTCAAGGTCACTTAATTTTCCACCAATACGTACTGCCACAATTGATTGTAAACTCTAATTCAGCTCTGGTTCTGTTCTGGTATGGAATTCCCACTTTTTACAGTCCATTTACATTTTTTGGTCAAATGTGCCGTTTCTCTCTTAAATATGTCACATTACGTTAATGTATTGCAGAGGGTGTTTCATGTTAGCTTTTTAAATTTCGAGCACTGGAAAGTAGATGTGGGTGGGGAGTTGTTTCAAAGTATTACAGCATTTCACCTTACGATACTGTATTGATATTCTCATGCCAAGAATCACTACATTAAGTTCTTCACATTAATATTTTTGGGGGAAATGTGATTGGTAATTAATCACAGCAGGTCTGTGAGAAGGTAAAATGTACTGCAGCATTTGGCCACACAAACTCAATTATTTTTATTTGTTCAGAATACAAACACAAAATGAATTAGTAATATAACTGTGCCAAGCACTGGTCCAATGCACATGAAAGTGAGTTTAAAAACAACAATTTTGTGTGTATATGTTATTTTTCTCTAGGGTTGCCATGCACGGTTGTGTGTGCATGTGTGTATTTGATCTCTTTTACTGGAGCACTTTTAATCCCTAACTGAACCCAGCAGGGCTTGGATGGGTTTAAAAATACTGACAACACTTCCAGACCCTCCTAACAACATTTACACAACATTGCCCAAACAGATGGGTGTTTGGCAGTGGCGCAACCCTAAACCCAAAGCTGCCCGCAGGCACAGATGATGCCCACACACCTGGACACACTTGTTGTTCTGCTCTCGGGAAGCGGGCATTTCCAGGGCAAGCTGCTCTGACTACAGAACTGCTAACTCACAAACGACCGCCACATGGCAGACGATTCCTGAGGGCATTTCCACTTCCAATGAATTTTTACCAGAAATAAATGTTTTTTTTTGTTCTGCCTGGGTTTAGAATCTCTTGGAAGTTCAGTAGTGAGGGCTTTAATCTGCAGCAGGTCGCACTTTAAACCAAAGAGTGTTTTATTCCAGGCATTATTTGTATTCCGATCTAAATCTGACACACCACAGCCAAAGATCAGAGCAAGAGCTTCCAGTGTTTAGGTGAGGGATGAAAGATGAGAAGTGTTTGTTAACAGTAGCACCTTGAGTTAGCAGCGCTGTATAGATGTTCTGTTTTCATCCTTTACAAAGCAAGGTCATATCCTATACAGTACCCATGTTTGCTGTAGATCCCCCCTATTTTGTTTTAATTACAGTCAAATCAGACAAATGCTATTTTTGTAGCATATTTACTTGGAAATAAGAATGATTTTTCTTTATTATTTATTTAAAAAACGTAGGCTAAACAATAAGGATTTTTTCTGCTACACCTGCAAAGATATAAATATTATTTTTTTATTTAAATATTTAAATATATTTTAGTGAAATAAATATTTGTTGGAAAGCTATTCTGTATAACAGTGATGTTACTGATAGGGATATGTCATGAAGACAATCAAACTTGCTGCTCAGTATCTGATGTCAGATTTTGATTCAGTGTCTGCTTTGACTGATTCAGTATATGAACCATTTGTCGTTATGCTGCGTTTAAGTGCAGTCAGCAAAGGCAGTGCAATAGAAAGACGTGTTGTATGGCATAATTTCACAGTACATGATCTTTATATCACATTCAATTCCGACTGTATGATTTCTTTTGCTGTGGCACTCTAGATGCAGCAATGATGAAGCATCACCGGTCAGTAATGGTGCAGAAAACACTGCACATATCAAATATGGGGTTATGTGTAAATCTATGTGATGGAAGGTTTCCAATATTTTACAACAAGTTATCTGAACGGAGGTCTGGAACATGGTTATTATTGGATCAAGCTTTTAGATAGACCAGGCCAGCAATCTCTGCTTCTGTCACCCTCTCTGATTACCTGCTAAACCCAGCCTGATGTAATTGTGTGTGTATATATATGTGTGTGTTTGTGTGGGAGATAAGCTGTTTTTGACCTGTGTGAAGCGCCATTGACCTGACATTTAATCCATTAATGGACTGTTCGTACATTTTTCATTCACTGTTACATGCATTTTCCCTTTCAGACATTTCCTCAACTTTCTCTTCAGACATGCGTCCACATATTGGACACTTAGACAAACTGAGTCAGAAATATGCACACATACACATTTAAAATGTAATGGACATTTTTTTAATAGCTTGTGAAAAGTCGTTTGACTGATGGTTGATTTGTTTTATATGTACAGTCATTATTAGGACACCCTATGAAAACCTGTGTATTTTTGTAACATTTTTGCAACATTTTGGATATATGGATATTTAATCTCAATTTTAACAATACAGAGAGATTAAAGTAATATATCTAAGCAATTAAAACTGAAGGGGGGAGTTTCTGTAAAATGTAATTCCACAAAATGCAAATTCTAACTGAGGCAAAAGTTAGGACACCCTCACATGTATTCCCTCTTAAAATGGCTCAAATCGCACACAGGTGTATCACACCACGTGCACATAATTAGTAGATCTTACTCAGCATTTTGAATGGGGCTTGCCCTATCTAAACCTCAGACATTTAGTTTGGTGTGCTCCTGACTGTTGAAGTGAGCACCATGGTGAGAGCAAAAGAGCTGTCAGAGGCCTTTAGATAAACAATTGTAGCAGTCTGAGTAAGGGGTTTAAAAAGATCTCAAAAGATTTTGTAATTAGCCATTCCACTGTCCGGAAGATCGTCTACAAGTGGAGGGCTTTCAAAACAACTGCCAACATGCCCAGGTCTGGTCGCCCCAGCAAGTTCACCCCAAGAGCAGACCGCAAGATGCTAAAAGAGGTCTCCAAAAACCCTAAAATGTAATCTCGGGACCTACAGCAGGCTCTGGCTATTGTTGATGTAAAAGTTCATGCCTCTACAATCAGAAAGAGACTGCACAAGTTTAACTTGCATGGGAGGTGTGCAAGGAGGAAACCTTTGTTCTCTGAGAGAAACATCAAGGCCAGACTGACATTTGCCAGAGAGAATGTTGACCAAGACCAGGACTTCTGGAATAATGTTCTTTGGACAGATGAGTCCAAAATTGAATTATTTGGACACCAGAGCAGAGGACATGTTTGGTGTAAACCAAAGACAGCATTCCAGGAAAAGAACCTCATACCAACTGTGAAGCATGGAGGTGGAAGTGTCATGGTTTGGGGCTGCTTTTCTGCAGTAGGACCTGGTCAGCTCACCATCATAGAATCTACCATGAATTCTACTGTGTATCAGAAGGTGCTTGAAGAACATGTGAGACCATCTGTTAGAAAATTAAAGCTGAAGCGGAACTGGACAATGCAACATGACAATGACCCAAAACATACTAGTAAATCAACCAAAGACTGGCTGAAAAGGCAGAAATGGAGAGTCCTGGAATGGCCGAGTCAAAGTCCAGATCTGAATCCCATTGAGATGCTGTGGGGTGACTTGAAAAGGGCTGTACATGCAAGAAACCCCTCAAACATCTCACAGCTGAAAAACTTAAGCATTGAGGAGTGGGGTAAAATTTCCTCAGACCGATGTCAGAGACTGGTAGATGACTACAAGAAGCTTCTCACTGCAGTTATTTCAGCCAAAGGAGGTAACACTAGCTATTAGGGGCTAGGGTGTCCTATCTTTTTTCTCAGTTAAAATAGGCATTTTTGTAGAATTACATTTACAGAAGATCTTGAAAAGACTTATCTTTAGTTTTAATTGTTTAGTTATATTACTTTAATCTCACTGTATTGTTAAAATTGAGACTAAATAACCATATATTAAAAAATGTTACAAAATACAAATGCTTTCACAGGTGTCCTAATTTTTTCACATGACTGTATATGTGGGTGTGTATATATATAATTACATTTATAGCAAATTGAAATTAAAGATTAAAAAAATTATTTTGCACAAAATTTACCTTAAAAATATTTGAAAATGTATTATCCATTAATTGGCTTATCAGCAGGTTTTGGAACTGAAACAAGTGAACTAACACGTCTCTTAGACACAGCTGATAGTAAATTCTTCATGGTCATCTTTCATCAAGAATAAATTTATATTGTATTTATATTTAGTTATGGGGTATTTATTAGTCATTCGTAATTCTATCCCCTCATTCTTGCCCCTCTCAGGCATTTTAGAAACAAAGAGACTGGAGATCATCCACTCAAGCAGTCCCATCCAGCAGTCACTCGGTGGAGTTACATACTATGCAGCTGATCTGCCCATATGGTGGCAGGTGCCTCAGTACGTCCTCATTGGTGTCAGTGAAATCTTCGCTAGTATTGCAGGTAGGTGGTCCTGAGGTTTGGCAGTTGCACTGAACTTCGCAAAAAGCTTGTAACCACACAAACACCTTCACAAACAGGGCTTCCAATAGACTTTTCACCCTCTTGTTAACCCTGGCTTAATATTTTTCTAATATTATTCTTAATATTAACTAGCATTATTCATAAAAATATAACAAAAATATTGATTGCATCTTTAATACTTCAATACTTTTTTAGTGAAAGCGACATATTTGTCAAATATTGTAACCCTCAAATATTGATATATTGATATATCTCAATATATATATATATATATATATATATAATCTATATGTGTCTATCTATTGATATATATCTTGATATATATCTTGATATTGTATTTCAGGCCAGGCCAAGTTGCTGAATACAAAATATGGTCTGGTATGTAAATGCCGGCAGTCATATGATAATGTTCTGTTGGTTCTAATGTCAAGATGATTTCTGAACATGTTTTGCCGGTAGTTAGGTTAATGGTCTGGGTGGACTAGGAATGGAGTGTGTTATGAATATGAGGGTAAGGCTATGTGGTTTATTGAACCGTTATTCTTTAAGGGCAGGTAAAACCCTGTTTTCCATGATATGCCCCTTTCAGTGGTTCATAAGGCCAGATGTAATACAGAGTCCATTAGGGTATAATATATTAAAGAGAATGACTATGATAAGACACTTATAATATTCTGTATATATTTGTTTCTCGTACATAAATATGTATATAATGAAAAGTTGTCTATGCATATATGATGTATATTGTTTAGTGTATTCAATGTGTATTTTTCTTCTAGCTCTCGGTCTCTTCTGTGTACTGTAGAGTTTTTTTTCCATAGGGTCATTCATCTGTCCTAATGGCTGCGCTAATCAATGCATGTCCTTTAAAAACTGCAGTAAACTCCTCTCCGCCTTGCCTTTGTGTCGCAGCTCTTGTCCAAACCCTTGCAGAAAATGCTTGGTAAGGAATCCACGGCTGTATCAATCAGTGCCAATCGATCGTTACTTGGCGATACATTATTTCTTTTCCAGCTGCGCAGTTAACATGGCCGGGGGAAAACATCTCACTCCTGCCGCAATATAAGAAAGTGTAAGAAAGCAAGTGTGCTAGAGATAAATGAGGATGCAGATGAAAGAAAACTAAATGCCGTAACACAAAATTTGTTAGAAACATCGCACTGCATACTAGGTGTTACTGTCTACAGTCACTTCTGAGATCTACAATAGTTAAAGCAGGAATTTCCAATTCTGATTCCACTTCATGAGTCTCATTACTTCAGAATCAGAATGAACTGTATCGCCAAGTATGAGGAATTCACTTTTGTTTTCAACTGTAATTTATATGAATCAGAAAAAATAACTAAATAAAAAATAAACATTTTACCAAAATAGTACTAAAGTAACTTATATTACAACAGAACTAGACAAAAGCCAGTGAGCCTGTAGTTATAAAACCCATAAGAGAATTAGCATTTTTAGGCCATGTTATCTCCCAGGAATTTCCTGTGGGATGTAAAAAAGATCCATGTAACATTATTGTGCAGCTGTCTGTGTCTGTACGCATTGTCTTGTGTATTAGAAATTCTTCTGTGTTTTTCTTCCCAAGAACTCAATTGTTCCTTTCTAACCCTTTAGCCTCTCTTCCAAGGTTGTGTTTAAATATTCCTGTTTTCCTCTCAGGCACACACACCACACCGGTAATTTCACACCTATTTCATGCACAGAGTAAATCATAGGCTTCGCCATACCCTCTTAGCCTTTATGAACCAGCAAGTAGCATTTGGCGAATGCAGAAAAAAACATTTTCCCTTAATAGTGAATTGTAGAGAAGGTAGTACTGATGATCACAGGATTTGTACCCCCTTAGAACTAGTGTTTAATATTAGAGTACGGTCTTGTATGGTCCTTCAACAAAATAAGACCAAATCCTTAAGGAACTGTCAATGTCTGTTATAAGAATACTAAAGCCAACAAGAGGAGGCTCTCTCCAAATAAAATACTTCTCTGTTTTGTACTTACTTATACCCCAGTGAGTACTTCTCTATCCTCTGATACCTTTGTTCTTAGAAACACATTTTTCTACAATACACGCTTCATGTATGTGATTTTCGACCCGAGACATCTTAATACACTCTTTCCTTTAGCACAGCAGCCCACTCTAAAAGAAACATGGAACATCCTTTTTACGTCTGCCTTTCTTCTGATTTCTTGTGGGGATAGTGGCTGTCCCTAATACTTAACATCTTCATTTCATTTTTTATCTGTGAACCTAAAAAAAATTGAAAGAAAAGGCTCAGTGCTGATGCAATAATATATGTCCACAGTGGACGTAGCAGCCCCTGATTGAATTTCCAGAATGGGGAGATGGGGAAGGCTAAGTGTAATCTTCTGCTCCTCCATCACGTCTCCAGGGGTTGGAGTATTGTGGAAAGCTATAAGACGCTATCTGCACAGGCACTTTTTAAACCTGAAGAGAGCCATCAAGCTATGAGAATCAATATAAGAGGCAGCCCGACACTTCCTGATCACAGCCGGCTGTGAAATGATAGAGAAATTGGAGAGGTGCAAAGACGGCATCACAAATATTATGATTAAAGACACTGAATACAATGTCACCCAGTGGAATGATGAAGATAAGTTGTCTGTGCCACATTTGTTCTCATTTTCTTGCATAAGCCATTTTATTTTATTTGAAGATTTGGAAGATGGACAAGGCCAGTAATCAGTTTGACGCAGTGCTGCGCTAAAGGCAGACTCTGCAAAATAGAATGCCTGTTCTACCTGCATAATTACTTATTTCCTTGGAACCCAAAAGGAAGAATTTTGAAGAATTTGTACATGGCACAAATTTTGTCACAAAAGTATCATAAAAGTGGCTCGTTTGACTCTTTTTGTAAGTCTTTCAAAGCCATTTGATAGCTTTGTGTAAGCGGGCACACCTTATGCTGTTTGTCATTGAAAATCTTGACATCTGCACTAGCTGATGCATTCATGAGACAGGTAAAGATGTCCAGTTTGTTTTTTGTTTTTGTTATTTTTTTAAGATTGGAAGCTCCAGTCCCCACCATTTATAGTCAGAAGAGCTATCAGCCCAGTCATAATATATCTTTTTGTGTTCCAGGAAGGATAGTCACGTTCAGAACGACATGAGGATGAGTAAATGATGACAGAATTTTCATTTTTTGTGGAACTATCCCTTTAAATGAATATTTTATGTGGTCTGCTTTAAGTGATGCTAACATGTTAATTCTAAAGATTACCCAGAAGCCCACCCGTGGGACATTTATTCCTCAGTTATGAAACGAAATATCTTGGCACTAGCTTGGTAGGGGGAAAAAGCTCCTTTGGGCAACCAAACTAAGATTTAATGTGACTGCAACAGCAGCTAAACACAGGTTTATCTTGGATAACTTCATGTCTGTGCGGCAATGTGCTGACACACTTTCATACTCCAGTCTCCAAACTCTCCATCTCACCCCAGGTCTCCAGTGTCCCAGTCTTCCCATGAAATGCAAATGTCTCCTGATAGCAGGGAGAACCCTTAAAATTAAGCCTTGATGCTCCATCTCAACCTCTGGGGAACCTACTGGAAATTGGATGACAAGAAATGTGACAAATGTCTCTGGAAATTTCCCTTCTCTTGGCCCTATTCTGTTTGAATAAATCCTTTTTAATGGAGTTCACTGTCAGCTCTCTTTGTTGCAGGCTGTCCAATGACAGCGGAAAGCGAGAGTTGATTCAGGAGTCTGATTTTTCACAGTTTTGTAAAGGCGCATTCTTGGCCAGCACCCACATCACCTGCAGAGATTAGATGTGTGTACTCTGGTTGAGGGGACAGACCTGAAACCTGACTGGGCTTTTCTCTCCATTGGGAAGTTTAATTATATATGGCTCTCTCCAAGAAATGTTAAAGGCTAATGTTGTTTTCCAAAAAAGAAAAATTAGCCACTGCTTAACTCTGCAAGAGGAGAAATAAAACCAGAAGATTCTTGGGGTTTTTGAATAATTCAGTTCTAAAGCTAGCAAAGGTTAGCTTTTATTGCGTGATATTGTGCAAGGCCATGTCATTAGGCTCTGGTTGTTATGCTCACAACATTAAGACTGTAAGATTTATGTTTTTCCTTACTCCTTTAATCTGCATATTCTTATGGTTGCTTCAGAGACCAAAACAAAACTTGTATGGTAGTGGTCAGTTATTAATCAGGCTTATTAAGCTCCTTTTACATGACTTGTGTCAGGGCTTCAATAGAAGTGTCATGTGCTGCTTTGACCTTCAAAAGAAAAGTGTTGCAGATAACATTGCAGAGTGGTGGTTTTATGAGAGTACAATGTTAAAAAAAAAGAGTACAAATGCAGAACACAAAAGAATATAATTTAATACCCGGTTGGGTGAATTCAACACAATGGCGGTACATTATGACTTTAATGCCTAATAAAGCACCCAGGAGTGTCGTCAAGCAAGTATATGCAGCATTTTCCACATGCGTCGGTTTTGGTGACCACCCATATTTGCACATTCTACTTACAGACACTCTTGGGTGCTTTATTAAGTGTTAAAATGAGCCGTAGTATACTGCTATTGTATTCACCCTTTTGAATTCACCCAGTGGGATATTCATCAAATTACCTCTTTGTGTTTCAAAGAAGAAAGTCATATTCTATTGGCACAGAGAGTAGCAATTCAATGTAATGGGTGACATTGATGTGTTTTTATATGACTATGTCCCTAGAAAAGGAAATTAAACATTTTTTGCTATAAACTTTCACTGTCTTCTTAATTTTTAATGGATATGGTTGTTTTAACAGCATTTCTTCAGCCCTCTGAGAAACAAACCTCTGAGACACTGCTGACACAGTCTCCCTGACACAAACAACACTTGGAAAAGGTCAACCGTACCTGAAGACAGCTGTAAACATTGTAATAGAGCAGCCGCGTTCCTTCATATCTCTGTCTCTTAGTTGTTTTTCTCTCCGCCCCTTGCGTTCTCCACTCCTGCCTCCACATCTCCTAATGATGCATGGTGTCTGAGCAGGTTCTTGTGAGGGCATGAGCGTGGGATTGTGGGACGGGATTACATGCTTTCACTTTGGCTCTGTTTGCCATGTCCCCCCTTTTTTGCTGTTTTACTCCTGCTATTTCTCTCCTTTCTCTTTGTATCTATCCATCTATCACAGAGAAGATTTATGACCTAACTGGGCTCAGTAAACGAGTCTGACAGTTGTGCCCACAAGCCATAATTTTAAAAATGACAAGTTTGAGGCGCCATGAAATTATCAATGTCAGCCAGCAGGCAGCCACCACTCAGGGTCAAAGAAAGTGATTTGATCTTCTCTTTTTCTTCTACATCTTTTCTGCATCCTCTGTCTCTCCTGAACTACTCAATCTTTTATTTCTCCCACTCAGGACCCTTATTTTCACTCCTTTCCACTTCTCTCTTGTTCTCTCTCTCATACTCTCGCACTCTTTCTGTCTTAGGAAATATTTAGAGATGAGTGCTGATTTTGGAAGTTGAGTAGGTGGTTCTGAAATATTCTGCTGCAAGACCTTCTGCTGAAAGATATGTGTGTAAGGACACACACACACCTTCAGACGTAGCGGTTTAATCCCACTTTAATCCCACTTATTGGCTGATGTCTGTAAAGAGATTTTGTTGTCAGCTTTATAGAGATGTTTCATTGTGGGACAAATTTACTTTTACAAATTTTTCAGCAGGCGATAAACATGATGGTTCAGCACTGCACTAGTCAGAATAAGTCATTATCATTCTTTAACACAGCATGCCTCCTTAATATGCACGTTGTTTGTTGTAAATATACCTAATTCAAAAGTCAGTGCCTGGCACAATTAACATTGCTTGTGGAAAGCAGGTGGTAAACAGAATTTTATTTAAAATAGATTGTTAATTATGTATTAACGCCAAGAGTAATTTAATAATTAATAGAGAAGTGTGTTTTAATCGGGCATATGTTTAGGTGTGTGCTACTGTACAATACTTTTAAGCAGACAATTTGTTTGGAATGTACAGCATCGCTTTCACAAACCCTTTTTGGTGTGGTATGGCAATTCCTGTAGTATATCAGAATGTGGTAGTTTGCTGCATACTTCAAAAACTAGCACTCAGAACTGGCCTGCAAGGTTTGCAATTGCACCATGCAAATCATGCAATTTGCATGCAACAAAAATTGTGTGTGCACTGTGTGCACTGTTTCCTGATTTCTATATTTTTTTAGTAAATCAGGTGCCAAAATAACACAGACAGTGCATGCAAATAAACAATGCTTTCAGCATGTACAATTAATTCTTAGTCAATTCCCTGTGTGTGTGTGTGCATGCACACTTGAATCTACATGCAGTGAACCTGTTACAAATGAAACTCGTGTTGAACATGTCATTTCTCAACCAAGATCTGGTCCACAAGAAGATGTTTTCTGCATACACAATGTGTGTGTGTGTTTGTGATTGTGTGTACAGAGTTTGCTGAAAGCCTTTAAGCTTCTGATAATGTATTCTACGTAAACATAAGTCTGTGATAATTGATTTTTGCATGTTCTTTTGTTTGTAGGTCTAGAGTTTGCATACTCTGCGGCCCCTCGCTCTATGCAGAGTGCTATAATGGGCCTGTTCTTCTTCTTCTCTGGCATTGGCTCATTTGTGGGATCTGGACTTCTTGCTATTGTCTCTCTTAAAGTCATTGGCTGGATGTCCTCACATAAAGACTTTGGTAAGACTTGTGTTTAAGTGTTGGTAGAACCATATGGTAGAACCATTTGTCCTCGGGTGTCAGCTAAATATGACTAAACTTTACCTGATTTGAAAACCTTTGAAAACCCCTATTACAGGTAGGGTTAAGGTTTGGATTAAGTTTAGTGTGTAGTAATTAAGTACAGTAGCTTTAAATAAAAACAACTTAAAAAGCCAATGGTATTTACTCATTTACTCATCAGAAGGTCAGGAGTTGGTTTGGATAAAAAGCATTTTGTTACATTTTCTTTGTCAATATTAGGTTAAGTATTGTAATTCAGAGTGCCAACACACAAAAATACACAGACACAAAAGCATTGATGTAAATCCAAGGCGACAGACTGGAGAACCAATGCTTTAATGCCAGTACAGGCTGAAATGAAGTTAAAATAACCCAAAAATCGATCAGCTCCATGTTCTGGCTTAATGAAAGAAATCAATGATGAAATATGGTCCCTGATCAGCATGCTGTTTAAATGTTAAAAAAATAAAATTTATTATAATTATGGCGAGAGGAAGAGTGGTCACAATTGTAAAGCTCAAGAGCAGAGCACACGCTTAGGTGTGTTATAGGACACAAGCATAATGGATAATGTGTGTGTTACATGTGCATACACACGTACAAACACTCAAGTGCAGTCATCTAAACCCAAGAGGTTAGTGCCCATTCAGCCATTGTTTGCATGTGTATGCCTGACTGTATTGTTTATTTATGTTTTGTTGCTGTAAGATAGAAGAGATACAAACACAGGTAAACATAGCAGTATTGCTGTTTAAGGATTGTTGCAGTTGGTCTGCCATGTTATATTGATTGCTGTATTTACCTTTGTCCAGAAGCACTGCTTTCATCTTCATCTTAGAAGGCCATTTATTGTGCTTATACATCTAGTGCAGTAGTGCAACAGTTATAACCACTATACATGGAGACATACACATTAATGCACACTAAAAATGTTGCATTGATTACCTTAATACTACAATTGCAAGTTTTCTCTATATTGTTTTCTTAGAATTCAACAAAGTGTGTAAAATAAATGTGTACTTCATTGTTTGAACTTGATTGTTGGTTGACATACATGACAAACCTGTTTACTTTAGGGTCCATTAATAAATGTCTCCAGTTTTATTGTGCATGATTCATCAGTAAATACTGTTTTCTGGGCATAATGCTTGTTTTCATAATCTTTCACCAAAGTGTAATAACTTTCTCCACCTCTGAAATGGATTTTCTGCTGACATTATCATGCCCCCACATCCTAAGAAAAAATTAACCAATAATAACTTGACTTAACAAGTCAGTAATGTAAATGTAAATGCAAATGTAGTTTGATGTTCTCATTCCATTTTTATTGTATACAAACATAGTGTGCTTTTAAAGTGCAAGGATAAAGTTACGTGCACCTGAGTGCCAGATCTCGTTTTAAGAATGTGCCTGCTAATGAATGGTCGTGTCAGGCTAACAGCAGAAAGGGTTTGTAAATCTGCCTCTGTGGAGACAATAAATAGCACAAAGCAGACAATAGATGGATGCGGTTACCATCGCAATGGCAGTTCAATGGTCCAGATGTACACCCACCCGTTCTGTGTATCTGAGGTAAATGAACAGTTTACCCACAAACTGCCTCAGTGCCCATTAATACAGCAGGCCCAGACAGGTGCAAGGCATTTCTGCTAATGGCAGCAGTGAGAAAGTGTGTATGCGTGTAAATCTGTCCCTCCATGCACGATTTGAAAAGCATCATTGGGATATTAGAGTGGGTCTTAATTTCAATATTATGACATTTCTCTTCTTTCCTTTGTGCCATTTATCGGTAAGGTTAGTTGAAAGACATTGAGAGGCTGGAGAGAAGGGGAGAATGGAATCTGGATATGACGCAAACCGGACTCAAACCCATGTTGCCCACGGGTTTTGTACTGTTTTTTCCTCTAAATGAAGAAAATTAAAGAAAGAGACAAACAGAGACTGACACACTTTGAATCGGAATTAGACACCCAAGTGTGTCCATTGATGGCTTTGTATTGAACAACAGGAACAATTGGCCTGGTTTCATGTTGTTGTGCTTTATGTATGTATTTTTCGGCCACCAGCGTAATGTTATTCTTTATCTCTGCTGGTTACTCCATTACTGTTCTCTCTCCTGGTTTCCTGTGGTGTTGGACTCTGCAGGAAATGTAGAGTGAGAGAATTATGCAGTATTGAGCAGAGAACTTTTAAAGTGCATGTACACACAGACGTCATCCAAGCCTGTGGCATGCCTGCGTACTCCAGTTTATATGGGATCAAGCGCCCAGGTACTAATCACTAGCCGCAGGGCCTGATTACACAGCGTTGAGCTCTATAACACTCTCTCTTGTACATATTTTCACAAATTTGATCATCCTCCCAGGAAACAGTTTAGCAAATCAAACGTATCAAACTCTGTGGTTGTGTGCAATGAGGAATGCTCTCCTGCCGTTTAAATCCTCCAACACTTGATGAAGATCTTTAAAGCTGGAGGCCATCAGCCTACAGGTCTAATGGCTACAGCTCATGCATCATCACTGGATCAAATTCTGATCACTTATCAGCACAAAGACACCAGAGAGCTTCTGTGTTCCCCACAGGCTAGCAGGTGTAAATCTATGCTAATCATTTGCTGCATTTGGCATGCTTAAAAGCAAAAGACAGACTTATTACCTTCCACTTGTTTGGATCTCCTCAGTCTATTTTGTTTAATCTAAGTTGTTTAAGACCATGCAACAACTTTGAAGCTCCCCGCGTGGCATGCCTTTAAAGAGTTTTTGTGTTCTTTTGGTGTGCATGTTGCAATGCAAATCACAGGCTAGATGTGTTAATAATAACATAATTTCTTTCCCAACTGTAGTTAATTTTTTATATTACAAACTTAACAAGCAACATTGATTTTACAAGCCACATTTTTTTTGTGTGGCTATGCGGGGAACAGAAGGCGCCTGCTGCTCACTGCTGCTCTCTTGTCAGTTTCAAACAAGTTTGAAATTTATCATAGCTTCTCTGACTGGTTGCAGTCCATCTTACAAGTCTGCACACTTAAAGCACATCAGCAAGCTTCAATTTTTGTAGTGTAGACTTTGCTTTAGGAACACAAAGGCTACAAAAGTGCTGTCTTTGTGATTTGTAATCTAGTTCGAGTGGGGAAAGTTGATGTAATGTGTATGTTGTAAATGTAACATAACAAACTTTTATAACAAACCCTTTAGCTCCGCTTCCCAAAACTTTTATTACTTTTTGCCAACTTATGATGTAGACTTTGATAAGTACTTTCAGAGATGTTTCAATCTCGTCTTTTATTTTATCTGCAGGACTGGAGGTGTCACCAGACTGGGTTTTGGCTCACGGTGTTGCTGAAATGAATTCTTTTTAAATCTTTTCTCTGTCCTCCCAGGGCACTGCTCCGATTTTCATTTTTTTTTACAAAAGGTGAACCTCAATGTGCAAAGTCTGTCTGATCTCAGGTCAGCTTAAAACCATGCAAAGAAGCACAGGGCCTGCAGACATGACCCTCGCTTCCTGGTCCAGAATCAGTATCAGCCACTTACAGAAATGTCAGTGTTTTAATCAAGGGCAAGAGTGTCAGGGAAGAAGGGGTATGTTCACTGAATATGACAAAAGGAAAGAAAAATGTCTTTCAAAGGGCTGCCAAGAAAGGAGTATGGATAAAAAGTGGAAGATAGTGGATGGAGACAAAATAATGGAAATGTTCTATTACAGATTTCTTTGTGGCGGTCTTATGCTGAACCACGCTTTGATTTTTTGAACAAGGCTGTGTGCTGAATATTTCAGTCATTTCAATTTCCCTGCAGTGGATTATGTCAGACAAGTATCATCAATTAAGTGGTGAAAGATACAGGATTGGTTTTATTATATGTTTTGAGTGGAGCTATTGATCCTCCTGAAGTGATTCTTTGAGCAGAAAATATTGACTTCAAGAGTCTGAGATACTGCTCCTCTTTTGTGTCTCTGATTGATCTCCACATGTAAAAAAAATATTTGCATAAAAAATAACGTTAAATGTCTAGCTAGTATAACGTGAAGAAGTGATTAAGTACTTAGTGATTAGTACTTAAAGGGAGGAAAATCTATTGCTGCACATTCATTTTAGAGATGTGCCATCATCATCTCATCTGAGTGTGCATCATTTTAAACATACACTACCAGTCAAATGCTTAGACACAGGATTGCACAATCTGGACATTCTCTCAGTTTCACCAGATGCATCTTGGGATTGGAAAGTTCTTTTTAAACTGTATTGAATTAGTTTCTAACCCTCAACGCTATCCCCCCACTACCCAGTCTAAAATCATCCTTTAAAAAAACGTGGAGCCATTTTAGTGTTGTTAAGAAATGTTCATGCAAGCCTACATTATAAAGGTTTACAAAACATTTCAAGCATTTAGGACCACACAAAACAAGTTCAGTCAAATATGTGCTCTCAATTCTTTGCTGGTATTATATTTGCGAAAAGCACCTTAAATTTCGTTAGTATTACTTAGTAGTATTAGTAGTATTATTTTGTTATTGTGTTTTTGCTTATGTTAATACACAATAACAATAACACTTTAATATAAAGTGAAGGAGGTGTGTTTTCGTTTGGTAGCATTTATTCATAGTTTTGACACTGTTACGCAGAGAGATCAGCCCCTGGACAAGCAAGCCATAAAATATGAACATCTCTGGCTTTGCAGACCCTGACAAATGGCATTGAACTCTGTGTGCTGACTCGTGTAATCTCTCGTAGAAGAGCTGTCAAGGCATGGGGACAAGTAGTGCTGAAATATTGTTGTTGGCTTTAGCACACACAGATAGAGCTGAGAGGGGAAATAGGTGATGTGTTGTGAGCAACAGTATTATTTGTTAGGTCTTGTTACTGAGTGTCGAAAGTGAAAACCCTAACCTCTCTTCCTCTCTCTGTGTAATCTGTTTTCTTGTCAAACAGACACTCGGCACCCGGGGAGCAAAAGTTAAAAAGATAATAAGTGTCTGAGACAGAAGAAAAGAGGAAGAGACATTCTGTTGTATTTGCCTTCTACAGTGTCTTTGTGCATACTTCCACCTACATAAATCAAGCTCCACTTTGTCACTCTCCTCATTTGAGCCTGCCAAACATTTATGGGTCCGCTTAATGTTCTTTATAGGCAGCTCTTGTTTTGTCTTTTGTGGACGTAATTGGAAAGTGGTTGGCAGCCTGTTGCATCGCTAATAAGGAATATGTGGCCAGCAAATGTACTGAGAAATAAATGAACATTAAAACAAAGCACTTTCTTCACTGTGCTTAACTGAAACAAACATACATGCATAAGTAATAGTCCATCTTTTAGTACGTATGTTTGCTTTGTGTGTGGTAATGAGTAATGTGTGATTTATGTTGTGTGTTTGCTAATCCCTCCCTAAAGAGTGTTTCGGTTCACACCACACAGGATAATTGTTCCTTTAACATGTCGGAAGTATGGCTGTTCATTTAATTTACAGAAGTAACGCAATAAGAATTAATGCAAAATTATTGTCCATGGAACAATTAATCCCTCCTGAGCTTGATGTCTCAAGCTTTGCAAGCTACTACAGGCAGCACACCTCATGAAAGCACACTTAACAGCTTTACACAGGACGCGCTCTTGCGTTCCAAAACAGCTGTACGGTGAAGAGTGAAATTGAATTTTTTTTAGCTTTACACTGCATATCAGAAATTGTGGTACTCATGATGCAGAGAGCTGAATGCAGTGGTCTGCAGTATTAACAATTTAAAAATGTAGTGCAGACCAGACCCAAGATTTTGTCTTGTGTGAACAACCCCTAAATCTACCTCACACAGACTGACAACCTCGATTGCAGAATGAATAGCTGTAGACAGTATGCCAGAAATAGCCTAATGTTCAATGATATAGAAATTATATAAACAATATGCTGTCTTCTAAATGCACATTTTGTAATGTACTGTATGTTCAGTGCTTTTGTCTTTCACAATAATGTCTTTGAATTATCTTAATTTGGGGCTTTCCTCAGTAAATACTGATATGTTCTTAATTGTGGTTTAATTTGATTGTCATATCGTAATTAGTTTGATTCACATTTTGAATTGATTGACAGCCTTAATTAGGAGAAATTCTTTAATAATGGCTCTTTCTTTCCTTACTGCCCCTGTGTTAATTAAAGCACTATCTATCCTCTCCGTCTGCTGTATAGTGACGTGTTCAGAGACTGTTATTGATCAGCGGACTCTCTTCTTTCTACATGTGGCCAACCTGCTGAGCTCATTGTTTTACTTCTCCAGTATGTATTATTCAGCAGAGTGAGGAAGCACAGCAGATACCCTGAACTCTCAGATCACGAGCACAGTGCGTGTGTATGTGCTGATCCATCTGTGTTTTGGGTAATAGAAAGCAAGGGTGATTGTGATGAAGTGCCTTGCTGCCTAACTAAGAGGGAAACTGAGGAGTGGGAAGTAGATGCTTAAAATTATAAAGCGATATACCACGCGAGGCTGTTCTTCACCATTACTGTTATTTTACAGTAAAATAACTTTTGCTTAGCAAAGCTAATCTTATATATTTATGATAAATGCTGTTGGATATGCTGCAGGATATCTAGCACAGTGTGGATAACCAGAGTTCGAATCAGGTTTGGGTCATTTACAATCCCAGATTGTGGGACAGCAGACATTTTACGATGTTTTTAAAATGGCGCATCCAATGAGATTTTAGCCGGAATGATTTTGTAAATCTGTTTTGTAAAATGTAAATTTCTTTCAGTTTATTAGCCTGTGAGCTTGGGTATAGTATATGTAAGTATAATATATGTGAAAGAAGTTGTTTGTTTTACTTGACATATATCTTGTATAATGTTGAAGCTCATGTTGTTTAGTGCATCATTTTCCCTTATTCACCTTATTCTTTGTACATCTGCCTCTTTGCCTTGCCACCTTCTTCGACCTGATCTCTCTCTCTTTCTAATGATGGGAAACTTGCTTAAATTTGAGTTTAAATGATTTGTAAATATTTTATAAATATTAGTTTTTAGTAAAATATAGTGCTTGTTTTTAAAAAAAATGTTTTAATAGAAAATGTTTTAACTTACAATATTGCAAAGCATTAAACGTAAATAGTTCTCTGCACCCTACTTCCTCCACAGGATCAAAGGTGTCAGGTCTTTATTTGCCTGACTGGACACATCAGCGACACGTAAGCCACCTCTAATGGAACTAACTCTTGGAGTATAGGCCAAATTAATTCCTTTACATCCCCTTTGCTCCTCTATCTTTAATTTCCCACCACCTCCATATTAGCCCAGATAAGTCCTCATGTATGACAGGTATACCCTTTTGAAGCACATGTGATAAATACAGATACAGAATGTTAAATTGACAGAAAGAGCATCGCGTATGGGACGATGTGCCAAGGAAAGGTTAATAAAATCATTACATGATGGACTGCACAGAGCCTACAGCAAGACAAATGCAGTCATCAACCCCTGTAGAGTGAGACGTCCAGGTGGTGCTGTTATCTGCTGTAGCTGCCTTATAATACACTGATGATACCCTCATGAACCGAATATGCATTGAAATGTAAAATGAGTGCATGTAGACTGTGGTCTACATGAGTGCAAGGGTGAAATGAGGCACTTGAAAAATATATATCAGTCCAAAGTTCAGACATACCCTCTCAGTTTTTGCATTTTGGAATAAGTCAACAACAATAAGTACAGTATTAAAAATAATAAACATATAGCGTTACATTAAGAATGGGAATTATGCAGTGACCAAGAACAAACAGTAAATCTCATCTGGACAGTATCTGCCAGTTGAATGGGTATGTATGGACATGGATCATTTTTCTGAGATGTGATAACTGACATGGCTACTGTCTTTTAACAGGTAACACCTGTTTTTTCACTTTCATTCTGTCTGTTGCTCTTTTTGTATCCTTCCTCTCTCCCTCATTTTGTCTTCATGTTTCCGTGCAGTGATCCTTTTGTTTGTATTAGCTTGCTTCACGTCCTGCTTGAGATTCGTGTCAGGCTCGTGCAGTTGTGCTCCAGTAATGTTTATTTTTCCATTACAGCCCAAACGCTGGCAAAGCTGCGACAGCTGCCACTTCCTGAGGGAACTGCGAGCAATTTCCTTGGAGCGTGTCACTGTGATATATCTCCCGCTCTGTCCTTTGACTGAATGTTCTTTACGGTCTCGCTTTTCAGGGAGGCGACCGACACCCCCACATCCTGCCAAGTGCCGCTGTTAAATCATGTCGGTTTGCCAGGAGCATGGGAAGAACATCCACCTCACTTGCCAACACAAAAAAAACATTTATGAACTCAATATTTTGTGAGGCTTGTGCTGTGAATCTGGCTGTTTGTGGATATTTATTGTTGATTTGCTCTTAGATATGAACATATTGTAAATGCAGCATTTTTTGCAGACAGGGGCATTTGTTTCCCCTTGCTGGAGGGCAGTGAGATCCCGAGCTCTATTGCTCTCTCAGTCAAACTGTCCACCTGCTTGTAACACTTGTTGTCATTGGGGAGTGCCTGGTGTTGCAGAGTACATAAAAGCAGCAAAGAAATTGATTGCAAGGTTGTCGTAGTCACAACACGGTCAGGCTTTCCTGCACTTTTATTGGCTGGAGACAGCAGGGAGGGGTCAGGAAATTATTGGGGAGTGAGAGTGGAATTGGTTTGGGACCGGGTTGGAAACCACACCTCTAGATCAACCTCTAACCTCTAGACAGCTCAAGCACCTACTTCTTCAAGTGGCTTTAGACCATCCATGACCAAATGCCTTCTAGCCCTCCTCAAAGTTTATCTTGGTAAACTCCTGTCCGAATCATAAAATGACAAATGGTAGTCCCAGCCTTGCAGACATGCATGTGTAAAGGCCACCAGACTGCAAATCCATATCAAGTGTATTCTAAGTGTAATCTATTTGACTGTTGGTGAGTATCTGCAACCATGTAATTCTTGCTTCATACATGCCCATCATTCAGCCAGTAAATGCTGCTTTCTAGATTTATCTTATCAAATGTGAGATGACAGTGCCTATGGTGAGGAAACGCGTTCATGTGGATTTTTGTAGAATCGAATGGGCTTTTTACTCTCCCATTCACAGTGTTCGTCCTTTGATCTCCATGCCATTTCGATTTCAGGCTTTCATGTCTTTTATCAGCTGTCTTCTCTCAAGTAGTTCTCATCTTCTGCCTCTTATATTCTTTGAGGCAGTGGCTGGTAAACCTTATGAACTTCCTCTGTGATCTTTTTTATCTCTTGTTCCTCCCGTTGGTCTTAAGGAGGTGCTATTTTATGTTCTTTAGCCATTTATGTCATCAAATCAAAGCAAATGTAGTGTAATGTCTTGTTCTAATTAATGCTAAAGCAAGATGTGATCTGAATATATCTGTGTAAATGCTAATGCATATACATACACTTTTTTTATAGACTTGATAATAACTAATGCTAAGCAGTGCTACTTTACCCGCGTTAAACCTTTCAGAGTGTTGACAGTTTCTTCGCAACAAAACTTCTCGTTGATGCTTCACAACCCCTGAGGGTTGACCACCTCTTTAAAAGGTCAGAAGTGTTAAGCAACTTATTTCTTGCTCAGGAAGAGAGTTCCAGACCTACCATTTGTAATACAAGAAACGTGTGAGCTCATTCTATGCATTTGTGGTTAAAATTCATTGTAAAAAGATGGTAATTTAATGCTACACAGTCCTCATCCAGGGCTATAATGGCCATGAGACAGAGACTTAAACAACAGGAGTTAGTTCAGGTCCAAAGGTTTAGACGCCTAATGCCAGCAGAATCAGAGCTAGTCTGCTCTGCTTAAGCTCCCAAGACGTGAATTATAGGTGTCCACTTCCAGCTCTACCTCCATCTTGCAAAGATGTGGGGTTTTTTTTGTTTATGCTTCCCTGTAAGTATTGATGTAAACCCTCTCTCTGCTCTGAAGTGTTATATAGAAAGGGAAATGAGAGAGAGATTTAGTACAGAAGGAATACTGGTTTAGGTTTTGCTTGAATAAACCAGAGTTTTGCAGCTGGCAGTGGATGCTTAGCACCACTGCAGATAGACACGCTATCAGTTAAAGTGGGGTAGGGTAGTACGAGGGGAGCAGATTGCCTCTTTGCTCTATTGCTTTTGGAAATACAGGCACAAACATTTTTTTTTGATATATGAATGTAGCATGTACATACACAGATGTTTAGAATCACATATTAAGAATATCTTGATTTATAGAGTTATAAAAGTAATGTTAATAGTAGATGGTATTGGGCAAATCAAGCAAGAAAATATATTATGGTATTTAAAAACAATTGATTTAAGTAACAATATATATTAGGATACACAATACACATTTTATGGATAAGTCATCCAGTTACTGGAATTTTTTTTTCTTTTTTTAAATATTAGCATTGATTGCTTTGAATCAACAGTGTATTTAACAGCAACAGTAACTAAGGGGATGTGGTTTAGCACAGGGTGTACAATTGACAGTTTATGTATAGAAATGGTTGTAAGTACATACATGCCTAAATGCCATAGTTTTATCGTTACACAGCCACAGAAACCTGGGCTGTTATCAACTAATAAAATCTTTGGTACTGAGAAACCTTAGATCAAAATGTAGTTCATTATGCTAAACAATCATATCCCCTTTTTTGTTTCTCTCCCTCTGTAGGAAACATCAACGAGTGCACACTGAATTACTACTTCTTTCTCCTGGCAGCCATTCAGGGAGTTACACTCCTCGTCTTCCTCATCGTGTCGGTGAAGTATGACAAACAGAAGCCCAGAGCAGGGAGCCACAGGGCGTCTTTTACCAACTCATGACCCCTATGCTGAAACACAGCCATACATCATTCCTTACCCCTAAATCATGTGCCTGAACCTTTAATACTTTCAGTATTCTAATAATGAGGCAGGATTTCAAGTTGACTCAAAACTCAAACTCTCTTTGTTTACTTGAACTTCCATTCGCTAGCCATTTTTAACACTTGCAATTAGAACCAAACACTTGAGTGATAATTTGCTAAAATGGTTAATATAATATTAGGTTGTTCACTCCTTCAGCAAACTGAAATGCGTCTGCTGTGGCGTATAATTATGATAAAACTTTGTTTGAAATATTAACAAATTGTCTTTATATACTTTATTCACCGAGTCCTAAATTGAAGGTGTTGTTTTAAATTGTTTACAATGGGATTGCAGAAAAATTTACTTCATTGGTTGAATTTGAATATTTATTGAATTTTTTACCTTTGCTCAACTTTTGCTTTGTGGTTTCCTTAGGGCTTTCCCCTGTACTGCTGTTTTTACACATCTTGACAGATGTATTAAAATGGTCTTTTTGGGCATGTTTTGTGGTACTTTTTAAAGAGTTTTTAAAATAATTTTTTTTTTATAAATGTATAAAGTACACTCATTGTACTTTATAAATGATTAATGCTTTTGTGTTGGTGTTGTTTCTCTCCACATATGCAGTTCAGGAACTATTTGCACTGTATAATATATGTCTTTGGTCATTAATTGATTAATTGATACTAATGTCTAAAACAGCAATATGGTTGGCTACTCAGTTCAGAGTATCCAAGGAAGTGTCTTAAAGTCACAGAGCACATACAGTATTGTCTAAACATCAGTTAATTAATTTTAAAACTCAAATTTTTTAAGTTTTTCAACATTTTTTAGCTTTTAACAGTTTGATTAAACCCGTGGTTTTGGTACCAGACTTATTATGAGTTTGTGTGAGTTTGTACATTTTAATATGCATTATTTTTCTGTCAGCTTATTTTTAATGATTTTGCATCATGTTATGCCAAACACTTCCATATACTTTATGATAGTTATCATACGAGTATGAGGCATCAGAGAAATAATGAATTTGATGATAATTCAAATTCAGGTTCACAGTGAAGTTGATGTCTTCTAAAACTGGAACAACTGGAGCATATGAAGAGCCTTTATGAAACACCTGCTGCTTATTTGTAATGATTTGTGACTTTTATATGATTATACTGTACAGTGCCTTTGATAACAATAAACCTCAAGGTAAGGTTATGACATGAAATCAAATTTGTATTAATCTCTAGTACAAATATACATTTTTGTTAAGGACTGTTTAAAATCATGAAGTTTACATGCTGGCTTCTTAAATAGTTTGCCATTCATAAAGTATATACTAAATAATAACGCCTCATCTTCATAATGATGTTGCGGTGGGCTTTGTGCTTGATGTAATGTTGATGCAAATTTTGCAATGGCTAAACCTTTTTTTGCTGCTGTTTTTGGTAACAAATTAACTGTTTTGTCTTTACTGTGACGGTGATTGCAACATAAAATAGTAATAACACTCCTATTATGCTTCTCTGTTGGTGTTTTTATGTCATCACACAGGTATTTCCACATTGTGCCTTCAGTGCTAAACGATGCTTTACATGAATGTTTGCGACTGATGTGTTTTCTTACATCCTTATGGAATTACCTTATTGTAATGACATAATAATGATTGTGATGTAAATCCCTTGGGTCTGTTTTGACATTAGAGACAGTATTTAAAAGCTTTATTTAAATGTTTTTCGGTAAATAAAGGTATTTTGACCCAAACTGTTTGTTTTCATAAAATTTAAATTCTCTCAACACATTTGAGTGGGCAAGAAAAATGTTGTGAATCCATTTTCTTTTTTCTCTAACGTAGTTCTTGCTTAAGAAAATAAATGGTCAATTGTTTTGTTCATAAACTGCATTAGAGCGTTTTGTGGTTGTGTGTGTGTGTACAGAAGGGTCAGTGTGCCGCCCATATATTGTTCCATGCATTTTCTAAGCTCATATGGAAACCCTGTAATCTCGCACATTCAATTGCATCAGATGGGTGTGAAATCAGAGCATCACTTTGCACTCAAGCATATCTAGACTCAGATTCAAACTGAGTCATTTCCTGCTAAGAGTGTGACCGTCAGCGAGATGTTAAAGCTCTGCAATCTTTTCCCTCTGTCATTCTTCCCTTATTCTGAATCAGACTATTGACAGTTTACAGATCCCTGCTGTTGCCATGTTTTTAACACTGTTATGCTCTATTTAAAGAAAGCAGAAGAACCGAAGGTGTAAATACTGGTATATTAACAGGGATGCCAACAAAATTCACATTTTTAAAAGCTTATTTGCCTGAATTTTTGGTAAATTTTTTTAAATACAAAGCATAAAAACTTAACAAAATGCATTAGAAGCTTAAGCGCAAGTTTTACAATAGTGTTTTTGCTATTTGGATGCACTTGACAATCACAGTGAGCAGATGGAATAACATTTAAATGACAATTTCAAATGTATTTGATTGCTTGCAGTTTTTTTTCCCCTTTTAAGTCTGATTTTATTTGTCAGCTTCAACTTCTAACAGCAGCCGCAGTGACACTGTCATCAAGTGGCAATAACTTTACAAAATGGTGATTGGC
Organism: Chromobotia macracanthus; assembly: GCA_036877525.1. Classification (NCBI taxonomy): domain Eukaryota; kingdom Metazoa; phylum Chordata; class Actinopteri; order Cypriniformes; family Botiidae; genus Chromobotia; species Chromobotia macracanthus. Next base: position 10,113,730 of record JAZGTH010000004.1, on the reverse strand, counting down.
CGTTTTATTTGAAGGCGGGACCGACTTTACTACAGCCAGCATTTTTGGCATTCCAAATTCTATAAAGAGTTAGCCTAGAACACCTGTATGGCAACAGATGTGTAGGACATCGAGCAATGCCAAAAGATCAGAACTGAGAAATCCTGTTAAGTCTCTTGAATAGTTAGATGGGCCTAATTAAACAATTTGTATACTAAAAGCTTAGTGTACAGGATTTGACATTGCAATTTCTCCCATTTATTCTGATACAAGTGTTACATCTTAGCTATATAATGTCAAGAGTAATCAGGAGTGTGTTAATCCTGACTACACATCTTGACTGTAATCCAGGTCCTGGTGACAGATGAACTCTAGATGTTTGGAAAGGAAGAACTGCAGGGGCTCTTAGATGCTGTCAACACAGTCCTATCTTTGGATGGTATCACAGAATCCTAACCCACAGGCTTTTGGGCCCAAAAGGCTTTATTATTAACATCCTGTGTTTGCTGTGTTAAAGGAAACCATATTATTTATATGGAGTTCAATGGACACTGGAGTCCTCCTATGACCGATTAGCCCATCGAAAGAATTAATCGCGGACCAATAGCAAGGCTGGCTAGGGCACTAGCTTGTGAGTGGCTGCAGCTTATTTCATAACTGTCCTTTATATCTAAAGACCTGAAGGATGATCCACTATCTGCTAGCTGCCTTCAGGGGCATGTTCAACTCGGTGCCTTCATCCCATACATTTGTGTGACATGAAGGCTTATCTCTTGAGATAACATTTTATTAGCACATGGATCATGTAGCCTTGCATGCTCTTATGGGTGCATGTATATGCACATGCCTGAACCTGAATCTGTAGCTGTAGGAGATAAATGTGTATTTGCTTGTGTGTATTGTGCATGTAATCATGAATGAGAATCATGTTCAGTGGCCTGCTGAAACTGTGGGGTCAGGCAACAGCGAGGTGTTAAGCACAGCACTGGACTTCATACGCAAATGCTGTGGTATGTATAAGACCAAGTCTGCTCTGACCTTTGACCTTGTCTTCTGGGTTTCTGCAACTAGACCAGTATGTGTGTGAGTGAGAGAGAGAACAGAACTGAGGACTTTTGTATATCTTTAATTTATAAAAAGTGTTGTTTATCAATAATTATGAATCAACAGTTGGTGTCAAAATTGCTAGCTCCTGCTGAATGATTAATTTATGCAAAATCTGGAGCCCTGTTTCTTATTCTTGCTGTATTTTTTACTGTCTATTTCTAGAAAATGAAATCAGTTTAAATTGTATTAAGGCAAACCTGAACCACAGATAAAAGAAACAAAACTAAAGAGCACATTTGTAGGTTGACCAGAGCCCCTCCCCTAGGGAGAACCTCCAAGCTAAGCAGAATGAAGTGTAATGTGGCAGTACACTGGCAAAAAGATAAAAGGTCATTTTTGTCAATGGTGGAGATGCTTCAGTATGCTGATTAAACTGCTTTTGTAAGGAGACAGCTTGTCAATTAATGAATTGACAGTCTGTCTGCTTATCTTTAACATGACTGCCATAAAATATTCATTTTAGAGTGAGGAATTGTTGAAGTTTACAACAACAAAACAACTGCTCTGTAAGACAAGTCCTGGTACTGGTATTCAACTTCCCAGTTTCTTCCTACTATGGTAAGAATTTATGATTAGGTGCAAAGATTAGGTGCAGTATATGAACAAATCAAAAGCTGGGGAGTCAAAATATCATGGGGAGTCAAAGGGTGCGCTTCAATCAGCTCCCTGGGTCATATCATGAGCTTGTGCACTGATAAGGACCCAGTTTCACTATACATTGACATTGTCCAAAAATGTATTTTCCATCATTTACAAACCCTCATGACATTCCAAACCTGCATAGCTTTTTCTCTGTGGAGCACAACACAAAATATTTGGACATATCTCAGTCGTTTTATAGCCATACAATGGAAGTCAATAGGTGCCACTGTTTGTTTTTTTGAACTACAATGTAATTCAAAATATCTTTTCCTACCTTTTTGCTTTTGTGATTTGATTTTTAGTTATCTTCGATGCTCACAGGGTTTTGCATTGCATTGTGGGATTTTTAGGTCGTAAACTTTTCAGTTCAATTGAAGGATTTTGCAATTGAGACAGCCCTCGAAATCACTGAAAAGTGCCCTGCTGAACTAGGGAGCTGAGTGAGACAAATTTCTGTAGGAAATGTGAATATTTTGATCATAAATTGATACACGTCATCTCTGAACACAACTGACAATGCTGAAGTTCAGCATATACTGTACAGCCGTCACCTAGCGCAGACAGAAAGATCCACACGACAAACCAAATGTAAATCAAGCATATAAATGGAGAAAAATGTTTCATGTTATACATCACCCTGAAATGAAACGCTGTCCCCCCTGCTGGTGACGATGGAACAGGAGAAGAGATTATAAAAGATGTTAATTACAGCCACAGTTTAATCAGTTATACCCCCTCACTGGGGCATAGATTATTCCTCCCCAAATCAGCTCAGTTTGAAGTGCCCTTCACAGTCCACAAACCACACCTCAATTCACAGCAGCCCTGCTCAACACATGCTGCCCGTCTACCAATTGTGCCGCCGGTAAGAGACGCATTCAAAATGTAAGCGCAGAGATGGAACGAAAACAGAAAACAAAAACATAATTTATCAGAATATTGCAAAACAAAAGCCGCTTGTGTCTAAAAGTGGCAGAGGGGAGGAATCGTGTCTGGAAACAGGCAGAAACAGGGAAAAGCCTCAGGCTAGGAGATGAAATGATTGATATGATACTCCTGATAAAAGAGATAGTGGCGGGAAGGCGGAGTAAGAGAGGCAGAAATTAGAAAGTTCTACACACCGACTTTATTCAACGGGGTTGTTTTCGTTTGACTTAGAGCAACAGCTCAATAATCCAACACTCATAGCAGGGACTGTAAATGTGTAGACAAGCTACTAATGCGTGATTAACAAATGCACAAAACAAAAACAGAATAACTAATAAATAATCACAATAGAGCTCTGTGCACATGCGTCAGAATCAATTTTAAAGGGTTCTGGTGAAGTAGCAGATTGCTGTTTAGTGTTCTGACTGAGCAGCTTTAGTATGTTACTTTGATTGCATGTTTGCAAATTTGTGGCAAAAAAAAAAAAGTGGCAGCTGTCATTCACCAGAGATGCCAGGTTTCAATGAACTGTTTTAACAAAAGGTAAAACTGCCTAAGTTCCCAGCTAACTTTGTCCTTTTGTGTTCCACAGAGAAAGTCATACTGTAGAATGTGAAGGTGAGTAAACAATAACAGAATGTTTATTTTTGGACAAGTTAACACAAGTAGCAGTATCTTACACAAGGAACAGACTTCCAGACATTTAACACGGATTCAAATGGATTCAAGAGGATCTTCAGCATTGCATCAATGCGGTTTATGCAAGATCACGTTTTGAATCAATTGTACTTTGAATAAATTATCTTGTTCATTATGTTTCAGTTATTTTTTTTTATATTCTGCCCTAAACAGAACAGTGGACAATATTGTATGTTTTTAATTTTTTTTCAATGTTATTCTTTTTAGTGTATCTATTTTTTATTAGTTTATTATTTTTTTATTTTATATTTTGTATTGAAAAAGTAGAATTAAACTCAATTTAGTTTCAATAAATAAAATGTGACAATAAATTGTGTTCCTGGTTGGTTATTGTGTCATTTCTGCACCAGTAGTAGGGTCAGGTACATTTCAGACATTCCAGATTACCTCTGCCCTTGCTCAACAAACTGTTCCACTCCAAACTTACTATTGGTGGATCCAGTGATATGTCCAGCCCATTAGAGCCAAACAAACAGATTGCAATTCTGTTTGTAGCCACTAGAGGTGCACTTCAAACTTTTAAATCCAAATTAATAATGCCGAATCTTAATCTCATTTCCTCAATTGCTCAAGGTGTGCTGGGGCTACAAGTAATGATTTTTTACTGAAGAGTGATACTCTCCCATTAATAAACGGAAGCAAATACCATTGAACCCTAGCAAGCGATGTTTACTATAGGTTAATTAGACAATAATTGGCATTTGTGTAGTGAAAGGTTACAATATTTTGGCTTGAAGGATTGCAAGGAAAATGTCACATTAACATGTAGTACAAATATTATAGAATTAATTTGGCCTTTTTTAAACAAGAGCGTTATCATATGCTGCATAAATATTGATATTTTTGGGCTGCCCTTTTCTCTAAAATTTGAACTATTGTTGCAGCATAAGTTTGGAATTGATGACCTAATGTTTTATAATTTATAATTGATTTCTTACCCCTGAAATTGTCTATGGTCAAAAATGACTACAGCTGAATATACTTCAGTACTTTAATGGGGTTCCTATCTCAGTTGAAACAGCTTGTTTCTGATGCTTCCAGCAACAAAAAGTTATAACTGAGATTTGGGAACTATAATTTAAACAGAGCCTTGAGGTCCTGTGTAATTGATTTAGTTAGGCAGTATTTGAATTAGCACAGTTAGCATTCAGGCTAAAACATTTTCCAGGATAAAAAAAACAACCAAACAAAAAGTTTGACTTGTTTTTTTGTTTATATAAATATATCCAGTGCTTGTACTGAATCCAGCAGGTAATGTACTGGGTATATGGACAGAAATAAAAGTTATAATGCACCAAAATCCAAACCATTCTATGTGCACTTTATTTACAATGATTCAATATTCATTAATAATACAACCTTTAATCTACATGTCACCATCTGCATACAGTTCTGTAGCCTCATAAGTGAGAGCTGAGCATCGGCAAGCCTGGAAATATTGTTTAGTGTTTTTAACTACAAAAGGTGCTAAAATAAAATCATTTTAAAAAATAAGAACGTAGAACATAATATAAATGGACATACAAAGTAAAAAAAAAGTTTTAGATTCATTTAGTTAAAATTTCACATTTTACCAAGAGTCTGTTGTTGCTTCCATGTCGGTTTTCTCCTGTTGGTGTCAGAGAACCTGCAGTACAGTTCTCACATTAATCCCAAACAACAACAGATCTTTTGTTATGTAATGGCTGATGTGTTGTGTTCAGTAAGGTTTATGTAGTGATTGCTCCCTGGCTTGTACTCATCCCTGTTACAAAGGCATATGGGTGAGTTCAGTTTGCAGGCATTGTTTAAACTACGCAACTTCCTTTAAAGCACTGTCAGTTAACCGCTCCATGTAGTTTCGTAGTTCCTCAGAGTCGCCCAGCTCAACATCCTGACACACCCACTTAATGTCATCATCAGAATCCAACCCCAGCTTCTCCTTAACCGGACTAACACTTTCCACTGGGATGGTGGTAAATGTAGTAAATTTTACACGTTTCCTTTTTGTTGTGGGTGAATCGCCTTTGCTATCTTTCCCTGTGCAGACTGTAGTGTTGTCGGCTCCTCTGTGTACCTGGCCTTGAACGTTCTTCTGCAAAGAACCACCGTTTAGAAGGTGGCTACCTTCTTCTAACCCGCCTAGACTAGAGTCCATGATGGTGATGTGCTCTTCAGTCTGTGGAGACAGACTTACATGGCTCTCCAAAAGTTCTGAATCATTTCCCAGCCACACCCAATCATGGGCATGGTGCATGCCCTCCTGGCCCTCGATGGACATTTCCTTGTGTCTGTACTTCAGAGTGTACGAGATGCAGTTGATGAGAAAGACCAGAATAGCCAAGCAGAAGACACCTAACAAAGCATACATCCCAATTTCAAGATCAGTAAGTCCATGAGGTGTTTGAAGGTCATCTTCATCTATGTTGTGTCCTCGGGGAAGGTCCACTTGAGCAGGATAGTCTGAGAAATCAATGGGAATGCCAGGCAACTGGCTCCCATCATCTGAGAGCTTTTCCCCACCTGGTCTTCTAATAATTGCTGTTTTGGTAGTAGTTGTGATTCTTCTCATAATCCCATCCTCCATGCCTGAGATGGAACTTCCATAGTAATGGTTGTCCATCCCAGTTCTGTCAGGCAGTGATGGATTCTGTCTGCGGTCCCCTGGTCTGTTGTCCATATCCTCCCCATCCTGGCCATAGTCACCCGCACCTGGCCTCAAAGCACTCTCACTGCGACCAAACTTCACGCGAATGTTGCAGTTTCCAGCAGCCAGGACGCTACGACGTTTAAACTTCTGACACACTTCAGCTACTGTCATCTCTACATGCACCAGCAGACCCTGACCCTCTGCCCGTGCAGAAATGATTGGCCACCGGCCCCCGGCATCCTGCCGCACTGACACCACCTCCTCATCCAGAGAGGTAGCTGTCAGAAGAAAGTGCTCTGGGTTGTAAAGATCCAAAGGAGCCATGGAACCATCGCTGAACTGCAGCCAGGCACTGATCAGGGCCTCCTAGAGATCACAAAGAGTAAAACGAGAGACATTTGTGAGTGTATCAGCTACAACAAAGATGTAATGTAATGTAAATGGTTCATGAATATTAATTAGGTAACGTAGCAATTAAAATTCTAATTAATTTGCTAAGCACTAGTCATACTAAGAACAGAACTGTGCAAATGCAAAAGGCTTCTTTTGCTCTTTTGTTTTCTTTTGTTTGTTTTGAAAATAATTGTTTTCTTTTCACAGTGCCCAAATCAAATCCCATAAATTAATTATTATTATTCAAGAAAGTATGTGGAGTGGAATTTTTAAAAGTTGGGGGGCAGTTATAAATGTTGCTGCACCATTGACAAACCAAGACATTAAAGCATAAAAACAGCAAAGTCTGCACGAAATTGATGTTTTAAGAAATTTCCATCTACACATATCTCACAAAATACAAAAATACTGCTGGCACAATCTCAAATCTCAATCTTGCCTACCTAGACAGCATTTTAGCCATTATAACCTGCTCCCAGTGCAAAGGCTGCTTCAAACTGTAAGTAGCAGATTATGCTGCCTCATAAGATGCCCTGTTTTGGACAAATGTGAGTCAGCATGGCATATGTCTTTTGTGGATAAGGCAATACCAAAATGCAATGCAACAAGCTCAGCAAAGCGTTTCATTCATCACAGTGGAAAGCGCTGCAGGAGACCACTTATATCAGAAGAGTCATTTATAAATACCAGCACATTTATTCTGTTTAGGAGTCGATAAAACAATTGCTCCAGCTCATTAAAGATGTATTATTTCACCAATAATCATGTATGCAATGTATTTTTCTTCTGGCTGTTAGGGTGTAAGCACAAGCTACTAAAGCTTGCCTAATGAATTCGATTGTCACAATCCTCTGTGCGTGTTAGCTGAGTTCACAGTTCAAAATGAACACCAGTCAAGCGCCAAATAAAAGAAATAAATCTTTGGTGAACATATAAAGCTGACTTGTGAGCTGACCAGTAAATTTATTACGAACTCCAATATAAAACATGATTTCAGTTTAATTGTGTAAGACTGATGTCTGCTCATGTAAATGACATAATTCAAATCATTGACATACAAGCTGTCTACTGAAGACAACATCTGTCATAACTTGCATCTTCTAATAGCTTTTTCCTCTGTGGAAATCTTACCATCAGAACTTTATCTAAAATGCCTGATTTTTATTCTAATTTAATTAATAATTTAACTCCAAGTGGCAACATTTATGCAATATTCCTTGCATGATCCCACTGGTTCCCAACCCTTTCCCTAGAAGCCTCCCACAGGATGCGTTGGTTTCAAAAACACTTCATCTCATTACCTTGTTAGCATAAGACCTAAAAGAGGTGTATGATAAAGGAGACCTCACAAAATCTATATTGTTGGGGCCCCTATAAAGTCAGGAACCACTGAATTAAATCTTCAAAATCACAATATGTTGTATTTGATGTCGCACTGTTTACCAATACATATTATTTTACTAATATGCTGTGACTGACCCTGTAACTGCAATCTAATGTGGGCGATGATGAGATCATAGTGCTTCTCTCTGTTGTGCGAGGTGGGTGGGGAGATGTCAGATTAAAAGATATGAAGAGATAATGGGAATGCACATATAAAAGATATGAAGAGATAATGGGAATGCACATACTGCAGGGATTTACAATATAAGTCTTAAGCTCCTTGCTTATCAAGACATCAACGCACGCTGTCCATATATATCATGCTAAAAACCCTCTCAGAGGGAGGGGTGACCCCCAGAGCACTCTGATTGTGTGCTGGGATGGCCAATGAGAAAGAGTGGTTAGTGGTTAAAGAGTGGTTAATACTTTAAAAGCATACAGTACTGTGAACTTTAGAAGGATTGGAACAGCTACAATTATTTTTGTAGTGTATTTATATAGTTGAAAGAAGAACGTATGAGCCTGTTGGATTTATCTGGATTTTTGGTCATAAAATTTGATCTGATTGTCAATTAGGTTAATCACAGACTTGTTTTTTATGTCTATTGAACACACCATGAAAATGTTCACAGTGATGGAGGAAAAAAATACATGACTTCTGCTAATGAATCCAAAACTTGGAGTCAGCTAACCTGGAGTCTAATCAATAAGATGAGATTGGAAGTGTTGGTCGGAGTGCTTCTGCTCTATAAAAAAGATCCAGATTTTGTGTTTTAATCTGCTGTTTAATCTGATTTGTTTTTTTTTCAACTTTCTGATGGCCAGCATTCAACTATCATTGCAAAGTTTTCTTCCTATTTCTGTCATATCAACTTTTCATGCTGACATTGTTTCTTCTTGCTTTCAAAGGTAATTCTGTATAAACATGAAGAACAGCAAAACTCTCTGACCTGATCTCAGACAGTCACCTCTGGCACTTCAATATTGCACTGTCACACCAGCTTCCACGTGGATTTACAGACCTTTACAAATGCTCTGAATAAACCCAACACACTTGTGTCTTGCTTAATTGAAAGGACTGTGCTAAAAGCACCCAGCTGCTGCTAAATTAAGGTGTCATATTGATTGAGACAGTCAACTAGAAGATAATTACGATGGGTCCAGGTAGTGAAGCGATGCACATTTACCACCTCCTCTGAGTCGGTTAACAAAGGCATAATTAAGCATGACAGTGGTAACCAATGGCAACCATAGTTACTTAAACCCCTAGAGTAAAACAACACACTTGTGGAACGAATGGCCAATAAAGAAAAAAATGCTTCTTAATAGGCTGTTATAGACAGAGAACTGCGTGTGAATGTTTGAAGGTGTTGTTATTTAAATAGACTGCTGTTAGATGGAAGGAAAGAAAGGATCATGAAAGGATCTTCGGACAAATGGATTGGATCCAATTAAATGGATTTTAATTAGTGAAATTCAAAAGACATAAGTGACTAATTCTTACTGTGAAACGCTGAAATAACATTATTAACCAAAAATAATAATTGTTTATTTGTAAATGATTTAATAATAAATAATGATGAGTTAATATAAACTAATTAACCAATATGAAGGATTAAACTAAGGAATAAATCATTCACCCATTATTACATATAAGTTCTTGTTTATTTTATTTATTCTTATTAAATTTATTTTTATTAATATTATTGTCCAGAAAGAGCGCACTTTTTGTAAATAAGCTGCCTATATTTTATTTTGTATATAAAAATAATTGCAAATTTATTTACCACAGACCTACATAATTTTATGGTGTTTTCTGATTGTGTGCTATGAGATTACCTGTTTGGGATTGCTGAGCACTTCCTGTGTGGTTGCTGTGGCACTGATGGCTCGGTTACTTCCTGTGCTGAGCTGCAGGCTGAGTGTGAGTCCACTGACCAACTGCAGTCCCAGTTCAGTGATGGTCACTCGATCATCCACAACCCTCACTGTCTTCTCTGCCAATATCGAATCAGACAGAGGCGAGAGAACCTAGAGCACAGAACACAAGCAGAATTCTTTTAATAAATACTAATATTATATGCATTTTCTCGCTCAAAGGAGGATTGGTGAAGACAGCATTGCCCACAGGGATTACCTCCAATTATAGAGAGAAATATCAAAAACACAGAGCTGTAAATCCATCCAGTGATTGATGCAATAAAAAGGTGTTACAGACAGAATCTTTTCTGCCCACACTTTCACAGCAGAGGAGCTCATATTAGGTATTTGGTTTCAAAGCAGACAGGAAAAGCAGAATAAATCCAAATGACTAACACCTCCTAAGACAAATGTACATGGCAATATCATCCCAATTTTGCTCGGGAGATGGAAAAATGTGCTGTGGAAAACATAACATCTTAATACCCTGCTGATAAAAATATAAAAACAGCTAAGCTTGTCTTTTAGATGGTTTTAGAGAGGTCTGGTCAGTTGGGCAAGCTGGCCAACCAGCTAAACACCAACTTGGCCAGGCTGGAAGACCAGCTAAACACCAGTTTGGCCAGGCTGGAAAACCAGTGAAACATCAGCTTGGCCATGCTGGAAGATCATCAGGATGGAGGATCATCACCAAACATTAGGCCAGTTGGATTAGCTCAGTTAAAACCAGCTAAGACCTTCAAACCACCTTGGACTAATGTAAGCAGTTTTAGCAGGGTATAAACTGTGTCATATGAGGAACCACATCCTTGATTTGCCTCAGAACACACACAAACACACATATACCTGAATGCTGGTCATGCCGGTGTCCATGCCCTCCAGAATACGTCCCCCTCTTAGCCTGGCGATTCGTGGGTTCTCTACTTTCAGGAAATCCCACACTAGATCTGTAATATCCACCTGCCAATCACTGCCAAGCATGTGGGTCACCTGACCGCGCGTGACAGATGACTCAGCGATTAAGTGTGTGAGCACACGCACCATGGCCCTCTGGTACTGTAACATGCAGGTCCTTCCTCTCCGTTCTTCTTCATCATCATCTTCACTGTCCCGTGTCAACCTGGGAATGTAAAATATAAAAGTATGCATCTGCCAACTCTCATGCAACTCTTGAAAGGTTATGTAAAAGTTTACCCAGAATATGTTGGTATGCTGGTAGGGTTCCTGCCAGGCGCCTTAACCACTAGGCCTGAACAACATTTTTTGTTGGTGAACAACATGGCTAGGCTGGTCCACCAGCTAGACCAGTACCAAACAGCACAAACCAGCATAAACCAGCATTTAAGTGGTCATCTAAGATGGTCTTATCTATGAGCTAAAATACACACAGTGTATACACACAATCTGCCATAACAATGCTAGGGTGGTTCCTAGGTGGTTTGCTCACTGGTCCATAAATCCATGTCCAAGTTTGTATGATACTTAGGTTTCTAGATATGGCATATACAAGTTTATGGGGTCTTTTCAGGTTGTATTGTTCACTGATCTAAGTCATCACTTAGAAAAGTAACAACAAGCAGCACAAGGTATCAATCATATCAGCTGTATCATTGTTGATGGGAAGGACCACTAAGAATTTTATTCTTGAGAGTATTTTTTCAATAATGATGTTCTGGAAATTCCATTTCATAAAACAACTGTAGAATGTTTAAAGTGTAACTCTGGTCCTTCGTTTCCAGGTGCCTGTCAGCTACAGCACATTTATACATTTACATTTATTTATTTAGCACCTGTGGTTTTCCAAATTATTTCCAAATAAAGATACACATGAACATATAGGGGCCAACAATATCAGCAGTGTTGCAGACCAGACCCGAACAAAACAATGCTAGTGTCTGTTATGCAAATACTAAAGTCTTCTGCTTAGCAGGCAGTGGGTGCACATCATCCATTGTAACTACCCAGTACAAGCACCAGGAACAGTGTGGAAAAACTTCTTAAAACCCACTTTTAACAGAAATCAATGTTTGCGATTAGCTTCCATCAAGCCTGATGAAGCTTTTGCACCTAATCAGCTAAAGCTAATTAAGCATGTCAGAGTTATTTAATACTCTTCAAATGAGTGACATTTACAGGGCTAGAGGTAATGTACTGTACTATATTACTGATACACAGTGAAGTGTGTATTTTCATTCACAGATGACATCTGAGGCCAGAGGCCCCTAGAACAAGGCAAAATGCTTCAGAAGAAACATAGGGCTTTTATTTGAAGATAAGTGCCTAATGTGCTTCAGTAATCACAGGTGTTCCAGAAATCCAGGCAAAATTGCTGTGAAAGTGTATTTACACTAAAGCACATCTTCAGAGGGTGAAAAACGAAAGGTCAGACTCTTTTAAATGTAGACTTTTGTATGACAAGACAAATCAAAAAATCACTAAAGGAAAAATGTTATTTCACTGGTTCAGTGTGCGTGTGTGTACAGTGTCTATTACTGTAATATGGCAGATTGACCTTCTCAGCACTGTAATCACACCCATTTATAATGCTGAGCAAACGCATGACAAATTCAATCTAAGCGTAATCAAATACACCAATTACAACACAAACATTTCCTTTCACACGGCAGAACAATTGTTTTGTTCTACCTCATTATTTTTCATTTTATGTAATGTATTCCCATATAACTATGGATACTGAAGATATAAATTAAATATATATTATAATTACATGCTATAAACACTATACTGCTTTCATGCATTACAATAAAAAATACCAGAAATATATGAACAATACTGTTAACAACAGAATGAATGGCTTTCTTGTAGCTCAACGTGTAGAACATGGTGCTTACAATGCAATGCAAGGTCATGCATTATATTTCTGGGGACTGCACATAATCATAATTGTATAGGGTGAATATATTGCAAGTGACTCTGTATAAAATCATCTGCTAAATTGATGTTTATCAATGTAAGACTGCTGACCTAGGAAAACAATTAATTCCCTTAAACAAATGTTTGACAATTCATAAACACCATAACTCATTGTAAATCGTGGAAAGGGTCAAAAAGAGACAAACTGTGAAAAAAGGGTGTTCATGTTGTACATATGTGCAAAAAATAACTGACAGATTTAAAAAATTAGTCCTGATTGCCCATAAAACTCTACAGGATTTGGCTGAAAAATGAACTGCTTTGATGAAATGAATTATTTGGAAGCATGCATTTAATATGTATATAATGAAAAATGGGTGAAACAGTCCCAATCCTGAAGCTGCCATTTTTATTCTATTAATTAATTTTTTAACAAGAAAACAAAGTGCAACCTTATTACAGCATAAAGAATCGATCCATGTATTTTTAAAGAGCCTCCATCTCAAATATGGGAAAGGATAAAATATTTACAATTGGCATTTTGTGATTTATCCAGGCGGTGTTCTGGGCAGGCTGACAGTGGCGACGCTTGTTTATGTACAGACACAAGAGAACAGAAGATGATTCAATAAACAATATTTTTCACAGAACAGACATATCCCTTAAAGGGAAGCCCCGACCAACACAACATATCTCACTCAGGCAGTGTAATTTCTTGATACAGACAGGAATAGCCTTTCCCAGCGCTGGGACTTTATCACGCTTGCCTGGTGTTGAGAGAACACTGTTAACACCATCCCGCAAAGTAAGGGGCAGTCTGGCAGTCCACACGCAATAGACTTGGCACAAGTGCAGAAATGCTCTCTCGGGTCACTTTCTCTGTCTCTCGCATTACACGGACCAACTGACGCTAGTTTTTGCAGAGGCAGAAAAGCCCATCAGTTCCTTTCTATCTTACACACATACTGTAAACAAATGGATCTGTGTTGCCATGTCCACTTATTATAAGCTAGTTTTGGCTTGTTTTACATAAAGTGACTAAATATGCGCAGTTCTGGATAAGAACGTTTTGGCTTGGCTCCATAGCACAATAAAGTTTGACTGACCACTAATAGGCGCAGTGGTGTTTTGTTCAAATAAACAATTTTTTTGATTTTATTTTGATGGCCTGTTGTATAGGTAAAATATTTTAATTGTTTTGGTGACAAGACACAATTATTAAGACAAATTCTTTTCAGCAAGATTAATTTTAGAGGTTTATGGCAGTTTAGCCTTGTTTAATGAACACAAGTTAACAATATAATGAGATAAACAAAATCAAGCCACTTTAAAATAGTCACTTTGCCTATTTTGGTGTTATATAACCAATAATTATTCATGAGTTATTCTGATCTTATTTTGGGCTTGTTTGTGGAACCAGGTCGCCTTTTTCTAATGAGATCTGGCAACACTTAAATGGCTCATCAGGACCCACTAGCATCAAACCGTAATGCTGTTACATCATCAAGGTCATGCCTATTACGCCCCGATAAATATAAATGAGAGTGTGTGGAGAGGGAAATCCACAATAAATGAGAAACACACACATGCCTCTGTGATATTTTAATGCGTTGGGCCTAAATGGACAATTTCTTTTCCATGAAAAGTATCTCTAGGTCGAACAGAACAAACATGGGGTGACACGGTCATTCTTCACTTTAAGACAGAAGTCAAAATTACTTTCTGATCAACATTATGCCACATCAACGCTCTTGATTGCATTTAACTTTTTGCATTGAGCCCGGACTCATTCCTGTAAGTTTCAATATTTGCAATGGGATGCTTCATAAAATCATTTTCTAATTTAGCATTAACATCAGCATTTGACTGAGCAAGCAACAGTGAGCGACATTTAGACGAGAAACTAACAAACACGTGGGTGTTGCCACCATGTTGGTACAACATGAGTGGTTGAGATTTAAAGGTGTCACCACTGCAATGGGCATTATTGTCACAGGAGCGGGGCATTAGAGGACTTTGGGTCTCTGTCACTGAACCGGAACATGATTGCATCAGGTGGCCGTCTTGTTAGTGCTCTCTGAGATTGAAGCTGTCAGAAGGACGGCAATCGAGCCCCTCATTAAAGTCCACCCGATTCCCTGTGACAGACAACCTCCCACTGCTAGAAACAGTGTACTCTGAAGACCCTGCTGTTTTAAGGCTTCCTATTCATACCTATTCAAGTCTAATTTGACCAGCATTGTCCAAAAACGCATTGCCGAATAAAAATGCAATTTTTATTGCAATAAAAATGTATTGCCGAATGATTACATTCACCTTAAGCTTATTAGAATTTTCAGAACAGTGCACAACATAGATGACGCAAACACAAAACACATTGTGGGGCGGACTCAATAATCTGCTGCAACACTTGTATGCATTTTGACTTAAAAACCTTTGTCTGAAAGAATTGATTCAGTAAAATTAACTTCCAAATGTTTTGCATGACCCTCAATACGAGGGTCATTCACTCAGATTAAGTATATTAAAGTTTGTGTACTAATCTAACTAGATGTAATATTGTACTAATCTAACTAAATGTAACTAAATGTAATGTTAAAAATATACACCCAGATAAAAATATACAAGCAGTAGGTTGATGTACAAACAAAGTAGGACGCGTAAAGCAATTAGCATCCAATATTCATACTGTGGAGCTCGTTAGCAGCTAATAGCTTTATGCTGTGTCACCATAAATAAGCTACAACAAGCTAAAACAAATTAGTAGGCTGTGAGTTACTTCAGTAACACTACCCTAAACTTAATGTTTTGATTCTGCATTATCAAATAGAATATACATTTCTACTTACAAATGACACAGCTTGTAAGCACGGTTGGTGTGGGGTTTGATGACAATATTTAACAAGGTGTGTCAATGAAGGTCCTCTGTGGTATAATATAAAATTGACCTGAGGATTAAGTCTGCCACACATTAAGTAACAACCCTGGTTAAATGTTCAAATTCTAGCTCAAACAGCATAGATTTTTATATTTTTAAAATATATATAAACAAATTATTTTGACCATTACTACTTTACCTGGCATCAAGCTACCTGTCTATTAAATTCCCATTTTGCTTATACATTTTCACACAACAGTTCCGACTATTTTATTCCGGATTATTTACTAACCCACTAATGTTGTGTAAAGTTGAGTAAAGGAGATTTATAAAAGAATGCCACCCTACTGATTCTGTGATGTATGGGATCTTTCATTTAGCTTTGACCAAACTATCAATCCCTGATTTCATTCCACATTTTAACCATCTCAAGAGTCTTCCTCAAACTCTGGACCCACAATCCACCTGCTGCATTAACACCCACTGGGAACTTCAGATTTCACCAACAAAGAGATTCATATTCTCTTAGTGTACTGTATTCTCAGCTTCTCACACACATTGTGTCACATGGGACCCACTGAAATGGAAACAAAAAAATATTGACTTGATTCTATTTTGAATTCACAAACCCAAGCATACCTGTGGGTTATGAGGAGTGAGGTGGATTATGTCCACATACTTATGAGAAACACAAGGAGAAACGAGACCAAGTGCATGCTGGGAAATCTTAGTATCGAGAATTTGCAATAGGTATAAATCGATCAACACCCTCAGGCTGGCTGGCTTAGCTTCCACCTTCTGGCTGTTCTAGACACACGGATTGCAGGCCCAAATAGAATCTGTGAACTTCATATATATTTCTACAGAAAAAAACATCCGCAGAATGATATAGAATGCATTCAAAATGATAAAATGTTATATTGAAAATACTAAACATACAATAGACAATATATTTTAAACCATGCAACAGGATGTATAACAACTTTGTGACTGGAAGCTGTTCAAATTCTGAAAAAATCTGAAGAGCTTTCTGTAGAATTCCAGGCATTTCCAAATCCCAGGCATTTCCAGATTACATTATCTCGATATTATCAAACCCAAATATTCATACCTCTGGGCGTTACTGTTTACAGGGATCCTCCAGCCTTTGATCTGACTGAGTTCTGTATCTGAAACTTCAATGTGCAGAGGCAGTTTGGGGATCCAAACCTTCATCTCCAGCTGGGCCCTCAGGTAACCGTAGGTGAAGTTCACTAGCATTCGAACCCGTCCCCTCATCTCTTTGCCATTCACATAGATGTAGTCACACCTGTCTGATATCTGATATCAAAAAGAGGAAACTGGTGATGGAGAGGTAAGAAAAAAAGGTTTTCGATACACCATAATGAGCTTCATATTACTGAAATTAATATGGGGTATTACTGAAATCAATACAATATACATAGATATATTTGAAATGGATTGACCAGACATCAGAGCAAGGACATCACAAGAAAGGTATGCTAATATTCATGAGCAAACTCAATAAACAGTTGTCACTTTAGCACTGTATTTCTGAGAAAAACCTTAATCCTACTGTATTCACCTGCAATTCAGTTTACCTACCCACAAAATGCAATTACATTAGGACATATATGGCTGTGAATATTTAAGTTATTGTCACTTAATGCAAACATGCATTGTTTTTACCATAGGATGTCAATGTAAAGACCCTACGATGACAGAGAAACATCAAAACATGTATGCTTATCTCTGTGTGTTAGCTTGTATATAGGCTGGCAGAATTCAGTGGAACCAGTGACCAAATGCTCTGGAGAAACGGGCACCAGCTCAGTTAATAATGAGGGGTAAATATGACAACCTGTCATAACGCACACACACACAAGACCTGAACAGAAGGACGGGCTCTCTTCATCTTGGTGGGGCATTATGAGGCCACATTCCAGAACCATCCGTTTTATAAATGAGTTGAAATGACTTGGCTGAACGTTCCCTTCTGAAACGGGCCTCAAATCACTTTGACTGACTAACTTTGATTTGTCAAAACAGGATCTGACAGGGTAACACACACACACCATTATCAATGTGTGGCCAGCAGCACAAAGATAAAAGTATGAAGACATGCAAGAACACACACACACGGCTGACATATTTTATGCATATCCCTTTCATATTACTAGAGCTGTCTGGCTCCTTTATATTTGTAAAAACATTTATTCATAGTTTTCAAGCTCATGAGGAAGTCTCTGAGAACAGCAGAATCATTTCATGCTCCCTGTAGAGCGATTAAAACATTCAGATTCTACCATCTACTGTATGTTCAAAGCCAGTGGGCATGCTTCACAAATACATCACACTGTGTTGTTGCACAGTTTCCATGCTTTCTGTGTATTCTGTCAAATATCTGTTTTCAGTTACTAGAAATGCATTTACCTGTGTCCCATTTTTTTTACATAACCATGTTACCTCATTGTTTCCCCTTATTTCCAAAACTTTTTGTGGCACCTACTAAAATTATATCATTTCAAACTTAGACAAGCATGACAAATGTGTTAATGCATTCAACACATATTGTTATTCTAAAGTATTGTAACAATAACATGATAAAATCATTTCCTTTTACTGACCATTTGATGAAAGTTAAATAGGCCCTATTTTGAACTTTATACTTTATATGGGGACTGACAGTAGATGTGCAAAAGAGGCTAAGTAATGGCAATACAAGAGTCATATTCCTGCCTCTTACTCAACAACACAAATGGTGAGAGAGCAGTAAGACAAGACTCCAGTATCAGAACATCAGGTTTTGCTGCTTTCTGCACTTAAGGGCTGTTAGAGCCGTGAGAGTCTGTTTCATGCCTGTCTGACTGATAGAGCTGTCTCCCTCTCTTTCACTTTATTTCCGTTACTCTGTTAAGGGCTGCCAGTATTAACATGCTAACATGGGATTAATTAAACGTTTAATGCTTAATTTAACACATTTATCAACAGTAGCACCAAAAAGTATTTGGACACCTATGAATTTCATTCTAATTGAAACACAAAAATTAAACACTATTTGAAAGGATATTTACTTTTTTAAGCCACTGCTGCAATTATTGTTAATTGGATTTAACTGCGTTGTAACTTTTAGATGTTTGTTTCCCATTCACATTAACTATGGACATATTTTACTATGCTTGACAGTCAGAAAATCCGCACAGAAAAACCCTGTATTTGTAGCCTCTGTATGGTGGACATTCAATATTAGCCCAATAAAAAGCATGAATCAGCTATGAATGAAACACAATCAACAGTAGTAGAAAACCTTTAATCATGATTAATTATAAAAAGTATTAAAAAGTATTGACAGTCAGTTTATGCTAAAAATAGTTAGCTTAATGTAACTGTTCATATTAATAAAGCACTAAACTAGTCCTACATCAGTGGTAATCTTTCTAATGCTGCATAGCTGTAATATATTTCACACACACACATATGCACACACACAGAATACAGAAGGTGTCATCATTAATCACTGCCACAGAGTGTGGAATCCTCACCCACAATGTTACAACCATGACAATTTAGTTCGGAAAATTAACTATCTGTCAGATGCAGCCAATCAACCCCTCATCTGAGAAGGCCAACCCACGAACAGGCACCTTGTACATGTGCTTGGCTGAGCAGGTCTGACAGCACAATTAACAGAGTCTTAAACTACAACCTCTGGGGTCCTCATTGGAAAAAAAGAACTTTCTTCCTCTGTTATTTAAAGTGTTTAGAATCAGAGCTGAAATGCATCCAAGAAAAACACATTCAACTTTGACTTCCCCACACTTTCATCTATTAGACCGGACGTTGTTTGACTACTAACAGAGGTCCAGCATTGACTGTCTGTGTCACTTCTTTAGGGGGACCCTGTAATCTATACTCACCTTTTTTATGTGGTCATCAGTTTTCCCTGACTGGCTCCCAATAGTGCTTTACATCAAGTGCCTTACTCCATTGAAAAGATTCTTTAGATAACACTTCCTTGTGCCCCCTCTCTCTCTCTCTCTCTCTCTCTCTCTCTCTCTCTCCACACATCTCCATTCTATAGCACAATCATGGTATATGGCTTAAGAGTCAGGTACATTGATTCCTAATGCACACATACATGCACAAACACTAAAATACATTCGCTTTTAAAGAAGGGTTTGATTAATAAATGCAGATCTTTATTGAAGATCTCCTCAAAGACGCCATTTTGACTGTATTACTGTTTTATAACCCATGGTTATGTGGCCCCCCCATGGCTAAACAACACTATAAATGACCTTAGACTGTTATCTCTTTAACACAATGGTTGCATCTATGTATGATTGCAGTGCTTGAGAGCAATCTTGGCTTGAGGCTGTTATGGTCAACTCTTTATGTAAAAGAGGTCATATCACGAAGAATGTGTTGTAGCCCTATTTAAATGAAAGAGATCAATGCTCTAAGCTCCTTCCTCAATACACTAAGACCAATTATTCAGACCATTTGTTGTTTATTAACTAAATAGAAAAAATGTTTGAATTGCAATGAATGGCAATGTGTACAACTCTGGCAGAGGTTAGCCAATCATTCAAGTCTTTACACACATTTACATTTACATACAGAGTCTCAAATATAGAGTACTTGGGGTCAGAAAGAGAGTATAAACAGCCATTTAAAACTAAATAATGACTCTGTGGTGCAAATAAAAACATTTTAAGTGGACTTCAGGGAAAACAAAAGATGAATCTGTTTGCGTTTAAAGCCTGTTAGTGGCATCTAAATGCTTGGTTTTTAGGGGAGTTTAAAGAGCAGTCTTCTTTTTGACTCTTGACACTAGATTCAGCACTTAGGGTTTGAGCATCATATTAATAATGCAAGCAATGTGACAGAGCAGGTCCAAGTGCTTTCAGACAGATGGCAGAAGTTTTTAAATGAACTACACTGACCCAAATTCATATATAAATTAGCATTTATCAGAGTATAAACTGGACTGCTATATTTGTATATTAAGTCCTCTGCAATCATTTTATGCCACATATAGGGTGTAAGTGTTTACACTTACACAAGTGTTTACACTTACACCCTGCTATGATTTATGGTCTGCTATGATTTAGGGTCTCTCCACAGATCTGCGAAGGGCCAGTCAAGGGACCAACAACAAAAAGGGTCTCAGTGGACCACAGTGTATCTGAACTATAGGATTAAAAAGATATTACCCAAAGTAAGCCATTATATGTATGTTGCTCACACAAAGCTCTCAAAAAAGGTTTGCATAATCATGTTAAAATTCACCTTGGCCTGAAAAATGTTGGAATCCATTAATGTAAACTGTTTGTCACAAAGAAAAACAGCTAAATGTTACACTACACTACACACCATACAATTACAATATCAGACCAAATCTTAAATTTCATATAATAGCTCAATTGGTCCACCATTGCATCAGTAGCCAAAGGTTGTGAGTTTGATTCCCAGGAAAAGCATACTGATAAAAAATGTATACCTTGAATGCACTGTAAGTTAGTTTGGATAAAAGCATCTGCCAAATGTGTAAATGTCAATATATTTTTAAAGAAATGCAACATACAGTTTCAGAGCCAGTAAATTTTCTCTACTGACAGCCATTTACATGAATGTATGTGAATGCCATGTTTGTAAATGTATGTGAATGCATACACAACATGCTACACACACAGTCATCCCATGAGCGAACTTCACAAGCTGATTGGTCACTCTTTCAAACACAACATAGAGTGAACTCAGTCTGTCAGCCTGATCGATAGACAACAGTGTGTTAGAAAACTCTAAGATAAAATCACAAGGCAGTCTATAAATGACTGCACAAATGAAGGATGGCATGAACCCTTGAATACAGAAGGAAAAATATCAAGGTTATTTAAAAGAGAAATGACAGGATAAACAAATACTGTAAATAGCTCCCAACAAGCACCTGCTCGAAACACATGTTGTTTTGGAAGTGTTGAAAGCGGTCTGCTTTGTTGATATAAGTACAAATGTCAAGCGTGGAAAGCTTCCAGGAATTTCAACACTGTTGAGTGAGAATTACATTCTTTTAATCAAGGCCAGCTAACAAACAGCATCACTGCGCTCCAGAAGTTCTGAGATGTGGGAAATATATCCTCCTTATTTTTGTGATTCGAAGAACATTAGATGCCTTGATTTGAAGTTGAGGTCTCAGACCTTATGTCTGTTAATTCGAAGATTTGTGACAAAAGCAAGAGATGTATTTACAGCCACATTCATGGACTGCTAGAGTTTCATTATGACTTTACTGCCGAATTAAATGGGCTACAGTAATAAAACAGGACTGCGAGATTTGTGACCCTTGATAGAACAGTATGTCAATCCTGATTTTATTTAATTATGTTAAATAAAATCAGACATTAGAATCAGATATGGTGTCATTACTCTCCAACATGACGGATGCCTTGTTTGTTTCAATTTTGTAAATGTCCTGTATTTTTTTTTACATTTTTCCACTGGGTTATTTGTGCAAAATCACTATGAAGCTAAAATGCAAATGTTTATTTGTAAGAAGTTTTGTAATATGACGCAGTTCTATATAGCTATTCAGCATACTGGTGCTAGCAGTTAAGATAAGAGTATTGTGTAATTTAGTTTAACAATCTATTGTTGTGGCTGCCGGCAAGCTAATAGATAGCTGTATTAAATTAATTTGAGGAAATTATCTGAAATTGTACATAATGATTCAATATCTACATGGATGCTCAGGAAGTAAAGGACTTATGACATCTTTGTCCATTTCAAATCTGTCACTCCGTATTACTCCTTATGACCTTTTTTCTTATATTAGTCCTTACATATACACACGCACACGCATGTACGTGCAAGCACGTGCACACACACACACACACACACACACACACACACACACACACATTTGGAGTGCTTTACATGATCCCCAGTAAAAGTGTGACAAGTGACTCATTGTATGTATATACACTAAAACGAGCAATTTAAAACCTACATGCGATCATTGGCAAACTCATCAGCATTAAACAAACCCCCACAGTGAAATCTAATTACATATTACTTTTCTGGGTCATTTAAAATGAGAGAAATGTATGTCTTAATAACCTTAGCTTGATAGGCTTGTCAAACACAAAGTTCATCTCACAATCCTACAGCAGCTTTCGTTTAATGCATAATCAGTGATATTATAAATATAGGGACTTCACGATGGTTAAGTTTTAGTTCACACGTGACCAAGAACCAGCTGTATGTGTTTAAAAGTATCTAAAAATATACAATGTTATAATAAATAGTTGATGTAGATATATAAATATTATCTTGATTATAGGGTGATAACAGACAGCTGGACAAAACTGTGGGCTGCTGTTTAAGTTTAATTTAGTATTTATTTTTAGCAGATCCATTCAAGTTAAGATCCATCTTAGCAATATTTTAAAAATTACATTCAGTGACTGTGTTTCCCACATGATAAACAATCATCACCCTTTTTAATCATTGTTAAACTTTCCTAGGTGTGAATAAAATTTATTATAAGCTTTGTTTGATAATTATAACACAAACTAGATACATTTTTTGAAGAAAATGTGAGTGGTGCTTGCTGTGGCAATACTAATGGCCAGAATATGTCAAAGATGTTAACATGTTTTAGCACATAGATATACTAAAATATGGCTTATTCATGATGTTAAGAGGTTGCTAGGGTGCAGTCAGGAATTTTTCAGGGCAAAACCTAAAGGCCACTGACAGCCTGTGTCAAATAAGCCCACCCCCATGTACTGGTACTGAGATATAGCTAATTCATGTTGGTTGCTAAGGTGCTCTAAATGGTTGCCAGGGCATGGATGGACAGTTTCTATGGTAATAATTAAAGACTACTTGTCAGTCTTTACTTGTCAGCCAGACTGCCTACTTGTCTACAATGTTCTGATGCCTTTCACCTTTTTAAATGGAAGTCAATGAGGTGGTTGTTAGGGTACTATAACTGGTTACTAGGGCGTGGCTATGAAGTTGAAGTGTCACTATTTGTTGCTGCTTACTAATCTGAGCGATATAAGGCCGTCCCCAAGTATGTACGACATTCTGATTCACCTGTCTTATATTTGACCAAAATATAATCAAAATCATGATCAAAATCATGTATTCCAGAAAGCCATTTAATAACACTGTTATCACATGGCCTTAACAACACTGACCTTAACGACATCTTCATCTGTGGACTGGCACTGCACAGTGTCTGATACATCTGTAACAGCACCATCTGCACCCACTGTCACCACCTTCACTGGGACTGCCACTGTCTTTCCATTCAGCACAGCTGTGTTCACAATCTCTGTTTCCTGTGACAAACACAAAAAACAACTTCATGTTATCTGTCATACACAAAAAATGATTACTATTTTATTTTTATTAATTCCAAAATGTATTCATTCATTAATGTGTTCCTTCTTTTAGTTGTTTACTGACTCATTCCATCCTTCATTCATTCATTCATTCATTCATTAATCATTCAACCTTCTTTCCTTTTATCATTCATCAGTCTGTTAATTTATTCATTCATTCATTCATTCCATATTTCGCTCCTCCCTCAATTCCTTCCTTTTTTCCAACCTTTGTTTATTTAATTAATAATTACTGGCTTTCATTATTCATCTGTTCATTCACAATTCATATGCTTATTAGTTAAAGCCTTAATTTCAATATATTAAAATCAGCTGACATCAAGTTTGTGTGTGAGTACAAAAACAGCTTTTAATAAAGTACCAAGGGAAAAAAAAATTGATGAGGCAGCAGTGCAGTAGTGCAGAAGTAAAAGCTGCAGCAAGTTAGATGGTTCGAGAAGGGGGGAGGGGGGTTTGAAGGTGGGGACTCGGGAAGGGGTTCAATAGAAGAGAAACAGCCTGAGTCCTTAACCTTTCAGCCACTGAGCCACACTGCTTTAGACAACTACATAATTGAAGCCATTACAGTCAGTGTGAGAAACTCAGCCCTCATTGTGCCATCCCTCGGAGACAGGCAGACGTGGGTAATGTAGTCAATTTACCTTATTAGCAGATCACTTTCAATTAACCAATCTGCTCGCTGTAAAAGTCCAACAGTGGCGGTGCAGTTACCGCAATCAGACAGTATTCATTCAACACAAGCGTCGACTTTCTGTTCTACTTCCGTTTTCTTTATTTCCCTCTTTTTAGAAAGAGGCAGATGACATAACCTAATCTCTACGAATGAATAATGACACGCTCATCTTACCGCCAGAACTATCCGCCTTATTATTTCCATTATGACAAGCACCACTGTCTTTCTCTGTATCCTGTCTTTAGTAGTTCTACTGTCTCTTATTTTAATGCAGAAAGGGTAAGAAAAGAGAGGGGAGATATCCTGACAGATATGCATTTTTGTTGCCTTAGAGGGCTGATTCTGTGTCATTTTTGTAATGCTATTACAAGGTGATTCCTTTCTGTTTAATTTCTGGATCATACCTGAAAGAGACTGTGGTCTTCATGGACACATTCTGTTCAGATGCTTTTTGATTCATTATTAACTCAGATTCTGTGTTTTATGCCAAACAGGAAGGGCACAATTCTCTTGCATTGCTTTAAGAATGAGCTTATAAATTTTTGAGATTTTTGTGTGCTAAATAATTTAAACAGGATGGAGATTTGTGAAGTAATTTTACTAAATAAATGCTTTTATGTGGACACAAATGGAAAACAAATATATTATCTCTAACTCTAAAAGAAAACATTAGTTACTTTATTTATAAAGCGTTTTTCTCTTTGATGACACCCCCAAAAACAAGATTTTGTCAATTTAGTAAAGTTCTAAGGGTAGTTTTACAGCAAATGCATCCCAAAAGTACTGCTAAGTTAGCACATGAACACACTTACTGTACATATAATGCATTCCTACTTTTTCATTACACTGTGCTCTCTGTGATACTTCTTTCTGATTTGTCAATCGCAGCATTCAGCAGTCACAGATTGTTGTATAGTGACCACTAAACTGTACAATTGGCCATTGTCCCAGAAAAACGATTTTCTTTTACAAAGCTCTGCTAGTTTCATGTCTCTTATAGCACTCCACTACTCCACAGATAAATAATTTCTTCTTAAATCAATTTTGTGTCTTTATATTTATTTATTTTTTGGTAAATTGCCTTGTGCCTTGGGCAATGCACACTCAGCCGATCATTAACGTAAAATAAACCCCATCAGGGTGATACAAGACCTTGTCAGGATTAATGTGCTGTTAGGACTGGCTAACTGTACACTACTGTATGTTATTATGTGTATATATTAGGGCTGTAATAACATTAACACATTTACACATTTTTAATACAAAATCCTTAATGTTAAAATACATAACTTGCTAAAACGCATACATTTCTGAAGCAGGTAAATTTGCGTCAGCAACATAATTTACATCCCACAGTTAATATTTCAAATGTTTTTGGGGTCAGGGGTTTATCACATCTACAATGGCGCAAGCACCTGTAATCTTGGTAGGAGGAAATTTCACTTTTAAAAGACTGTGGTCATGCCAGCCGCCACTTCGAAATGCATGGTCAATCTATGCAGGCCTGATAAAGTGAAAATGTCTCTAAATGTTTAGTAATAATATCAAAATAATTGCCAGATGTTTAATAACAACATAAAAGCCCTCCAAAAAGTCATATACAACCTGTTTTCCTGATCATTTTAGGTTCCTCTGAAAAAGAAAGTTCCACAGACCAGTTTCACTTCAGACTGATAGTAAACTTTCCCAGGTTGTTACTCACCTAATATCGGGACTGTCTGATATTACAAATTAAGAGCTCTGAGGGGTAATCCCTCATTCACACATCACTAAATGCAACATCCCCTCTCTGTCTCTCTTTACCCCTTTACACACTCTTTACTGGATGCCTCCAAGCCTCTGTTTGCCCTCCTGCTAAGATCATTGCACTTGATGGGCCAAATGACTGTGGGCCTTTAGAGAGAGCCAGAGCGTGTGTGTGTGTGTGGATTGTTCGTCTGCGTGTTTCTAGGGTTTGGAGTTTCTCAGCAGGCTGAAAGTGAGCAGCAGGACATTAGCTGCTAGCAAGAATGAGATCACTGCATGCTGGTAATAAGCCACAGTGGGATGTCGGTAAAGAGGATGGGGGGCGAGGTGGCCACTGCAATCGGCCACAGCCACATACACGGCCATTATCAAAGTTGTGGGGTTGGCGTGGCAGACTGTTTACAGACTTCTCCCCTGATGTGCTTTAATGGGGGAGATGGGAGGCATGCTGCAGGGCAGGCCCAGGAGCTAATGGAGGAATTTGTGAAACAAGCTTACACTCAAGGACGTCACAGTCTGATGCTGAGTTCTGCCTCTTAGGGCTGTTTTAGTTTCTTTTATAGACCTTGACTAGAAAAAGAGGGCCTGCTGGGTGAAGACCTGAAAGGTTGCATCAGTGCAACCGATGCAACTGATACTACAGAAGATAGGAATATGTTTACATGGGCAGTGTTTGGGACTGATATTTACTAGCGCTGCTTAATTGACGATTATAAATTTAATTAATTATATAATATGTCAATAAATAATCATAGAAAAAGTTATTAAAATACTAATTTAATCATGATTAAGCATGATTTTTTAATACATTGCTTTTTTATTTTTTGTTCACACTAAATGAATGGGTTAAACTGAGTATTTACTATTTTACTAACTTGCTCTCAAATTGTCCTGTTTATACAGCAGCTTTACAAGAGTGGAAAGTGAATTGACACAAAGTAATTTAATAGACTAGTCCAATTTAAAGCAGGTACATCCATCATATCCTAATTAAGTGACAGTGTAGAGTGACTATTTCACTTTGGCGTGACAGAACACTGGTTGTCTAATCACACCGCACAGGTTGTGCGACCAACCTCACTTCCAGAATTCAGTTGTGACCCCTGAAAACTCAAGAGAGACACTTAAAGAATGTGAATGTCACTCTTATTCACACAGTGCACTGTATGTAAACAGAACTGTATTTAGCACTGAAAGTGCATCAACGTTTTGACATCTGAAATCAAATGTATCCTGATGATTATTTAGGTTATAGTTATATAGGATGTCACACAACAACAATAGGAAGTGCTTGCAAATTCTTTACTCTTTTCTAAACTGCATTAATTCATGTTTTAATTTGCACAACACTGCTAATATTAGCACACCTCATATTCCACTCCGTTCAATGTTTATAAAACCCAATTATATCTTCACTCTTTTCCTTATTAGAATTCTGTGCCACTATTGAACTTTAAACGATAATATAAAAGAGAATGAACTCAGGGAAATTAAGAATCTTCAAGCACACACCTTCAGAAGCCTCAAAGCTACTGCATTACAGAGCTCTGGAGAAATTCTGAGTCAAGGAACCCAGTAAGACTGTGCCCCCTATGGCTTTACAACTGTTTGCTCATTCATGAATCCCAGTTAGGTGTGGGATTCAAACCACCAAAGCTTAATCTTTCAGCTATTCCGTGTGTACACACAACTGAAAATATAATCTGCCTCTAAAACAGATAGAAATATAGTGGAAAAGGTCACATGGTCTCTTACAATGCTGACCAGTAGAGTTTAGCGCTCCTTAAGTTGTAAACAGTATAGCACGGAAAACTTATAAATAGATCTAAATAAATGGATCTAATTTCAACCAGACCAAGGTTTTTTGCACAAGCTATACAACTAATTGACCAAAATGCCATCAAAGTGGTTGGATCTTACTGCTAATATCTTACATAGATTTCCTGAATAGTATCTCATTACAGCAGATCGACCTTCTCAATTACTTGAGGGCCATCGAAAAGCACCAAACTGGTAAATATGCTGAAATCCACTTTAAAGGTCCAAGTGAAAGTCCTCAAGCTAAACAAACCCGCAAACTAATAAGCCATGAACAGAAAACTTGCCTGTACAGAAACATCTAAGACCTCCACAAAATAATACTGTGGGAAATTAATCTTTCGAAAATGAAGACTTTAAATTTAAAATTTGTGAGTTCTTTTCAGACAGCTTAAATTGGACTGCACGCAAATGTGAAGGGAAGAAAATTACATCTTTGGCACAAAGATATGTCTTTCAACCTCCAACCCACTGAGGTATTCAGGCCCAGCCATTATGGTAAAAGGCTTATCACAAAATTGATGAGCACAGTAATCTCTGCTTCTGAGATATACCTGTATAATAGTCAAAGTGCTTGAGTATAATCATTTGCTTGCCAAATTTGCCAGTCAAAGCATCTGACTATATAGCACCAGTTTTGTCTGCTCTAGTCAAGTAGCTGCTCGCTGTAGCTGGAAAACTTAATCAGGAAAGTAAGATGCAATTTGACTCACGTAGGCCCAAGGATTTGACTCCTGCTTATGAGTTGCTGACAGAAAACATCAGCCGCAGTTCACATTTACATTTGTTCTTGGCAGACATTCTTAGTGGCTGAACCTAGTGCTGCATCTATGCTTGTATATAATAAACTTCACCATCCACATTGGACATGATGGCTAAAAGCAGGCTCTGCCCAAATAACATAAGACAGTTTGATTGACCGTGTTGAATTTCTTTACATTTATGTATTTAGCTGATACTTTCGTCCAAAGCGAATAACAGTGGAACTGGGTGTATATTTTTTAGTCCATGTGTTCCCTGGGAATCAAACCCATGACCTTGGCATTGCTAGCATCATGCTCTACCATTTAGGGTTCTACAGGAGCAATGTTCCTTGAATTGCAATCCTGTACATTCATCTTCCTGTCATTCTAAATCAAATTCCAATTCATCAACCTGTGAGGTGTGGCGAACCAAATTCACATTCCAGTTCATGAATTTAAAATGAGCCAAGTGTTAAATTTTGAATTTGGTGCAACACTGGTATACTAGCTTACTTACCATTACTGTAGATATGATGTGAAAAACAGATAGAAGTTTTAAACCACAGATATTCAAAACTAAACTAATTTACAAGTTTTTTATAATTGTCCAGAAAAAGGATTTACGCAAAGTACAATTTCTTGGATCGACCCAAACCTTGAATGTCACCATGTTCTCTTCCTCTAAGCAGTCAGTCTGGTGTTCTCTGCCAATGGAATGTGCTGAAATTCAGCAGAGCATTGTCAGCCTCCTCTTTCTCTATCAGAGAATAAGTAAGATTTATAGCGTCAGCCCCTATAATCTGACTGGCATAAAAAACAGATGCTCTAGCCTCTTCTTCATCTGTCTCTGCTGCCCTCTCTTCATCCATCCCTCTTTCCTTCCCTGACACTTTACAGATACCTTTCTCTTTTATGACATATAAATCCTGTTCTGTAATGAAATATGGAGAAATGAAATGTAACAATTACAAAAATGTGGCGTATTAAAAAGTGATCAGACGTGACGATCTTAATTCACCACAAAGGAGAAGGATTTATTCAAACTGCAGAACAGAATTACCGCTCCTGTTTTTTTGTTTGAAGCAATAATTGAATTATTGGGGCTGAAATTTTGTGGCATGCTCTTTTCACGCTCTGCGATGTTACTGATGCATTGCTGCATGTAATTAATTGTATTGCTATGCTCCTCATAACCTCCTCATTTACAGCAAATTCACAAAGCGTTTGCAACACGTGGCAGGCCAATATTGGCACTAAAACCTGCATCTTATTCACAAACCACCAGCTAGATAAATCAAAAATTGAATGCCATGAATGACCACTGAACCACATTTTGCATAAACACGACTTTACGACAGACACCTTTTTTGCACGACAATTTTTTGCAACTTATAATAAAACTTTACATTAAAAACTGATAATAAAAATTTAGATAGAAAATTTCATGGAGGCAATAACCAATAAATTGATGATCAGTTTATGGTTCAGCATATTTTAACTGGGTATATATTCAGATGTGCGGTGTAGTCAAGCACGCTTTTGGCATTTTAACAAATCTGTACAGTACAAGTTTGCCCGATCATGACAGTCTACTGCAGGACTGAGCTCAGACTGACTCAGATTTTGTGGAAGCATTTGCAGCATTACTTGATTAGCATGTCTTTAGTGAGTGGGGTAACAATGCAGACAGAACATGTCACACTGTCAGTGGAAACAAATGTCTTGTTGGTGGATTCCCCTCAGTGTTCTAGGTGCAGACATGCAGAAACACAGGGGAATGCAACTTTTAGTGTAACTGTTCAAATTAATACAATTTAAAGACATTTCAAAACTTTAGCTTGTGAAATGACCAGTAAAACATCACTCCTTCAATACCTATTTTCAGTTTTAAGGAGGGACAGTCACAACAGCAGGCTGGGTCAAAAATAATTTCTTTTGTCGTCAAAAAGAAACTAGGGGAAAGGTGGAAGAGAGTGAGGTGTGAAAGTTATACCTCTAAAGCCATGAACAATTGTCAGCAGCATGGGGATAAAAGTAAGAAATACACACAAACACGCAGCATATAGCCAGCCCAGGCACAAGAAAAACCAGGATGCATCCAACCTGTGGCCTATGTAGTGACGTAACGCTACAGAGTTTCAGGTCATGATCATACTGCATTCACAAGTTTACTCACAAGGTTTCTGATTGGTTGTTAAAATGCTAATTCACTGGTCTGAGCCAATCACAACATCCTGTGACAAGATATGGATACAGAGTTGTTAAGACAAAAGAACTGCCCTACAGTTTGCCAGACTCTACTCAAATACTAAGGCCAGTCAGAGTTGAATAACTGACTAATACAGCAGTCTTAACAGACGCAGCTTATATGATGACTTGTGATGTTATCAGCCTCATATGTTATCATAAAAAGATTAAAATAGTTGATTATTCAATTTCTAAATCCGAACCTGAGCTCTAGTTCTTGTAAACTCTTCAGACTGAACTTCAAATGTCCTTTTCTGGTCTGAACAACAACAGAAGAGTGTAGTGGAGGAACCTTCACGTTTACAGACTTCTGTATTATGAGAGCCCTCAAAGAAACCAATGCCTGAAGTCATTAAGAGCACCCAAAAAAGGAAAGGAAGAAAGCAGACTTAAATGCCCTTCAAACTGAGATACTGTGCTAACAAGTAGGTTCAGAGAGCCAGCGACATGTTCTCCCATGAGGTCTGCTTCACTCCCAGCAGGAGAGAAAGACTGAACAAGCAGAGCACTGGTGACATTCTCTTTCTCTGTCTTACTTTCTCTATCGCTCACTGTTTTTATCTTTAATTGGGTCTTACTGGTTTCATGAATAAAAAGAAAAGACCTCTAGATATCACAATGTGATTAGAAAGAGGTGGAGCAGGTAAATGACACAATTCACAATATGTAATGGAGATATGCGTCTCCAAAAATCAATCTTATTCCATTTCTACGAAGATTTAAGTAAGAAAATATTCTTGCAGTGTTCAAATTCTAATGCTAATATAAACCAGTAAACCTGTCCCTGCCAAAACAAAAAAATAGGAATAGGAAAACTATGATATAATTTCAAATTTACCCCCAAAATAAAAAGTTAAAATCAAATAATGTTCTGTGTAAAGAAAATTAGACCTACTATTAGAACTTTAAATTAGAACTTTAAAAACTAATTACAATATTAGATTTTTTTGCATTGTGTCATGCCGTAGAGCAAAATATCTTGAATATTTAAAAAAGGTCAACATTTTTAGGCAAAATGAAATGTGAATTCTTATGAGGTCTACTGTCATTCATTCAAGTATTTTATTATATAATACATTATTATTTTAAAAATCAACAGACACAATCATTTATTTCACAATCAAAATTCAACTACAAACATCACTGTTGCATTCACCATATATTGGACCAAAACTCTAGTTCTAAAATTGAAAAAGTTTTGCTGCAAATTGAAAACTGAAAAAGTGTTCTGATAATCCCTTCCTGAGACATACACACAAGCACACACTCACAAAGAGATGCAAGAATTACCTCACTATCTCACTGGGGTTCAGAAGACACTGTGGCCTCAGGGGACCTATCACCTCTCCACTGATAGACTCAACTGCAGTTCCGTGTGTGTGTGTATGAACAGAAGGAAAGATCAAGAAAAGACAGAAGGAGAACTAGTGAAAGTTTTGAGTGTGCATGTGCCTGCATGGCTGTAAATTCATAAGCTTGTGTAACCATTTGCAAGTATTACGATATGGACATGTCAGCCAGAGTTTGCTCATTACTGAAGCGTCACACAGATGACACATCTCTTAAACTGAACTTTAATTTCATGTCTTTCTGATCTCCAGAACAAAATTACACAAATGGGTTTAATGTCACTTCCTGTAAAACTCTTTAACATCTGCAGTTACCCAAATGACTGTACAAGCAATTACTCTGTGCAGTCTCGCCGTTAATAGACCTTTCCCGGCTTTGTTGGGCATCTAACAGATGACGAAGGCTAAAACTGTTTGTGTTTGAGACTGTTTGTTCATTTTTTGTTCTTCTGAATGACATATCAAGCCCTCACTAATTGTAGGTTTTGTACTGTATGTAGGCTACAGGGGAGGTGAAAGAAAACTTTTTCTCTCTCTCTTATATACATTTTCTTTCATAACTTACAATAAGTACCAACAGAAATAGTACCATCAAAATATCTACAATGAGAAAGGCTTATTAAAGCCTTTCTCAAAGAAATACTCAAAATACTAGATAAAAAAGCTTGTTTGGGATTGGTTACACAAGGAACACAACTGGAATCTAGGCCCCACCCTTTCACTCAATATCAATCAGATTTTACGTTTCCCAGTGCTTTTAGTCTTTCAAACATCTGAGGTCAAAGCATAGTGCCAACACAGCACGTGTGAATATGATTTAAGAAAGATCTGAGCCCTCATTGGCAGTTTTAACCTCATTTACATGTGCTTTAAACCCAACACTGGGAGTAAATGTTTTTTTAGATCCCCAGACAAAAGGTTAAAACATTTCATCACAAACATGCAGATAAGCCCAAAGTATGTTTCAAAATAAGCTAGTAATGACTAGCAAGAGTGTTTTGTGAGGTTATACTTTAGCTTTACGTTCATCTGGAGACTTTTAAGCAAGCAAAGAAATAAGTTTTGTATACGTGTTTATTTAACAGCTTATGGAGCGTGTCCTTGTGAACCCCACAAGCCAGACAATACTGATGGCAGCTTATTAATTGTACATTCTTGTAAACTTTACTGCCAATACTTTAGTCATTAAAGTGCACACTTAATTAGATTCGAACGCTATGCATATAATTTAACCTTTAATTCTGAAGAAGAAAAGAATGCACAATTGCTGAGCTACAAATCTTTTTCATAACTGCAGTGTGTTTAATTTCACAGTAAGAACTGATGCTGTCCTCAGATGAGCTATTGGGCCACCCAGTCTGAGTGTCTTAATTGGCAAAATATCAACATAATGTTCCATCTTCACTCCTGCATGCTGAACTGAGCAGCAGCCATTTCCAAACACATCGCCACTACATAAATGTGCCACGCGTTTCGCAATTTGAACAACTCAATGTTTTCCCTCACTGATGGATTTTCACACTGTCACCCCAGTCAGGTCACATGTAGCGAATTTAATGTGTGCTGAGTTTTGAGTCATTGCTGCCTTGTGCAAGAGTGCAAAAAGAGAATGTGAGAAAAAACTCTGGAATAAAGACAATAATTTTAAAAAGTTCTTTAATAAAAGGTGTCTGTGAAAAAGCTTTGAATAGTTTTTGGTAGCTGGTCGGTGGTGTTGAGGGAATCGGGCTACTGAATAAAACATGGCGGTCTGTAGCAGGACTATATTTTAACTTTATAGGACAAATCCCCAGCCGCTCTCATGAATACCACACCTGCAATCCACCCAGATCAATGGGTCAGATGGGAGGACCTGGCAACCCTGGTGAATTTAAACTAGATGACTTTTTGCAGTTACCAAGAGCAGTCAAGGTCAGACTCAGGGCAGATGGGGGACATATGTGTTTGTATGTGTGTGTGTGTTAGTGTGAGAGAGAGCCCATTTTTTCTTTATTGAATGGATGGGGGTGTCTAGATAGTTATTAATGATTAGAAATCAGAGGTAGTGCTAATACATCATTTCCAACTGCTTTAGAGTTTGATTAGCATGTTACACTAACAGGATTATTTGTATAAATCACTTACCAGCACTGTATGTCCTGTGTAATGTAACATCAACAATTAATTAAACTTTTCATAGACATCAAGGTTATAAAGAGAGACGTTTACACTTATATCACTTCATCCAGCAAACAGACAGCAAAAATTATGCTGGAGAAATGAATCATCTAAAAAAATCAATCTAAAATAAGGGAAAACCCTGCTTCTTATGATAGCTAGTTTTACATAGTTTCCTGCTTGTTAAACCTTGTTATATATTGTCATTAACTAATACAAGCTGGTTTAGGTGGATAATTAGCTAAATCACCATACCAGGCTTGCCAAGAAGGCATGGAGCTAGTTGAGCTGGTTAAAGATTTTCCAAACAGATTTTAAATTGGCTAACTAGCTAAAGTTAGCACTTTAGGCTGGTTACATGTACTTTCCCACGCGGATCATCTGTCTTTTTCACCACATTCACCATTGAAAACCGTTTTTAAATTGGTAAAGTAGATCAAAGAGAAAAAGTAGTTTACCCCAAAATGAAAAGTCTGTCTTTATTCACTCACTCTCATGTCATTTTTACCCGTATGCTGTCATCTCTTCTGTGCAACACAAAAGTAGAATTGTTTGAAGAATTATTATACTTCTCTTGCCATACAATGACAGCTCACAGTTACCACATCTGTGAAGCTTCAGACAGGATAAAAACACACACACACAAACATAAAAGAGTCCATATGGCTTGTGTGATATATTTTATATCCTCTAAAGCCATACAATGCTCTGTGCAAATAATTTAAGACATTATTCACTGGGTTTGGAGCAACATGATGGTGAGTAAATAACCTCCAAAGTGTTTCAGTGAAATGGCCCCATAATTAAATATTGTGATTATGTTGCAAATGCATTTGTTTCATGGTCCTTATGTGAGGAATATTCCACATGTATGAAGAGTAGCCACAGAATGTCCAAGCTAAAAACAAACTTTAGCCTAGATGTCAAATTTTCACTGAGGTATTGCATTTTTGAATTTGTAAAGTTTGTGTTTTGGGATTAATTATTCCTTATAATACTTCCAAAAATATAACCAAGGAAAAAAATCTTGGTTACAGTATCCCTTCTAGTATCCCTCAAGTATTTTGTGAGATCAAGTACAGTTCTCCTCTCTTGTATCACAATCACCTCCACAGGATCAATCTCAGGTCCTGACCTCAGTCTTGGCTTTTGTATTCAGGGCACAACCTTTCCAAACATCTCTGCTTTACTTTTTCCCTGCCGCTCTGAATTTTCTCCTTGTTATTTTCTACTGCATACCAAAAAACACATATTTCTATTTTCCTGTTCTGAAACCTTTTATGTTTCCATTCTGCTTCTCATTCCACTACACATAAGATCCCATTTTCTTCCTTTTTCAACCCGCTGTGGTCTAGAAGCACCAATTTATCCTTTACATTAAGTAAGTGGTGAGTTCGTTCTTTACGGAATGAATTATGGATTAACCGATTAAATGATAGATTAAATGGAAACATAACAAGGTAAGCGAGGAGACAGCTGAAAACGATTCCTTTCACAAGTTAACACACTGTTAAAAAAATAAGTGGCAACAGAGAGACAGGTTCTGACCAGGGTCTGTGAGTTTAAACAGATGGATCGAAGCCAGGCCTGTCACCTAAGGCAGGGCTACGTCCGGTGGGAGCTAACCTCTTTGCCTCGGTTCTCTGATCCACGGCACTGGTTATCTTCCTTTTACAGCTCTCAGCTCTGGATAAATCTATACAACTGCAGCTCAACCAGGCTCAACCAGCAAGAACATTAACCACGCACACATAGAAACTCATCATTGGATGTACAATTTTTATTGTGAGCAACAACAGAAATTATATATCCATCTGTAGATCTGCTATGTTAAACAGAGAGACTTTTCTTAGTTGACTTTTCTTTTCTTAGTTGCAGTGTTCATTGACTTGAACTGAATAATTAGTTTGAACTAGTTCTTTCAATGATGTATTAGGACTTATTTGCAAAGAATTGTTAACATGGTTTATAATGGTTCCATACCAATCACGAGTGATTCAAGAAAATGTATGTACTATATTTACTATAAAGATTTTATACAATTCTTTGCTTATCTTTTATTGTTTTATTGTCTATATGCTGTTTTGCTCTTTTATTTTGCTGTATGTTTTTGACACCAACAAGAGCGACGCTCCTAATTTCGCTCCTAATTTGAATGCAGAGCTGTAAAATGACAATAAAGGCTATTCTATTCTATTATTTATGCTATAACATTTTGCATTACAAAAATATTCAATACACAGCCCTCATAAGTACTTGATTTTGATTGGTCAATCTGCACATATTATTATACATCATACAAATATTTTGTGTAATGACTGCTGAACTGTATAACTTACTATTACCGCTGTAAACCATTATGCCTTCTTATAGCACTGCACAGTCTCTTCATTCTTACACAATAAAATAAGTTCTCAGATTAAAATTTAATGTCTGTTTACAGTGTTTACAGCATCCGGTAGTTATGTAATAAGTGGGATAATATACAATCAGTTGGTCATTATCACAAATGAAACCCAGAGAGCGCAATGATGACCAAACAAGAAGCTAACTGCATATTTTTTTACATATTTTTGGCCCTCATGTCAAAAAATGTTGACGTTTTTTCCTGTCCACCAGTGACAAAAAACACAAATCATTGTCATCATATAGAAGATAAAACAACCTAACAAGACATTCCTCAACCATTAAACATCTGCAGCATGAGGGATTACAGAACACTGCGCTTTAAATGTTCCTCATGAGGGTCTGAAGATGTGTCATTAAGAACGTCCTCTCAACCTGCATTACTGTCTGCTGTGAGATCTGCTCTGTGTCTGACAGAAACGAGTGGTGAAGACAGCCCAGTTCATCACTGCTGCCAACCCTGTACCATCCAGAACATTTACACTGAGTGGTGTAGGAGGAAGACCACCTCCATCAAGGACCTACAGGATCTCAAGCAGAATTTAGATTTCACAATAATCTCTGACAGTTTGTATGTCTTTGATGTAAATTTGGGGGGTGTAATTATATTACCATACAGTAAATGTCTAAAGAGGGCATGTAAAAATATTGTAATACAAAGCAGTATTTCACTAATATATATATATATAATAATGTTGCTACAATCATTAAACTTAAAATGCACAAATCTGTCAATTGGCTTTTAAACTGGTTTATTTAAATAAATCATTCGAACCGAGGTCAGAAATTAATAAGGCAAAATGCCAGTCAATAGTCAAAAAAATGCCTCTATAATAAATGTTTTTTATTCTGTAACTTCTGATTCATTTCTCCACAATTCATTATAGACCTACAGTAGTTATACACGTTATCACACAAAATCAGTCAATTTTAGATTAGAAGTATCAGCCTTAATATTTAAATTTATAATGTACTTTTTCACAAAATAAAAAATATTTATAGACTTTATATAACTCTAAAATATACCTGATAAAGGTTAAAAACTGCTCCTGGACAACAACTCCAGGGAGCAAGTATTGCCCTCTGAAATGAAAAAGTTAATTTCTGACAGTTGGTCACAACAAACTGATTCTCCAAAATGAATCAGACTTCCCAGAGCTTACTGATCTCCCAGCTGCTAAACAGATCTTAAATTACATGTGAAATCTCACTCAGTGTTTGTGATGTTAATATTCTGTTTGAGTGTTGGTCTGGCGTTCAGAGAGTTGCACGGGCGGAACAGAGTCTCTGCAGCACATTAGGAGGGGACCAGTGAGCTGTGTGGGCCAGAGTAATTGCTGTCATTCCTTTCACACGTTCAGCCACAATTGGTTTACACTTGCGCACATGCTCACACGCCGTAATGTCGTCTCTTGTTGCCTCTGGCGCATCTGTCAGCTCCTTTTTCTTCAGTTTGTCGCATGAGATGCTGGCGAAAGCATGGTGTGAACACAAATAAATGAATAAATGATAAATAAATAATCAAGAACAAACAAACAAACAAACAAGATCTAAATAAAGGGTAGATTTAGATGCTACGGCAGCAGGTTTGTCTCTTGCTCTTTAATGAAGGGGAAAGATCATTTCCTGTTCAGAGTATTGGTTTGCTTCTGTATGCCATAAACAGGATATGATTTTCAACATAATGAATTGTGTTATGATCAAAGAATGGATGGCTAAACTGCAGATCTTTTAAGCTTAAAGGAATTCTGGAGCATTAGGCATTTTAAATTTCTTTATGGAATTTTGTACTGAAAAATGCAAATTCTGTAGTTGTTTACACACCATCATATTGTTCCAAACCTGTATGCTTTTATTTTTTTTCATGGAATACAAAAGAAGAACCTTTGTGCATACTTTTTCCATGCAACAAAAGTTCATAGTAATTACATTTGTTAAGAAAACACACACACCACAGAAGTATTAAAAACGTAGTTCATTCAACACATTAGATATACAGTAACACTTACAATACTTATGGCCATAAAATAGCTTTATGCAAAGCATGCAAATTATGTTATGGTACCGATAATCATCCACTTTAGTAAGCTGTTAACTTAAATTAGTCCAATCTGTAAATGAACTGTTCTTTTGAGACGTTTTATTTTCAATAAACTGGGTGATTCAGCTCACAACCCTGATCTGGTTTTTGACTGAGTCAATGATCTGGTTGCAGTAGTTCTCACTGAAGGTGAGACAGTAAGTGAATAATAACTCAAATGTCAGTCTGTTCCTCACACTGAGCTATCAGATGACTTGAGACCACTTGAAAAACAACACACAAATCATGTGGACTGCCTTTATGATGCTTTTATGTGGGTTTCTTAGGTCATTTTGAAGCTTAACAGTCAATATGTCATTATACAAAAAGAAGCAACTTGAAGATTTTTTTCAAATTCACCTTTGGTGATCCAATAACAGCATAAGGCTGTAGACCAATACGAGCAAATGATGATGGCCTAAAACATTTAAATTCTATTCCTTGAAGATTCCTCAAGCACTTATCAGAGAAACCAATAAACCACCGATCAGCTGACACAGAAGAGCGTGTTTTCTGACAGACACAACCTGATGAGCAGGTGCCTCTGTGACACAAGCCTCTTTAGAATTAAGACTGGATAACCTATAGTTAGTAGTCTGGATAACCTATAGTTACAGTCTGTGATCATATGAGTGAATATGAATCTCATTTAGGATGTCTGTATAATGCATGATGGGATTGAGAGGCACTGAGTATATGACATGAGTGTGAATAGAACATTACTCATCAGCACTGGAGAGCAGCATTCATTACCATCACCTGCAGTATGGCACATATGAACTCCAATTAACTACAACACTATATCATGCTAATTCAACTAGAAAGCACATGATGAAAGGAGAGAAAGAGAGTGAGTGAGTGAGAGAGAGAGAGAGAGAGAGAGAGAGACTAATGGATTAGCCACTGGGGATTCATATTTCAGAGCTGTCATTGTGGAGAGAATGTGTGTCACAGCATGCTAAGAAATGTGATATGATACATAGTTTGCATAGTCAAAATGAAAGCCTACAGAAAGATGATGGGAAGAGGAGGAGGAAGTGGATGAGGAGTAGAGAAAAGAATAGATGAGAAGAGGAGAAGAAAAAAGGAGACGAGAAGAAGAGAAATCTTTCATGACTTCTTGTCTTTACTCATTGACTAGCACCACAACAGTGTATTTAAAACCCTGAAAGTCTCTATCGAACCCAAACCACAACAAACATCTGGTGCATTTAAATGACCAAACTTAGCTTTCCAGGGAACATTCAGTGCATATTTATTCTAAAATAAAACCCACTGTGTGTGTGTGTGTGGGGGAAGGGTGTTTGCGTAATTGCACTAAGCTATGAACACATGTTATCTTTACTGGTTATGAATGTGCAGCTGCCAGCATTGGATGCTGAGCCAAGAACAAAATGACTTTCACAAGAGTGGACCATCAAATCAAGGGCAGGAACTTACTGCTCTGTAACGGACCATTTAAACATGGTGCTGGGAATAAATAGTGCTCAACAGTCACAGCCTTTTAGCTGACATGCTAATAAGCATTTGCATGTCTGTGTTCTGTAGCTCAGCTGTGTTCCTGTAGCGCAACTGCTTGTGTTTCTAGTTGTGTCTCTAAATTCACCTTTATAGTGCCACCCACAGCTTGGACGACAAATCCACAGTCTTCCACAGAAAATTTTAAAACAAGTACTGCTGGACCTCAAATCTGCCATGATAAACCTTTGGGTGCCTTTTTGTGTGGATTGTGATTGTTTTGGTAAAAGCTATTTGTTTGATGTCTTAGAGTAACCCTTTTGGTTACTCTATGGAGGAAGTGCATGTTCTTGGACTCAGTCTGTGTTGTTTGTTGTGCTGTCTGTTGAAATGAAGCTGATTAAGAGCTTGGTGAACACAAACTAGTCACCTAGTTGTTTAAATAACCAATCATTGTGAGATTGATTGTGAGAACATGTAATGTTGAACATCCCTAACTGAGATGCTTTGGAATAAAGGTATCAGCCAAATGGTTTCAGTGTTGAGTTTCTGTATCACTGTGTACTAGTAAGCTGGTCTAAATCCTTCTCTCTGTGTATGTGTGTTTGACGATGGTGCAGGTCTAACCAATGCTAAAATCACTGCAGGAGTGTATGAGTGTGTGTAAGATTCAGTTCAAAGTACAGCCTCCTGCTGCGCTGACAAATCTGATCGGCCTCAATTACTGACTGGTAGATCTGTCTTCACATGACACACATAACACATAATTTCTCACACACACATACGTTTACAAATTTGTACCCAATATATGGTTAAGTAACCCCCCTCCACACACACACACACACACAAGGGAGACATCTTTCATCTTTCATCTTCCTCTTTCCTTTACTCATCAGCCTCTCCTGATTTCTCTCTATCCCCATCCCTCGTTCCTCTCCTCTCTGCTATGCGGTATTGAAATAGATGACAAATTCAGTCTCTGTCAGTCTACACCTGAGAGAGCCTCCCAACCAGTCTCACAGTATGTTTTTCAAAGCAGGAAATGTTCTCATAAAACTTCAGCTCTCTTTGACTGTCCCTTGATGCTCTCTCGTTTTCTCCCTGTCTCTTTCTCTCGTCCCAGAGGTCTGTCACGGCGCAGCTGAGTTACTGAGCTTTAGAGAAGCTATTAAATGTCCTTTTGTTCGAATTGATTAACAGCAAGGACACCATTAATTGAAAAATATGCACCAAATTAAGAAAAGAGAGAAAGTGACTTGCAGAAGACAGATACAGCCAAGAAAGCTAATAATCCATAAATATGGACGGATGGTACAGAGCACCGCGTCGTTCACGATTATTTGTGCTATAAATCCACGACCTGTGCAGAGGTCACTCATAGATTACTCTGTTTAAAAAGATTACTTCCACCACTCATAACCCTATTAGCTACGTATCACAGCTCAAAGATAATGCAGCCTGTTAGTCTAATTAAAACTAATTACTGATGAAAGCCTGATGTAAAGCAAAGCGCGGGCGACATGCTCATGTCAACAGCCCCCAGCTATCTCCCTTGCTCTCCGTGGAAGCCATCTGTTGTAGGTGATTAATCAAGATTACAGTGACCCTCTCTGTGGGGCCAACTGAGGCTGTCGCAGTACTGTGTGGCCTGGCTCTTCACACTCCACTTAATTCATGTCATTGGCCTCCAAAGGTCAGCTCCTACAGGACCCCATAACCTCCTCCAGAAAGCTGATCTATGGAAAGGTTGGAATCAGTACATCAACGCTCCCCATCCGACATTCGAGTGCCTAACCTTCCACCTCTGGACCTAACTCCAAGTCTGGCCTATGAGTGGATTAGCATGTTAAGTTAGGTGACCATCTCAGTGGGTTTTAGTTCCATAGTCAACCTGTAAATGTTTGCCTGGAGCTGTTATAAATAAGTTACTGCTTTAGGTGCCAGGTTCTTGTAATGAAATACAGGCTTAACTTTGCTGAGGTTTGATTTGGATTGCAAAAATGCCCAAAAAACGCAAAATGGACCAATCAAGAAATTTTATTGGTCCTTGAATAATATTACTGTCAAACTTAACTTATATATAGTCAAGGATGATCATATATATATATATATATATGTATATATTTGACAAGGATGATCATTCACGCTATAAATCGGCTGACACCAAGATTGGCACAAGATTAGCAACTGTAAATTATTTGTCACTGATACACCTTACCTTCATGTGAGGTTTCATAACTTTCAAAAGTTCCTGAGTAGGCCAAGACAAATCCTTAAGCATGTAACATTATGTTTGCAATCTCAATAGATTACATTATTTCCCTGAACTGGTAGAAAAAAATCATGCTCTTGTCAGCATCCCTGACCCCT
Organism: Chromobotia macracanthus; assembly: GCA_036877525.1. Classification (NCBI taxonomy): domain Eukaryota; kingdom Metazoa; phylum Chordata; class Actinopteri; order Cypriniformes; family Botiidae; genus Chromobotia; species Chromobotia macracanthus. The sequence continues at coordinate 10,070,838 of JAZGTH010000004.1, read as the reverse complement.
GTGTATGATTATAAATGCTACATTTACTCCTTTGGCAGATGCATTCACTCAAAGCGACATACTATAAATGATCTTTACAGGGACAGATCTCCTGAAGCATGCTGGGGTTGAGTGCTGTGCTCAAAGGTACAGCAGTGGTAGACCATTAATTCCTCTGTGGGGATTAGAACCTATAATTTGTTGATTATAAGCCCACATCCTAAACCACTAAACCATTACAAATTTGTGTAGATGATTGTGTACATCTGTGTAGATTGAAAACTTGATTGATGACTGAAAATTTTTGGGTCTTGAACTAATACTTTTGATCTCTCTCCACTACCTGTATCTGCATGCATCTGCATGTATCTTTCTTCAAACTGTTTACAGTATATATTATCATTATGTAATCGTATATGTATATGCTTATGTATATATATAATATAAACTAATGTCACTCATTTTGGCTGTTAACAGTATTATAATCTTACACTATATCCCATTAAATTAAAAGTGTGAGAAAAGAAATTACTGTAATATATACTGGTAGACTGGTAAAATCTAAAGAATATCTATTGATCTGCTCACTGTTTAGTATTATTGAACAGTAAGCAGATGTCCAGGTGACCAGGAGCATTGCCTTTGCCATTGTTTGAGCACAGATGCAGCTGCCTCGCTCACTTTTGAATGTGCTGATTCAAATAGTGAACAGCAATTGAACAAGCATTCAAAGGACTGAAAAGCCATGAAAGGATGTAGAGTGGCATTTAATTAGATGTTTGCCTGAAGGCAGAGGTATTGGCTGGAAGTCATCCAGCTAAAACACCTTTTCAACAATAAAGTTTGTTTTCCAGAGTGTGGACATATGCAGTACATACAGAACTAGGGCTGTCAAAACCACACTTACTGGAAGCAACGAAAGCACTTATAAGACAAGTTCTTGCCTTCAGAGAGAGCTGGACAGAGAATAACAACATGAATTTTAGGGGTTGGAGACGTTTTTCAAAGTTAAACTACTTTTAGTTTGGCATCTCAAAAATGCAGTGATCGTGTCTTACAAATACTGTGAGATGTGACACAACCAGCCTGACACATGTAAAAACCATTAAAAAATAGGACAGACCAAATATAACACATCATGCGTGAATGGTCCAAGGTCTGTTTACACAGACTGTAAGCTGTTATAGGCTAATGTTTAATGATTTGGAACAAATCACCTAAACAACAATATATTTACTTCTAAAGCTACTTTTTGTAATATCTCTTTAATGCTTTATTCATCTACTGCATAAATTTAATGTCTGAATTATTGTAATTTAGTGGCCTTTCTCAGCAAACAGTGATTAATTGTTAATAATTTGATTAATTTATCGCCATATAATACAGCTGATCACATTCAACTGGCAGCCCTAGTACAAATGTATTACAGTGTGTGCGGTATGTCTATATTATGTCTGTAGTATGTAAGAATATACATATGTTTCTATCAAGAGCTCAATCCCAGCAACTTAGCTCATGAAAAACCAGCAGACATAGAGATCAGTTCCCTCTTCTGTATCCAAAGGAAAAAATGTGAAATCCTTCTGCCTGGCCACACATGACTCCCTCTCCTCCTCCTCTAGAGATCTCGTCTGGAGCTATGCGATAGCCAAGCTGCCTGCTTATCCCTAAAGAGTCTCGAGCAAGTGCTCCATCCTCGCCAAGATTCTCCCATCAGACCTCAAATACCACGACGGACCGCCAGACAATTAAGAGGTGAACCAACAAGAAGGAAATGGCGCAGGAAGCAAGAGAATCACAGTGAACCAGGGCCAACAGCTCCACCAAATAATTAGTAAGGGGACAGTGAAGTGTGACTGCAAGCACCACAGCATTGAATCCCAGCTGCTGAAGACTTTCAAAGTCCCTCAGACAGCCAGCAGAGGCTGAGATGAGAGGGGACAGGCGGGTGATTAATTACTACAGCATCACTGGGCTTTACTAATGCCTCATCAAATATACAAATATAGTAAAATAGGTAGAATTGCCTAAAAATGGGATGCAAAACTGCTAGCAGAAAGTTAATCGAGGCAATTTACCAGCCATGAAACTGTATTTGCAGTATATTTCTGCTCTTTTGGCAAGATCTGGCTAGTTTTCTGGCAGTACCCATAAAACTAGCCAAAAAAACATGAAGACATGTTGTGATTTTGACTAATTAAATGGTTTTATTGTGCTTATCATGAGATATGGCCCTTGACACTTTACTCATGAAATTTTGGAGAAAACAACTTTTTACAAACTTTACAAAACAACTTACAAACTTTGTCAAAAAAATTGATTGAAGATGTTTTCAGCACCAACAGCCAAATGGCCTGCGGCATAGACTACTCTGATAGCGCATCAGATATGATTTCCTGTCATCTCTTCACTGTCCTATCTACATAAATACAAACACCTCACCTTTCAGAAAAAATGCACCTTTTTGAGGTCACCTACAATACCCTATGCTCGCCTATGATCAGTTGGGCTGATAAAATGAATGGGATGCCTGAGACCCCCCAACACATCCAACATCTACTATAAAGGCCAAAAAAACAAAGTTTTTTTGTGTTGCTTACATAGACAGCAATAATCATTTAGACAGTCAATTTAAACCATGTATTGTACTGTAGTTTCTTATGAAGTTACTGGTCACTGGGGAGTAACTGTTTTATTTCTCTGCCAAAGCCAGTTTTTACTGGAATTTGGCTCTTGGCGGGTGTTCATTCTGGACTCTGCCTATAAATGATATAAACCTGTTTTATTTCTGTTGCTTAGATTGTTGTTTTTGTGCAGGTCTAACAGTGCATAAATTATTACACAACCATGTGTAACAAAAAACAGAAAATCTAGTCGCTGCAGCAAATTGATTCAATTATTGCCTGGTCAAATGGACAAAAAACATATTGATTTCAGAAATTTAAGAAGTGTGTGTATATGTGTGTGTGTGTGTTAAAGAGACAAAGACTCAGCAGGAGAACGAAAGAGTTCCCATCATATGCAAATCAAGTAAAACTCTGCTGTATTAAGATATATTAAAATACACATCAGAAAGCCATTTCAGAGCTAAATTTATGAGACATACCTAACTGACATCTAATCATTACATTATAGTATTACATAATCATATTCACATTCTACTTAATGTCAGCCTGTTGAATAAATCTAGCCTGGAGACTACAGTACATATCTAATTCATTTTTCCATAAGATGATAATTACCATGCAGGAACTAGCAAAAAATGCAGTATATGTGCATACACACAAACACGCGCACACACGCACACAAACACGCACACAAACACACAGAAACACACACAACCTACAGCTTAGAGAAATACATTAAATTATTTATGAAACGACTGCAATAATTTAAAATTACTTTTACATATTTTAAATGATTTAAACAACAAAAACAAATTAATAATAAATTTGAAATGTCCATTTCAAGCTAATTTAATAGCAGCAAGAGAAAGTACAGTAATAAATGCTGAGCTGCAGTGTTTTCACACACAGTTAGTGCTGAAAGGTGTTTAAATAACAGTGTGGGATTTTTTTAAAAATAAAGTAACACAGCAAGCACATCTCTTTCTCTTAGGTGTCCTTAGTAACACTGGCACTGATTCATTTAAAATAACAATGATTCTAAGTGATTCATGTTACATTTTGTTAACTGTTGTTAATTTAAATGGGTGTTACTTATTGGTAAGTATTTGGTGAGTATTTGGCTCAAAATACATGTTGTTTAATACTCTGAGATTGACTACCATCTGACAATTCAGCTAAATGAATCCTTAATGACTATTCATTTATATTTAAACTGGATGAATAATTCTGATGTATTAAACTTGCATGTTGCAAAATTTTGTTTTCTTTCCTTACAATATTAGAATGATCAACAGATCAAAATCAATATACACGTCACAATTTGTTAGTTCCTTTTGAGTCCTAATTTCTTCTTATGTTTAACAAAGAAAAACGAAATCCTTCCAAGGACCCACAGGAGACTACACAAACCCTGCTGGGTATCACTGAATTAGACCACCTATGAAACATAATGATTATGGGAACTCTTGTAGTATTCTCCACATAAACTTCTCTGCATAATCCATTATCATTATCTAGACAGCAAATTCTTAACTGGTCTTAACTTTCACTGTTATCATAAGTGACAATAATTTTCTTGTCTCACACACTACATACTATAGTATGCTGTGCACCTATTTTCTTTTAAAATATGTTTGGATATTTCCTGTAAAAGTTAATGTCATTTAAATTGCAAGTCTCTTTTATGCGCCTTTAAAAAATAAATTGGATTCATTGATTGAGATTTCAGTTGTAATTTAACATTCTTTGATTGGCTGAATAATGGAGGTCTTAAACTGTTTTATTAGACCATTTTCTTTTAAAAAGCTTTTTAAAACATGAGATTATGCTACAGTAAAATGATAAACTATTACGACAAGTCAGACAGACGATTTTATATTATCATCCCCTAAAAAGCATGATGGCCTACCACTTTTATCTGTCTGCCCTAGCAGCCCTTGAGAGACCCACTGACCCCTGAGAAACCCACTGAGAGGTCCTAGTAGAAATAACAGTTTTTCTCACCATAGCCAAAGGTACAATGGCAACCAGATCTCTCTGTGCCAGGTGGATGTGTGTCTCGGTTTCTTCAGCACCGGCCCTGATGCCCGGGTACTCCACCGCCCATGAAATGGACCTACTGCCCACCGTGCTGCCGACTCCATCTACCTCTAGATCCACCTGAACAACTCTCTGCCAACCTGGCTCCACACTGAGGAGAGAGAGAGAGAGAGAGAGAGAAGAGATCAACAGGTCTGGAAATACAATAAATAAACAGCATAGAACAATGATCATATTTATTATTATACAATATTTAAATACTATACAATATATATAATAGAAATCAATGAGATATTCATATTTTACTATATTTTTATATAATTATTTATATATTTTATTGTATTTTTAACAGAATAAAGATGATAACTGTTTCCTAATTCACCATTTAAAACATGTTTTTTAAGATAAATTCTTTAGCTGAGTTCTTTTGGCGAAAAAAATAAAAGTTGTAAATTTTGAAACACTGATTTTTAAAAATATATGCTGTCTATATTCCTTTATTTAAAATATTTTTTTTACTAATTTCCAACATTTTCTTGTTTCAAAAACAAGCCAACCCTAAAACACATTGTTGCTCTGCTAAGGAGAGGCCACATACCCACAATGCACCTAATTTATTCGACCACATAGAGCGATTTGGCTGAAAAAAACAGCTTGCATGATGTAACAAGTCTCCTGAGAGAGCAGGTTTGAAGCCACGTCAAGTCACTAAGAGTTTACAGTCGCAAGACTGTAACAAGGAGGAGCAAGAAGATACACAGGTAAGAAATCATCATAAAGACCTGCTAGATATGATGACGCTCTCAGCTCAACCAACACACATTAAAAGAACAGAAAAAAAGAAAAGCAGGAGGTATATTAACAGAAGAGAAAGATGGTGATATGGAGAGACAGGAACAGATGGAGTCAAAACATACTGAGACTTAAGCTGACAGCAAGACTGACGAGAGAGAGAGAGAGAGAGAGAGAGAGAAGAGAGAGAGAGAGACTTACGAGAGAAAATTTTCTGCCTCAGGTGTTAACCACCTCGCCTCAAATTGTGTGCAGAGTTGAAGCAAGAACAACAACAGCATTTCAACAGTGTCTCTTTTGCTTTACATCAGTGGCTCACAAACTTTTCAGGCTAGGATGGGTTCAGGTACATTACCAGGGAAGCACACAATGCTGGGGGTTGTAGTAAATCTGTTCATTCAGTCTCAGTTTGTGAGGTGATATTAATGTGTATAACAACAGCAAATATCAAACTGTTTTATTTTAACATTTATTCAAGGAAAAGAGCGACTAACATTCTTCAAACTATCTCTTTGTGTGTCAGTCATACAGGTTTTAAACAATACTGAGTTAATACTGACAAAAGTTTCATTTTTAGGTGATCTATTACTTTAAAAAAACTATTTGACACCTAAAAATGACTTTCACTGGTGTAGACTAATGTACTGTAGAATGGTTAATTTACTCATAATAAATAACATTTTAACTTGAATAAAGCCAGTTAAGTTAGATGTTGTCACTTTAAGCACATTTTAGGTTATCTGTCAAAACATTTTTCACAGTATACTGCCAAAGCTTAAGACAAATTCTGTTGTTGCTTCAAGTAAACAGAGACACAGAAAGAGTCGAATCTACTGTGAGACTCTCAGTAAGCATATAAGCTTCCTTGATTACACATTTACAGAAACATTGAAACAGAAAAGAGCACCTAAATTCAGCTTTATTACGGCAACTGCATCTCCTGAGAGACTCTTTCAAACAAATTATCTTTCCACGAAAAGAGAGACTGAGTAAAAAAAGAAATATCCCAGTTGTGAATCAACAACCCAATTTTCCAAACAAAACAGAAATACGCTGAATGGCAAATGAAAATGAGACACATTTCATTTGAGTAACACTGAAAGTGCTTGTTTCACAGGTCCCACGGCCCACACACGCTCAAGGTTTCACAACAGTCTGTCAAAACAGATGCTGAGATGTTTTGAGGACCAGCACAATTAGAAAGCCACAATCTGAAAACAGAATAACACAGATATTAAGGGCGTCGTTACACTCTTTTAATAGGACACAAGCTCCTGTAAAATTTAGATGTGTCCCAGTAAAACATCTTTCGGGAGAAATTATGAGAGATGGCACAACACTAACTCTGCATTTACTTAGCTATGCATCACATACAGAAAAGTATGTTTAAAATGTTTCAAGACATAGGTCAACATCATTTTAACTAGGTAAGATCATATCACACATTAACCACTTGATGGGTAAAGTAGATGCTGTTAAAGTAGTAAGTATTGAAATTAGAAAACAACATTTGCCCATATGTTACAGTAAACGAATATTCCAGCTTATGTAGAACTTTAATTAACATTAAGGATGTGATAGTCACATAACAGGTATCATTATAGACATTAACATCAAGGATCTGATGACCTTCCTCTATAAACTGTATCATGCATCTCCTACATTCAGTGAACAGAAAGATAAACAACATCAGAATTATCAGAACAAAAGTGTGTGTCCTAAAGAAATGTTGCAGTGCCCCCTCTCTCTTTGAAGTCTATGCCAAAGAGTGCAGAGTATATGTGTAGGGGGGGATGGGTTGGGGGGGACTGGGTATATTGAGAGGGAGAGAGAGAAAAATATTTAGAACAAGAGTCAGAAAGAATCCTAGGGGGATTTGGTGAGATATGAAAGCTGCTCCAGCAGTTACAGCAACAGGAGAAGGACATGAGACTAGAGAGTGACAGCATTCTATCAGGAGAGATAGCAAAGAAAAGATAGTGTGCAAGTAGAAGTGAAAGAATAAGAGACAGATAGACACTGAGAACACATCTGACACTGTAACACAACTGGCAGTTTTGCTTTTCTTGGGGTAAAAAAAAAATAACACAGTTCCAATAATCTAATCTGATTGGAGAAGCGAATTTTTGAGCCAGGTCGATTCTAGAATCAGTCTTAAATCTAATTGATACAACAGGAGAATACAAACCTTTGTTGAAAGTACCCAAGATGAATGGAGACTGCTTTTATATTGCATGTGTATGTCGTCAGTTTAAAATCAGATCGTTGAGAGTGATACAACAAACAGGATTGATGATGCAATTGTAAAAACTGAACGTCATGTCCAAGCCACACCCATGATTAGTTTAACCTGTTACCATCGCTCTTGGACAGGCTGAGTGAACAACAACATTTTGTTTCATTGTAATTTTAGGTGAACTAAAAGCAGCATTTTCACCCAGAAAGTATAAATTACTCTTAAGGTTCCTGCAGCTCAACTGGTTGTGCATGGTGCTAGCAATGGTGTGGTTAGGAGTTCAATTCCCAGGAAATGCATGGACTGATAAATGCATACCTCAAATGCACTGTAAATGCACTTTGGATAAAAGCATCTACCAAATGCATAAATGTAGGTAGAAGATGTGGCTTAAAGGATTATTTCTAGCTTCAGTTTGTGATTTAACTGGAACTAAGGGCGACTAAGAAGTGAATGGTGAATTGCTTGTGATGTTCCTCATTGGTAAGTTGCTTTAGATAAAAGCATCAGCAAAATGACTAAATGTAAATGAAGTGTTCACCTGAGAGCTATGTGCAAAGGCAGCGGTACACGACCAACATTATGTTGCTTATGTCGTGACTACAGTACAGCAGAGTGACTGCAGATTTCTGCAGAAATGGAATACTTATTATTCAGAGAGTTCCACACATTGCCCACTTCATTGCCTCTTTTGCAAACTGACTGGGACTGACAAAGAGTTAGAGTAATCAAGGAAGCTGAAATAAAAGACAGGGGCTCAATAGGAGATCTGAGGTTAGCTTGGATTTGTCGCATTGCAGAGAGGACATAAGTTTGTTTTTGTTGGTGACGCAATGGTTGATCCTGCTTTATAGTTATTAAGAATTATTTTCATTACCAGGCTATAAATAGAACAAGTGGGCATACTGTGTCTAGCAAGTTGCTCAATAATAATTTGTTGTTTATAGATCTTTCATGCAGTATGAAAGCAAAATCACAGCTGTGCTGATATTTAGTATAGCTGCACTCATGCTTGTGTAATATTCTTTCATTATTAAGTAAACTGATATGCTGTTGGCAAAAAAGCAAGTGTGATGGAAATAAATGACTAGGTTTAAAAAAAGACAGTCAAAGGTCACAAATAATGTGTTGAAGATAGAGATAAATAAAAAATAAGAAAAAAATAATAAAATAAAGATAAATAAGGTGTGAAAGGAAACATATAAGGTGTTTTTTTTATTAATTCATTCAAGGCTGTTTTGTGGTTACAATTACATGTATAGACTGAGGTCCTTGACTTTTGACACAGCAGCAAAATATAAAATCTTGGAATATACAGTTTGGTGAAGCACAAATGAAGTGCCGTTCAGATGAGGGAAGGACAAAATGTTGTAACTGAAATAGCTTTCTGGAGTGCTCTGTGTTGAAATTAATTTGTGTATTTTTAAATAAAACATAAAATCGTAACTTTTTTAGAGTTTGGGTGCAACATGTTTGAGACATATTGTTGTACAGTTGATATTTACAGTGTTGAAGAATATAACAGTATATTGAGAAAAGGAATTTCAACTGTTACATTAAGGAGCTTTTATATCCTATATGTTACTTAAGGAAATGTTCTAGGTTCAATATGTTAATACAATATGTCAATATGTCTGTTGACAATATCAGTGACATACCATCGACTGTAATAGAAAAACACTTTAGTGTCTGAATATGGCATGCTTACAATGCAATGCAAGTCTAGGGTGATGTAACCTAATGAATGTTTATATAAGGCTAATGTGATATAACTTTGCCCAGAAAAGATTGTAAATTATTCTGTTCAATCATTCATCTTGTTTTAAATTTGAAAACTTTTATTACACTTTTGCCATACTTGCAAGAATTTTTGTTTGGTTTGTTTTTTTCAATCTAAGATATGAGTGAAACTTTTTACCTCTGTGTTTATCAACAGCTTAATCAGTCAAGAGGTTACATATTTAACCTGGAACATTTCTTCACTTTTTATGAGGTGGATGTAGTTTCATTAAAGAATATATTTGACTGTTGTCGATGTTATGAAGATTTCAGCACCATGGACAGAGACACAACCCACTAAACAACTAGTTCAAAGCCTCTCTCTCCTTCTCTATCTCTCTCTCCCTTAAACACACACACATATTCATAGCCAGGCAAACAAGAACGGGACACTCCCAGGAATCAGTCCACAGGATTCAAAATTTATGGTTAGCCGACCATGTCCCACTTGGCCCTCAAAGCGGACAACATTGAAGGAACATTCAGCCTCTGTTTAACAGCATTTATGAAATGAAATAAAATACAATCTGTGCACTAAAAATATTTATACGCTGTTTTGGTGAATACACAAAGTCACATAGCAGTCCAAAACATTGTCATTGTTAAGAATGCGTTGTTACACCATCTTCCTGAACAACATAATTAGCTATGTTTTCAGTTTAAATTAAAATGACCACTTTGTTGCTCTAAATACAATGAAGAATTCACTAAGAACAAACAACACCTGCTGTATGCATCATGTATTTGCACATGTTGTCTGTGTTGTTTTAGCACCCGATGAACTAAAGAATTATGCAAAGCAGGTAATTGGGCAAACAACCTACCCACCAAATTGGTGCTGATGACAGTTTACATGGAGCATTGCACCTTATGTACAAAAACGCACTCAGAGAATTATAAAACTGAAGGACTGGCCAAATTTCCAGACCATGAAATTGTGGTTTTTACAAGTTTTACAATTAATGCTGTCATGATCACCAGGAAATGTTAACAAACATTCCTTGAAAACTAAACTCCAAAGCCACTAGTTTTCTGTGGGTGGTAATAGAGCAATGTTAATTGCATCAGCCAGATAGCACTGACATTTGTAGACTTATTTGCATAGAAAGAAGGCGTGTTTGCCCTGATAAGAAAGACAATGACTTAATTTAAATATGTTGTACGATGCAACACATATAATGCCTGGTTAAGTCGAAATGTGGGTGAATAAGATGTGAATATGTAAATAAGATATAGAGTTTTGCACTGAAATATCACATGAGAAGGAGTGAAGATAGACTATATCAGCATGACTGTGATTCAGCTGTAGGGGCACAGATAGAGACTGATGCTCTCACAGCAAAACTGTACAAACATACAGTTTGCATACAATATATAAATATATTAAATAAAGCAATATAACACAAGAAGAAGCAATGTTAAACTATATTAAATATTATGCTGATATATATATATATATATATATATATATATATATATATATGCTGGCAGTTTACAGAGCTTCCTCCCAGAGGAGAGTCCCAGCAACAGCAGGTCAGGCGAGCTCCTACTAACTGTCTGCTGAGAGCAGATTTAAATGCCAGAGAGAGTCAAATGACACAGCAAATAAACTATTTCCCCACTGAGGTGATTTATTTCGGTGCCAGGTCTCCAGGGATGTACATAATTGAAAACTGGTACATTATCCAGTTATCAGAGTAAATGTCTTAGCCTGAAGTGTCTTGTGTGTGTGTGTGATCTGTGACTGGCTTTGTTGTCATATTTTGGAGGAAAGTTATAGAACCCTTATAGCACTTTTCTGAAAAAAACTCTTACAAAACTCTTATAGCCCTCTTCTGATAAAAACTCTTACAAAAAATCATTTTAAGTATTTACTTGTGTCCTCTCCTGCAAAGACTTTAGAAATGTACAATAGTATGGGTGCATATCTCATAATATACTTAAAAATTAGCAGTTTAAAAATTTTTTGTATGTCACTGAATTTGAAATATGCTAATATGCTACTAAGAGTATCTTAATCAATGTATATCAGATTGGAAGATTCCGTCGGGGTGCCTTTAACTTTTCAAACTGTAATTATATCAATGTACACATCAGTTACATGTAAACAGTGCCTATTCTGTATTCAGGAATAGACCAGGAAATCACAGTGAGGTAAAACGTTGGAAATACGATAGATATGAGTATTCCTAAACGTCAATTAAAAATAAGAAAAAAGGAGAGAAAATGAAAAGTAGTCATGACAAACTAAATAATGACTTGATCAAAAATGAAAACTTTACTAGATTCAAAGTGGACCTCAAAGAAAAACATAAATAATTCCAAATTTGAGTCCTGAGGTAATGCACAGTTTAGTTACAGTATGTCTTCAAGAGTGATTATGTTTGTATAAAATGTATCTGCATGCTGTTAAACCACAGATCACAGAACAAAAAATAAATACAGATCACAACTGGTCTCATTCTATTTCTTTCAGATCAGCAATGAAAGAAATAGAATGAAGAAAACAAAGTGAACAGCTTGACCTTTTAAATAGTCTCATGGCCATTAAACCTGATCTCTGACCTACATACACACACCCACAAACTCACATTATGGACCATTTAAAACAACATTCTGTGAACATTTTGTACACTGTAAATCTATGGACCTCCCCTTTCAGATGTACCCACACTCAAATGTCAAGTTCAAAAAGTGAACTGTGATTGGTTACTGTACATGTCAACTAGAACAACTGTATATTGTGTTTGCTAACCTCAAGGTTTCACTCACCCTTATCTTACCAACATTCCAAACACACTCATTTAGGACCATTTAAAACACGTACTGATTGTGTTCTTACCAAAAGCCCTGAAAGAGTAAAATTCTTTATTCTTCTGAATTTTTCTTCTGTGTGCTGACAGGAAATAAACATTTCTGTACAGACATAGTTTTAAAATGACACACCACAATTGCAGACTGTTTTCTTGTCCCACTAAAGCACTCACTCAGACGCACAGAAACGCTTTTGATAGACCGGCTGGCCTGCTATCACAATCGCACAAACTTGTATACCTGTTGAGAAATGTGCTGCCAGGCTGTTTATTTGGCAGTTTGTAACAACGCTTCTTTCCTCACACGTACACATCCACACACACAATGACGCACAGATACACAGTGATAAATACCCGTGACAGACTGCATTAAGAGGCACTGTGTCAGTGAATGGCACCAGGCTTGACTGGAGAAAGACCGGACGGCCGTCATACATATTCAACACCTCCAGATCACAAAGGAACTACTCTATCTTTCCCCTCACATACATCAGCCATATGTGAGAGTGCATGTGATGTCAAAAACGCACAGAGGAAGGCCTGAGCCTGGAAACATCTGTGTTATTTCCCACCAAGGTATTGCATAAAAAAGCAGATTTACATTAATGGTGCACAGACTGACACTTCTGCAATACATCATCATTTCAGGGAAACGTCAAAACTGACTTGTGAGGACGTTTGAAGGGTTCCCAACTATTTCAAAGGCTCATAAACTGACAGGTATCAGGTTTAGCTTTGAATCTAATAATGTCAACAGGTAACCCCTTAACCTGTGAGGGGCAGGTTAAGAGGTTAGAGGTGAATAGCATCACCTCTATATGAAATCTACTGTGTCTATGAGGTGTCTTGAGCAATAAATTGAGAACAAAATGCACAGGTGTGTGTGTGTGTCAGGGTTTATTTTTTAAACATTATTTTGTTTAGGTTTGATTCGGGTCAGGTAACATCAGATCTCTGTACCTGAGAAAACCTCTACTGCGGGCTTGAAAATAATGAAATGGCAAAAAAAAAAACTAAAACTAAAAATGTAAAAAACTAAAAAACTAAAATCCAAAGTCATTTTCTCTGTAAATATGTTTAGTTTTTGTTTGTATCGTAGTGCACATTTACTGTTTATTTTATTTTCTTTCTTTGTTTTTACTTTTTAGTTTCTCTTGTAGTTATTTTTTTAAAATCTTCATTATGGTTTTCATTACCTATAGAAATCTTGGAGTGTGTGTTCTCGTCTACACAAAAAAAAACAGATTTTGATGAGGTGGAAAAACAGCAAAGAGGGAATGAAAGACTGGAAGTAAGGAATTCAGCTGCAATGGAAGAAGAAAAATAACAAATAACAATAACAAAGTAGGTCAAAACCTCAAATGTATGCGACTAAAGGATGGGGGGCTGGGAGGATGTAGATCTAAGAAGTGTCTCTGTAACAAACCCATCGTGGGTGTGTATGTGTGTTTATAAAGGTTTGTGTGTAAGCTTCTCCTCTATGCACAGACACAAGATGGGGTTTGTATTGTTACTTTTGTGCTTGGTCTTTTTGAGCGGGCGGCAATTTGGTTAGCAGTGACAATAATACTACATCAAAGTGCAGAATCAATTCCACAACAAAGGCTTTGTAGTTTAAAACCAACAACTAGGAGAGACAGCCAGGGTGTGTGTGTTGCATGTGCTTTGAGAGTGCATCTGTGCATCCTCACATGTTCGGATCGTTTAGTATTCAGTTTGCGTTTTGTAGACACTAAATGTATTTTTTGACTGTGTGCTGTTTGCACGTGTGGCTATTAAGGCTCTGATGGTGCGATCAAGAGGAATTTCATTTCACAGGTGAAGAGGGAACTCCATCTAAAGTGACTAAGGCATGTCCATGCTCTTGCTATTGTTGCTGTGGAGGCACTTGGGAGGGTGGTTAAGGGTAACAGAGTGCAAAAGGGCACAAGTGTATGACACACTAAGGCCGAGCACTTAGCTGGCATATGGCCACAATGCAGAGACAGAAAGAGAGAGAGGCAAGCAGAGAGAGGGAAAGAGGAAAACAGAAGCAGAGAGAATGGCTGGCAGAGAGAGATAGAAAATGACTTAAAACATGGAAAATGGGCAAAGAAGTGCTTCACATAAAAAACGGCAAAGAAACAGAAATGAAAGTGACTGATCTTCCATTGATCTGTGAAGTAGAGCATGGCCATGGCTTCACTATATTTCAAAAATGAAACTGCAGCTATAGGCGACTGCTATAAGAAACCTAAAAAATGTAATCCAGTGACATGAAAGGAAATGTTACTGCAGTTTTATACCAAAGGAGATATGGGCTGCATTCACATAGCAGCAAAATACAGTTTTCAAACCTGATTTAGAACACTAAATACAGTTGTGTTCCCACACAATTCAGCTATTAACAAGAGTAACAACCATATTCCATAACTGAACTAACCGTATTTTCCGTATCTTAAAGTTTTGTAAACAGACTACATTGGACAGTGAGTGGTCTCACTTACACAGTGTGAGGGACAATCACTCTGCACACATGTATGTCTCTTGTGTGTCTTGCATGTTTTGTGCATGTGTCTGTTATGTGTTTAACTCACAGAAACAGAGAAATGAACTGTTTGTCACCCTGATGTTTTCCACTAGAGTTTATCCAATCAAATGCTGAGCTCTACATGTAGTTATAAATAAAACAAAGGCATGCACAGCCACAGACTGTTTAATTATGACCTGATGTACAAACTCACACCTCAGTTGGACTCATTAAATTATTTTGTACCAACAGTGATAAAAATGTCACAAAGATTGTGGTATTGGAGAGACCTAATCTGCAATTCCTTCCTTGTTTTTTGTGAGTGAACTGAGGAAATGTAAAAGAAAAAACTATATGTGAACATGTTTTTAACCCTTTTAAGGTCATCTTCAAGCAGAGCTGACATTATATAGGCAATGCTTTTTGTGAAAACTTGTATTTATCACATTGATTGGACTGCAGGCTAGTATATTCCAGTTAGCTTCATTAGTCCAGGGATTAACATACTTTTTCCACCCCACACTGTGAATGTTTACATTGGGCGCTCAACAAACATTGTACTGTCTGTCTGTTATTTTTTTGTCTACCAAATTTTATGGCTAGCTTATGTGAAAATCAAAGATTTTACATTTAAAAAAACTACAAAAACATAATGCACATTTATTTAGGCTTCTTACTCAGTGTTATAAAAATGTTTTAAGCTCTGGATGGGCCAGATATGTCAAAAGACCAAAGCCCAAACAAGTACTACAGGATATGGGGAAGAATGGGAGAAACAGAGTAAACCAGAGTCTCAAGAGCTCTTCTCCTGCTATTCCCCCCGGAGACGTTCAATTTCAGTCATTTTGAGAGGAAGGAAAGAGAAGAGGCTGATGCAGGATGGCCTGCACCTTTGTCAAATAAAGGAGAAGGGAAGGCAAAATAATAGTGATAAATGTCATTGTGATAGAGGCCAGTCAGACACTACATCTTAGCACAAACACTGCAGCCTGAACTATTGTTAGACGGACAGATTTAAAAGAGGCTGCCCTTTACTGGGGACAGAAGCTGGATGAATGTAGAAGAGAAGGAAGAAAGCAGTCGACCTTTTTATTTATTGAGATGAAAACTGCATTACAAATCAAGTAACATTGTTTTCTATGTTGTCTGAAAAACGCATCGGTGATCAAAGCGACCGGTTACAAAAGGAACGAGTGTACTGAAGAACAAGACTCCAAACATCCTCCATATAATTAGATTCATTAGGCTTGAAAATATTGCAGTACAGTATTTAAAGGTTTCGTCTGATTTACAGCTCATCAGCAGATTTGAATGTCCTGAGACCAATATGGCATTACAAAATTGAGGGGCTTCATAAAGGATACTGGAATGTTCTCTCAGCCCAGGCATGTTTAAAATAAAATAAAAATTAGCAAAGTATACAGTGACTCCAAAACATCTGGACACTTTGGTCACACTAAAATGTATTAATATATTAAATAATAAAATAAACAAACCAACCAAATTATCATTTGTTTGCAGATGTCATTTGGTTTGATGAATTTATTATCTATGCAAACAATTCATTTTTAAGTTTGTTATAAAAGCCACTACTGTATACTGAAATGCATTATGAACTAATTAGTATTTTTTTATTCTTTCAACTCTATATCTTCTGTATATTTTGATCCAATACCACAGTTTCTACAGCCAGTTACTACAAAACCATACAGTATTTTAGCAGTAAGATACAAAGGCTGGACTATGTTTTGCATACCACAGTATTATTATTACAGTAACAATTGCTATGGTAACTATGACATTTCTGCAGAAACTATAGTGCTAATGGTACATTTGCAGGGTAAATGCCTTTCGTGCACCTTTTAAAGTAAAATCTCCAGCGTTTTTACCAATTCTACTAGGACATGTAAACTAAAATTCCCAATTAGCCTGTGAATATGTTGGAGAACTGAAATAAAAGCCTTGTATTAATATTCATCAGATTCTGTTAAATGATTCATTCATTATAAAACCTTTCCTAGCAGCTCACAGTGAGATGGAGCTGAGTACTATTAATTATACTATCATAACGAGCCCAGGGCACAAACTAAAGCCGTTCTCTCAGGGGCTTTTGGAGATCAGAGCGAAATCAAATTTCCCAGAAACACACCTTAAGCTCAAAAAGACATTCAGAGAAAGCCTCATGCACAGACAGTCGTATGCATGTATAAGCTTCATCTGTATTATCTGACACACTTTCAGCAGACATTCATTACAAGGGTTCTCCTGTACTGTAGGACTTAAAGCTGGGAGTGTTATAGTGGAGCTGACTAAATAAAAACACTTTGGATTTGAATATTCCAGAAGCTGCTGAGAAAAGTGTTCTTGGATTTTTACCATGATGCATTTGGTCAGATAATAACTCTTCTTGTGTTTTTTTCATTGCTATAGAGTGCAACAGTAACCAGTTTTTCAGCAGTCCGGAAGCATTTATTCCAATGTATGTTCTCCAGGCTTTTCATATCCTCCACATAATTTAATTTATTTGGTATTAGCATTGTATTATTTTAAGGTTTTGCTTGATTTCCATCTTGTCAGCACATTTGTCTTAAGCCCAAAATTTTAAAAAAGTAATATGACTGAAACATAATTATAACCCTGCAAAACACAGGACTGTCATAAGTTCCCTCAGAGCAGATATTTTAAATATCTGTAAGTATAGTAAGTATATAAATTATACTTGCATAATGTCCATTGTTGTTCCAAAAAGTATTTGAACACTCAAGTCACAGTTAAAAAAAATATATGAATGTTGCATTAGATAACAACTGATCTAAACAAGAGCCATTCATTTTATATATGTTGTATTTGGCAGAAAAAAAACTTTAAGCATTTAAGCATTTAAGCATTTAAGCAATGTACATTTATTTACAGTACATTGTAAAACAATTGATTTACTATGTATAAAGTATATTAGGTATCTGGCAAAATATTCAGCTCTTTTGCCACAATATATATTTCCATGGTAACAGACATTTCTCTGATTGGTGCTCTGCTCTTCAGGATTATGGGCAATTCAGCTATGAAACACATTTTTAGGAAGTTGAAACCACTGATCTGTGGCTTCTACAAAAGAATTCATCATTGCTTAACAATCGTAGAGCTCTCTTTCTGTTCTGAAAGGCTTATACATTATTGTTTAAAATCAATTTCTCTATGGTCAAAACGAATGGGATTTTAACTTTGGGTTAACACTGGGTATGCTAACACAACACTTCTGTCAGTTATTAATGCTGTACGATATATCTGCACATGTTCTATTGCTTTTGGAGACTGGTCTGTTAAATCCATTGTAATCCTGCTGATGTCATCAGATTATAAAAAATATAACCATTATTATCAGAATCAGAGTCAGAATAGAAGCAGACAGGAAGGTATGAGGTATGATAAAAGATATGAAGTTATTCACTAAGAATCTGGACACATTACAAAATGTCTGACACAAAACAAACTGCAATACACAGGAAATAGGCAGCAAATTCTGACACAGCTTATAAAATTTGAAGAGAGTTGGTCAATAGCATTACCACCTTTTAGCTGGCGCAAGCCCCTGCAGATGGTGTGATTTGAAATTTACCATCTTTTTAAGAATGCTCCAACAACATCTACTTTATTATAATCAATTATTTTCAAGTGCTTAAAAAATGTTATTTCAACAGGACACTTTTTAGCTAATTTAATGGCCATCAATAAGAAAGATGCTCTTTGCAGTCATGTGCTGTAGACACAATATGTACTAGCAGGGGCCAACCAGGCCAAGCCATCCAGCCACACCCTGAACCCTTGGGCACTACACACCCTGAGTTCCCCTTTATCCACTTATTGTGTGTGTGTATGTGTGTAAAGCAAAGGAGAGGAGTTGACAGATTATGCTAGAAAAATCGAAAGGTGGTGCAGAGACAGACAGAAACAGTCAGAATAAGGGAGGGAGAGAGTTTGAGAGCAACAGAAAAAGAGAGTAAAAGTGTGTCCTTTTTTAATGACAGAGCGCGTCGGAATTCAACCTCTGTTGGCATGGCAACACTGACAAGAGGGCACACAAGACCTCATTGAATGAGTCCCCCTGAGCTTCAAATCAATGGCTGCACCACAGATGGGAGAAAAAAGCACAGAGAACGACAAGAAAAGAAGTAAAAGCACAAAGTGAATAGAAGGGGAAGGTTAACTATCACCCTGTCAAATAAACCGGAGATTGGGAGGTTCAGGCCCTCTGTTTGAGCAGGCGGCCCATTTTAGGAGGGGATAAACTGTGAAAAGGAGAACAGCGGTGGGGAACATGTAATTTATCCAGTAATAACGGCCAATTAGATGCTGCTTTCTCAGTGGCCAGCAAGGTAACCAATCAGACTGAAATTGCCTTGGCAAAAATTCAAGAGGGAAGGGTGCTTTCACCACAAAGAAAGATTACAGCTTTTTTTATTACATGCATTAATGATAGCTGAAGAACGGCCTGTGCTGACCTTGGAGTATCATGACACCATACAAGTCTGTGTATTTTGTGTTATTGACAATGCAAAGCTGCACACATTCCATGATTACGGAGTGCGTTCCTAATACAGATGATTGTGTGTCATTTTGATTGGCTAATGGCTGTCCTAATGCCAGGCTATGAGTCACTGGGTCTTGGGTGAGACTATGAAAACCACAAGTAAGTATCAATGCATCCTATAGCATTGTGGGAGTTACAGAGAGAGAGAGAGAAAGAGACAGACAGTGTGCAAAGAATAAGAGAGAAAATAAAGAGTGCAACTGAATAAAAGAATAATCATGTTGTTTTTTTTTCCCTAAGTCAGATGAATCAATGAACCACAATCAAGGTTTCAGCTTAAGTCACAGTGTTGGCAAAAGTAACAGTAGATAAAGTGAAAATTGCAGAATCTGTCATCTGATACAGTTCCAGCTACAGGATACAGCAGTTGAGTAGGAATGCCTGCTAGCAACCGACCGTACAGTGACTCTACAGTGATCTACATCGTTTTATTTATAGTCAGTATATGTGGTGGAGTTTTATTTCCCTAGATATAAACCTCACATACAGTAAATGCAACCATAGCTGTTTACTTGCAACCTAATAATCAGACTGACAATCAAAATCTTTGTATAAACTACCCTTTTTATTTTTTAATTTAACATTTAATTGTATGTATGTAAATGTGGTACGTGTGACATCCACAAAAATGTTGTATAAAACAGAGACAGATGAACTTGAACACAAATGAACTTGTGAAAAAACTGTCTATCTGTATCTAATGTAAAGCCACGTCTTAAAGGTAGAAGATCAATACACACCGCTTAGTTTATTATGAGATGGATAGAACCATAGCCGTGGAATTCTAAAGATCTTTAAAACACTCATTTAGCTTCACACTAAGAACTGCAAGAGGCAATTGGAAGGGCACAAGGAATGATTCAAATAAAGTACTAACAAGTCTGCAAGTGCAATGAACAGCGAGACCTACGATTAGACAAGCTGTTCCTTTCTTGTTTACAAGCTTGTAGTGATCACACATGAGGCTTGTAAAGCTGCCAGTTTGTTCAAGCTCAGGGTGTGCAACACCTGCAGTAAAGCACTGGTGCTTTCACCTGATACAGCTATAGAAGGCTGGCTGCTTCACTTCAGCTTGGTTTAGACTATTTTACTGCAAAAATTCTTTGTTTAGCTCAACTGGTAGAGCATGCCTCTTGCAACGCCAAGGCTGTTGGTTCGATTCACATACCCTGAATGCACTGTAAGTTGCTTTGGATAAAAGTGTCTGCCAAATGCATAGAATGTGTCATCTCTCTCTTTCCCTCGCTCTCTCTATCACGCTCTTTCACTCTTTTCTTATTGCTCTTGGCTTTGTTTGCCATCCTCTATGCCCCTTCAAAGTCCAGTCTCCAAACTTCTGCTGTCTATTTGCTTATTCATCTGCCCAGGTGTGTGTGTGTGTGTGTGTGTGTAAAGCATTTTACACACCTATCTTTATTCTCTCCTGCTTCTTACGCTAATGAGTTTCCCTGCAAATAACAAGTGAGTTAATCACACACACACACACACACACACACACACAGGCTTGTTTGTCAGCTCAAAAAGGTAAACATGTTTAGACACTTTAGATCAAATAAACATATGTACCAAATATTAGCGTGAACACAAGGCTAAATTTATCGCTTTTGACTGACTGGGCTCAGGATGAGAAAAGTCTTTGAAGCCTGTATTGTAGATATTCACTCACAAACACACACACACAAACACATGCTGTACCCGGGAGGCCTGCCATAGAAATGAGACATTGATTTGTAATTAGAAGCATTCGGTCATAAAATCTGTGGACTAATTAAAGAAAGTGAACTTAATGACAAACATTTACATATTCTTCCTGTGAGCTGCCTGCTCCACCAGTGGGCATTAATCACAGCCTGCATCCACTGAAACAGAGAGAAAATCAACATCGGCCAGATATATCAACATTAGGGCCAAAGTATTATGACATTTGTGTGTGTGTGCACGTGTATGGACATGTCAATGGTAAAGAAATTTCAGAGCAGGGCTCACAAGCTTAACACTGTTAACACTAGCACAAGCAATAAACTGGAGGGAAAGAAACATTACAGATTTATGATTTTGTTCAGTTGTATAAGAAATTAAAGTTAAACTCACATCTGAATGTGTTTCTTTAGACAAATCATTCTTTGTAGTGATGCAGCCTGTTTATGTAGTTACTGTGTAAGCTCTGAGACCCCAAATATTTTAAAAGGACAAAAGGGACAAAACTGTGGTACCCAACTGAACAGTGTAATGTGACCCACTGGAGAGCGAATCCATTTACTTGTGCAATCCACAGTTAGTGCGGTGTGCACAGCATGAATCAGAAACTGATTCACACTGCACTGACACTGTTTCATGCAGGTACAACTCTGAATCAAAAACCAGAAAGAGTCCAAATATTTTTTCCTTCCTTTTTGCAGTTTGAAAAGTTTTAGGGCCATATTTTTTGCATAACTTGATAAGTTTACTATTATTCATAAATTTAAAAAAAATATGAACAAAGAAAATAAGAGTTTTCAAACTTTTGACTGGTAGTGTACATGTTTGAGGTGATATAGCACAGCAATGACCACAGAAAATAAAAAAAATGGTGCTTCACTTTTAAAAGATTGCCAGCTCACCTTTAATACGATTGTTGACACTTCACATAGCACAACAAGATCATAATAGTTCACGTATCAAAGGCCAAAACTGGCCATCAAAGCATAGAAGAAAACACACACAAACACTCACTCTAACAAGCTTTGTACACACATCCTAGCCCATTTCTCCAGGATAACAGAGAAAGCTGAAATACTGCTGAGCTGACGTAAATTGTATCTGACAAAGCCAGTACCAAGGGAAGCCTTTTCTAAGCTCCATCTTTCTTCTGTTTCCAGTTCCTTCTGTAACCTTCTCTCTCTCTCTCTCTTTCTATCTCTCTCTAAACCACCTGTTGCTCCCTGTAACAGCTTTCCATTTTCAAGCTTCTGCTTGTCTTGAAGGAGATTGCTTTATCCACAGGTCCCAGATAAAGTAAATTGCCTTTGTCTGCTTTCGAATGCATGGCATGAGAGACCCTGGAGGGAAATATGATCAGAACTGGGCACCGAAAGCAACACATGCAGATATCCCGACAAGCGCCGATCGACAAGAGTCTATTTTAATCAGCGGTTCATTTTGATGCCACGATGATAATATAGCTCACAGCAGGGACCAGCAAACACGCACACAGGTGTTTAAAATGCCTTTGATTGGAAAAGTGGATCAGTAATGAAAATGAGGTAGAGCTTCTTTGACATAAATTAAAGCCCTCAGAGGACTATGAATGAAATGGACACAAGACTTTCCAGTTTCATAGCAAATTAACCGTAACGGGGTGAATTCACTCAGAGTGAATCTTGCCTGCCGACAGCACCATTTATTTGTATGCAGCGCCTTTATTAGCATCAAATAGTTATGCAAATCGGGAACGGTGCAAACACCCGAAAAATTAGCGCAGAACACAATTTGCATGCTGCAATTACCCATCCTGCAGACCTGTTGTGAGTGCTCTGTTGTAGAAGGTGCAGCAGACCAGGATCTGAAATATTTTGCATGAAAATGTTGAACATGCCCCCCACTGCACCTGATCCAAACACCTGAAGTGCTGGACTCTATGCTGTGTCTGGATATATGCTTGCTTATAATGCTCTTCTTCATCAGCTGAGCATAATTTAATAAATTGCGGCTTCCATAATCATTGGAAACTACATTTATGTGAAAACAATACAAAAGTCTTTTTGCAGGTGATGGTAACACTAAATTGCCTGCACCAGGCAAACATAGGTGAGTTTTATTAATAGACCAAAATATATAATAATTAATTTATATATCAAGACAGTATGTGGCTGTTTAAAAACACATGGCACTGTGCTTTCAGCAAATGATTAACCTGAATTTTGAGTGGTTAGTGAATAAATCAGATTTTTGTGCAGAAAATAAAACAAGCATAAGCAGCTATTTTTAGTGAAAGTCTGTTTAGTGAATTTGCTCCGAATGTGCATAATGCAGTCACAGTATAAAACTGCATCAATATAAACGGCATTTTCTATAGTGATACAGCATATGTCTTAATATAAATAAAATGCTAGGACATGCAATGGTTCTGCTCTAACCCAACTGTAAACAGATCTCATGAGCAGTCTTGATCATAAATAAGCAAACCACTTAATTCCAGATGGCGAAAACTCAGCTCTTTGTCCTAAGGGCTACAAATGGTTTGCTCAAGTTGGCCAGCCTGTTTGCTCCTTTCTTTCTATTGTAATGTAATGTGATTGGTCTAATCATCCCCCATGGCACTGTTCGGCCTCTGAACGGTGGCCCCGAAATAGACTGGCATGCCGTCTAAGGTCTGTGTCTTTCGACCGTCCGTGGTGAATTATCTGAACATTACGACACTAATAACCGCAGAGAGCTAATAGAGACAGATGATGAACCAGAGTGAGCTGATGAAAATAGTTTCGTTTAACGATTGCACCCGGGACGCTTTAATGACACAAGACGCCTCCATCCCAAGTTATTAATTTGTCTCGGGGACACAAAGTAAAATAGTTGAACCGACATTTTATGCACCAATGATGTCCTATGGTTTTCTCAGAGTAAAGATGAATAATAAAGGATCTATTATCAGGTAAGTGTTCTAAATGACATAAGGGTTGTTTGAATCCCAGGCTTTCCTCAGGAAGGTCAGCTCTTTGATGGAAGCTGGTCTGTGGAGCAATTGCTCTCCATTTGTTTGTCAATGATAGAATAACAGAACTGCGTCAAACTAGCTTGAACCCACAAGGATTCTCACAGGTTTTGTACCCAATTTTGATGCAGTAAGCTTGAATACACACAAGTGCAAATAAGATTGCAAACATCAGGGACAAATTTCATGTTAATACTTACATTTATGCATTTGGCAGATGTTTTATCTAAAGCAACTAAGCATCAGAGTAAACATTTTGTATTATGTGTTTCGTGGGAGTTGGACCCAAGACCCTTGTGCTGCTAATGCAATGTTCCACCAACTGGACTACAAGAACATAAAAAAAGTAAAAATAAGTAAGAATACAAAAAAGATGAATTTAGGTAAATTAATGAATTTAAGTAAATTAAAGGTGCACTAAAATAAATTCATATTATGGACCTGTGCCACACACCACCCTCAGCCCTTGTGCTTTGTCAGTGAGTCCACACTGACAAAGTTAAAGACTGTGGGGCAGCAGTGCCACACAGGGGGCGCTCATGAATTTTAAAATGACAAACTTTTGGCATTGTGGACTTCACATTTGGGACAGGGCCTGCTACCCTGATTCTTTTGACATTTGCTTTTGACATTTAACCTATTACAAGCTTATTTGTTTTCTATATTACAAGCTATAGTAAACACACTGTCTCACTCCCTTCATTGAGTTTTTCAATCACCTAGAGTGAGGTTTGGCCTATTAACATTGGAACACCTTCAGCCTTATCACAAAGAAGCTTTTCAGTGCCAACATGAAGTGGTAAAAAACACTTCATCATGAGACACTGGGGTAGAAAAGCTTTTAAAGGCTAACTTGATCACCAAGGACAAGATTGTGCTTTTTAAAAGTGTAAAATGACCACAGGAGCCAATGAAATCTTAGGCAGTTAGGCAGTTGAGTTAGGCATGTGGAGTCAGTACTTGTCTCAGGGTGGCTGTGTGATTATTAAGACAAATCTTGTCCATTAGCACAGTTATTTTAGCATGTGGAGGGTGAAACAGCGAGATTGATTCATGGGCTTCACAGTGCACAGATCTGTGGAGGAGCCTCATGGGGCAGCTCATTGTTTATTAAAGGTAAATTAACACACATAGTGGTTTAGTTCCAACAGAATGTGTCTGAAATATCTGAATTTATAACTGCCTTGGCTGAGATGATTTGCTGTGTGACACCAGGGCTACGATAAAAATGGAAGATTATTGATAAGTGAACATCTATGAGACTTTCACAAGGGACGTGCTTAAGATTCAAGGTCCTGTAAGCATATTTTTTTGAACACCAGCTGTGACATGTCCCTAATATCTGACAGATATAATTGAAATGGGCATCCTGAGGATTCATACCTGTCTCTGTGACAGCTTTTGGCCCTGTAAAATAAATAGGAATTAGGAGAGCAGCTAACTTTTTTAGCAATTTAGAAAACTTTAATACTATATTACAAATAATAGTCTGTTATTATATTATTAGTCTGATATTAATAATAAAGTCTGATGCAAGCAATCCTTGCTAAAAAACACACAGTGACTGGTGTTACTGGTACACAGAGTTACTGGTCTTAATAAGTCTTAGTTTAAGCTTGTCCAGATGGTCTCCCAGCCTGGCCAAGCTGGTGTTCAGCTGGTTTAGCAGGAAGGCCAGCTGGTCACCCAACAGCTGGTATACCCACTGGCACTCTAAAACCAGCAAACTAAACCACTCTAAACATCCATAATCTGGTTTAGCATGACTTTAAGCTGGACTCTGATATAAGCGATAAAGAGATGCCTGTGATCTGGAAAAGTAAAATAAAAACCCAGTGACCACCTTTCTGATGATTATGTGGACATCATGTCATCAAAATCAAGCCATTCAGAAACATGGCCCATGCCCCTTGAAAGGTAATGCTGGCTAATAAAGTATTTTATCAATCCAAACACTGATTTTTTAGGTCAGGCAATCACTAATGATGCTGCCCCACTGGAGTACACCACTGGAGTACTTCTTAAAGTTTGTGTCAGAAATAGAGCAAGTTGCAGAAACTGTGGTAAAGGCTAAATCAACACACAACATCCGCCTCTGCTTTGGAGGAGAAGAATTGCCTTTAGGACTATAATAATTGAACATAGCTTGGATTTTCACTACATTTGTGTAGACAGTGAGTAAAGTCACTGAACTTGTGCTACCCAACTGGCAATATGTTGCAGTATTACAAAAACTCCCTAAAAACTTAAATAATGCTTAAATATGAATTTTTAAATAAAAACTGAAATATTAAAAATGTAAAAACACATTTCTGCATTAGAGGCCTTCTTAGAGACCTTCAGCAACATGTAAACTAATTTTTCTATATTTGGTTCTTTAAGGATTAATGCAACAACACATATGTTGGGGTTTAAAACTACCTATTAAAAGCGCTTTAAAAATAACAAAGACTTGTGAGTAAATGTATTTGAGCAGGTAATTTAAACAAGAAAACATTTTTAGCTGAATTGTGTATTTCTAACTAAACCAATATCAAGCACACAGGGTGCTTGTTTGATATTTTTTCTTTAGTGCAGAGCCACTAAACTTTTCTGTTGTCATGGCGATCTGTCTTATTTTTCAGTCAGCCATGCATGAAGATAATCAAATTGCATGATTGCGACTCCTGTGTACGAACCTTTATGCTTTAACACACCCTGCCCCCACTATGGCTGCATGAGGCTTTGTGCGTCTGCGAGATGCCCATGGCAGTGCTCTTTCAGTAACGAAAATGAAGGCTGAACTCTTGTTCAAAACTCAATATTGCTCTGACCTTCTTCGCACTAACAAAACCTACCAGTGTGATGGGCAGATTACACTGGTAGGCAAGTTACACTGCACACAATATCCTGTACAGCATCCCAAACCTGGTGACTACACAGACTCAAATACTTCCTGTTTTATTTGTCTTTCCCTCCTCTGTATGTCATTCGCTCTCATAGTCTCACTGTGTGATGTAATAGCCCCTCCCACTTCTTCTCTCAGGCAGTAGCTCCTAGTCCCCTGTAACAGCTTTCATAAATGGCAGGTGAAAGGTGCCTCACTGAAGGTAATAGCACGCCTAATCAAATTTCCCCTACTGAGGAAAGAATGAGAGAATGTAATAAAGGAAAGGTGGGAGATGGAGCAGACCGACCTGCCCTGCTGTCCATCTACACAAAGACTTTGTCCCTCTATCACAGATGAAGGGAAAGAAAAAATGGGACAGAATACTGAAGAAAGCAGGAACTGGATGACAGGTCACACATGTTAATAGAAACCAATCCAACACTGGAGTAATGAGAATAGGAGGAGAAATGATAAATGAAAGAGAACAGGACAATGCTGTAGATAAAACGAAGAAGGAAAATAATACTTGAGCAATAAGAGATGAGCTGGAGGAATATGCATCATACGCAGAAATCTCACTGGGCCTTCTTTTGTCTTCTTAAGAAGTGCCTACGCCATCTGGAGAGATTAGAGTCTGGGTCGATCCCGAAAGACCTAGATTAAAGCTAACATGCTTTTTATTATAGTCCTAAACTCCAGGTTTTAGATCAATGCCAGACTGGATTAAGCAGAAATTTTCCATGTGACATGGCTAGGGAATCCCTATTACAAAGGCTGCTGGGTAACTCGATTAATATTCCATTCAAGTTCACAATATTAAGATGGGGAAGGCAACTTTCTATTTGTCTGTTTTAAGTGAGTTTACTTCTTTTATCGGGTAATACTGGTTTTATTGGAGTTTATAACTAGCACATGAAAACACATAAGAAGTACATATAATTAAACTGTATAAGCAAGACAGACTGCTTGAAAGAGACCATTTAATGAAAAATAATAATATGACCATTTATATTATCATTTTTCACAATCATTTTGCAAATCAGAACATTTTCTTTGTTTCATGTAACAAAAGAGGTAAATTTGTGAATAATATCCTGGCCACTTTTTCCCATATAATGTAAGTAAATAAGGACTGTGGTTGTCAAATACACAAATGACAAGTGGAAACCACAGATTTGAGGGTGGGTAAATCATTTTACTCAGAATGTAACATTTAGGTAAGCTATTTCTTGAAATACTTTAAAGCTTGACCTAGCATACCACATTCTGACGTAGTGACAAACTGTTGGAGAGGCATACTTTAATAAATTGATGTTATGCTATTTACACCTCTAAAATTAGAATTGTACTGTAGTGCACTGACCCATTCTGTGCCTGTGGTTAAATTCAAAGAGCCAAAAGAAAAGTATGTGGAACCACCTAAAAAACTGCTTTGAAATCTATTTATATTACTGCTTGTGTTTTAGTTCTTAAGGGATTCCAGATTTCCACAAATATATCCATATAAGAATTTTATTGATACAGCTGTCCAAATGTCTAAAAACAAACCAGAAAAGATGGGTTATTAATATTTTAGTATGCTGTTGTTTACACCATTTGCTTGGCTGCCTGGTTTTTAAGAGTATCCTAGAAAACCCAGAATTTCAAAGGCTGTGTTTACACCAGCTTTTAAAATCTCTCTCTTTTACATTTTACAAGTTCAGATTAAGTGGTCAATTTGTTTACACCTGTTAGAAACACACTGTTGTTTACACCTTGTTGGTAGTAACATGGGCTAAAAATGTGGCTCTTGTGACCATCTGTATTGGGATTACTACAGAGATTTTTCTAATTGCATGACTACTTTGTCAGAGTGCTAATGTATGTTTATAATGTGTACATGCACATTAGCATAACCTTTTTTCACTTGTCTAAAATTCTATTCAAAAACTATTTTGCTATGATGAAATTACCCAAAGAAAAGAAATAAAAAACTACAAACTCTCTTTAAGTTTTAATTGCTAATCCCGAGAAAGTGTTTGGCACTATGCAAAAGGCCTGTTTATTGGGGTGTTAGATTTTTGTGCTTCCGCACCGAGCTCGACAGCCCTGTGCTTAATCTTCCAAGTTTACAGACCTCCACCAAACCGCATTTAATGCGTAAAATTACACCTGTCAGTGCAGAGCCCAGTTCATTAACACTACTTCCAGATCTGTGGAGAAATGCGATTATCAGCATGATGACACACAAAGACAGCAAATCCACACTTAATTACGACCACTGTTTTTTTTTCCTTCTGCATCTATCAACACAGTTTCCTATTTTCCAGATTAATTTGTGCATGCAAATAAGATTCGGAAATGGACGGAACAACTTTTAGGCCCCCTCGGATCACTGATTAAATATTCTTGTACTAATAGGAAGGGAAATGGAGATTTGTTGTTAACTATCTCCTATCAGGCAAGATTAACATGCGCAGTGTAAAAGAAATGCTGTTTTTACCCCACAGCTGTTTCAACAATGTTAAATTGGTCCTATCTTGGTTGAGACGTTATATTTCTGCTTTTAACTTCTAACAACTTCAAAGTAACTTTTAAACCACACTCTAAAGTCCATCACATGGTATTAAAATCCTTCTTTTAATATCTCAGTTGATGTCCAAGACTCATTTTTCTAATCCTGACATTACTATTTAATAAGCCAGGGAAAATCTCTGGGCGACTCGACTTAAAAAAATATTCATCATATACTGTACTGTACAGTGGCTTCAAAACATATTTAGAAATGTAAGTCACTAAAAAATGTGACTCCACTGCAAAAAATGAAAACAAAAAGCTTTAATTATCAGTGCCATTCTTTAATTACTTTTAAGTTAACCGCCTGGTCCAGAAGGTCATGTTCACTGAGAAACTGACCTCAGTCCATAGCTGGACTCCTTACGGCGGCAATGCAGGGTCACGACCCTATGACCTTCTGTTCTCACATCCTGACTAACCATCCAGAGAGTGGGGTTACTGGGTCGGGCTCCGAGGAATGCCACACCATCTTTTAACTTCACCCTGCAGTGAGAAGAAAAACAGAATGTTTTTACACTATACTGTACTTTAACACAAATAATGTATCCAACATAAAACATGAAATAACATAGAAAAATACTATAACATTTACTAATCTTGTACATTCATTCATACATTTTTGCATTTATTAATAGATAATACATTATACATTATACATAATACATTTTAAATTGTATAAGTTAACAATAACAATACTATGAATTAATATAAATTAGGTATACAGTACATTTATAAATTTAACCTAGATGAATTTTAGTCCAATGTTAGTCTTGTTAGTTCATGATACCTTATGCAATAACTAAAGTTAGCCAATTAAACCTTATTGTAAAGTGTTATCAGTTTTACAATAAATAAGCAGAATAAATTATTTCTATCATCTGGTTTTGCGCAAACTGTTGGCTCATTGGTTAATCAATTAATTATTCACAATATTAATAGTTATTATCACATAGTGTGCTGTACAAGGAAAGAGTGATTAAAAATTATTTGATCTGAACACACTCTGTATATTGTACACTCTGTATGACCTTACAAATGCTTTGCCTCCAGAATAAAAAAAACTTGAAATCCAATCTGACCATTCACACTTAGCTCCAAACGATTTTAAACCACATTAGGATTAGGCTTGGATCAGGCTTGTAAACATCTGATGTGTGATTTTTCTGTTCAGAGCACAAATAAAATTGCAAACAGATTTGTGTCAGACCCACAACAAGTGTTTTTAACCTTCTGCCCATTAGCAAAAACTATCAAAGCAACCACCCACATCTGCTGCCACTCTGTGGGTTTACAAATAAACAAAAAACCAAACCACAGGGCAGTATGAGGTAAGGCAGACACTCTCCTTAATAGCCCTTTTACTAAGCACCTTTGACATCACTGAGCATTCATTGGTTGAGCTTATCCTAACGTACGTGAGGGCTATGTTACAACATGCCGTTTTTAAATGGCATTTAAAACTCTGGTTAAGGTATCTTGTAGCTATTACCCTCTATTTCCCATTGACACCGCATTTACTCATGCCAGCAGATTAGCATAATAATGCACTACTTGAATGTCAACTCCATGGACCACTCTCCACACGACCTATCACTTACTGCTATCAATCTGACCATTACACTAAATACTAGATTTATTTAGAGCTGAGTGAGTCCCGCAACTGTTTGAGTACTTCAGTCTCTCAGTCTCTTTCCTCTATGTCCCACACTTGACCTACTGGATAATAATTCACATTTCTATTGAGCTTCCCTTTTAACCAGGTACCTGATTAAAAACCATTATAAGCTTTCATTTTTGCTAGCTCAAGAGCTCTCCTAGTTGAGTACAGCCCAGTAGCTGGTTTCATACCCTCCACTTATGTTGTGGATAATCCACTCATATCTATACAGAGATAATATACAGACTGGAAAAAATGTGTTTGCTGTAAGCACTGGAAATAGTGTTCATTGCTTCAATGAAATGTTTTCATGTTTGAAGATTCAGATTTTACATCAAATAGCACAGTTGGCACTTTCCAAGAATACCTCACATAATACATTTATATATTTGGCAAATGCTTTAATTTGGAGTGATTTCAGGGTATACATTTTATCCGCTTGAGGTTTTTACTGAGAATCTAACCAATGATCTTGTGTTGCTAGTGCCATATGCTCTACCACAAATGTAAAAAAAAGTAAAATGTAAAAGCAGGTGCGTAGCACTCAGAAAACCATGGTGCTTTGTTTTCTATTCATTTTTCAAGCCATTTGCAATTTTTACAGCCCTGTTACAAAAATGTGTATCTAAATACAGTTTTAAACAATAATTTCTGACTGTTTACCATTAAAT
Source organism: Chromobotia macracanthus (assembly GCA_036877525.1). Taxonomy (NCBI): domain Eukaryota; kingdom Metazoa; phylum Chordata; class Actinopteri; order Cypriniformes; family Botiidae; genus Chromobotia; species Chromobotia macracanthus. The sequence continues at coordinate 10,039,032 of JAZGTH010000004.1, read as the reverse complement.
ATTAAATAAGATCAATATTAATTAAACATCAAAAATACATTTTAAAAATAAATGGGCAGGCGAGTGCAGAATTAGCTGAATAAATGCAGCCATAATAAAGTGATAACAGAGTTGCAAACACATTCCTGACACATTATACATTATATTTTTGGTAACTGAAATTATAGACACTTTTTAGTTATAGAAAAAATACATTTAACTGCAATTAATTAAATGGCATTTCTATATGATTACATTATTTTAATAGTTGGATACAGTCAAAAAGACAAAACAGTTTAGTTTAGTTGATAGTTTAGTTGATCTAGCAGGTCTAATAATTATCATAAAAAATGCATCTAATGCTTTAAAAAATTAATGACACCAAATGCTGTTAAGATATCAAATCCCACAATGCCCACCATCAATTCCCATCCCAAATAAAGTTGCCTAGAAGGCACACATTTAAATATCTAAATTTGCCATGCAGCTCTGAGTGTCAGAGGGTCTAAACCAGATAATAGAATCCAATAGTCGTGCAGACACAATAAAGTACAAAGGAATAATAGTCTGACTGAAAGAGAGACAGTGGAGAAAAGGGACAGAATTTAGGCCAATTCACCCTGACACACTAGCATGTCAACAGTAATAAAAGAAAAAAGGTCCTAAGGTTGAATAGATTTCATTCTCTACATGTTCTGACTCGCTCAGGGAGGCAGTGTGGGTAGCAGGTAACGGGGGTACACAGCAGACCGTGGGCCAGTAATAGGATGACAAATGGGCGGCAAACAGCCAATCAAAAAGCTTGGTTGGGGGTGGGCCCACATTAGCATGAGACAGGGGCTCATAATTGACCCAGGAGGGATAACAGATGGAGAGGCACCCGAAACGAGAGGGGTCTAGCTTGGTCACACATCCTTCATTACTAGCCTCCTCTGATCCATGCAGACTGGTCCTCTGATTCATAATTGGTCTCACCATTGGATGTCAATGTGCGTTTGTGCAAGCGCACAGTGGTTCATTAAATTTGTTATAGCTGGTCTGCAAACAGATGTGATCAGATAGGAAATAATGATCTGAGGGACAGGTTTGAGAACAGCTGCAGATTGGCTTAGAAATAGATGGAATATAGGCACAAATGTGCACGTCTTTCTATAGTTTGCTAACATTTAACTTTAATTTCTTGGCTCATGAGACCAGGGCACTGTCAGTTATTGGTCTTGTTGGACTGACATGCTGAATCTTCAAGGGGTGGCAGATTGTAGTGTCACAGTAAATCAACTCATTATGAGTGTAACATATTCTCAGCAGAGGCATAATGCACCCGTGACTAAACTACACTTTGCAGCTGATGCTTCCTGCATACTCTGGAACTCCGTAAGAAACCTTCTGTCACTCACGTACAGTATTAGCATGGTAGAACAACAGACAATTAAAGAACACTGCAATATAACTGAAATGAATGTCGGTCTAAATAATTGTAAGGCAACTTGTACAAGAGCTGATTACATTGCTATGGTTGATTTGATAATGCTTATTATATGGGGATTGTAAACAACAGCATATGGACGATTTCTAGGTTTGGAACCCGAACATTAGCAGGTTAAACTGCACAACAGTACACAGGGAAAATGAAAAACTGTGGCAAATGTTATTGCAGGATTCTTTTTCTTTCAATATAGAAAAAGAAGAAATCTAATACTAAGTTTCCATGACACTTACAAAGCAAGACAAATTAATATTGCAGAGATATAGATAGCACTCAGAAGAGAGGGTGGTGGGGTATTTACCCATCTTTGGGGAAGTATAAAACATATATGCCACCTAGGTGAAGGCAGTACAGGTAAATGGTATGTAACCATTACGACACGGTTAATTCTTGTCAACAGTCCTAAACCAATTAATCAGTCAATTAATTAAAAATGTTAGTTAATTACTATCACATTACAAACAAAATGAAAACACTGATTTGTTCATTAAACAGAAAACTGGCTTCAAACAACATGTTCTAATCAGACACAGTGTGATATAGCAAAAAACAGCAATAACTAAAAGTCTGTTTGTGAGTTGGATTTAGTAGCCCGCCCACTGTGAAATCCTGTTGGCTCTATATACTGTAGCTGTACATTACAGATTATAATATTTGACACTGAAAACCATCACACATCACAGTTTAAAAAAATCACAAGAAATATTAAAAGAAAACAATCACAGTTACAGTTATAATTTAAGACACACCCCTCCTTTAAAAAAATGTGTATTCCATAACAGGTTTTCACTTCTGCATATCTGAAATATTATTAACAATCCTGTGGATGTCACTAAAGCCGAATCAGGAAATCCGGTCTGACTAGCCTGTTTGATGTATCCTGCTAAATTAAGAGGAAATATGTAATAAAACTCTGTGGAATGGGTCAGCTTCAGTGGTGCTCAGTTCTGTTAAAGGACAGTCAGCCTTCACAAGAATTTGGTTCAAACACAACTGAACCAGCTAATCAAAGTCTTTGGGTTCGTTTGAACATCTAACGCCAAGAAGTTAATGCAGGGTTGGATCTTAACTCTAGCATTGTAGTCTATTTCAACACCTTGCAATTCTATACTTACACTGAAAACAAGACCTTTACAGAATAGCTTAGAAACTCAGGAAAGTTTGTAGTGTTAGCTAAAAGCTTGCTTAGCATGTTCCCATATTATCATTCACAGACTTCACAAAATCAGTTTTGGTGGGTTTTGAGGTGTGCATGAAGCTTGCCAGTTTGCTTTGTTAGTCAACTTTTCAAAGTGAAAGTCTTTACTTGTCTCTCTCTCTCTCCACACACACACATACTGTGTAGTGCATAACTGAAATGCAGTGCAAGTATTGAAATGACTTTTTTTCTGCAAGACTGCTTCAATGTGTATTTAAAATTTCAACATAAACTTACCTGAACCAGAAAATTACAAGAATTTACAACAAAAAATAAAGAATAAATACTAAACTGAAGAAAAGAACACTCTTAAAAATAAAGGCTCCTAAAAGTCGCTTTGGATAAAAAGTGTCTGCTAAATGAAAAAATGTAAATGTTAAAAGTTCTTTGTTGGGCTGTATCCACAAAACAATTCTATTGCACAAAGGGTTTTGGTGGAAAAAGCTTCTACAGACTATGAACAGGTAAGAAAGAAATGCTTCTTTGTTAGAACCTATAACTTAAAGATTCTTTAAGGAACTAAAATGGTTCTTCTATGACATTGCTGTGAGAAACCCTTGTTAGTGCCATTATTTTTAAGAGTGTAATATATGTCTGTATATACACACTATATAGTAATCCATAATTAAATGCATTTAATTTTTTATATATTTTTATAATGAAATAAAAATACATAAATATGTATAAAAAAGTAAATTAGTACAATCAGTGAGTGATGTAAAAAGTGAAAAATTGTTATAGTTATATAACAATGTTTAAGTGTATGTCTGCATTAAGTTTAAACTAAGAGAGACTACTTTAACATGCATTCCCTGTTTTGTCTTTATTATGCAGAAACTGGCTTTAATTCAGCAGCCCTGTAGCTCAACTGGTAAAGTGTTGCGCTAGCAGTGCCAAGGTCATGGGTTCAGTTCCCAGCAGACACACAAAGTGTGTAGTTCAAATGCGTTGTAAGTCATTTTAGGTAAAATTGTCTGCCAAATGCATAAATATACGTTAAAAATGAAAAGCTGTACTCTCATCCTACAAACAATGTAAAAACCCAGAGAACATTTATGGCCAACTGGAATTTCCATATTAACAATAAAGTCACTTTTCTAATACACACAGAATAAAATGGTCATTTCTTTACAAAAAACAAATCAGTGCTGTTTGTACATGCAGCTGAAACACTGAATAGTGTTTCTCAATGTGAAACCAAACAGCTGGCCCTACTCACAAAGCAAACTTTCACAGAATTATTAATATTCCACCTATTTGCGCTTCCTTCTTTCTCTGGTGTATTCTTCCACACATAATGAGATAAGTGAGATGGAAAGTTACTCCCCAGGAAGCAGTATGAGAAAATAAAAACAGCAGCATAAAATTCAATAAGTCTCGTGACTGAGAGCTCATGGGAGGCCCTCTCTGTCCCCTGCCTGCATGTTAGACTGCACACAGACACATACATTTCTTGTCTGTGATTCATTTAGTTATAAAACATGCAGGCACAGTCAGTCTAAAACAGATTATCAGTGCACAATAGAAAACGCCCCATCAACAAAAACAAACATACGCAGCAGCCCCGTTTACGGGAGATGGCAGTGGTGGGAGATGCATGGAGGAATATTTATTGTTTTTGGTGTCACAGAATTGCTGTTCTGTCTGTAAGCTCTAGCATGAATTGCCTGTGCCAGATGTATTATTCAGAGGAGGCAATTTGCACCTTCTGTAACAGACTGCATGTATGTTTTAGGTTATTTGTAAGAAGGGGAGGGTTAGTTGTACAGTAAATCACATGCAGTTGTACAGTAAATCACATAGCTATAAGTAAGCAATCTGAAAATGTGGTTTCACAAAAAAGTATAAACAAAGTATAAACAATTTTGCTGTGATTGTTTGAGCCTCTAGATCAGTGTTAATCTTGTCAACAATATTAAAAAATGATTTTTCATGTTTGGTTAAAAAAGCTAAGATGAAAAGATGATGATAATTAAACTATTTTTTATTACAAAACTTGTTAAAAATGCTGTGGATAAAGTTAATGCCTGCACAAAAATAAACAATACAGTAATTAAGTTTTTGGAAGAAAAATATCTAATTATAGATTGCTATCAATTCATCTGTTACAGCTGAAAGTGTCATAAGCATCAGTGAACTAAAGCACTTTGATTGTGGATTAACTGGCTCACTCACACGCATCCTATATATACTTTACAGATTGTGAGATTAATCAGACAGAATATTATTTACATCTACATGGTCAATGAACCAAATGCACAGGTGAACTTACATGCTGAAGTCAGAATGCTTTTAGAATGTCACATAATAATGTGCAAATCATGCGAATAAGTTTCCATAACATTGTGCTAATTACAGTACATATACATATATATATATATATATTCTCACTTCATTTATATTATTAACAAAGAAACCCAACATACACTCCCCTTATAAATAAAATACATAGTTAATTCAAGTGCCTACGCAACCAAACTATACTATAAAAATCTATGAAACTCATGATTCTCCCCAGACCCATTAAAACAACATGAGGTCCCTCTCAGACTCCCGTCAGGCCAGACATAGGGACTGTAGCTTGGCAGACAATGGTGACATCTGTGAAAGCCAGCAGAAGGGCATCAAGGGTTGACTGAGGACGATAACTGCCTTAAGATTTTGCTTTGTACTTATTATTGTTCTATCTATGGTAAAGTGCCTCTATAGTTTCACATTTTGCTGAGGGCGGATGTTTTTGTGAGTGTGCAAGTTCATGCGCGAATAAAACTCCTCACATTTGCCTAAATTTGTGAGTGTATTGTTGAAGTGTGTGTGTGTGTGTGTGTGTGTGTGTCGTGCTCCTTCTGTCTGTTCCTGAGTTCCCAGGCCGTGACTCCACAGTCTGCTCTGCAAATCGACATCTTGTTAAGTCAATCTGTTTAGCTGTATTTCCTCTCTCTCCAGCTTGTTTGTAAAGCATACACATTTATCATATACATCACTTGTTAATTTCCCTTCATTTATCATTGTCCAATATAAAATTAACTCTATAAACTTGATGATTCTTTCTTTTATGTTATCTATGCTCATGAATGTAGAACACTCAAAAGCACAGCGTGATCATATAGTGCCTCAAGAATGTTTAAGATCCATATGCAAATGGTTCCTTTCATGCCTATTTTACAGCATTACAGATTAATTTTTCAGACTGACTTTTGAAGATTACCATACTTAATTTTTCAGACACCAACTTCATTAATGTCAACATATGAGTGTATAATTATGGTCACATTGTGGGGAAGTTACATAAACAAATTCATCCTCATCTGGTTGTCTGGCAGTAAATAACAACAATTAAGTAAATAAGTAAAAGTAAGTCTTGATGTTATGTCTGCTTGTGGAACTGTGACCTAACAATTACACACTGATTTGGAAGGCACATAAATGACTTGTTTTTCAAACATCTATAGCCTGCCCTTCTATAAAGAATTAACAATTTTCAAAACTGAATCTCTGGTGCCTGAGACTGCTACAATAGTTTTAATTTGAACATTAAAGGCTACCAGCACTGTCAAACAGCCCCTCCAAATTCTTTAGGAACAGGATAATTACACATACTTCAAATGTACATGCTGCGATATACTTTGTTTTATAAAAGTGATATAAGTGTTTATTTATACACTAAAATGGATGGACGAATGGTACTATTTGGTCTATTGTTTGTTTTAACTGATATTTGAGGGATTCATTTCAGAAATCTTCAGAAATTTAATTTTCACTGTTAACTCTTTGATGGGCAATTATTTAAAATTCACCATCGTCTGCATTACTTGTGAGGTTTCTTAACAAGAACCCTCCAGTGATGAATGCGGCATTTACAGTAATAGCCTTAAATTCTTTTCAGCTATAATAAAAAAGACAAATGCCTAATTAGGGTGAGCAATTCAACCTTATTCCAAACACTATTTCCCCTATGCCTACGGCTATGTCTAAATTTTTCTGGTAATTCAAGCATTTGACCGATTAAAAATGAGAAGTGGATCTTACTAGATCTGTGTGCCAATTAATTGTTTCTATCTGTTAACAGTGAATGGGAGTGTCATACAGTGAGCATTACAAATTCATCTTTCATTTCATCTACTTTCACAGTCTAGAGAAAGGTTCAATGATTTCAGCTGGAAATAGGAGCAGGTATCTGACAGGCAGACAGTAAAACTGGGAAATGTTGAGAGCATACGAGGAGAATTACAGTAGAGTTTATATAAAGTGTATTAATAGAATGGGGACAGAACTTTCCGCATATATCTGATGACATATTTATACTGCTGGATTTCTTGTATTGCCAATATACCATAGAAGTGCAAATATCACTTTGACATATCACCACATTGGACATCTACTCCTGTCAGTTTAACAGCTCTGACAGAATCAATATAACCAAGACAGGTCAGACTTGTGTTTGGAAAAACGAGTGTATGTACTTGTAATGTATATGCTTAAATATGCCTTATCATCTCTCCCACAGCATTCCTGTCAACAGGCACAAGTGTGTCTTTACTAACCTGTGGCGACAGATAGGGGTATATACCTGACATGCAGATACACTTTCTTTTTTCCTCCCTCTTTCACGTTGGGTTTTCCAATACAGCAGTATTTCCATTAGCAACTTTAAATATCTAAATTCCTTCCATTTAGTAACAAATGTTTAGTGATTCTTGTCTTGGTTTATAATAAATTATCTGTGCTACATGTCCTGTCTAGGAAACTGGGTAAGTTGGTGAGTAAGTAAATTATTTTTTAAACAAAGTCACAAGAACTCCACATCAGTTTAATAAATGCCAGGACTTACAAATGTATAGAGTGAAAGGGTGAAAAGTCCTTTAAGAAAGACAATTAAATATACTGATATTTACAGTTGACATAAAAAGACTCTTTTCTGAATCTGAATTTTTAATATTCTTAAGAAATATTGATACAGTTAGTAGAAATTCTCAACCCTTCCGGAATCCAAGCACTGATCAATACTAGGAAATTGATTCAACAATACAAGCAGGCCCACACAGAATGTGTGTCCGCAGAACTTCCCAGAAGATTTCCACAGAAGTCGTCATATTGTTCACAATGTTCTATGTTTTTGTCTGTTTATTGTCTGTCTACTATCATTATTGAAAACAAATAGGGTAAACAACTTCTTTACAACTTATTTAACTGCATTGCTGCACAGTGGTGCAGTAAACGGATACACACACACATTAAAAGATAATGTGGAAGAACTGTAAAAGAAACTGTTGTAATGTTGCCAACTTCTGGATATCCTTGTTCAGAGGTTAGACTTAACTGCTGTTATATGAAAGAACATTAGTGTTCAAAAGATCAGAGTTCACCAGTGCAGAGTAGAGGCAGGAAAGACAAATAGACATGGGCCAAATAGACAAACAGACATGCAGTATAACAATAGCAAACAAAGCAGCAAACAAAGAAACTGCCTACCTACCTGGTATTTTACCCAGAATCCACTGCAAACCTCTGCTATATAGCAATTGCTATGACATCTAACAAAGAGAACTCCTACAACCTTAGGTGCACAGTAATTATACATCACCTTACTCTTTAAAGATTGAAAATGCAATCAAAAGGAAATGTAATTTTGAAAGCGCTATACAATAAATGGAAAGTGCTCTACCAATACTGATAGTGTAAGAATAAGCATGAATTTGCTTGACGAGAGCAGTTATCTGTGGTAATGTATTTCCTATTTCTATATTTCAAAGCTGGTCTGTTATTTTAATAGCCAATGGTGACACTGGGGGAAGGACATTCTTATTCGAGAAAGCATTCCATTGGTCAAAAATCTGTGTAGTGTAACATGAGTCATCATTTCTTTTGGTCCATTTTTCCAGAATATAAAACTGTATACATTTTCAATGCATACATATATTAAAGGTTAGGTTTGCAGATGGTTATGAGTACACTAGCTTTTAAGATGGCTTCAAAGCTAACACACATGAACGTAAAACCAAAAATGCCAGCTTTAGTCGGAGGCCTAGTATTAGTGGTCAGCATGGACTTCTTGACTTGCTTTAGTCAAAAGGGTGCATCTGTAATGTTGGTGCACCAGTGGACTGAAAAAACAAAAGCCTGCATTGATATATTTCTGATCCTGAGATTATCTGAGCACAGCGATCTCAGGATAAGATGATGCAGCTTTACCTGCAGCCAAGCTCATAAGCTCACAGGCAATGCTTTCTAAGTGTCTGGCTCTGTGTGTGTGTGTACACACTCACAGGTCCAAGAAAAATCTATTCATACATCTTATTCCCAAAGCATACGCTGAAGCTGAGAAATCTAACAGAAAGAACGTATGGTAAAAGTACAAAGCTGTCTCAGGCAGGGCCTGCTCACTGACATTCCTCAACTGCACTTTTACTAAATGCAGCTCTATGCTCAATGTAAAAAGTACTTTAGGGCAATACTAAGAAAAGATATCCAGGTCAATACTGGACCAAATGTGGAATGCAGTGGAATACATGTCCGAGAACCACATTGAAAATCTGGAATTTCAAATCTAATTTAAACTTAAAAAATAACAGCAAGTTTTAGAATTTTTAATTATTATAGCATAAATAAAATAAGAAATAATTTAGATTTACTAAAAATTCTCTTACATCTCAAAAAAATGCCCACTTATAATTAATCTTATAAGTCACTTATTTTTAATCTGTAACTCTCTAACATTGCAATATAGACAAGTACTGAGGCAGTACTAAGCAAATTTAAACCTGTTAAAATGAATTTCGGCCTGAAATTTGGTGCAGGATTGCAGTAATGCGGAAAGTTTTTTCTTTCCTGCAAGTTTTGCGCTCCTAATGTAGTTTTACACTCGCTTCCTGTGAACCTTTATTGAAGGAATAGTTCACCCAAAATTCAAATTTCTCTCATAATTTACTTACTTAAATAAATCCGACTTAAATTAAATAATAGCCTGGCTCTTCCCAGCTTTTTAATGGCATTGAATAATGCCCCAGATTTTAAAGCACCAAAAAGTTCATTCATCCATCATAAAACTAATTCATTTTGTCAATGATGTTGACTTCAGTTTGTCAATAAATGCGTTCTGAAGCAAAACATCAATCAATATTTAAATGTTGGTTGGTGTTTAATTGGAAACAAATCAGAATAAAAAATATTAATGCAATCCAAACAGAAATTAAATCACAATAACACAAAGGGTCTACAGAGTGTTTGCCCCAGCAGACCACGACTCTAAATCACAACACCTGGACATTATAACATCACCTGTCCTGTAGAGGGAGCACAAACCCAAGAAAAACAAGTAAAAAGAAAAAATCAAAAAGAAAATTACAAAAAAGAAATTAATGATGGGTTAAAAAATACTACAATATTTTCTTTAAAGAAAGAAAACTCATTTGTTAGCAGCAGGAAGATGTAAATGAAGGGTGAACTCTCAGTCATCCATCTCACTCCTGAACCAGAGTGAAAATGAAAATCCGTCCAGTTATTTTTAACAGGTTAATGTGTGAATCTTCTATTTCTGCACTCACCAGGAGAAACCTATTATACCTAAACAGAGAATGATAATTGCATTAGATTGCATTAGCAGGCTACTGTTGGACAGTTCTTACTGTGGGGCAAAAAAATCACAAAGATGGAAAGAGGAGCGAGGAGCAGAGAGAGGGGAGGAGTGAAAAAGAGAAAGGAGATGAGAGGAGGTAAGGAAAGGGAAGCAGACAAGATGAGAGGATAGCAGAGGAGAGGAGGTGAGATGAGAGAAGAGCAGAGGAGAGGAGATGATAGCACAGTAGGTAAGACAAAACATGATGGGATTTGAAATGGAAGAGATAAGGCAGAAGAGAGGACAGCAGTTCAGATAAGATGAGATGAGCTCTCTCCACATAAGTGGAGGAACATGGAGAGACAAAAGACCTGTGACATCCCCATAACAATTAACTCAATTACTTATCTTTGCTAAATGATATGCTGTCATCCATGATTCCCAATTTACGACCACAAAAGAACTACAGAATCCCCAGCCACTTACTTTTAGCGTAATGGGATTAACTTAGTCAGATGTCTGTCCTGAAACTCAAAGATCCTTCTTGTCATTTCTTAATTTAAGTCTGATGTGATCCCAGGTCATGACTCAGACTTTATCAGCTTTAAAAAATGAAAGGCCAGTTACAATCAAGCCTTCCACATAACTAATCTGAATAAAAATGACACTATGAATAGTAGCAAGAATGCCATTAGAATTATAACAACCTTACATGACCTCACTAAATGTTTTTTATCCTAAAGCACACAAACGCTTACAAATAAGACCACATAGACTTTCAAATGCTTCCAAAATAAAACACAGGGGTCAGTGCTAAGGGGTCAGTGCTAAGAAAAGGTTTTGAAAACTATTAGTACAATCAGTGACATTTCTGCATACACCTAAATAATTGAGAAATCAACTTAAAGGTATATTATGACTGTGGGTGATCCTTATATTAACTTCCTATGACAATACATCAATATAACAGAGGTTCAAGCATTTAATTACTTCAGTAAGATATGGTGGGTTTACACTGTAATATCTGAATCTGAATTTTTAGCATTTTCCCAAAACCATTCGGATGAAATTGATTTTACTGGGTGTTTGTTATGAAAAACATGACGTCTGTACTGATGATTTCTCACAAGCTGTCATCATACTTCCTACAGCTTTGACTCCAGGGGCTTTTCTGGTAATTTATAGTCCTCCTGTGGTTAATTAGACTTTTAAACAGCCCAGACCGACCCAGATCTATCAGTAAATTATGAAATAAGTGGCAACTGCGCTTATGGCCTGAAGAAAATTGCTTGGTAATACAGAAGAGTTTTCACAATTAGCCACTTATGAGATTTTAATAACTTTCTCTCTTACCCAAGCAGTTTATTCAGAAGACAAGACCTACTTTTGAAATTGAAATTTAACAGTAGGCCCCTTTGAGACAGATGTTATAAAGCTCTTTCTACCATTGGAAAAGCCATAGTAAATGTGAACATTCATATATACTTGTAGCAATAAAGACACTTTATAAGTGTGGAGAATTTCTAATACCACTTTCACCTACAGACCTGCATGAATCGGAGGTAAATTAACCTGCATTCATTTAAATTGCCATATATATTTGAGGCAACTATATGATGATATTTGTGCTCCTGAACTACTTAAATGCTTCTTGAAAGTACTTTAATTGGACAAATGTGTCTGGGGCTAGTTGTCACACAGGGACGTAGTCACAAGAGCACTATCTACAGTAAATGCAATATGCTCTATTCAGACATTCTCTAAGAAAACCTAAAAGTCTGTATTTTCTGAACTCACTAAAATCTAAATTTCATATTTTGTGTTACAGGTCTCGGATAACCAAGCGAACACAAATAAATCACATTGAAATACATTCAAGAAAAGGTCAACTGTATTATGAATATAGATTTTAACTAAAATATTGAAGTGTGGTTTCAGGAGAATGCTATTACATTCTTGCTTTCAAATTTTATTCACTCTCAACTTTTAGCAGTACATTAAAAAATGAAAGCGTTAAAGCTACTATACATGAACTTAAAGCCACAAAACTCAAGTTTTGAATTCCTGGGGTCTTCAAAAATGAATACTTACTGTTCAGACAAACACATACACACATGTACACACACACAATGTGACTGCACACACAAAATAAAGAAGACTTGTGCTGTGACTGTGTTGCACCCTTGTTGTGTTTGTAAGTGGAAAGCCAACACAATCCCATGAGTCCTTGCACCTCCAGAGGGTTCCACAAAATCCCTATATTTCCCAGAAAAACAGCTCTGTAACAGATACAATCTCTCTCTCTATTTCTGTTCCCCTTACCTTCTTGTTCTAAAACAATAGGTTGTTGATGAGCTTGGGACCTTACTGAAAGAAAAGGTGAACTCAATATGTGCTCTTGGCTTCTGCGGGTGTGTGTGTGTGTGTCCAGTGTACTTCAAATCACCCTTCACAGGACACCACAAACAGTAAAACTACTCCATCCAGCAAGAAAGCCCACAGTCACATTCCATTAAATATTGTTAAGCACATATTCATTGTTCATTGAATATTTATTGTTCAAGCATCGCATATTTCTCATTTAGTTTTTGCCTGAACTAAGAAATTTCAGAAGAAATCTAATTTTACTTGATCTTTTGAAATAGAAGAGTTTAACATGTTCCCTAGTCCAAAAATATAATTTATTAAGTGAAGCTTTTCCAATCATTCTAATTTCAGGAACTTTTAAGATTACAAAATAAATCAAATGATTTAAATTATAAAAATAAAAAAAAAAAAAAAAAAATTTTTAATTTGGGTTTTGATTACATTAAATAATTCATTACACAGACTTGTACACGCAGAGAGTGAATGTGTAATGTAGGGCTGTTCTCTGCCCATTCCTCCTACACTACAGTAACACATTCAACTCAATTACAAATTGGCAACACAAATCCCAACCCATAGCAACAAACCAGAAATAGGACCTAGTGTTAACTTAAGACTGATGAAGCTCTTGTAAAATCGAGCACTAAGTGCCTCATTTCTGCTGCAACAGCAAAGTCTACTCATGAACAGATTGCCAAGCAGCATTTGTCAAATAAGGTGCGTGATTGTGATGTTGATTCAGTGGGCACGGCCCTTATAGGGTTTAGAGAAATCTGCTTAAACAGTTACAATTTCGTGAAAAGTTGCCATGCTAGACATTGTTAATCAGTACAGGAGATCAAAATGATTAACGATGAAAACACTATTTTTGACATTAGAGCTCAAGTAATGAGGGCCTGTCATTTATAAACAACCAAAACAGGAAGTTCTTCTCAAGTACATACTTGAGTGCATTGAACTAGGTGCATTGAAAACAATTACTACCCACATTATTGCTTGCTTTAATGCCCATTTGAGATAAATTACACCTGGGAGGTGGGAGTTGGTGCACTTTCCAGTTTGTCTTTACCACTTGGTCAGATGAATCATGAATCAGCAGATTTCTGCAAGCCCCCGAAGTGCACGTTCCAAGAGAAACACCCATTCCAAATAGCTGCGGGCCGTTCCATTAGCCCTGAGGTGATACAGTCGAAAACGTGTGGCTCTTTTCTCAGAAATACATTAATATTCTGAGCGTATTCTAACATGTATATGTGCTGTGTGTGTAACGCCCGGAGGGATGATGGGAGAATCTCAGGTTATTGATTATCATACCGTGCTTTTATACATATGGTAAGTAATATTATCTTTATTTGCTATTTGAAACTCAGTAGGCTTTGCAGCGATCAAAAAATGAAATATAAAATGCCTACACAACACAGCTTGTGGCTAAATTCAATTTGAAATTCACAGATGCATGTGGAAATCAATAAATGAACAGGACAGTATATAACCACCTCTGACTATCATAAAAGGGGATTATTTTTGTCTGTAACAATACCAATCATGTTCTACAGTGAATAACTTTGTGACCTGAGGGACAAAGGAGTAATGGTCCATGGGACAGTTTCTTAATGTTGTGTGTCCTGGTGAAGGTACAGATGTACAGGAAGTCTCAGTGGAGTGGGCACTTGTTCAGGCGACACTGAGCTTACCATCATTTCCTCACATCACAGTGTGTGAAATATGATGGATGACTGATGCATGGAGTATAAGCACAGGTCCTAAGGGATTGTCAGGGCTGGATGAGCTCCCTATTAGTCTCCATTAAAGAGAGCAGAGGACATGAGTGTACACAAACACAGAACTACAGACCAGAACATATACTGGTCACAGTGTTTATGCTAATGTGTATTTACAATGCAGAGTTTTTCATTTTTTACTGTGCAATTATTTTGAAGAACTGTTAAAAGTTAGTGTGAGGAAATATGGATCTATCTGTAATACTATTATAGTCTAAAATAGTATCTACAGTGTTAAGTCAAATAAGCAACTAATTAACATGCATCAACAAGGTAGAACTTTATAAATGACATTTCAATTCTGCAGAATACAGTGGAGCTAAAGTAGACTTCTGCAGAAACTGACTGAGTGGGCCTATATTGTTTTTATTACTGTAGTAAGAATTTCATCACACAATGTGTAACATAAACAGTGTAAAGGCAAATTGAGCAGCATGAAATTGTGTAGCGTTTCAGCTGGTTGATGAATTAATTTTTTGAATTACATTTCTGCAGTGCCACTACACCTACAACTACAGTCAACATCAATAAAAGTTAAATTCTCACTGAAGCACTACCAGAACCCCTCACTTTAACGTTAGCTCAAATGTCCAACAATGAGACTAGAGGCTGTTCTGTTTGAATGCATGTTAATGATAGAAGATGCCTCTGTACTTTTGTGTTGTTTTGTTAATCTTCAACATGCTTTTATGCTAATCTTCAGCGTGTTTGGAATGACACATTCATTACAGAGTTTGCTTCTATTTTATTAAAGAAGTATAAAGAATTCTGCAGCAGTTATGATTTATTTATGGCCCTACACACTCTGCCAACAAAGACTACATGAAGCAGTAACTGAAAAAGTGTAAAGCATCACAATATATTAAGCTAATATAACTATACTTTTTGTTTTTTGCAACATTTTAATCAAATGATCTTCATCAGGTGAAGTTTTCATTTCATCATGCCAATGACAGAATATCAGAAAATTATGTAAATCATTACCATCAACAGGATCCTACATCTTATTATATTTTATAGCCTGACATAAAATCTGTTGATGTTAACTCATAATCCATTTGGGGTCAATCAATCTGATGACCAGTCGTAAAGAAAGTAAAAAAAATCATCCTTTCCAACCTTTAGTTTAAGATTATGCATACTGTAAAAAAACAAGGTACAAACATCAGGTGAGTGGACAACCATTATTTGAACTTGATTCGCAATAAATCTGTGTACTCTCCAGCAGATCAAATCATTCAATGCATGCAACGTATGCAACAGTGAGTTTTATGAATGGCCTCATTCATATGTAAATAGTCATTTGCATATGTGCATTTACAGGCGTGGAAATGATAAAAAGGAGTCAGTAGCTAAAGTCATTAACTTCATCCTTGTCATCATGAGAATTGTCTTAAATGTTCATAAATGACTTGTATAAGGTCTTTTCTTTCTAGAAAACCCTTTCAGTTCAGATGTTACGCTGATGTTTTGCGTCCTTTGATGGTGTCCTTTGTCCTAATGATGGCATAGATAAAGAGAGGGACACTTACAATCCAAACTAAAGGGAAAACCCTAGAGAAAAGGATCTTTTTACTCTAAACATGTCTGGATTATGCAGTAAGCAAACAGAAGAAACACAGAGAACAAGTGAGAAGAACTGAGGGTGAGCTGGGGGAGAAAAGATCAAGAAGCAGACAAAGGGAGAGAGAGTGTGTGCGTACAGCTGAGATCCCATTGTGTCTGCTGCAGAACGTACTGTATTCTCAAAGCCTCCTGATTTCACGAATGATAATCTGCTTTGATGAAATGAGCCAAATCTATTGATCCAAATACGAGGCCATTGTGAAAACACATATAGACTGAAGACACACCTGGTACAAACTAGAGAAATTACAGTAAGATCAATACTGTATATATCCTGATATAGCAGCTGGAATGAGTGGCGTGTGTGAGCCATCAAACCATTAATTTCACAATCTGAGAGTGCTCTTCTAGTTATTACAATAAATAAAGACCACAATATAATAGAGCTTTATAAATGGTAAAACATCAAAGAAAAGTAAAAAAGTGTTTTTAAAAAGTGTCTTTTTAAAAAATTTAACATGAACATAAAAACGGAACAGTGACCTGTGCCAAAATGAGGTGATATAATAAGAAATGGCTAAAATTGGTTATAAAATGTTAACGAGTGTTGTTATATGAATGTGTCAGTACATCTTGACTTGAAGATCTGAGATTGCTGTGGCCTTTTTCTTCACAGTGAAAATCTCGGGAGAGAAAAAACTTTGGTGGGAGGTGTGAAAGTCCGGCGGCACAGAAAAGAAAACTATTTTTGTTTTCACCTCCAAAGGTGCAGAACATTCCTTTGCCGTATGAGTGTGTGTGTGTCTCTGAGTGTTTGCCCTGCAATGGACTGCGTATCTATTCAGGCTGTACCCTGGCTTTGGCACAAGATGCTGGGAAAGGCTTCAGCCCCTGTGATCCTAAAGAGGACAAGCAGGTTTAGAGAATGGATGGATGTATAGAATATAATATCATTAATGTTACTTATTTCATATTACAATATATACAAAATATAATACAAGAGAATACACAGCTACCGTACTTTTAAATGGCCAACAATAGAATAACTTTTTTTTTTTAGAAAAAACAGGTAGGTGACATATTGTGACTGCCTAATGAGATCCATTGATTAGGCCTAAATAATCAGGGTGAAATGTGGCACACAGAACCAGCCCAGTGATGGATCAATTTCTGGGGCTGAGAAGCCATCCTCTCCTGGCATGCCCTTTGGCCTCTCTTCCTGTAGGCTGGCCTTCAATAGCTGAAAAATTGATATTGGAGGAAACAAGTCAGTGCAGAAAGGCCAAGACCTTTTCTAAAATGTCAGCCTATTAAATAACCTGCTAAAATTTGGACGTGTATGTAAAATGCCACAGCATTGTAACACATGTCTGTTTCATTGTTAAATCCCTGTGGGTGGGACTAGCTTAGAAAGTTGCAAGTCTGCATGTTTTTTCTTAATTAATGAAAAGGCTAGTGGTTTTATTTAGATTTGCAGTTAATAAAGGCACATACTGACATAAAGACACCGTTTGGGAGACTTCAAATACATCATCTTAATATAAAGCAGAAACCAAAACCTCAGGGATAAAAGCAAAGAATGATAGAGTCAGTTATTTTTACATCCTCCTTTTCCACATTTTTTTTCAAGTTAAAATACATTTATCCTATCAGAGCTTAACAGGCAGAAACAACTATGCTGTAAGTAAGGCACTGATATGTGGATTTACATCAAAAGTGTAAACACTGTGGACCTTTCAAAATTGTGCTTTTTGCATTAGCATTCTGACCAGCCTGAGAAAGCAACATTGGTTCAACCAATAGTGCAAGTCTGGGGTTGGACTATCTGGCTGTCAACCAATAGCAGATGAGGGGAGTGGTCAGGTATTGCTGCAATTCTGTTTGGATAAACTGAGATTGAGGAATTACAACATTCATCTCAGAAAGAAATTCTGTGTTTATAAACTATTTTTGTTGAAATGCAATCCCTTTATTTGTTGTGCTCTGAAACAGGAATGTTAAAAAGTTAATTATGATTGAATTTATTGAGTTATCAATTGAAAGAGACAACAAAAACAGACAACAAACATAGTGAAAAGGACCCAAGGGGTGCAAGGGTAATTACATCTTAAATTAAACAGAGTAGAACTCCATATCCCATTTACACCATGTAATGATATTGATATTATGTTGTGATACTATGACAAAATGTTCTTATATCAAATAAACTGCTTAGACAAAGCAGCTTTAATCAAAAGCATGTCTTACACAAACTCTATGACTTGCTCACTAGTTTCTGAGCTCTGTAGTTTTTTAGTTTTGAACACTTTACTAGATTTTATTGTTTTGCATTTTGGCTTTCAAATTTCAATGATTTTAGATGATGCAGTAGTTATTATTTATTTTGTTTAGTTGTTTTTGTTACTACTTTTCTAACTTATTTTTTATTGTTTTTGTTTACTTTTTTGTTTTAGATTATTTCCTATAACAAATAACAAATATTTATAGGTCATGGGTTCTGTTTCTGTGTATAACCGGAATGCACTTTCTGACTTTTTGCATTAAAGCAAGTGTAAAATGTAAATGTAGGAGTAGAAAATGTAATCCTGTCAACCAACGAGGTTACTAAAATGAAATAAATGTAAATCAGTCCAGCACTGATTCCCCTTCATTATCAATCTCCTTGAAAATTCTCTCTTCAACAGCAGTATGAAACATTTTTGTTGTTTTGTTTTAAATGCACAGCAGACAGGTGCTCTGATCTAAAGCGATTCCCAGTCTATTCAAGGTTCGCATTTTATCTGTTTGTGTTTCCCTGGGTTTGGAACCTGTGACCTTGGTGCTCCTAGCACCATGCTAAACGAGTTGAGCTACAGGACCTTGTTTGTACGATCAGGTCGTCCGGGATTCATAATGTGAACCATTAATACAAATAGTCATGACTCAAGGTCGGAAACGGTTGATATGCACAAGACCATCTCATCCGAGTCTCTCGCCTCTTTTAAATGAGAAATTGTTCTGGCATTATAAGGGAGCAAATCATTGAAATGGCCCATCTTCTCATCATGAAAGTAATACAGACAACCAGAGGTGGGCTGAGCTCAATATTTTTGCAAGATTTTGCCTTCTCATATCAGTGTGGAAAATAATCTGCTAAACCAATGGGGCTAGTTTCTGTGTTCCAAATGTTTCTTGGTGTGGTGACTGTTTGAAAAGGCTAAAAACAAAACAATATGTTGCTGAAAAAAACAGAAAACATGGAAAAACATTCATGGGAAATATCTTTGCTTACATACCAAAATGTATAATCTATGAAGACAAAAACATAATATATGGAACTGAAAACCAGCCTGTGTCATAAAATGTAAATAAAAATATATGCTAGATGGCCGTTACATTAATAATATGTTTTGCTTATGATAATGCTTAAGATAATGTAGCATTGGTCCTAATGCATTGAGATTTTAATAGTACATGTATAGTACATGTAGCTATTTCAATACAACACTGTAACTGATTTTAGTGTTGTTTTCACTTGGTCATTTCATTTGAAGCACTTTTTTGTTCAAAAAAGTTCATTATGACTTTGTTTACTTTTCTCTGTGTGGTGTTAAATGTATATTTTCCATAACCTAGTTGTAGCCACAGATAGCACATTACAGACTGTCCACGAACCGCCCACAGTCCAATATTGTTGCAGCTTTATCACTACATATCCTTGATTAGAACTGTATAGTGCATTATGTTTAATTGAGTTATATCTTTGTTATAATCTTTGCATAGTTTATTTGGTCAAGGAGAAAGAAAAAGCCTGTCAAAGTGGGCAGTTCTTGGACAGAATAATCAGGAGAATTGAACCAAACTATGCTAAAAAGTTTCTTGTGCATCCCCTCATAGTCTAGTCATGCATCACGGTTAAGTCGTGTTTTTCAAGTTGAATCATATTTTTGGATTCTGCATTTGTAGCGAACGGGCTTGCTAATAAAAAGGAACTTGGGCTCTTTGTTATAAGCTGTCACGACCCCATTTGTTACAAATACTTCCTGACCAGCATGCCTAATTGAAACTTGGAGGAAGATGATTCAAAAGATCCACCCACGCAGTCCAATATGTTTCACAAGGATATTTTTTTGTGAAAAAGAAGCCAGCGCAGGATCACACTATCATTTACAAGAAATATCAGGAAAAACGTTTAGCTTTATTTTCCAAGCATCAGCAGTCTGAAATAGATTAGAAGAGGCTGAGGCGCTTTCATCAAAATCTGTGAAAAACAAAAATTGTAGAAGGGTCAATGACCTGACCTCAAATCTCTAAGATCTGCACTTGAGAGGAGTCAAGTACGGTAAATCCAGTTTAACCTGAGGGTGAAGCTAGACTGTCGAGCAGCACTTTTTCAGATAAAACACGGGAGGTGTTGAGGTGCTTCATCTTGACTACTCTGATATTTCGACCAAAGGCACCTACGCTGGGGGTGAGGGATGGTGGAAAGGATTGAGAGGCATGACAGTGGTTTAAGCATATAGGAAGTGAGAGAAGATAACATCATCCAAGTTATAGGGGATAATCCACTGATCTGACATTTTAGATGGGCCCCTTAGACCTTAACTGTAAGTCAAACATGATGACTATGGACTGAGATTATAAACAGTGGATCTCAACCTTTTTAATGTCTCATCACACACTCAACCCAAATTCTTTCCAATGAATACATATATATATATATATATATATATATTCATTATAAAAATAAACAAACAGTACAAAATATCTACATTTTTCTGTGTTGTTCTATAGTGTTTATTAGTGCAAGTGTTACCTTCCAAATCACAGCCGTGCTAATATTCAGTACGACAGCACCCCTACATATGTGATATTGTTGCAATACAATAAAATCACTTATTCATACTCTACCCAATGTTACAACAGATTAAGTTATGGTTTTATTGGCATAGTTACAGAGCAGATGACTACAGAGTTTTGTCATTGGTTTCTACTCTACTAGCACAGTTGTGAGTCATGCTTTTCAGAGCCAAGAACAGGAATGATAGCATGGCACAGCCCCCTGGTGCTACTGTTTCTTGAATCTGTGTCACAGATATGGGGCATACCGAGAATTGATGTGAAATATCAAAATAAATAAACAAACAAACTGAAATAAAGGAAACAGGGACCAATGCCAGACGAACATGCTGAAGCTCAAGCATTGGATTTATTTGTGCAAATCTGGGTTTAATACACCAGACAGCAAATGTTTTCAACGACTCTGAGACAAACACAAATAACACGAACTATGCAGGATGAAATCTGTGTCTGTGGGGCTGGTACAGCTCTTCCTTTCACTCCAATTAGGTTGCTATTCTCAACAACAATATGCGGCACTTATGACCTTTTATTAGAAGAGAAACATACTGCATGCACATATTTTACATAACCAGCCTCATAGCCTTTGTGCAAACATGGTGATTTGTGTTTATTAATCTGCCTTTAACCAAACATTATTGTGTTTGATTCATTTCTATGCGTTAAGTTTGGCAAGGGGACTTTAATGCAAAATTAAGAAACACAAATACAAACTAAATTTTATTTAAAAAAACTGGCTTCATATGGAATCTTCAGCTGAAAAGTCTTGTTTGTCAACATTTCAGTGTCTCTCGTAAAACTACAAATGATAAAATTAAGAGATTGGACTTAATTTATTGTGAAAATAAATTACTATAAAAAATAAATTATTATAAAAGTAATTACTTTTTTATTAAATATTGAGAGATGTCATAAAACTATAAAGAAAACAAAGAAAAGAATTTGGTCAGGAGATGACGAGAGCCATATTCAAACCTGCATCTCCTACTTGAGCATCAGCTACACCATCTAAGCTACACCCATCTGTTGCAATATTGTTAACCACCAGGCCACAGCTAAAGGAATACTAGCATTGTATTTGCCTAACTGATGTCAATTCTTAGTGACAGCTCCACAACATATAGATAAGCATTAACGCTAACCTTTCCTAAAGCATGCATTACACAAATTTCATTATCATCATACTTGCTCTAAATCTTCCGGCCTTGGTAGAAATGATCTGATAAAGACACAAGTGACACATTGGCTCAGGAACAAATCTGGCGCTTGTATTATCCAATCTGCTTGCTAATAAAAATGTAAAATCATATTAGAATTAAGTCCAACAAGCGAACTCAGCATAAAGACGCCGGAGCCTTGCTTCACCTCTTGATCTGAAACTATGACAGCATGTTATTAGATACATGATGGGAATAAAGGCCCAGATAAAAAAAAAGAGACTTAACCAGACACATCAAATGCTGTCTGTGATCAACACAAACATTGGCATCAAAAAATAAGATTATTGCAAGTAAACAAGAGGGATAAATGTGGAGAGATTGCTTTCAGTTTGGAAGCTACACAACAAAATCCTGTTCAACTAATGGCAGACAATGAATTTTAAAGTGATACTATCTAGTAGGATTTCTAATATTGTCTTACCTTATGAAACAACATCAATTGAATTCTCATGAGCTACCAAAGCAAGACATTGTTTGTCAGACATTGGATTTGTCGATCTGAAGCATATATGTGTGCATGAATATGTATGTGTCCATCATTTGCAAACGTTGTGTAGTTGCTTAACAGGCGAACAAAAGCATTTATTGTGCAGCCCAAGAAGAATCTGTCAAACATTCTCATTACAAGATTTAATACAGTATGATAAAACTGGAAACAATCATTTGCATTTTCAATTATGTCTTTAGAAACTAATTGGTAATAGTGAAGGCTGGTTGATCCTGCTAATAATGAAATTATAATCTCCTGAATACGTGGGCTACAGCAACACGCATCAAAGTAATTTACTGGATTTATGAGAAATGAAAGAAAATGCTGCTGATGAATATTGTGTCTCAATAAAAGGATCCTCATTAAACATCCTTTAATCACACAAATCATTGACATAAATATATTAATAAAAATATACGTTTTTAAATCATTTCAGAAAGTGCTACACTACATTTACTGTATGTTCATGTATAAATATCACTATAAAATTGATACTAACAAAACAGTCATTTCATATGTAACAAATGCACGAACACATACTACAAGTCAAAAGTTAAGAATAACTTTCCTAAATTGTTTATTATGATCAAAGCATTTAATGTTTAATGTTTAAAACTATTACTGTAGACAAAAATATAATTGTGACAATATATTAATTTCTGTTATTAGAAAATTACAACAAAAACTGTTTTTGAAATGGATGATTTGGACCAAATAATAAAGAAAAAGCAGCCAATAAGAGCACAGTTTAGATGGGAACTCCTCCATTATGGTTTAAAAATTATTGCAGGGTGAAACAGGGTGAAACTGGTAAAACACAAAGACAACTTTTTTGCAAATTTTAGGAAATTGGTGGGTACATTAAATATGCTAAAATATAACATTATCTGATTAATTTGGTATTGTCTTTAGTCACAACATAATTCCCATAATTACGTTTGTGTTATGTGATAGTTTTAATGAGTGTACTATTATTCAAAAATGTGTAAACAAATATTAATAAGAAATGAGTAAGCGATCCTAAACTTTTGACTGGTAGTGTATTTTTACAACTCTAAAACAAAGTTTAGAGTGCCTACGAAACAAGAATGGATGTATATATTAGAACTCATGTTCTCTTATAAGGCAACTTGGCTGAGACATGTAGTAAGATTGCTGTACATCAGTTCACTGCAAATTGTACATCTTCCCATTATATACTGTGGGGAAAATGAAGGCTATGGCACAGAGAGGCTATGCAAATACTCATGAGATACTGTGATCAGCAGGGTGCTAATCTGTTGGTATCGGATTCATCAATTGCCAGGAAATGCCTGTTACAATGTTTGGCAACTTAGATTGTTACATCACATCTCTTTACTCTAATTTACTGCATCATTTGCAAAGAGGAAAGTGTGTGGGTTATGAGGATCTAACATTCACCAAGGCCATATGCAGAGAAAATGAAGCTCTTGAAAATAGATGAATAGTTTGTCAAGAACACAAATATCTGGTTAATTTATAACAAAAAAAAAACAAGGAAGAAAATAAAAAGAAGATCAACAAATCTGGTCTTGTCTGTTAGATTAATTAACCTTGTATTTTAAATTCACCATTACTCTAATAATGAGCCTCATGATTAAACATTCCGTTAAAATTAACATGCACTGAGAATGCTAATAAATATTTAGTTTGATCAATTAATTCAATTTTCTATGACTACAGGAGCAATCTACTGTACAACACATCACAGTCCTAATTATTGTGTCTGCTTAAATACGAAACTAATTTTATGATTAAAGAAATGTAGATGTATGAACAAAGTGTGGCAGAATACCATGCTACAAAAAAATCTACCACAACCATAACCTAACTGACAAAAAGTGACCGTACCTGAAATATCGAGCTGCTCAGGTTGATATTATTATAGGAGATGACAGTATGTACATTATTAAACAAAAGACAGTACAAAATTAAACAAAAGCCATTTTGGTGAACAAATGTTCTTTTACACTTTTATTGGGTGGGTTTTTGATCAGTGACCATAATTGTATTATAATTATAATTGAGTTCTCTAACTAACAGAATAGACAGTTAACCAAACTAGAAATGAAGTCCAATCTTAAAGTTGCAAAAAAAGGAAATTCCGCATTCTTTTAGGCCAGTGTGATCCCAGTGTAATGGTTGCTACCCACAGTGCACAAAATCCTTCATGTTTCATTGCAATAAATTTCTCTCTTTCTTAATGTGTTTACATCAAGTTCTAATTAGTTCTAACTATGCAGCCTCAATAACTTAGCAACCGGATTATGTGAATAACCGTGTTGATAATATGTCTAACCTCTGTAAATACAGATAACTTGACTGCTGCTGACTGCTTTGCCACATAGTGTGGAAAGACATGATTAACTGCATATTATTAAACACCGAAGGCGAGACTAGCTGTAGCCACATTAACACCCTCCAAAATACAGAAATAACAAGGTCTCACTGGTCAATCATAATCAAGTATTTATCAGCGTTAAGAATTTGTTCAAAACAAAGCGCTTTGAATTCTCACCTTTGAATACTACGTTTGCTAATTGGAGGACTCTAGGAATGTGAAAGTATTGGCCAGGGGATTCTGAGTCACGCTTTTGAAGGGGACAAAGCAGAACAGATAGATTAGGTCACAGGATTGGTCAGAGAAGAAGTGTGAGCAAAGAGTGACCAATTAATGGTTCATCTATTAAGTTGGTTTAAATTTGTTTACATTTACATTTAGTCATTTAGCAGACGCTTTCATCCAAAGTGACTTACAAAGGAGCATTGAACATTTTGCCTTGCGAGACAACATAGCCAAGTCTACAAGTGGATATTGTATTCTGCTACTAGAGACAAGATGAACTAGAAACAAGGAGAATATTTTTTTTGTTAGGAGGATAGAATAGAGCATTAGGGATTAGTAAGGTGTCTGCAAAACAGGTGTGAGTTGTTTTTTGAAGGTTGTGCTGGTCTCAGCGGATCGGGTGGAGGCTGGGAGTTCATTCCACCACAAAGGAATAGGTGAAAGTTTTACAGATTGATCTGGTGCCTTGTTGTGGGGGAACAATCAGACGTCACTCGTTAACTGACTGTAGCTGGCGGGAGGGGACATATGTCTGGAGGAGTGAGTTGAGTTAGGAAGGAGAGGTTCCGGTTACTGTCCTAAAGGCAAGCGTAAGAGATTTAAATCTGATGCAGTCGGCTACAGGTAGCCAGTGGAGTAAGGTCAGGAGGGGTGTGACATGGGCTGTTTTTGATTGATTGAAGACCAGATGTGCTGCAGCATTCTGGATCATTTGCAGGGGCTTGGTAGCATTGGCTGGAAGGCCAGCCAGAAGGGCATTGCAGAAGTCCAGCCTTGATATTACAAGTGCTTGGACTAAGAGCTGTGTTGCGTGCTCGGACAGGAAGGGTCTGATTTTCCTGATGTTGTAAAGCACATACCTGCATGACCGAGAGACTGTTGCAACGTGAAGTGAATTTCAGCTGGTCATGTTTGCGTGCACGTGCTTGTGAAGGACAACTTAATTTATCTTGAGGACAAGCATCTTTGCTACTTGTTTGCAACAGGAATTGTTCAGCAGTTCTCAGTGAGGCGAGCAATGTAACAAACTCAGACTAAAGTGCAATAAAAAATGAAGTTATTACTAGACGACCTTCACAGAGCTATTTATTAGCTCTATGCCAATAAAAGGAAAAAGGTTTGAAATATTTGGCATATTTAAGGTGACGTGTACCAGGTTGCAAAATGAATGAATGTTTCAGGTTTCCTGTTTTTTTACCTGATGACAGACTTGCGACACTATTCACTATTTAGTTGTTATAATTACTCAAATCTTTTGATTTGTGTTTATAAAGCTCCAACAAAAACAGAAAATAAGACTGGGTACCTATTTATTAAAATATTTAATTAACTGGATTATCCAAAACAAAGAAAATGCCATCACATGGTCATTTACTATCTAAACATATTTTTCAATTACTTTCCAATAAAACTAATTGTAATATAGAATGACTCTTAAGATTTTGGTCATACTGCATACCCCAGTACAGTGCACACACATATGCACGCACTTTATTGGCATGTGATCTTCAGGCAGACTGTGTATTGAGCACTACAGTTCTTGTTGGGTCCTGCTGAAGGTGAGGTGACTGCAGCAGTTAACTGCTTGTCCATCAGTGTGTATAATGATGCAGAATCCCAGATAATGTGCTCACTGATGCACTGGCTTTTAAAGATGGGGACGAATTGATTCCCTTTAAGTAGAGCCTGCTTTTGGTATTCACACATTTGCTTGACGTAAACAGAAACCCACACACACGCAATCACATCTGAGTTTAAATCTCGTTTACCTATTAAGCACAGCTGGCTGATTTTGATGCCCGGCATCCAAATGCTCTCCGTAGATTGTTCTCCATAGGAGGAAGGAAGAGCAAACATTTTTATTTACTGCTGGGGCTTTCACATGTCTAACATATCTAAAAACAACAAAAACAGGCCACATTGTACATATTTAAAATAATAACCACAAAGACGGTACTTCAACGCTCAGTATTATGTTATTCAGACTTTATTATTATTGGCTACTTTACGAGCTCCAGCTATAAATATTTATTGCTCATAAAATGTTTATTGGAACCATGTCACACATTAATCATACTTGACTTATGGTGCCTGCAGACGTTCCGTGATTTTGTAACCTCATTGAAGGACAGCTTTCCAGAAATCGTTGTGATAACTGGTGCTAAACACTTCGCTGCATTTCTGAATCTCTCCCAGCTTTGTAGAACACTATCTTCCATCTAATCCATTTTAACCAAAACAAAATGTACCCAGAGAGTGTTACTGGAGATAAAAGCAACCATTTAAAAGTCAACAGAGTTATTGTGGAGGCCCTAGCAGTTAAATTACTTTCTCAAAATTTGCACTGTACACAAAGAAATGCGAAAGGGAATCTATTCATGCTCCAAATCTAAAGGATAGTAGATTCAAGATCATAATTGCCAACCAGACTTCTTATATTAAAGTTCTATCTCCAATTCTAGCATATGGATAACTGTAAATACTCAGTTTAAGCATTCCATTAACCCCAGCACAGTAACATTGGCTCAACCAATTGTGTGAGTTTGGGCAGGACCATCTGTGAGTGACCAATGGCAGACGGGGAGTTTAAGGAGCAATAAATTCACCATCATTTGTAATAATCTTGACTACCACCTGTATTTGCAGAAAACAAATTATATGTATAGTCTAGCAGAGAATGTACATTTGAGGTGGAAGATCAGAATTCTGTTTATGTCAGCTGTTTACTAATATTCGAATGAAGGTATAATTCACACTTAAGCTTTGATTGGTATGGTTCATAAAGTGTGTGGGAAAGAAAATTAATCTCTTTTAGAATGAAGTTAAATGCCAGTGCAGTCGACACAAAAGACATTGTAGTTGATAGAAGATGATGTACACAGATTACAGCTCTGCATTTAAACACACACACAAAAATTCATCTATAAATAGATTCAAGTAAAGAGAAGAGAACTGTCAGATTCGGAGTGCTGATGTAAATAACAAATTTCTTCTTCATTCTCTAATTCCTCTAATTTGCTAATACAACTTGATGTTTGAAATTACTTATAATTGTGCCAACATATTAATTTGTTAGAAAACTAAATTTTTATTTTTAAAAAAGTTCTTGAAGTGGATTTCTTGGACCAAATAATGAATAAAAAGCTGCACAGATGGAAAATCATTCAATACTGTTTAAAAAGCTTCCCAGGTTGAGACCTCAAGGAACTGGATGATAAAATGCCCAGTGTACAGTTTTGCAAAGTTTTTTTTTAAAATTTTATTTATATTTTGGATGCTTTTAGTCACAACATAACTCCCACAGTTACAATTGTTTTCGATTATTGGGGAAACATATGAATAAAGAATAGTGTACTTTGATCATTTGTGTTATTATAATGGTGACATTTTATAGCCATAACATGCAAACAATAAAACAAGTCAGGTTCTAGTCAGGTTTTGCACTGTCAGGTTCAGCCCCTGGTTTAGAGTAACACATGACCTGTGACTGGTCACTTAGTGGCAAATTCTGAAATCTGCTGTGAAAATAAATGCAAAATTGACCTTTAAAAAATGAGAGTGGAGAGAGAAAGCGAGACCTAGGGTAAGAAAAAAGACAAGGTCAAGCAAGGTCTTTTTGCCACACTTGCAAATGCAAATAAATTGTGAAAATCTTCCAGCTATATACTTTCAACTACGATTCATGACACTGTATTTTGCATAATTTGTTTTTATAAATATATATTTCATCCTTAAGAAAATGAGGTTATTTACAGTAGCTGTTTTTTTTTCCATAACAATGACAAACAGTGCAGTGGGTGAGTTTGGTTCTTTATATGTAAATACATATGATATATTTTTATATTCTACATATGCCACATAGAGTTCTGGAAAATAGTTAGTTTTAATA
Organism: Chromobotia macracanthus; assembly: GCA_036877525.1. Lineage (NCBI taxonomy): Eukaryota > Metazoa > Chordata > Actinopteri > Cypriniformes > Botiidae > Chromobotia > Chromobotia macracanthus. The sequence goes on along the minus strand of JAZGTH010000004.1, from coordinate 10,010,075 downwards.
ATAGTTTTGTGGACAGATGTTTCAATTGGTAGATGATTTGCATGCCTTTCCATCATGCTCAACACTTACTATACAGTGACAGACTGTAATTCATATAGCTCAACTTAAAACATGTAGCATAATATCTTGTATTTCCTTATAAAGCATTCGGTGTACTTTATGTAAACTAATATTTAGTTTATAAAAGGATTGTTTTGAAGTTTATGTTTAAGTTTAAGGCTCTCAACATTTTTGGTGTGCGTTTGCAAATAAAAAATATGTTTATCCAATGGCAATGCAGCGTTCTTGTACTCCCATCTATAAAGTAATTCACAAATCTCCCCCACCTAAGAAAATGGTTTAGGGTCCTAAAAATAGTCTGATGCTGAGGGCCCAACATTTAATGTTGTGCTCCTGAGCACAGGGAATTAAAGTTTACCTCTTATTTGAGCCAGAATTTGCTAGATGTTGCTGATACACAGGCAAATCAAAGCAACTAATATTTAGCCTTCCAGTTACCTGCAAGTTTGTTCCAGATAAAGGGATGCAAGATTTAACTATTGATTGTGATGAAGGAAATAAATGTGACTTGTAATGCATTTGTAAAATTTAATCACTTGGAGACTGTGCAGTGCTCTCTCTCTCTCTCTCTCTCTCTCTCTCTCTCTCTCTCTCTCTCTCTCTCTCTCTATATATATATATATATATATATATATATATATATATATATATATATATATATATATATATATATATATATATATAAATATATATATAAAAAGTGTGTGTTGACAACTTACTACTCCAATGTGTGTGCACTAACTGGATGGGTTAAACACAGAGGACAAATTCCACGTATGGTTCACTGTACTTGGCTTGCATGTCACTTAACTTAAAAGAAAAGTTATATGACCAGAACAGCACTGGAACTTTAGAGTCTTGTATCACTCCACCACAGTAACCATTGAAATGATACAGAAGGAACTGTGGTCACAATGCAGTTTCACTTTAAAAACTACTTTTTAAAGCGACTTTAGTAGTACAGACTGAATCATTCCACTTCTGGTGCTGGTTCTTTTTGTACTAGGAACATCATTATCAATCAATCACCAGCCATCTGCTTCTAGTGTTCTCTATCACACAGAAATCTTTATAACTAAAGCAACCAGCACATTCTGTGCATACCATATAAAATACGGTAGAGTGAAAACAACTTCTAAACTGCCATTTTACTAAACTAAATTCATTTTACTAAATTAAATAAACTACTAATTCAGTAACTCCTGAGCACAAGTTTGTGTTTATGTTCCAATAGAAATACAATTTAAGACATAAGATGAGCAATTTATACATACACTTCAGCTTGTTCATCAACATCGGAACATCGGAGCTATCTGTCCTAGTGCACCCTAGCTTCTTTTGATATGCAGCAATGACAAATTGGCTTGACCCCTTGTCAGGTTGTGTCGCATATGGTTAATAATGTTCTCACCCACTGTGATTACAATCGGACGAGCTTGCACTCATTAAGCTAATGGAGTCGCATTTTAATTGATGACATCCTCATTTGCATTGTGTGTTAATTACCTAAATCACTTAGCCGCATCTGCAAATTCTAATTAGTGCCCACAGTTTCTGTGTGGTTGGATGTTTTCACCTGAAAATAAAGACGTCTTTCTGTCATCTATGGTAAACAAAAAGCAAAGTGAAGTTAAGTAAAGTAACCATGACTTCATAACGCATCTCAGGCAAACAGGCATGAAATAATCAAAACAATTTCAAGAGCTAAATGATTGTCAAAGAATATATGTGCCCACACACAATGATCCAAGAACAGCAAAGACTTATAATTGGGCAATATTATTGGTTGGAATTAAAATAGCAGGACAAAAACAGGCCTTTATGATTGTGTGTACTGTAGCAGCAAAATAAAACGTTATTTAACATTGCTAATATGCTGTGAATAGGAAATGGGTGAAACCACTGGAGCTTTTTGATGCTTTTCAAAAATCCTCACTGTCATACTGTAACTTGTACAGTACGTTTCCTAAACACAGCAAAAAGGTTCTGTGTAGACTGTGTGAATCTGCAAACACAGCAACATTTCATTCACAATTGCTGTTCTCAAATAAGTGAACAACTCTATATCTTACCTGAGAGTGAACATTTCCACAGGGGAGTATGGTGAAGCTGCGACATATGCCGATACAGTATCCCTTTGCCGAACCGGTGCGGACGGCACCAACACAGCAAAATTTCCATCCAAACGATGTTCTGATAATTCCGGAGCAGATGGAGTTTGGAACAATCGTACACTCCCAATCCGCCTCATTGGTGTAGAAGTTGGGGACCCAAACAATCCCTCTTGATCTGATTGATCAGTGCTCCTGACTCCTAACTCCTCGCTGAGGCATCCCTCAGATTCTGCGGCCCGAAGACTGTAGTAGAGCTCCACGGGCGTTCCGTCCGAAGTATCCGGGCCCCTCTGACGTCCAGGGATGACACTAGGAGGCGCAAACCACCCAGAAAGAGGTTCAAGCTCTGCGACGCAGATGCCAAGCTCCCCTCTTAACCTGCAACTCCCACGGACCTCCTGGGTTTCGTGGAAGGCAAACATTCGTACGCAAGGGAGTTTATCCACTGCACTGTAGTCATCCCAGTCTCTTCCAGCAATGTAGAACAAGACCTGAACCTTGGGCTTGTTTAGGTAAATCCTTTCATTGAGAACAAAAGTCTGAACTTTCCAATTGAAAGTGAAGAGAGTAGAAGAAGCCACAAATGAGCCAGGAATCTGCAGGAGGTCCAGAGGAACAGGCTCTTCCACCGAGAGGGTTCCATAAGTGGCATTGATAATTGGGGGTCTTCTGGTCTGGTGGATGAAGAAAAGTTCAGTTCTGGAGAGGAAGCTGGAGTTACGCATGAAGTCCTGGGTGGCCTCCTTGAGGAAGAAAGAGGACTCTGTGTTGAGAAGCTGGTAGTTGACAGGCAGGTAAGTAGGAGACGCGTAGCGCTGTAGATTCTCCAGGATACGACAGTCTGCAACTGAAATACGAAAAGAGGTGTCAGAACCAGCTCAGATTGATGTATTTGGGTGTTTGTCTGAAGTACATGTGAGCAAATTCAATATATGAGTGAAATGGGATAGACCAGATAATACTGGGATAAACAGGGCAAATTTATTTTTGCCCATCTAGCAAGATAACCAACACTTGATGTGATTTATCTACATTGCAAGATAATTTGCTTTGTTTTAGTGTTTGTGATTAGTCTCCTATGCATACATGTTTCTTATGTACAGTAGGAATCAAATATAGCCCCCCCAATAAATAGTTACTGTACGTGTTTACAACATATCAAAGAGTGTTCTGCTGTTTCTTTCCTGTCACTGTTATCAGTATGTTATCAGTATGACACACACGATTCATTAAATTCCACAGCCATGTGCTGAATTACCTAGTTTACACTCCTGCCATAAAAAAAATCAGCACAGAAGCATTACAGTACTCTGTATTCATTTTCCACTTTCAGCTTCTATGTTTCTCCATCACATGGAATGGAAATCAGGTTTGAGGTTTTATGTGTGACAGAAGATACCTAAAATATCTCACAAAGCAAAATAACATATAAAACATTGAGTGAATATATAAACTTTATGAATATACTGACTTTTGCTGAGCTGACAGACACCTGATTATTCCTTCTGAGGACTGATCCAGATTCTCTAGATTCTAGATTCTCTAGTTTTTTTAAGGCATCTACTAAACCATAAAAGAAGTGCCAAAGTTATTTCCAGAGCAGCTCTGCTTCTATTCTGTGTGATATCTCTCGTGCTGTTTGTGGTAGACAGCACTGACTGTGGCATGTTATTATAACCACAATAGCAAACCCTTCAGAAGAAACACTGATTTCACCTTTTCACCTAGACAGACAGTTATGCGGAGACTGATAAGACCTGCTGATATGAGGAACCTGAAACACATGGAAACAGATACATATATTCACTCTACATGTGTGTCTGCGAGAAGGAAATGTATCCAACTGGATGTAATGTTAGTCCAATCTAAAAAAGTAGAGAGCTGGAGCCTATAATATATTAGAACATCTTTAACACTGTTTAAAAAATATCTCAGGGTGACGGCTCAAGAAACTGGGTGATAAATATACCAAGAAAATATTTTTGAAAATTCTAGGCAATAGGTGACTATATTGAAGATGCCAATATATAGTTAGAATTTAGTTACAATTTTTTAGATATACACACACACACACATACACGCGCACATGCACACACAAATTGCGCCCACTCATGGCTTTATTTTTATAGCAGCTGTCTATGTTGTTTTACAGTACAACCTGATTTGATACAAGGATTATGGAAATCAGGTTGTCAAGAATCCAGTAGACTGCTGTGATTTGCCATACTTTACAGGGACTGTACAGCATCGCTCCTCCACTGCTATATGGACACCTGAATCAGCTCTTTAAAATGTCAAAAGTGGCCTTGACTACAGTGCATGCCTGGATTGTGTGCTTGGAAATAAAGCTTTTCTTTATTATTTGATCATAATTTGTTAAATCACTGCAGTCACGTTCGCTGGAAAATGTAAACAGACTTCTATTTCAAATTAAATTCTACTACTATCAGGTAATTCCTGACTTAAGTCTCGAGACTTTTTCACTGAATTTTTATCATGTATTTTCTGTGTTTGTAATTCACTATTGTTCAAATTAGACAATGTTCTTGCAGCTCAATTGGTAGAGCACTGGTAGCTCAATTTTACATGCATACTTTGGATCCACTATTAGTCAATTTGAATAACGTATCCACCAAATGTATCAAATGTATTGTAAAGTAAATAACCTCTTTCTTCCAAACTCTGTTCCTACAAAGTCATATTTACTTTGCAAATGTCATCTTCCATATTTGTACCCAACCTGTGTTTTAACATCATACCCAAATCAATTGTTAAGTAGTGTTTGACCTTTACACTGAAGAACTATCTGTGCTCTGATTAGTCTCCTTACTTTCTAGGCTGCAGTTTCACCAAGCAGGCAGCAATGAATGACCTCCTTGTAAATCAGAGAGAATAAATTAGCACTCATTCAGGAGGATTTGCTATGCATACACATGCACGCCTGCTCACAAACACAGCTGAAAGGAACGGCTTTGAAGGGGACATGGGGTCACACCTTGTCATTGTAGAAAATTTAAGCCTGCACAACAAACAAAAAGTTATTGGTAACAATTTTGCTCAATGTTTGATTTTAAGTTATGTAAATAGCACTTATACTGACCAAAAGGTGCAACTATTCTAGTAGTTTTGCCAAACTGAATTTGTTTGTTGATACCACAGTAAACGCTAATGTCTTCAGGTCTGTTGTTTAGTTAATTTTTAATTAGCACCACACCAACAAACTTTGATTTAATCACTTAACCCCATCATGCAAGGGTCTTTTTCACTGTTTACCTTATAGTGAGAATATCTCTAATATAAAATGACCTATTCTGGTTCTAAAATAGAGGACATCTTTCAAAATTAAAACATTTACAATTATTGAACAACAAACACAAACCCTGAACAACTTATTGTATTAACCTCAATAATGGTGACGAATAAACTCATTATGTTGCAACAAATAGCACAAATTAATGAAGCCACCAGACAATTAAACAAAATACCATAAAGGTAAACATTTATTTATGCTGCAGTGCATGCTGGGAAGTTTATCAAGCTGCAAAATTGTTCAAAAGAAAATTGTTTAGGTAAGACTGTTACCTATATAAGGGATAAACATTTGATAAAATATTGTTTGTCTAACATGTTTGTATGACGAGTCCCATTTCACAAATCACATTTCCTAGTATTTATGACTAAAAAAATACTGAACTGCCTCAGAGTGGCATTTGTTTTTTTTAAAAATCACCAATCAACAGGAAATGTGTTTTTGTCCTCCCCATAAGAAATGAATGGGTAACTATGTTAATGTCTGTATGAACTGTTGTCTAGTAAAATGTTTAATACTTTAATACAGGACTGTTTTCTTTGAGCTTGCAGAAACTCATGACCATCACTTAAATCCAACACAACAAAATCAGCTTGTTGTTTTACAGTGAAGTGATTTATTGCAATGATTGAGAGGAAATATAAAGAAAAAATATAAAGAAACAATTTTTCAGTCTCCATTTTTATTGTTTACAAAATTTATGCCCTGTCTTGGCAGAAGAAACAGGTTTTCATAGTGGATTTCATATATCCCCATATATATGCCAGAAAATAATACATATTTGAAGCAATGCAGATATTTGCACACATACATATGGTATGCAATGCATGCTTGGTCAGTAATCAACACCTACTGCCAGATGTTACAGTGAAGTCCAGATGTTACTGGCTGTTATTTTTTCCCACTAATAGCTACTTTACATAGCAAATGACATAAAACTTCCTCACAAACTATAATGCACAACTACTTCAGGGTGGATTTGCATAAGGACACCTGCAGAGGCAGATAAACCTTGGAAACCTGCAGTCAGAAATACGAGGAACTTTTCTTGGCAAAAACCACTACAGCTTCTAATTTATGATTTACAAGCTCAGTTGGCTTTGTTTAATTTCTAGAATGTCCCATTCAAAGAAGCTGTACATGTTTGGTACAAAAATAGAGAAACAGTTAGGAAAGTAAAGAATAAGTCCCTACTCAAATGAAATTACGAACATGACCAGCAACCCGGAAAAGGGAAGTCATTAATCAGAGAGGCTCTTTAAAGTGCTGTGTGGCAGTAATTTCACTGCATGCGCAATACAAAGTGATACAATTATTTGAAAGAGAAAATGAAATATGGGAGCTGAATGGCACTAATCGGCCATAAATTCCTGACACTTATTAAATTTAAGTCAATTTCATTTCATTTAGTACAACAATAATGAAATATACAACTTCTGGTTGTACTCTTCATGATAGGCTGGAATGAATGAAGTCTCATATAGCTTATTATTATAAGCGTGACAATCAGAACAGAATGCAAATAAATTCTCATTTTCTCTTTTTTACAAAGCATAAGAATTAAAGTGAGATGAAAAACCTGAAAGGTTTCAAAGCTCATTTCTTAAAACACACCGCAATTAAACAGCTTGCTTAGACAATCACTGAATAAGCCATCACAGGGCATTGATTCTTCAGAAAGCTGGGAACTTAAGGTGGCTTTAGTTTTTTTCAAATCAACACTTGCACTATGAAGTTAATGAGAGATAAAAACTAAAAGGTTTCTAATCCAATCAAAATTATGACACAGCATTATCACTCTCTACCCTGAAAACCACATGTCCTCAGACCATGCCCCAATATTTCATACAGTATATTAAATATATATTTAACTTAAGAAACAACTGTACTATTAAAATATATAAATATATAAAATATACTTAACTATATGTACTATTAAAATATATTCTATTAATACTATTAAAATAAAATATACTTAAAAATTGTAAATAACTTTTTAAAGAAACGTTACTATTGTCCTGACAAAAGGAAGTTATATATAAAGACTGGTAGGTTCTGTTAGTTACATGTAACACATATCTGAAAAAAAATTGCAGCTGCATTTAATACATTTGTAAAAAGCAAGCATAAGACTTTTGTCTGACTATTGTGATAATTCAATAGCTGGAGGTGAAACTCAGTTTGAAACTATCCTGTATCCTGTCTCAATTCATTCATTTATTAAAATAAAGGCTTTATTGATGCTTATTTAACATTTTTTTTAATCTAACAGTGTTAGACAAGAAAACCACACATCTTGTTAGGAAACGGAGACAGCAGGATTGTCTTCTGAACACATATTCCAAAATGTTTCCTTGAATAGTTTATTGTTTCAGTTTTGTAGCCTGTCCTGTCCCAATATTAAGGAGCTGTCAGTCTTAACCTGTCAATCACCAACACGGGCACTTACTGCCTGTCCTGTTCCTTTCTGAGCATTTTTCTCTCAGACCACACTGCTGTCATGCTGATGGATCAACAGAAGCAACCGGTCAGACCTTGTTGGGAAGCTCCAGACAAGGGGAAGGCTTTTCTCTGACTGGCCAAGCGGGACAAGGTATTAGAGAAGTCTGACAGGAGGGCAGCAGCCTGGGGTTGGAGAGGGCTTTTCAGAGTCACTGCCCCTAGCCTGGCTGTGGGCAAGAGCAGCCCTAATGATATGTAAGGCTACAGAGCCAGTGTCAACCTGTCCACAGGCTGTCAGAGAGTGTGCTGAGGGGGTGAGCTGGGAGAGCGAGTCACGGAGGTGTGAGAATAAAGCAGGGCAAGGTGAGGAAAGAGAGGCTCGGCCAGCAAACAGATGAAAAGAAGATGGAAGGATGATAAGAAAGTAGGAGAAAAGAATGTGAAAGGAAGAGGATGAAAGAGCAAGATCTGTGCTGTTGTCAGATGTTTATTAGAGTGGAGCAGGACTGCTTTCCCGAGAGAATCTTCTGTTGAAATTCAGCTGCTTAGTTCTTTAGGACTTTGTAATCCCACAATGCTTTGCTCACTTTTAAAGCTCATTCCTGTGTCTTTTCAACCAGAATTTAATGCCCGTCATCGGCCCAGAGCTGATGGCCGGCCAGGGCATCTGAAAACTCGCAGCCTGAATTTTCACAGATTACAAAACCAAACAAAGTAATTTATTCTTGTAACAAATAACCCATAGCACATAGAACTTTAGTTTTTCAGCCTTAGGAGTTTTGAGAACATATTTTATCATCCAACATAATTTGATTTAGCATTTTTATGGCGTCACAAACTGCTGTATGGAATGGTCGGAAGTAAAGAATAAATAAGAAAAATGGCATGGCACAACATGTTTTGCATCATAAAGCTGCATCTGGCACTTCCTGTGCAGACATCTCTGTTGATGGTAATTGAAGGAATCTTTTGTACGATCTATTCTTCTTTTTGCATCAATATTGCAAGAAGCTGTTGTTTTGAAACAACATGTGGTGGGGACATTTTCTTATCCCCTGGTCTCTGACATTATTTGGTCCCTGGTTCGAGACCAGATCTGGTTCCAAATCGGGCACCATCCCTATATGTGGGTCTCCAACTCTATCTGCCCACAACCTCAGCAGCTTTAATATCCCAGCCAACCTCTTCCCTTAAATAAGAGCAATAGGCTTATGTTGTTTTTCCCCCAAGTCCCAATATATTATTTGTGCCATATATTACATCAATTGTAATTAATAAGGGCTATTGACTTTGTGCTGGCCTGTCAAAAATAATTCATGAAGCTTTTGCTTTCACAAGCATCATTTAGGGAATGATATATGTGAGCTCGTCCTAAAACAGCCAGAAAGGCAGTTAAACGCATGCTAGGAGCTGTGAGCAGAATCAATATATAATACAACATTATGCCTGTTTAGGGTTCTCATAGAAATTAATGATATTGAAAAATGAGCATGTTCATCTACAGAGACTGCCCACAACTAATGATTTACAAAGCACTGCACTTTTAGGGGTCTATTTAAAAAACCCTTAAGAATACTGCAAGGTGAAAAGCTGAGATTCTAAAGACATTCTTAAGTCCTTTTTTCCTCCATCTCAACAGTTTTCAAGAAATCTAGTGGCAGCTGTAAGCTTATTCATGCTACCTAGAGGCCCCCTGCAATAACCCTAATCATATTTCAGCCTCTCGCAGGACATTTTGTTAAAAGAACTGCTGTGGCATTTTCTAAAACAGCTGTTTGGAAATCGACATTACAGACTGTGCATTAAACACCATATAGAGTGGCCTGTGTGTGGGACTGAATACCATGAGAGATTTCTCGTTAGTGCTGCTCTGCGGCTCCCATCATCACTTGTTTCCTTCTAAGAGTTTCCACCCACAGCACCTCCATCTTTGGCTCAGTAATGGCCACTCTGTGAGAACACAAGCCAATAACGAGGACTAATATGAATGCAGAGCTTCAAATGTGTCTATCATCAACGCTCATCACCTATGTCTTCAGTCAAAGTTTTAATGAGCTATCGACTGCATAGTAAATACTACGCAATGAGTCCTCCTTTAATTCCGTGCTGCTTACACTTTTCTCGCAATGACCTGAGACGGAATTAACATGTCAATTTTAGTCTTAACCTTGTTTGTGTTTAGGGTGTCTTTAGGTGGTCTTTAAACTTATGATGAAGTTGGCAGAATGATAACGGTAATTTATGGAAATCTGGTGTGGTTTAAATACTTGTGGTTTTACAAGTATTTTACAACAACTGCTCGCTGATGTCTAACTGCTTGTGGAAATCACTTAATTACTTCAAACTCGGGACAAATTAAAAAACAAAGTACATACAGAACATAAAAAACATACTGCAGTAATGTAGTACTGTGCTCATTTGTCCAAAAAACAAGATGTGGTAACGTGCCTTCATTAAGTCTCACTGCAAAATTGCTACTGCTTCAGGTTCAACAAATCAACTTGGTCAATTTACTTTCAAATATTATTTATAATATTAATTAATTTCAAATATTTGCAGGTGGTGGTACTGTTAGTTCTGTATGACAAGAAAGACTAATCCTAGAAAACACAACCTTGTAAGACAAAAGGTTTTAGAATAGCACTGCTTTGGTCAGGAACATAGCTCATCATAAATGAGATCTTTGAATACATCTTTCATATCCAAAAGCATTTGGCTTGCATACATTTTACATCTGTGCTTTTGGCATAAAGCTTTTATACAAAGCAACTTGCATTGTGGTCCGGTTTTACATTTTAGCACTACATGCACTGCCTGAAAATCAAATCCATGGCCTTGTTGTTGGTAACACCATGGTCAAAGTGAGCTACAGCAAAGAAGATGTGACCAAAGATGTTAAGCAGAATGTTGGAGCCTCTTGGAGTCTTTTCACTTTCACTGTATGGGAAAAGAAGCGATGTGAACATTTTCTCCTCTATTGTGGAAATTGTCAGAACGCCATGAAAGTAATTCATGACAAAATTTTGTTTTGGTGTGACTAACCAATCAAAAAAAAACGAGGCCTTTTATGGAACACTCAGTTTTTGGATTTGGGTTTTATGTTTAAAAGATAAAATAACTAATTAGGCAGTTATTGTGTTTTCATGATTGACTGATGCTGTCACTACTGAGCCTTCGGGTATCTCTGGCGTGTGACTTTGAGAAATCTGCATTTTCGAACTGCGATTTTAAAGACAAGACAGCCACTGATCTGAGGGCCCATTAGTATTCCAGGCATCTCTCTTGGAGTTCACTAAAAACCTGGACAGGCTTCCTAATGAATCTCTTCCTTCTTCTGCGTGCCCTTTATGGTGCTGTGACATCATAAATCAGCACCAACACTGAAGCTTCTCATCAGGTGGGGGAAGTTTTAGTCCCTGTCTAGAAAATGGCTTTCGTTTATCAAGCGCCATCCCTTATGACTACTGATGTCAAATCATCAGGGAGGTGAGAGTGGAATGACTTAAGGATTTCTGAAAAACCTGTTCAGGCAGCCCATGTTTTTTTTACACCCTGTGATTAAAATAATCATGAGGGCAAAAAACAAATATTGAACAATGTCCTTGTCTGGGTGTGACTTGTAAAGCCATAAATGCCACAATCAGGCAAAAATAATCAAATTGAAATAAAAGCATGTGTGTAAACATTACAGATCTGGGTAATTGAAAGAGAGTAATGGAAGAGTAATTACAACCGTCATAATCATAAAACAGCCCATCACAATAAACCACACTGGAATCTGCATTCAGCATTTGATCCATTAAAATTCCACTTGCAGCATCCCAATGTATTATCATCCAATCAGAACTCTCAGATTGATGAGTTCAATGGAACACCAATGGAACTTTCTTCAGCAAAATTCATATATATTTCTAGGAATAATATTACATTTAAATACATTAAAAGAGAAAGGCTTAAGGTCAAGATTGGAAAGTGAAAATGGTACAAAGAACTTCCTGTTCCGCCAGTCATTATATAAATCTACCTCAGTATATGACCTTGGTACATACAGGTGGAAGAACAAATGCTTTTACTATTTTATGGGATAAAAATAAAAATGTTTCTTTTTAGCTGTACACTTGCAGTAGGACTACAGTATATACTGAAGATTTCTGAACATATGAGGTCCAAACGTTTGAGACCACAATAGCAAATGCTTCTATTCGGAATTTTTCATTACACTTTATATTAGTAGCATAATAAAAGCATAATAAATGAAACATTGTGTCAGTATCAGGTATGTCGCTCCTTTGCTGTAATGAAAACATGCACTCAAGTTGGCACGGGCTCTACATGTTTATGTAAAACCTGATGATCCATGTTCTCCCAGTGTGATTTGAGAACGATCCAATGAATGTCTTCAATGGAAGAAAGGAAATCAGAACTTCTGTTGTACAAACACGGTATGGCATTTGCTTATTTGATTAGTGACCTAGAAATAGTACAGAATCATAAATATTCATTTCACCTGATAATGTTTCTACAATTCTGAAACCGTTCTTTTTATTTCCAGGTACAAGCTAGACTTAAATCTCATGTTTTCAATGTGGTTTTGGACTTTCAACCCTACAGTATCTCTTTTCCTTATGTGAAGGCATTAACAAACGTGTGTGTGTGTGTGTGTAGAGATGTAGATATCTTATCTTTGATGCCCATGTGAACTAGACGGCAGCTCTGGGTGATGGAGAGGTAGAGATTGGATGTGGCAGCAGCGCTTTACTGAACTAAACCCCTGGGTCCTTCCTTACAGATACTCACATAGTTCAAACACCTGTACACTCAGGTTGGCCTCTAATGCTGTGGTGGGCTAACTGCAACATTGAAAATGAGGAACATTGAAATGTTCCTGTTGCACATTGTTCCTGTAGCTCAGTTGGAAGGGCATAAGTTGTATACCTTGAATGCACTGTAAGTCACTTTGGATAAAAGCATCTGCCAAATATTTGTACACGTGAAACATGACATTATTTTAGTCACTGTATTTTACACTTTTGTAATTTTGCATTTGTAAAAAAAAGCATGTTCTTGCATTGTACCTTTAAGACTTCCATATTTAAATGACCTCTGATTTGACTAACCTCATTATGCTGATTTGTACCTAACTCATGTTCATTAGGGTGGGACAGGTTTATGCATACAGAATAGCCACACATTAATGTGCTGATTCTGATTCTGATTCTGTAAGTTCTGATGTCAATGCCACAGTAGCCTCACAGAGCCAGATGTATGACAAATATCAAAGGTCTGGTCCACATTACAGCCTATTCCCATTTTTAACCCATTTTTATGTATGCTTACTCTCAGAAGTTGCATAAAGCCAGCCAATCAAATTAGAGCTTGCCACATCAAGAACTTTCCAGTCTCCTGTCTATTATGCATCAGACAGACTGTGGGCAGTCCATGGCCGAGACATCTAAGGCTGAGACTAAAAATTATTGTGCTGATTGTGATGAACTTTGTTTTGTTTGTGTTAAAGTATATTTATACAGTAGTTTTGTTTCAAAAGAGTAAGAAATTCCTGTTTTTCATGATACAACCGCTTTAGAAACTTTAAACATTTAGAATGTCGCATCACGCAGAGCGTCTGTCTGAGATATCAATGACAGAGTGTCTTCCACTCTTCTTATAGGTGGAGTTTGTGGACTTGGATGTGAAGTTCACGAAACAAAGAATGTTATTAAGCCAGTGGCACCATTCCAACCCAGCTGGAGACGCTTTGTATGATGCCTGCAATAAAAGAATGAAGAGGAGAAAAAAGGAGCCAACAGCAGTTGTTATAATTGCCTCCAAAAGCCACTTTAAGTGCTAAGGGATGCTGATTTTCCCCATCTCATGGTGAACGTTTAAACAAGGAGAAACTAAGTGAAAGGCATTCAGCTCTGTAATACTGCTTTCTTCCAACATACGAATGCATGCATGCGCTCCCTCCCTCTTAACCCCCCAGACCTGAAATAATGGTAAACTTTCCTCAAGGTCATTGGTTGGTGGAGTAATAAATTCTACTTTGAGCTTTGTTGACAGCTTTGTTCTCTGCTCTGCTCTCTTAAAGAGCCGGGGCTCCTTGTTCCTCCACCTGGACACTTTCAGCGCCAGATATCATCTGTTATCATTACTAGTTCATCTAGAACTTTTCCCTTGCCAATCTGCAAGTAAGCATCACTACACCAGGCAGAAGTCTCACCTTTGCAACACAAGCCAACATCCAGCCGCTGGTACTCCAGCGTATTGATAAACTCTGCAGTGTAATTCATAAAATGTTCCTGACACTCTCCACAGAGCCGTAATTGATCTAATGATTGAGTACAACCATTACAAACCAATGCTAACCTGCATACTAAGTTCAAACACCTTTTGTTACTGTAGCAGTATTAGCAGAAATGTGGTTTCAATGATGTCCATAAGAGAGAAAAATCACTTTAATACCTCATTTGTTTTTCTTAAGCCGAGCACACACTGAACGGTTTTAAAAGTCTGTTATGATTGTTGCTTGTCAGACTGTATGATCATGATCACAACTATAAGCCATGTCACACTGTGGGATTTCAGTTGTCATTAATGTCAGACTGTACAACATTCAAGACTCATTAAAAATGGACAAACTCTGGAGGAACTAAAACAATGGCTAGCAAACAAACACAGCTTCAATTACTAGTGTTAATTTTGTTCCATGCTCTTATTGGCTCCTCATTTGGCTTTGTCTTAGCAGAAGCCACACTGCAGGGCTGTGTCTTAAATTTTCTGACACTGGCAAAATTTGATCTGAGCAAAAATGTGATCACAATGGTCATTAATTGGCAGTCGGCAGACATGTCAAATTAGCAATCAAAGACTTCAGATTTTGGTCTAGGATCACAGGAATTTTGTAGGATTCTCAAAATTTGTCAAAAGCGTACAGTGTGCACCCACCTTTAGACAACAATGGGATTAAACAGAGCAAATGGAGAATTGCATAGGTCTCCTGCCTCTCAGTATTTTATAATGAGAAAAAAACAGTCTCAGAGGAGATTTCATCAATTTCACACATTCTGCAGCCAAGAGATTTTGTGCTAAAACTTTTGTCCCAGAAGCAAATTATATTGATTAGTTTATCCACATTAAATTTATAGCAACTATTTTATTTCTCCCAAGGAATGTTAGAAGAAATGCCTGAGGCAAGAGAGGCCCGTAATTAAAACATAACCAAGAACTTAAACCTCTGAGTAATAAAATTCTTCACCTGGGTCACAGGCATGCATCACTCATACATTCCCTGAATAATATCTTTGTCAGCAACAATTTCACCAACTGTTTACCACTGGTAACTCAACCCAAACTGGTAAATCTGTTTTCAAGCAGATTTGAAAACTGTTTTTATTTTACACTAAACTCTTCTGCTCACTGAACATTAACAGAATATGAATTTTCTCTACCAATTACACATGAAATGTTACGTGCTGCCCTTTATATATTTATAGTTCTTCCCTTTCAGCTACAAAAGAAGAAGCAATTTCCTATGAGAGCAATCAACTTAAATTCAACTTGTTTCATTTCGAATCATATTCAGATGTGTGTGAAATGATTGGACCAAAAACAAAAAAACAGAACAAACACAAACTGAAAATAATTCTAATGAGCTTAAATTGCATGTGCGCAGCATCTGCGAGACTGCTGAGATGACTGTGTGATTAAAAAACACACAACAGTGGAAATTGCAGCCTTCTGAAAGATGATATTGCACAACAAAGAAAATCCCAAGTTCTTCGCCACCCCGCCGCCCGCAAAGGCAGCATTTTTCTCACCGCAGAAGTGTGCGCAGTCCTTTGCATGGCCCCTTGGCGCACACGCTTTTGTGCAAATGCGACTGAGTGTTTGTGTGTGTGTTTTAAAGGAGCTTTTGTGGAAGCTCCAGATGGAGTCTCTAAATCTGTGGTTTAACCTCAAACACTGTCAGACTGGGAATTCTATCCAGAAAGAGAAATGGTCATTAAGACGTTCAGAAGAAAGCCATAAAGATGGAATAAATACAAGGAACAGTAGGAAGAAGTGATGGAAATGAATTAAAGAAAAGAACAGAGGAGAAAGATGAGACCCATGATAGATGGGTTGGAAAGTTAGATGATAGATGATAGAAAGTCAGATACCCTGAAAGAAAAATAGATAAATAAGGAGAGTATGGGACAAAGGGAGATTTTTGTATCTAACCTATGTTATTCAAAAAAAAACAGAGCACTGGCTCTTTTTAGCTTTTAGTTTTTTAGCACATCTTTAAAGCTTTTCACCTACATTAGGGTCCAGAATTCTCAGATTTAACCTGGAAATAGAGAACTTTTCTAATCAGGAACTGTTATGATATGAAATAAAGAAGAATAAAGATTCTGCACGATTTAGGTCACTCATCTAATGTGCACATCTGCGCCATTGGCCGTATATATAAGTCCTGTGTACCAAAAATCGAACTTCTTTGCTTAAATTGAAGCACATATGATATTCTTTGGAACATTCTCAAGTCATGCTGGGAGAGCATGGATCAAATACTATGTACCAGATACTATGAATACTTAAATGTTTATTTAATATTACGCTGATCATATTATTTGTAGTGGGAAAAAATGTTAAAATATAAAAGCAGAATTATAGAATTATTTTCACTGGTGGTCTCAGACCCATGTACATGGCAAAAATAAATGACAAAAACAGAAAGGAATACAAATATGGAATCCAGTTATACCAGACACACAGTAGAAGTCAACTGAGAACCGTATTGAAGATATAGTGAAAACCTCCAGGAGATTATTTAGTTTGTTCCTAAAACAAATTGAACCTTTTAACCTTCCACAAACACTTCCAACAAAATTGTTCCATCACTAGACATTAGGACATTACTTCTAAGAAAGACAAAGTATATCAATTGCTGGTGCTACAAAAGGCATTTATGATCAGGAAGAACCTTTTTAAAGTTCTTTATTAGCTTAAAATGTTCAAAAATGACATCCGCTACAGAGACAACGGCCACAAGAAATCACAAGAAGTGGTCACAAGGTAGTTATATACAGGGAAGTGGAGTACAAAGTACTCCAGAATGTTTTATATTCTAGAAAAGGGGCTTTACAATGCCATTTCAATGTAGAACCTCAAAAGATGATCTGTTCTATTTCTACGATCCTATTCTTTTCATGAGCCTTCTTCCGAAGAATCCTGAAATTAGCACCTAGCCCTCAGGTTCTGAAGAATGAACTTTTTACAGATCAGTCGACACACAGACACCAGAAGTGAGAGAGCGAGAAAGAAGAGGTGTAGATGTTGTGTCTAATGAGAATAGAGAGATGACTTTTTTATTTTGTGTATTGAGATTTCAGAGTTAGGCAGCACATCCCATAATCCCCCTCTGCATCAGTCTCATTATCTCTGTCTCGGTAACAGCGCCGACACCTTATCTGAGTAAAAATAAGATATAAAACTCCAGAAAATAAAACAACTATGTCTGACTAAAAGAGAAAAAGCTTACGGCTTAAGGAAGAAAAATAAAATCTTGTTTGATACGGATTTCAAAAGGTATGTGAAGCAAATCAGTGACACGTATGAAAATCCTAGAACTACCTTTCAACTGCTTTGCTCTTTCAGATGGGTTGAATATCACAACCTGGCAATTTCACAAACTACATCAGATGTTTATAGGAACCAAACAAATACAACCAGCACTGATGCCAACTATTTACTTAATATAATAAAACATTTTTATTTCAGTCGATACCGTAGCACGGGCCCAGAGATGCAATCGTTCCATTTGTGAAAGATTGCTGTGAAATGATCCATTGCAAAGGGCAGATTCCACATCATGCACAATGAGTTCCTCACATAAATCACAATCCAGAGGTCTAAAAAAACTTTCTAGGACATTTATTTTGCTGTAGACTACTATAGAAGCAGATGAGGTGGTGCGTGTTTTGCTTGCCTGGTGTGAGTTTGTGGCCTTTTGGAAGATGTGTGTAACATTTAATGTTACAGTATAACTTTCTTATCAATCTCAATTCTCTTCTGTATACATAGACAAGTTTAATATGTTGAGGCAACCTTAAATAATTTGTGGCGCTTTCCAGCTTCAGAATAGCATGATATTGGGGTGTGATGATCTGTTTGGCTGAACAATAGCAGATGAGGGCAATATTCATTTTGCTATGTTTGGTCAGACTAGTGGTGCAGAAATTACACACTTGACCTTTAAAGAAAGATAACAAAAGTATTATTAAGCAAAACAAATTAAATAAATAGGTTTATTATGTTTTGCATTTACTATTTAAAATTTAAACTTTGGACATTTTCTGGTAGTCAAACTTAGTGGAACCTGTCCATAGTAAATGTGATGAACTACAACTGTTGTTGCTCTGGTAGCACTAATGCAAGCATATAACATATGTCTTTAGCATCCAGGTGTCTCTCTGTATAAAATGCATTGTTAACCCAACTCAATCTGAACATTTTGCTGATCTTAAAGAAGTTTGCGACTGTCTGTTCTCATTTATCTCACTCATTCCCGTTTCCATATACTGTACAAAGACAAATAACTTGAACTAGAACACAAGGGCAAAAATGTAGCTTCCACTTCTCAGAGGTATTGAAGACTTGGAAAGTCATGTACAGTAAGTCAAAGAGACAAAGAGGGCAGACACAGAGACACAAAAAGAGATTACAAACCTTTAAAAATTACAAAGTTGACAAGTGTGTGCAATATGGCCAAGACAATGTTATAAAAGTCATTATGAATCAAACTGGGTTAAATTGTATGTGAATGTATAATTGTATTTTCAGATGCTGAACGCCATTTTTTTTCAACTTTTCACCATTTCTTACAACTTACTTTGCATTTTCAACTAAACTGATCATATCATCATGATGTGACATATGAACGTCAACCTGGACTCAAACTCGGTTCCCATGTGCCAACAGCTTCTGTACATAATTTAACATGTCACGCTGCTTCCACTGGCACACTGTGTCATTTCAATTTTACATTTTATTTGAGTTACAAATTTGTGGACACTTTCACTGGAAATATTAAAAAAAGGAAATTATTAGAACAGGAAAAATCTGTTGCATCACTTGCATGAGCATAACCCCACTGAAACATGTTTTCAATCTTCACATTTTTTGGATGAAACCATAAACTAGCCTCAAACGTGTCCCTGAACTTCCCTATTCATTTCATTTCTAGTTTTCCAAAAGTTCCTTGCTCATTTAATTGAAGCATTTCCATTTTAAGCTAAAACTCTTTTTTTTTTTTTGCTGTTAAACAGCAAAAAGCTGGTAAACTGAGTGGACAGACAGGATGAAAAGAAATCGCTTTCATTTTTCTGCATGAAAAAGAGAAGGCCATCAGTCAGGCATTCACTGAGAAGTCAGATGGACCAGGAAAACTATTGCTAAAGACAGGGCACATATTTGAAAGAAAAATGGAGAAAGAGAGACACAGAGACAATATGAGTAGCTCAAGGGGGTTTCTTTTCGAGAACTGAGCTCAACACTTTTCTCCCCTCACAGAAATTAGCTTGAGGCGTCATGCAAGCACATCAAACCCCGAATCTACTTTCACAAACAATGCGGGCCAAAGGAAACACAAACCAAGCTCTTTCATCTGTCCTCAGCAATACAGCAAAGCGCTAACAATAAATCACAGCTGGAGGAACATACACATCCGTGCGCACTGCTGAGAACAAACAGAAGAGCCGTGCGTTTCATCCGCTATGCTGGTGGCCATCAAACGTTCACATACTCCTAAACACTCACATATTCACAGCATGAAAATAAAAACTTTCAAGAGCTCGGGAACGAGGAGAGATTTTAAAATTGTGACCGAGGTTTTCATCAAATTTCATCAGAAACCTTCATCAGAGGTTTGGCAATAAATAACGATCGTCTCTTACTGATCTAAGTGTGTGTCTGATCTATGGCAGCAGATGAGTTTCATCTAGATTCCAAATGTATGATGACATAAACAGGCACAAGGTAAAAGATGAGTACTAAAGATAATACACTACATACATTGTGCTAAATTATTTCTATTAAGGGAAACCAAAGATGTTATCTTATTTACTCCAGTGAATATTTCAATATAGACAATACCTTAATTATAAAAAATGCAGATGTACATATATGTACACAGCAGCCCATGTGTCAACTTTTATGTGTTACAATTAGTCCCAGTCAGTTCTTTATTCATTTGTGCTTTTAAATTGTTACCTACAGACACTCGTTTTGGCACTTTTTTGGGTGTATAAATCCAAACAGACTGGATGCTGAACGTGAATAGTTGTAATAGTGTTTTTATATATAGTAGTATTATAGCATATTTTTTTCACATATTTTGCATAAATTAAATTGAATCTCCAAATAATACATTTGTGCAAACAACTTCTGCAAACCAATATATTCTTATACAGACACAATCAATAAAAGAAAACAGAAACACACAATTAAATTCACACACATTTAACCTTTAGAATGCATTTCTTCTGTGGGAAATGAGCTGCTGTAACATTCCATTACACTCTGCTTTATGCCCGTATAGCATTTTCCAGCTGCCTCAGAACTGACCTACTGTCACACTAGTGAAAGCTTCAAATGTGAATTGAGAACAGGAGAAAGATTTAGTGTGAGAGAGAGAAAGTGCAAAAACACAGCCAGTTGACAGAAATGCAAAAGCCTTCTAGTCTTATCTAGGCCTTCTGAAGATATTTGTGTGCATTCATGCATATTTGCTTATGCTCTGAGAGTTTATACAAGTCTTTATGTGTGTGCATATGCATATGTATGTTTTTCCTCACTCAGCATACATGGATTAAAATGGCAGCCTGGTGCTTAGTGTGAATAAGTGTTAAACAATCATTTATCCCCCCATGTGAGACAAACAAACCAACAGGAAATTCTTATACACAGATAACCAGTCATACGCATGTATAATACACACCTTACTGTACAATGTTGAGCTAAGAAGCTGGCAGTCATGTGGACATGGCTGTCATATTGATACAGTCTATTTCTATTTCTTGCTCTCTGACACACACATACACACACACAAACAAACTGCTGGGGCACACTGGCAGTTGAGTGCCAAAAGCTGCCACTTCAATACAAGCTGCATGTATTTGTGTATTTTTGTATTTGTGTGTGTGTTAAAGGAAATGAGGAAGAAAGAAAACAGATTGTAACTATTATTGACCTAGTTTATTTTCCACTGCTTGTTATTACACCAGTATTACAGTGAAGGCAAGACGAACACAGGTGGCAGATGCTGTTGAGAAGCAAGAAGTTGAACAAGCAGTTGAAAGGTAAGGCCATTCTGAACCTTTTGTCAGGCTTAGTTACTTAATTAGACACACCCCTCATTTGAAAATCCTGCCCACTCCTTGCCTAAATATGGTTGTACTGTTGAGATTTTCTTAATATTCAATTCATCCCAGTGATGGCAAACTAGCATTCTCACATGACAAGCGAACAACTGACAACTGTTTTATTTCACTTTAAACATGAATGAATTACTTCAACTACCACACACTTGACTTCCTGAATTCAGTGGGAACCTA
The DNA here is from genome assembly GCA_036877525.1 of Chromobotia macracanthus. Classification (NCBI taxonomy): domain Eukaryota; kingdom Metazoa; phylum Chordata; class Actinopteri; order Cypriniformes; family Botiidae; genus Chromobotia; species Chromobotia macracanthus. Next base: position 9,988,554 of record JAZGTH010000004.1, on the reverse strand, counting down.
AAATAACTGACAGGCAGAAAGAACCTCAGAGCCTTCTGATTGGCTGAACAGTTCTTAATCTGGAACTGTTCTAGACTGATTGTTTATATAAGTGTGTGTGATTGAGCATAGGGTGTGCAAATGTGCAGATCTGGAACTGGTGGCATTGAATAACGTAGTATGGCAGAACCGGGCTAAAGCCTTCCCTTAGGGGAAATTGTATTTTTCTCATCCCAAAGTGTATGACAAACAAAAAAAAAATATTTTTCTTTTTTATTAACTATTGATGGAGCAACACAAATTGTGAGAAAAACAAAAACAGACTACAAGAAACACGTTTTGATTAGAATCAGGTAAATATAAAAGGTAAGTGGGGAGGCCCTTTCACCCCACCATGGGGAAAATTGCCCCTGATCCAGCTATAATAATGCAGTGTAGATAAAGTATAAGAGCATTATAGGGCCAAATTTGTAACTATATAATGCAGGAATCACTTTAAATACATTTGTAGAGTATTGTTTATTGTTGAAACACTATTGTTTAGTCACATTACACAAATGAATATCCATTGTGATTGGAACAGTCAATGTAAGACCATTTCCACATCCTTTGCAACAAATCCAGCCCCTCAGTTATGAAAAGAACAACTTGTTGCAGTACAGGCAAACTGTCTGCAAGTGTTTAACTGTGTGATTAGCTGTAATGGAGAAACCGAGCTCATGTAGGTGTGTGTGCACACAAAGCTCACAAATAATGAGGGGGTGCTTAAAAAGCATGCCAGTCAACACCCCCATACCTCTCAATCAGCAGAGAGTGTGGATGTGTGTGAGCTAATGTGTGTGTGAGAAAGCGATTTTACAGAATGTAATTTAAACATGGAAATATGTCGTGACACTCATGTCAACCAGTGGCACAAGAGTTTTGAGGCACCAGGTTTGAATATATTTAACATCAAATGAGGATTGAGAGCTACTACAAAGGGCTTAAGAAGACATGAATACCTGCTGCCTATGAGCTGTAGAATTAGTTATGGGTGATAATAATGAATGTTATGTCTGAATAGTTACTGCTGTCATATAGTCTTAAAATATGCCATACTGGGAGAATTAATGAATGTTAGCAATTTATAAGGATCACGACATTGTGAAATTATTTTACATTGAGTTGAATGCACCTGTATCCTATTCTGCTTACTGTTGCCGTTTAAATTGTGGAGAATAGAAAATCTTTCATCTTTAGGTCAAATCTCTCTCTCATTGATAGTCAATAGAAGTTGACTCTGGTTCTTTGATTGTACTGGTCTCTATGTCATACCAAACTGTGTCCCCAACAACATGTCAAAATGTTGTCTTTTTTGTGCGTGAACTATTCCTTTAAGTCATTAAAACCAAGAGAGAGCGCTAAGCAGGACAGTATGAATCAAAAAATTTTTAATAGTCTTTTGTAGTATACTGCATTTTAATATCTGGCATGTTAAAATAAGATAAAATGATAAAATAATTAGGTAAACAAAATGAGTACATGTGTTGTTGAGTTTATTAGAAGAGTTGTTTACAGAGCACTTAAATTGGTATTGCTGTCAGTGTTTATTCAATCAGAGAGTGGAACTGGATTCAGTCTATAAGCTTTGCACTGACTTTGAGCATCTTGTCTTTGAATTAGCTGACTTTCATATAATCAGAGGAGTGTGAGAGAAAAGCGATCTTGCCAACACGAACACATACGCAAAATGCACGTTGGCTCTGTTTGATTAAGATCTACCCTTGCAGAGTGTCACAAAGAGACTCACACACACTGATTAAGACTACCGGCTGATCATTAGGTTCTCACTGATTATAGAGTCAACATGCGCACACACATTTGTCCCTGTACTTTCCTCAGTACCATTTTTTGAAACTTCCACCTTCATGTCTTTCCAATTATCCTCACAGATAAGCAGCCAATATCAGCCAATCTTTGTACTTTAATTTGGTTTGTTGAAAAACATTTGGAAACCACACATTAAGGCTGTTGTGTTTGTCTTGCGTACCCCACATGCCTCAAGATGGCCTCTTCAGCTCTATTAAGCTAATAAGTCCTCTTGCAAATTGCTTCTCAATCGTATTGCTAACAATTTTGGGGCCACCCAACTGCACCCTCACAGTGATGACGAAGTGATCATTTCTTGCTTAAAATGTGTTTACTACAGCAATAACATCTGGCTCCCCCATTACAAAGTAAAGCAATGACAGTACTTTGCTTATTGTGATGCAGAGGATAAACAATGACAGATGCAACGGCGGTTTAACAATACGCCTGGGGTAATGCTGTGTGTGCTCTCATTGTGAGCTAAACAGATCCTTACAACAGATAAATACTGAGTAGATCAATTTTTCAAGATTTGTTTTGATAATACAAGGGTTACTTTTGTACAAATAAAATTTAACAGAATTAACAGAGTTTTTTTTTTACATTTATGGATAAGACAAGCATGATACAATGATGTGGGGAAGGGAAATGACACATACTGGATTCTAACCCACACACAGATATCAATGTGCCTGGCAGTATGCCAGGCAATATATAAGGGTTATTTATAGGCTCTAAACATGTGTCAGTCTCCCTAAACACACATCAATCTATGAAACTTGACAGATAATGTACTACACTAGCACTATGAAATGTGTTTCAATCGTCAGTTGAGAAATAGCAGTTCTGAGATTTAGTCATTTACACTTATTTTACATTTACCTCACACACACACACACACACACACCTAACCCTCACAGAAACCGTTTTAAATTTTTACATTTTCAAAATAACATTATTTAGTATGTTTAATAATCAGTTTCCATTGTGGGGACCACTGGCTGGTGCTCACAGTGGGTGTGTGAGACTTTTACCATCCTTATGGTAAAGCAAGAAAAACAAGAACACACATACACATTTGTTGACTTAACATTGACTTCTATTATTTTTATCATAAGTTAATTATATTTTCTATCCCATAATCCTCTCCCTAAACCAAACTCTCTCTTATAATCCTTATATCCTCACAAAACCTTTTTGGATTTTTATATTTGAAATAGGATATTAATCAAGTATTTTGTATGGTTAGTAAGCAATTTTTGGGGAAAACTTGGCTGTTGCCCACAATGAAGACAAACCCTGACACACACACACAAACCTGTTAAAAAGAAAGAGAAATGGCCTTGAGACAGACAAAAATAAACACCAATATTAAACCAAAATGATTGAGAGCTCGGTGAAATTATGCTGCTAAAAACAGTAAAAGAAAAAAAACGAGAAAATGAGATTGAGATTCACTTAAATTTCAGTAACATTTTCCCACAGAAAGAGAGATACATTAGTCTTTGTTTGCTAAAAGTCCAATAAAAGGTGAGCTGCCACTCTCAGTGCAGTTTCAAAGATTCATTAGAACTAGTGCAGCAAAGCCAGTAAATCCAGTCCTACATCTCCCAACGCAGTGGCCTGCAGAGAGCCTTCTTCAGCTCGTTTGCTTCTTAAGCCAAATAGACACTTTAAATGTGTCGACTACCTTTATTTCCATAAACATTCATCTCAGATCTGGGGGCAGACTCAGTGCATTTTGTCACCTATCCTGAGGTCTTGCCTCCACACTGCACAGTGGGAATCTGTGCTGCATTGCTGCATACATCAAAGTGATTTCTGGAGCTGTTTCTACAGTGGGGATAAAAATGTCACAAACACAGTCACTAATGTCACCTAAGGAATGGAAATTAGTCACCAAAGGAAATGTTAAGAAAGACCGAAACAAAACAACAAAAGCTGTTGCCACTTCAGTGCATGGCATTGCATTTTAACATTTTAACAAAATGTTATTATTGCTCAGAGGTTGCTCTTTTACAGCTCAGGGGAGTTTACAGGGTTATGTCTCAGTTATGTCTCAGTTAAGTATCAACCTTGTCTTAAATGATTCTTTCTAAAATTACTTAGGAAAGGAATTGACATTCAAAATTGTTGGTATGACTTATAAAATGAATGCACAATGATAATTTGGTCTTGGAAAAATATTCTTGGGCTTTGGCTTTTTGATAGCAGACTTTGGTACTTGGGGTAATCTGAACACAGTTTACAACATTGTTGAGAACTATAGGAGACACATGTGAGATTGCAGGAAAAACATGTGAGATTACTTTTTTTTTCTTTTAGGACAATTTAAAGTCCTAAAACACTTTTTTCTTTTTTAATTTTGTGAACCCAATATAATAAGTCTGGGTTGCCAGATGCTTAAAAAACACTCGTTTCTTTATCTTTGCTTGCTGATTGGAAGGGCCACTCAAACAAAGATCAAAACACTCATCAGATACTTGACATGTTACAATAAGATACAAACTATCAGAAGTGCCGTTTGTAATAACATCAACATCATTCCTGTTTATCTCCAAAGACTGTGATCTATTATTGTTATATGAAAAGCATGAAAAGCATTCTACAAAATAACGTTACTCAAAAAGTTAAAATGCAACAATATTCTTTGTGTGTCACATCTAAAGCCACCTGCTGATAATACTGTATTTCCCACAAAAAGAGATGCAAAACAAACTCAAATCACAAATGTATCTTTCTGACTGCAGCTCCAGCTGTTAACAACCATATCTCTTTCACAAGAATGCACATCCATATCTGAATCATAGAGAGATGAGTGCACAGGGATAGTTAGATTAAAAGCTTTTCAGGCATACATGTTTTATCAATATTTTATATAAAGTTGCTGACAAAAGCATTTTTCCACTCACTGAAAATTAAACAATAACAACTCCATCAATACCTTAATGAAAAAGTATTACTTTAGCAGATTAAAGGTGATTTTTAAAAACTTGCTGAAATTATGTAAGGACTTTGTGTACCAGAAACCACAAAACCTTTATTTATTTTCAAATCTAAACATTTCTGGTTAATGATTTGCTTTTTGTGATCATGTTAATGATCTTTAAATAAAATAACTGATATAACTGATAAGCGAGCTGAAATATGATATAGTGCATCATCCACCCAAAGCCTGTATTTGTTCAAAAAAGACCAGAAATATCATGTCTTAACAGATGGTGAAAGTTTGGCAAACACAAAACAATGATGTTCAAATTTAAAATGATTTGAACCTAAAGATCAAAACAACTTTAATTTGTAGCAAATGCAAGAATATTGTTTAAGCTACAAAGTGCAAAACCCCACAGTTACAGTTGCACAAATAAGCACAAAACACTCTCCCACTCTCCTTTCTATATATATATATATGTGTGTGTGTGTATATATATATATATATATATATATATATATATATATATATATATATATATATATACACACACACACATACATTTTGGGCTCATAATTAGGAAATAAACACTAGTCAATTTTTGAAACAAAAAAAGTGTTTATTTGTTAATTATCTCTGTTGGAAAAACACTCAATCATCAGATAAAACAAGGTTCACGCACTTCCTGGATGAGTCATTTTGGAGCCTGAGCTGAACCTGTGACCTGATTGAATTAACTTTGACCAACCTGACATGCTAAATTATTCAGACAGCAGCACACGTTGCAGTAGCGCTCAACTAAAGTGAGCGTAATGGGCCTCTGGGGAGCCATTTAGAGCAACAGAGTATATAAGCAGAAACCTGTTGAGTGGGAGAAAATCCTTCAAAACTGGTGTAACGCCATTTGCAGTAACATCGACTGGTCTGAACCATCAAATGTAGGGTGCCCTTGAGAATCCAGTGTTGTGATATATTAATTAACTTCTTAATTAACTTAGAGATGTAATTGTCATGGCCAGGTACAAATATACCAATTACCTGTTCTGAAATACATCAGAACAAACTTCTAAAGAAAACAAGATAATCTTGTGAATAAACTAACATTACTTTGACCTTAATAACTCTTTATAGAGTTATAGAGGTCACTTAATAACAACCCACCAATCAGATCATTTGTCGTTCATTTTTAAATACAACATTCTTTGAAAAGGACTAAAAACTAAAACTAAAGAAAAGAGTAATTACATTTTTAGACTGAAGTATAATTAAGCAAAACAGATTGGCTCTACAATTGCCTTTTTATATTTCCGGAATACTTTGTTTTAATTAACTTCCTCTCCATTCATCATGATCTTCCCAGCCTTTATCCTGGCAGGCACTTTGAGGAGACAGCTAAAGTCTCAAGCTTAGATGTGACTGGCAGATGGTCTCACCAATCACAAGCTGACATGTATGGTGAGATGTGCTCAGATCCTGATGCCCACAGAGCCCCGGCTACAAGGCGAACTGGCGATTATATAAACATTAAGAACAGTAAGATGGCTCTCAATTTACATGCGGTCACTGAACATCAGAGAGGTTCGTGACTGTGGTCATTTGGGTTTCTGTGATTAAAGGGTGAGACATTAGCGTAACAGTGGGAATCATTAATCAAGTGATGAGAAGGGACTAGTTTGGGCTTTAATAAACACTGATTGATTATGACCCTCACACACTATTCAAACTCATAACAGCACCAGGGGAGACATATAAAATTGACCTTTAAATGTGACACTCGCAACACATTTAGTTTCTGTGATGTTTAATGTGTTTTTGAGAGAAATAGAATGTTAAGTGGGAAATCGAGTAGGGCAGGATTTTCTTTGCCGGGTTTTAATTAGATTGTGACATATAGTCTTTGTAAACATACTGTTGCTTAACACAATTTTTACCGATTACGGACTTGGTTAATGGAAAATAACATTTTAAAGCAAGGAAAGTAATTACATTTGATAATTAAAACACGTTTCTTATCGCTAGAGCATGTTGCATTGGTGAATCATGCAGAATGAGACCAGGGATATTTAGAACTGTACAAATGCCAAAATAAACACTTTGACATTGTTTTAAATCTTAGCTTTAATTCTGTTTTTGTGGTATTTGTTTCTAAAACAGAATTAAATCCATTATCAAAAAAGTATTAAAACATTCAGTTTAAACAAGTGAGGGAATGTGGTTCTTCCCACAGTTTCTCTGAAGTGATGTGTCCAGTTTCAGTGCCTTGCCAACATTTAAATCAGTCTAATGACTTTTCTAGAATGAATGGCAGGAACGAAGAGAACTTCCCCGAAACATGATAATTGTATACCCTGTTTCTGGCTTTACCACATTGTGAGGTAAATATGCAGCACAATCAACCAGTCATTGGTTGATTCAAACACCGGACACCCGAACATTACACCCATGTGTCCTTGTTGAACACTTTTCAAAAATACAGGCATTAAAAGGCAGTTTGCTCTCTCTATGCTGCTTTAATAGCTTCTGGTCCTCTGTGAAGGCTTTCCATGAGATGATGGGATTTTCTTGTCTAAATGGAACAAATCCTATTCAGACACAAGAGCATCGGTGAGGTCAGGTGCTCTGGTGTTCCAATTCATCCAGCTGCATTCAATCAAGGTTCAAGTCTGAGCTTTGTGCATGCCAATCAAGTTTTCCCACACTGTATCTAATAAATGTAGTCTACATATGTTTGGCCATGTAGCGTGTAAATATTTTACACGGCTCTCTGCAATACTTGACTCTGATTGGTTAGTAAAGAAGTCTGTTATTCCCCATTATTACATTGCACTCTGGAACACTTGATACACTTGCCAATAACAAGTATGTTACTCCCCAATAAAACTAATACCACAGGGTAATCCAGGTACTCTGCAAATAATTTACCTACAAATAAATTAAATATAAACATGCCAAATTAATAATAAATATGATATTACAATTACAAGTGACGCGACTTGGCCTAAAACTGAAACATGTTTCCCTCACAGAAGGTTTGTATTTGTTATAAATGAGATAATAAAACTTTTCAAATTAACATTTTGGGTCCAAAAAATGTATTTATGTGGTAAGTAGCCATGTAATAAGCAGGATAATGTACATCCAGCCACTTCGCATCAGGGTTCTGATCCCCGTCAGGGTTTATTCTGTGATAATTGGCTGGCTGGCTGTATATTATCCCTTACTTTTAAAACGCTAAAATTGATAAGTGTTCCCTCATGTATCACTCTGCTTTGGGGTCCTGATCATTCTGTGTGACATTATTTTGTGATACACTTCCGTCTCCTTCACTGTCTTTTTCTCACACACATATCCTGCCTCCTTATTACTCCAATAACTTTTCAGTAACTGTTATTAATGAAATGCTTATAAAACATTGCTGAATTGCTGAACTATTTTTAACATAGTACCCTCAGTCACCTTTTCCACAAAACCCTTGTGCTACATTTCAGATCCGAACAGGCTGTTACTGTAGAAGCAAGTGTCTAGGAGCAGCAAAGCATAGCTCAGTGTGTAAACACCAGCTATTCTTCACCAAAACACTCAATGTTAAGTTCCAAAGTGCTTCGGGAAACCAATATCAACACGAAAGCTGTTCATTAGGGGCTTTGTTAAACTGGTTTCCACAGGTGTACAACTGCACAAAGGCTGACACCAGTGGAAACATGTTCTCTGGAGTGAACCTGATTCACACATCACACCACACTTTCTGGCAGTAGTTGCCTAAATGCATATGCCCCTTTGTAAAGTTTGGTTGAAAAGCAAAAACAGTCAACTCTTCTGTGGTGCAAAATTAGGTCCTTAGTTTCAATGCAGGAGAATATAAATCTACATTATACCATGAAAATTATGTCAGAGATAATTTTATTCTAAGTTTGATGGAAGCTTTTTTCTGTTTCAGCATTACAATGTCTCGTTCAGGTACTGTATGTGCTACAGTAATACTGTAAGATCTCGCTTATTAGGAGGAAACATTAGGAGGAAATAAAGCAGACAGAATCAGCAAAAAAGTTTCTTACTGCACCGCTCTTCCTTTGCTTCCTACTACTGTAACTCATTACAGAAACACACTAGCTCATGTGTATTCATTGTGGCAAAAGACACACAGACCAAATGAGGACAAACAACTTTCCATGTGGAGAATCTCTGTCTGTTTATTCCAAGTATCATCTAAAAAACATGAGTGAGACAGAGCCAATTTGAGTTGTTGTGTCAATGTTACATTGTAGAATAACATATTTTGCTCATGAAAGTGTCATTCTTTGGAATAATGCAATTTGTGCCTAAATGGTTCAAGAATGATCATTACTATTTATGCTAAAAATCAGACTTAAGAATAAGAATCTAACCAGCATAGACATAAGAAAGCCACCATAGGTACAGAAGATGCACCCCCTACATTATTTTTACTACATAGCTTCACCCTACATAGGGTTTTAATTGCTGATTGTACAATATTTAATTACGATTCTTAAATATGTGAGAAAAGTACTAACAGTTATTTAAAAACATACATCAATCAAATCATTTGATAAAGTATCATAATCAAGTTAATTATATATAGTCATTGGGACAAAAATGGGTCAATAATTCCTGACAAGCACCTGTAATACAGAGAAGCACCTTTACTTACTGTATGTTATTCTGTGAAGTACCAAAAATGTCAAATTTAGACAGAATGACTCACCATGAAACAATAATAAAATATAATGTATTACACACCAGTCTTGAAAGGTTAATAGCTAACAGATGGCTGCACACAGATACATGACGTTACCAAATAAATGATAAATATTTACTGTATATGAATATGTTTACTATTATTACAGAAATAAGTACTTAGCATTTAAGCATGTGCTTTTAACCTAAAGGTAAAACAATGTGACTAAGTAGCCTATTAAGTTATATTGCTGGTGAGAGAACTCTTGCATTGCTGAGCTATAGTAAGCAATCAAATGAACACAAACGAAAGGAAATCTGTGTTCTTTACCCTTTTGTCCTGTGTAAATTCAGTTTGTCTGTTCCCAGTGAGCACTACTACAGATAAATGTACCCTAATAATCTTTCATCAGCAATCACTTGTAGTACTTAAACACAACAATTAAAAAAAAAACAAAGATTCATAACCGTGCGAATTAATCATTGAATGTTTTAATGATGGGGTATTAATAAACACATGACTTACACAAACAGATTTGTTTCGGTCTGTTCATTATATAGTCCAAAATGAACCCTTTCCCCTGTCAAGATGTTTTATTATGTCAATATGAAATATTGCTGTTGATGTTCCTGCCCCATTGCAAAACATGTTTTGTATAGTAACATCTAAACTTACTGGTTTTCTTAATACAAAAACTGTAACCTGAATAAATTGGGTTACATAAATCAAAAGTAAAAGTACATTGCCATACCTGTCATAAAGACAAACTTGTTCAGAGAAGCAATAACTTAAAAACTTAACAGCCCTGTGTATGTACATTAAAGATGAAGGGTGCCATTTCCGCAGGAAACAGAACTGTAAACATTATGGTTATTTTCAGACAGGTTTTTAGAACACTGCCCCATCTGACATTGGTCAGATGCCTCCCAGCCCACCCCAAACTCACGTGAATGGTTGACCCTGTGTTGCTATGTTGAGCTAGATGAGATGCTCAAACAAATACAATGATGCTTTGATGATGCTGAAAGCATAAAGCCTTTCTGTGTAAATCAGACTACAAACAGAATATTGTAATCTCTGTACATTAAGAGACAGAAGAAAGTATTTTAACATCAAAAATGACATGCTTCCGCTTAAACTTGCTGCATTTTATCAAGAGTGATCATCTTAGGTTGGATGAAGGACCTTTCATTGATTACACTAATTGACAATAATTATCTGAAAGTGCCTCCCTGAACAGTTATTAGGAAAAGACTGGAATCCACTAGAATCAGCACATTCTGCTTCACAGGTGATTAAATAACCATTCCCATAGTAAGCTCACTTATTTCCTCCCTTTTCAGTCATTAATTCAAGCAGGAGCAGAATCAAACGATGGGGTAACAATTTCTATTAAACTGCATCTCAGTTATAGTCCATAACCCTCTTTGACCACAAATACACCGCAAAACACACTTAGATTCAAACACTATGTGAAACAAATGCCACATACTCCTTCTACAGCTACTCTAACACAATGCAGCAAACTTTACTGGCACTGTACAGCATCGTTCCACCACTGCAGTACAGACATCTGAATTAGCTTATGTACTATTTGAGGGCATACTTCCACAGTCCAAAGTACATTTTTGCCACATAAAATAATGCCCAGAAATACTTCTTACTCATCACGAAAAGTGTTGCATTTTCTGAGTGCTTTTAAAGTAACTGTTTATAGTCTTTATTTTAAATAACACTTTTTTATTCTTTCTGCTTTAAAGGGGTAGTTTACCCTAAAATGAAAATTATTACATCATTTACTCATCCTCATGTCATTCCAAACCTGTACCTAACTTTTTTGCTTCTGATAAACACAAAAGAAGATATTCTGGATGTTTGGAATGACATGAAGGTAAGTAAATGATCAAAAAAATTTGGGGTGATATATCCCTTTAACCACAATTTGTCTCAGAAATGTTACACAGTGACATGAAGAAATCAAAAAAGGGACAGCAGAACATCAATGAAGAAATCAGTTCTCATGGCAGAATATGTGAAGAATGAATTGCACCTGCCTGTTTGTTTGCACACAGTGTCTGTGTTGATTTACAGTTGCCCCTGATTCACTAAAGGAATTTAAGGGACGATGCAAATATACCCCTAAAAGCTAAATATGCTAAATGCAATTTGCATGCCACAATTCCTCATCTTTCCCTGTAGAGGCTGCAGCAGACTAAAACAATGCAGCAAACTTTACTTGGATTGTAATCATCATTCCACAACTGCAGTCCAGACAGAATATATGCTCAATATTCTTTCTCCATCATGTGATCACGATTTGACTGCAGGTGGTGCCACCACCAGCTTTGTTGTTTTAGCAAAGTACAGAAACAATAAAATAATGATGCATGTACACACAAAAAAACACACTTTTCTCAGAACAAAATGGCTTCTTCAGGTTTCTTTGGTAGGGTTCCATTTCATTTAGGTTAAAAAGAGCCAGGTCCCTGCTATTGGTCAGGTGTCACACTAAATACTTTCCACTTTAGCCTAAAGAAATCTGTTTTTTCTGATTCTTGTTTAGTTTTTTTAATATTGCATGCACATTTCCTGTTTTTTTCTGGTTGTTTTCTAAAAAAGAAACTATATATGGTCATTATACCACTGCTTAAACACCAATGCTGAAATCTAATGGTGGCCTAGGACATTTGCACAGTACTGCATGTGTGTCTATATATGTGTGTCTAGTTGACTATGGGATATTTTTGTTGTGTATATAAGTGTCATTGAGTCACTTGCAGCACATATAAGATGTGTCAGTCACTGTGTCACGGTAAAACGGCACCCGTCACAAAAACGTGAAGACTCATTGTGATTTTGTTTAGCATATTCATGATTTGGTGGTAGGGAATATTTCACACAGTGACACCACACAAAGTTCTGCAGAAGTTTTCAGAGAGGTAATGTGAGGCAACATACTGTATTGTGTATGTTACTGTACTGTACCACACAGTAAAACACACAGAACTGGGCCAAAGGGCATAACTTAACCTAAGATATGTTGTAGGGACTAAATCCTTAAAAGCCTTTTTTTTTTTTTGCTATATTTTTCATTTATAAATAATAACGCATTCAAATCTGAAACTCAGTCAATTTTTTGGGCAACTAAGCATTGTTGTATGCTAGCATACAATGCATTTTGATTTTGAAATCTCTCACAGCACTCCAGATCTCTCTGTGGGCATTAGAGCAGCTCTAGGGTAATGAGGCAACCAGAGCAGGATGGCTGGTTCTGGTCCCAGGTGAGACAAACACTTAATCACTAAACATGCTTTTCAGGGTATAAAACGACAGCTTACATGCTTCACTACTCGAAAATACTAGAAAATTGCTCTCAGAAGATGCAAAGCATTGTGGGTAAACATGATATTGTCTTAATGAACAGGTTGTATATTCATGTACTGTTGCTGTTTTTTATCTGTGTTTAATGACCGCATCAACCAAACATAGCTGTTTACTTCACCTATCATCTTAAAACTATTGCAGTCAGCACACTCTACTGTACTCTACTGGTCAAAAGTTTTGAGTTACTTAAGTGACATGCTTCTCACGATCTTTAAAATCTTTTGATCTGAGAAATATGCTTAAATGTTTGCAATTCGTTTTTTAGACAGAATTCTGCCAACATACATTACAAAGCTAAAATTTTAATTAAAAAAATGTTTTTGAAATTGGTGACTTGGACCAACAGGAAGCAGCATTGACAAATTTGGTACTGTAGTACTCGGCATGAGCTGAGACCAGCATAGATGGGAGCTCCTTCAATATTGTTAAAAGAAAGCATCTCAGGGTGATACCTCAAGAAGAAGAGTGCATTTTGTCATATTCAAGGCAAAGGGAGGCTACTTTAAAGAACCTAAAAAACAGTCTTGATCCTTTTGGATACTTTTAGTCACAGCATAATTGCCACAGTTCCATTTGTGCTATTTTATAGTTTTTATGAGTTTACTTTAATTCATTAAAAGAACTGGTTTTGTTTGAGCTGCTGACATGTATTGTTTAAAAATAATACATTTTATTTTTATTACTATTAAAATTTAAATGCGTTTTTTCAACTCATTAAATAGTAAATAAATTAGTGCATTAGTAGTATATTAATATAGTATACTAATATATAACCTACTAATGTATATTGCATTTATAGCGTTTACAGTCAGCACTCAAATTTCTGTCTTGACTTTTGTACTGAACAGCGCAAAGCTTATTTGACTGTCAGCAACATTTCCTCTGTTCTCAAAAGAAAAATGGAATCCTAGTTTTCAAGTTTAGAAAATACACACTAAACATTCTGAAGTTCATACATAATGCATTGGTTAGCTGTGGTTTGACATGAGGTGAATTTTGGCTGATGACATTTTCATATAATGGTGCAATACTAAAACAGTCACTGGAAATATTTTGTTCATTAGTACATTAAAAACATGTTTCCATGCTTTCATTATCTCAAAATAAACCTGAGTCACATTGGGCTCCAGATAAACCTTTTGGGGATTATTGTGCAAATGTACAATCGCATGGTAACTAAGAAATCTTCCCTATCAGCAAAATCAAGTAATTTGGACCCAATGGTACACAATGGTAAGGTGGCCGCAGTCAACACAAGATTCCTACATTTTATCTAGTGCACGATAACTGACTTTAGACTCAAACTATGGGTGGTAGTTGCATTTTGTTAGGAAGGCTTGCATAAACTCAATATTTAAATCCTTTCAGCAGGTGACACTGAAATTGTGGCTAAGCTGTGGCACTCATGCAAGCACCATCAGCTTACATCCATTCCAAGATGTCCTGTATTTTGTTAACTTGTGCAGTATTGCACATCTTTCCCAAAAAGATGAGTTGCCTACAACACCTGGCCACAACCACCAGTGCATCAACACATTCTCCTCAATGCAGCAACAATTTGGTTGCAAATCAAATAAAGAAAATAACAAGCTCATACAAAGTGCAATAAAGCAAAAAGGTTGCCAGTTGGGAGGGGGGATTGATTTATGTTTTGTGTTTTTTCCAGTTTACAGACCATGTGCCATCTCTCTTGCAAAGATTCCAGCATTTGATTGGTACGCAACTTTAATATTGGACCGTTTTTTCATCACAGTGTCTGCACTGTGTTCTGAAGAACCTGTTTTGACAGCTGCTGTTACCTGCTGCCACTGTGGATTCTCTCTTTTATCAGAAAGACTAATGTGAAACCAGAAAAAAATGACTTTAGGCTTCTACAGAACTTCTGAAAAAACTTTGCTTTCCAAAAACTTTCTGTTTTGGCTCTCGTCCTTGGTTATTACATTTTTTCCACAAACAAATCCATGTAGAAACAGCACCATATTTATATGCAAATAAGATCATGAATATTCAAAAAGGTGTTTTACGAACCATTTCTCGTTGTTTTGGGGAGTTATGTTATGCCAAAATCTTGCAAATGTGAAGGCATAATCTCTTTCAAATTACGAGTTAAAAAGTGTGCTGTGCACAGAGCAAATCAAATTATTTTTGTGTGCAGCCAGATTCTGCTGGTTTTATATATGCAGACATTTAGACGATACACATTATGCATAAGCGTTATAACCCCAAATACTATACAAAACTGACAAAGTACATTAATCTAACAATTTTCTTTATTATGGAAAAATTACATTCTTGAATTCCATTCAGTGGTGCATACAATATCTGTTTAGATCAAGAATACTCTAGAATAGTTGCTGTTTAACGTCAACATAAAAGGATAACAAGTACCATATGGCATAATAATAAGAATTGATGTATTGCTGTAACTCAAACCATTACTGAGAAATTACTGGTCCATCATACCTCAATAAAATGCCCTCCATTCATGTTCTGAGTAAAACTGTGTGTGGTAGGTTGTTTTTTTTTAATCTGAACACAGTTTCTACATTTCTAAGGCGCAATGGTTTGTGTAATTACTCTGGTGTGACACAACATGAAAATTAAGGTTTCAGTTCATTTTTAGTTTTCAATCACCAATTGCTCCTTAGTTATGTAGCAACTTTTTGTACAGCACAATTCTTGTGCACGCATTGTTGGTTGTGCATAACATTTCTTATCATGTGTCTTTGCATACTATGCATACTTTTACAACTTATAACATTCTGTTAATAATTGGAACTCTACCAGACCCTTGGCATTAAATTGGATGTTGGATATATTGGATGGATTTCTGATATTTAGCTCTCTAGATTATTTACACTTTGGTCAGTACTCATCAAATACGATCATTTATTATTCAGTGAAGGTGTGCTGTTCAGCAATTCTCATACATCTCCTCAACTTAATGGTGAAACCATCTACTTCTGTTTCTCTCAGTGTTCAACACCATGAGTAATGTGTGGGCCTGCTGAACATTAAGCACAAAGACCTGGATAATTCCAAGGGCACCTCAGCACTAACTACTACATGTTCCCTCATAAGACAAGATCAGTGAAGTGCAGAGGAAGGTGGGGAAGAGAGAGAGAGTACAGGAGAACAAGAAAGAAAAGAGATGCTTCATTAATTTAGGGTCTTCATATAATGAATTAACTGGCCTATTTCTCATGCTACCTGTAATTTGTTGCAGAACCTTTGTAGATATGCAAGTTCAACAAGTAAAATGTGTAACCAACCGAACCACCACAACACCCAGACAAAATGCTGTGCAAAGCCAAACCCTGGGTTGGGGTTGTTGTTCAAATTTGCAGGGCTCTGTGCATGTTTTGGAGTGAGCCCCAATTTTGCTGGGTCTAATAAGAGACTACAGCATTGAGGTCTTTAGTGCCCCCAATCATAAAGTCCAGGACAGTGTTCTGCTTTAAATATACCTGCTTTATAATATATGTCAACAAGTTTATCTAAGTAGTAGGTATAGTAATTGTAATTATTTTATTTTAGAAAGAAACCCATCTTGCAGCTATAAAAGATCCTCACAAATCCTCACAAAGTTCAATAGCTGTGATTTATGTCCCGATCCAAAACAGAAATGTTTAATTTTTAACTAGAAATGTCACTTTTAAATCCAAAGTTAGATATGGGGAATTCCATGTAATAAACGCCGTAAGTCATATTGATAAGCAAAATAAATAGAGGTGCGCAGGTGACAAGTGTCAGAATTGAAATATATTATCTTACCTTCGAGCATCATTATAAAGAAATGCAGAGTATGGAGACGCAACATGTTTGTTTGCGCTCCGTGATAAAGTTCCATCTTGACGCAAATGGAAAGTAAAGCGCAAAGGACCACGACGGAGACGCTAACGGAGGAGATGATCACACAGTTGCGCAAGTTTCAGTATTTCGCGTCGAGGATATCCAGACCTCTTCATCGTCAGTGTTCTGCAGTTCACATCGGGGTCGGTTTGCTTTACTTACAGTCAGAAAGACTTAAGTCCGGACATCCCAAAACGTTGTATATTTAAAACGATGTGCTCTTATTAGAATCCTAGATGATTCAGTTAGATGACACGATGCTTCGTCGTTGCGCGACAGATCCTTCAGAAATAGTGGGCTTTTCTAACATCCGAAGTATTTTCCATGCGTCGTTGCATCTCACATAACATCACGTAACTCACCTTGCCAGAAAGAAGGATGGGTCTGCGGTATTTCGGCGTTTGGTATAGGAGAGAGTAAATTTAATTTCCGTACCTTTGATACTTTTGTCTTTGTAGTAAAGTCTGGCGGGTTTGGGGGCGTTTGTGGGATTTTTTTCACCCTGATGTGTGATGCGTAAGGCAGGATCTCTGTTTCCTCCCCATCCGGACTCGCATCCTCTAATGCGGAATTACCCTGCACATCCTAAAAGTTGCTCAAGCGCACGGGTGCACGATTTGCGCTTTCCATACGTTTATTCTCGGTTAGAATAACATCCATAGCATATGACTTGGCTGATTTCCCTCGACAGAAGATTTTTTATGTTATTTAACAAAACGACCAACTGCCAAAAGACAAGAGAAGCTTCTTACGATATACCACGAGTTTGCGTGAAACAATGCCATCAGCTGACGTGTGCTTTGATAAAAACAAGCGCATTTAGGTTTGAAGAGGTTCCTGCGTCGACCTCTTCTCTCCACTCCCGCGCATACACTGCCAGGTCCAAACTGAGGCACAGGGTTAAATCATCACCTGAGGCTTCACATCCACTATTCCCGCAGACTTTTATACAAATACGTACAGCTTTACATAAACAGCAATGAATCACTCTGCATTTCAAATAGACACTAGATCCAAGATCTGTTTTGACCGAATTATGATGAATTTTGACCCTCCGTTTTTAATAAGTGTAAAGTTAGGCACATAAAGACGCAAAGCTTGTTTTTTGGTAGGTTCCGTTTTTTGTTGCCAGATGTGCAGCTATACATAAATGTTGTTAAGCAAAATGTCGTTTTTACGATTTTTGACTATAATTATTAAATGGCAATAATTATGATTATTGCTTATCAAATTGTAACGACTGAAAAACAACAGCGACCCCTTGTGGGTATCGCTTACCCGTACGTCAGTGCGTGCGTTGGGAACAGGGCCAATTTGCCGACCAAAACAGATGAAAGGCCTTTTTCTGAAACTACGATTAGATATTAAATATTGCATAGTTTTAATCCGTATATTGTCTTTACTGTGTGTGTTCTTTTAATTTATCTTTAAGTTCTTTTAATTCGTTTTGGAAGATGTTGTATGGTTGCCGTGCCAACAAGTATTTACCAGCATTGATCTCCTTCAGACATAATGCATATATGGTTTAGGATTAGAAGGCCATTGTGGAATGGTTTTGTACTTAGTTTGCATTTCACTAAAGGTTTTTATCAGATTCATTTGATAAATTATAAAAAACATCCATCAGAGCTGTCTAAGACTGATTTTATGTTCATACATCAATCAACTCCCCCACACCAGCTGAAGTTCCAGTTTCTTTTCCCAAGTCCTTAAATAATACAGTAGCAAGTAAATAGGTGTGTTTCTACAATAATAATATTGTAGCCATATGGTTCCTTTAGTCATTGAGAGCACAGAGATATTACACATCTAAAATAGAAACCCGGGCAGAAACACATTTTACAGGGGCGCTAAGGGAAACAATTGCGTCTTTCAACAAGCTACTCAAAAGATTCCTGCATCTAACGCTCATCATTTAGTTGCCAAAAGGAAGTGCATGCCACAAAAACAGACCGATCTGACAAAATTCCCCATCATGCTGTCATCACATCCTCTGAGAACCCTTTAACAGAGGCTAAACATGGGCTTGCACACATAAAGATCAGATCACATCTACGCGCGCGTCCATCTTATGCCTAATTAAGTTAGCTAGCATCGCGCCTGAATCCTAATGAGAGCGCTCTCCCACATTACTAAATGACGGAAAAGAAAGCTGGCAGTTGGCCCGATTAGAAACAGAGGGGAAAATAGACTGAATACAAAATGCAATTATAATCAGCTGCTTCATCTACAATCAAGCTTTCATGTAGGTCTTTTGCACTTCCATTTGTTGATGAGGGCCTTTGATGTCTCGCGACTGGACTCGCAACAGATAAGAGGTGGGAAAGTGGGATATCGGATCAACAGGGTGGGTTAAATGAATGCCGGTGTTGAGTAAATAGCGTGCGGTGGAATCCCTCAGAATAATGTGAATTAAGGAAAGGTTGCCTTGTCTTCAGTAGCATTAACAGTTATCAGCACAGTAAAAAAAGATGTAAAAAGACCTCTGTTGTGTTTTATGGGGTATTCGTTACAAGTCTGTTCCTGTCTGAGGACCATTATATACTGGGACAGGCTCCAGCACTCACTGTGAACTAGAAAGTTGATAGATATTACACATTTGCTACAGCATATTAACTTTCTTCATAAATAGCCAACTGTCACTAATTTAAGGCAAATGTTTGGCATGTGGATAATGCAAGATTTAGTGTG
Source organism: Chromobotia macracanthus (assembly GCA_036877525.1). Taxonomy (NCBI): domain Eukaryota; kingdom Metazoa; phylum Chordata; class Actinopteri; order Cypriniformes; family Botiidae; genus Chromobotia; species Chromobotia macracanthus. The sequence goes on along the minus strand of JAZGTH010000004.1, from coordinate 9,969,172 downwards.
AAAAGCTGAACTATCTTCATATACAGTATATATATATACACTCACACACACAGACGTACACAAGGTATTACATGTATATATACATACATGCAGTGGCCACATTGGCAGGGTCCCTTTTCCTCTGTGCCCAGTGATGGACTATGTAAAAAACCATGGACCCCTCACATCACAGGTCCCATAATGTTTTCTGCTATTTTGTTCTTTTGTTCATTTTCTGCTATCTAATACAATAACATTCATGCACTTTTATCAAGCCTCACAATATATTTCATGGTCAGTATGTGCATTACCCTTACAGAAAACTATTCCAACATTAATTTGTTTATATTAATGTTTATACATTATGTTTGACAATCTGTAGACCAAAAAACATTTCTGGAACTGGAATTTAAAGTCAACTACAATTGTGCATTTTAAATTATTTCAAAACTCCTTGAGATAGAATAAGAGAAAAAATAAATAAGCATTTACTTCAACACCATAATTGGATTTAAAATGGATTTTGCAGAGAACAAACACTGGATATGGATTCAATTTTGCCTGTTTCACATTGTGCTATTATTTCATTTAGCAAACGGCAAATACACAAAGGCTTGTGCATGGGGGGCAATCCATAGAGAAGAGCTGTAACACAGTAATGCATGGTTGCACACACATGGATACACACACACACACACACACACACACCCTGCTGAGAATGCTGGGAGTCAAAGATTAAGCTCTCTTCACATCTCACTCGGCTGACATCATTTTGCTATCCTCCAATCAAATTTCAGCCACTGACACTGAGCTGTCTGAAGTCAATTATAAATCCGTAATTCCCTGTTGAGTATGTTCTACTCTCCCCAGAGACCTCTGACTGCAATTCAATCAACCTGCTTTCCTTCCTTCCAGATCACTTTTCCACATCCACTTGGTCTCAAGTCTACCTAATGTACAATTCTGTCTTCATATGTGAGCTATTATACATGAACTCTGGAGGTCAAAGTGCAGGTCTGGGATCAATTGGTAAGCTCATCAGGCTATTAGTGGTGTGGGAATGCAGCTTGATCAGAGAAGGTCACTTGCTCAGTGCAGCACTGATGGAAGATGCTGTCAGTCAGGGTATGGTGTGCACGGGTGCCAAAAATACAATGTTTAACACTGTTACCTAACCAGCCACAATACAACAAGTTTTCAGTGGCAAGCCATTTATCTGTCCACACTGAACGTTGAACTTCTATTCAACATGACAGAATCACAGCCCAACAGAACATATGTGATGTTCAATGTGCAGTTATTTTGGGCCAATGAGATTTCACAGTGGGTGGGGCTACTCCGCACAATGCAGCAGAAACAGAAACCATGCATTTGACAAAATGTCCACTTGGTTGATAATTGTCACAGTCAAATCTACTTAGGATAAATACTGATATTTACATAGGAAAGATCAGGTCACATATGGTTAGGAAACAGAGCACTTTGTCTAGGGAAGGTATAGAGTAATATAAATTGTACAGTAAAGTGATCGACATCTGGAGAATTGCTGTTTTATTCAACGAATGTAAAAGGAAACAGATATATAGTTAATAAACAAAATGGTCAACCTGATTAATGCACTGAAATCTTTAATCAATATACAGCACACTTCATAAATTATGGTCTCCAGTTTCTTGTAAGGTCATTTGTTGTTGCCAAGGTTGAGAAAATGAGCTAGAATGTGAACCACTGGAAACAGTTGCTTTGGGTCCACTAATTAACAGCCAAATCAATGTAGCATGTTACAACATAAGTGGAACTATACTTGAACAAGGCTTACCAAACATATAATAACATATGCACACAGGTACACCAGAGGCTGGACCTCTGCATATAGTTACAAAACAATCCATAAGACCCCTTCCAGACAGCTGCTGAAGATATTAACTCTATTTCACTACGACAGAACCCTTTTGTTCTGCATGTCAATGTTTTTGACATTTACATTGGCAGCTCTGACTGTCTGGATTTTTTGCACCATACTGAGAAAAGTAATAGACAAAGTTTATCATGGTAGAAATTTTTGTTGCATGTTTAAGTCAAGGCAGGAAAAATGTTAAAGCTCTAGATTTGGTTCTAATTCTGCAACATTTGCAAATTCAAATTTTCTAAACTAAATGTAACTTCAAGAATGAGGAGCCAAAGCTTACCCAATACCTTGCTAGAAGTCATTAAACTTCTCAAAAGCAAAGGGAATATAACCTGGTAATTAAAGTTTGTTTGTTTGTTAAATGTAAAGTTGTACAAATGTAGAGCAGTTTTATTACTGTCAGTTCATCTTTTTACCTTGACATATTGGAAGGTCCATGTATTGAACACATGGAGAAACAGTGACGCATGAATCATATAGAGCAGAACTCAAGGTCCTATAAGTCAAGTTATGTTCTTCAATCTCTCTTCACTCTTCAATCTCATTTCTTCTTTAGCCATAAGGGTTTTGAGCATCAGTCACAGACCATCTCGCTTCTGCTGTCTGTATCTGATCTATTACAGGTCTAATAATAACTACGTAGACTTAAATCAGACCAGGCCACACACCTCTTGCCCTCAGACACGCACGCATCAGGTAAAGACAGATAACTGTGGCCCCTTTAGAGGCCCATTTTAGCCATATTTACTTATCACCCTCTGCCAGTGGCATCCTTTTGTTTGTGCACAGGAGAGAAAGAGAAGGTGACCTTCAGAGAACTAACGCAGTATGCTTGCACAGGCTACAGTTCAAATAGTAGCAGAATACAGTTATCAGCCCTGTTTGAAGTGCTAAACACGCTTGTGTTCATACCGAGTTCTGTTAATAACAAGAGTGATGACAGAATTCTATAACTGCAGTGACAACCTCAAACTTTACAATACAAAGAGTATGGCTAATATGTGCTGTATGAGTGAAAGTGCAGTCATTGACATTTGGATGACATAAGTATGTGCATCAAAGGTTTTCTTTTGTTGTCATTAACGTTATTGTCAGAGTTATGAAAAATAGTCCAAAAAAGAAATATGGCCTTCATGAAAAGCAAATGTGTGTATATAACCATTAATTCTCATTATATGAAGAAACCCTTTTAACAAGGGTTGTTTTGAAAAAGTCTTTTCTGTTGCATAGGACAAAACTAAGGGTAAGGAGATGACAATTTTGCAAATGATCTGCAGGTGTCACACAACTGGACTGACCAAATTTAGACAAGGTTTCTTTCTGCCACAGATTTTGAAAACTACTTCTTACATACAAAAATCTTGCTTTTTTTGTGCAAATTGTGCAAATTACATCCACTATAAATCATTTTTAAAAGGTGCATTAAAAATCCTCTCCACATTATTTTGAAAAGACTCAAAAACAAGTTAGATACTTCAGATTGAAAGTAAAATTTGGGCACAACTTGTCTCCAGGGGTGGTTGACTGTACAGTTCCGTAGGTCCTGAGGTACTTTGCTCTTTAAAAAGCCCTTCCTAAAATAACCCCACTGAAGGATTCTAATCTCTCTTTCAGCACTCTATTACTTTGACTGGCAGGTGGGTCATTCTGACTGCGATAATGGAACATGCTGCTGCACCCTCCCTCTCTGTATCTCTCTCTCTCCCTTTCTGTCTTTCCTATTTTATTATAAAAATGAAAAATGAAAGAGGTGGAGACCTGCTTACGACGTGCTTCAACTTTCCAGGACTTTTTGTGGTGACTGATAAATTCCACCTGAAGTTTTCCATTCAATATTCTGACTAAAAATACATCTCGGCTGCACCCAACAAACCGACAAACCCATCTCTCAAAGAATTACTCTTTCTTTTTCTCCATGGCTTTCTCTCCATCCCATAATAGTTCCTTCACTGACAGCCTTCTGTCTAAGAGCTCAGGATAAAATGGGACACACTGTATTTATTGCTTCACTCAACTGTGGGAGTTAAAGGTGAACTTTACCGCTTGTCATGGCCAAATCCATTTTCTTCAAGTTTATGCCAATATCAACCTAAATGAAACTGATTGTTTTCTCCAAAAACGTGTAAGAGAGTTTAAAAGGATTATTTAACAAAAGTTTTATTCAATGTTCTTTGTGAATATCAAGGCCCCTGAACATCAGCTCTGTTCAGGGGCCTTGCTCTTTGTACTTCCTACGTTCTATCATTTGTACTCTGTTTGGATGTGCATCTCCAGTGAAGGTTACAATGGATGATCACCCTGGAGAATGAGGGATAAAGAAAGAAGATTGTGCTTCTGATAATCACCCAGATGAAAAATCATTTTCTGTATCTCGGAACAAAAGCAATAACAGACCCGTCACCATGGCTACGACAGCCCTCTTTAAAGAGGAAACATGAGACCTCTGGCTTATAAACACCTCCTTTCTCTGCTGTCTCTCTCATTCTTCCTCTCTTTCTTTGTCTGATGAAGGAGGCCGGCCAGAGCCCAGCAGGTCTAAACGATGGTCTAATGGATGTGTGCTTAAAGCCTGGTAATCACAGCTTCTACGTGACCACATCTATCACTGCAGCAACAAATATTACTTCTCATGTGTCCTGCTCTCCTAACTCTATGGGTGTCTGAGTGTGTGAAAAAGCATTGTGTGTGCTGGACAGTTTAATGGAAGGACCAGGATCAGGAGACTTTTGATGGAGACCCTAAAAGTCATTTTAACAGCAGTCCTTGCACTGTTTGAAGGTTTGAAAGCTATAAAGAAGCAAGTTAGGCAGTATCAGAGATTTGACATGACATGTTTTCCTGTAATATGTAGGGTTCATACTGAGAAATCAAATTTCCATTATTCTTTTTTAAATTTCATCCCATCAACAAAGACTGCAAGATTAAAGATTTGATTTAACCCATGTTGCATAAACTGTTCATTCTTAAATCTTTATCAGAAAGCAAACATACATTATGAATGCTCTCATTCACATCAACAACAACCTATTTGGAAACTGCATGCATATCATGGGTACGAAATAAGAATGAAGATGCTATTATTCCGAAAACATCAACATAACTGTGAGTTTAATTTAGTAAAGTGTGTCAAACCTTGTGCTGTTCTTGGATCTGTGTAGCATCTAAAAATCTGCAAATCCGTCCGAGAGACATTAGCGTTGAGATTCCTAATAAGGTCCCTAAAATCTATTCAACAGAAAGAGAGAAAGAAAAAGTCAGGAAAAACTAAAATTGTTTTTGCTCACCTAATAGAAAAAGTATAATGATTTTTAAAAAAGCTGATATGACCCTTTTTAAAAGGCTGACCACCCACTTGACAGTCTCTTGACTTGAAGTTATTTAAATTTAATGTCCTATCAAATCAATATTTTAAAGCTTTTACATGGTGAGTCTTTCATCAGTTCCAAGAAGCTAATCTTGAAGGTTCTCCTCCTGGTAAATTAGGTCACTTTGATGTCCCTTCTAATCTGTAAATTAATTAGTTCTTCAGTCAAGAGCAATTTGCTTCCTCACAGAATCTACTTGCCACACAGAAGATAGCAACTGAAAGACGCCAGCCTTTCTGAACCTTGTGATGCGGTGTAACATTGAATGCTTTAGGGAAAATCGCCCCTGTCAAAGGATGCATCCATTCATGAAATCTTTTTTCTGTTGTGCTGCATTCCTGCATTCTTTGTCTCTGATCTTTAATCCCCATGTTGTATGGTCTGTTTGTCACAGAAAGCCACAAACTCTTTTCCAACTTTGTTGAGGTACTTTTTATTGCCTTGGGTAGTACATAGTGCAGACTCACAAAGAACAACTACTGATGTTGTGTTGTCATGTTGTGACAAGCATGTCTCTGTAGACATATGTTTATGCTTAATAATATTACTTAAGAGATTTACTATGTAAGATGTCAGTAAGTTTTTAGATGAGTATGAGTGCAATCCTTTCCTTGCAGAACTGTGGAGTTATTTTTTATTTTTATTTTGTCTTATAGTATTAACAAACATCTATATTCTCCACCTCTTCGGGAGAGCAGGAAAAAGGCTAAAATAAAAAAAGAATATAAAAAGAAAGTAGATATGAGAGCAAGAGATGACAGTTTGATGTGACACACTTGATTGTTAAGGACTGAGCTCTTCCCCTCTGGTGTTTGTCAAGCTGTCTGGCCTGATGCTGCAGAAATAATTAAACTCAGACACACCTCAGACCATGAGTTTCCCCAGCCAGCAGACAGGTGTGAACACAAAAGAGGGGGAAGATGTGGAATGTGGTGAAGGTTAATGCCATGTGGAATTCACAGAACTGAATTCACTGAAATTATAAAGTTCATCAGGGGCATAGAAACCATTGCAGAACTGATCAAAGATTAAATTGTCCCCCCAATCTCTCATTTCTGTGAGATAATAAAACTACACTTTAAAGATTCATGCATTAATGTATCTGCTTTTCATCTGGTGAGAAATGCTTTTCATTCATAGTGACATTTTAGGTATTATGGGATGGCACAACAAATGTAATAACTTACATAAAATATAATTGAGTGTGATGCCTGTGTCCAGGCATCTGTGTACAGATGTATTTGTGAATTGAAGGTCTCCTCTAGGGGACTACAGCACTCAGGAACAGATGCTGCAAGTATGTGTTTAGAGCTGTTGAGAGACAGCAAAACAAACCCTCAAACAGATGATCCTGCAATAACATACAGAAAATCTACTCTCTCATTACACTACTTGCTAGACCAAAGGAACTGAGAGCTTGTGTGTGTTCATGTCTTTCTACCATTGTGGGGACATCGGCTCCCCACAAGGATGGTAAAAGTAACACATACCTATGTTGTGGGGACCAGCCAGTGTTCCCCATGAGGTCTAAATAATGGTTTTTTTTTTTATTTGAAAAGGTCTCTGTGAGGGTTAGGAGATAGAATATACAGTTATGGGCAGTATAAGTCATTTTGTCTATGGAATGTACCCACAAAGCACAGAAACCTAACATGTGCATGTGCGTGTGCGTACGTGTGTGCGTGCGCATGAGAGAGAGAGAGATGATTGGCTTTGTGACTATAAAGTAGGCAGACTTTATGATGCACATGAAATTAACAGCAAGGGCAACAATGTGGGCACTGTATACGATCATTTGAACAGGGCTAATTATATGATTGTGATGCCCATGGCATCTAAAACTCAGTCATTTACTTAACTTGGCTGTTATATAAATGCATCCCTCTCCTATCTCATTCCATACATGATCACACCTAATAACGTAGAACAAACTTTATTCACCATTGGCTGACTGTATTGTCAATGGTGATAGAGCTAATCAAACGTAATATAAACCAGTAGGACCACTAGGGAACTGCATGATTTTTGATTTTAAGATGTAGGCACAAAATTAGAATTGATCGCCGTAAGATAATTACCAAAACCACCAGTACTTAGTCGAACACTTTTTAATGGAAAACCTTTTATAATGTGATTAACAGCATAATACAAGTGACATTTAAAAGCAATCCTATAAAAATCTTGTTTTTAATGAAGTTTTTAATGAAATATCACACAAAATGTAAACACCATGTGGGTATGGATATTCCCTTACATATAATAACCGTCAGCCTCAGGCAAAATGTCTAAGTATTTGAAAAAGAAAAATAAGAAAATGAATACGACATTGAACATATTTTATAAGATTTGAGCAGAACAATTTTTAATGAATTGTTAACATTGTAACATTTAAAGGTATATGAGTACTACAGATTCAAAATGACATGCATATTTTTAATATTTATGCTTTCCTATTTCTATAGCTATACTGTTTAGAATGCTGCTTATGTTGATATGATCTGCAGGTCTATTCACTTATCACTTATAACAGTGCAGTCTGAGGTAAAACCCAGTTGCTCCTAATAAGCAATAAGGAAACATTGTAAAGCTGTAAAAACATAGATACTCTCATTTGAATGAAACTTCAGAAAGATTTGGAGATATTTTTTTATATAATGCTTGACAATCATGAGCAAATTATCAATTTACATTTATAACAGAGAGTCTGTCTTTACACTGTAAACCTGGATAAGTTGGCATTTAAGTGTGTATAACCTTCAGATTTTGTTTACAGGTAAATTATTCTTATTAAGTCAACTCAAGTCAAATTCTTAGTTAATTTGACTTAAAATTTTCATTCATATTTCCCAAAACAAGTTAACAGAACTCATTACTCTCACTGAGTAAGGCAACACACATCATGACCGCATCCCATAGCCTAAGCACAAGCATTAGTCTTTTGAACAACCACAAAACTGAAAAATATAACAAACTATAGCCAACATAACTGACAATTACAATAACAAGTCTTCCTCTTTTGTGAACAACACATAAAATAACACTTTATTTTAAACTGTACTCTCCTAATGCTGTCTCATTTAAAGCATGCTGAGAATTCAACACAAAATAAAACTTTGGACATATAGTTACAGTTAATGAAAATAATCAGTCTAACTAACCAAAATTCAAGAGAAAATGCTACAGTAACTAAGTAACTAACAGTAAGGTAACCATATAGTTCAAATTGATATTTGTTTGTATTTTGGTAATTAACACTGTCCATCATGTCCGGTAAACAAGTCTATGGCAGTATATTAAACATAGTATTTGTTACACATAAATAGTAAGCTTTTTGCAAATACCGTACGTTAAAATGTACTTTTAGTACAATTGTTCTGAACACGTAAAACTGCCCACCAATTCATTTGACATATGATGTCACATAATTAAGATTAAACTTTAAGTTCCTTGCGGTTAATTAATTTGACATAAAATAATGTGTTTAAACACAGAGGTGAGAATTTTGTCTTTAAAAGACCTCAATTTTGTTTTAATAAGACCTTTTGCTTGTTAAGGCCTCATTCGTGAACATGCTTCATAAATTACCTGTGACTGATTTCTGTCCCTGGATGGTGAAGACGACCCCATAAACAATCAACAATGATCTCTAGCGGTGAAAATTACATATTGTGCCTTTATGTTTACAGTTTAGTAGATGCCGTTTTGGCATCAGGTCATGGTTTAGGAATTAGCCCTTTTTACACATGGGTTTTTGACTTCCGGATTGGCCACTAATAAGTCTTAGAAGTACTTTTGTGAGTTTATGAGACTGCCACTTACGTTTGGTAGCTGTTTTTGCTATTTTTAACTACACTCCATATAATAAATCCAGTGGTCTGTCTGTCTCGTCTGGCCATGCATTATCTAAACAAAAGTGGCAATTACAGCGCGTTGTGCTAGGAAATTCATCGACCAGCTTCCTTACCTGAGAATTTTATACATGCAGAATAAGCAGGAACATTCTGTTCAATAGAAAATCAAGGTCTCTCATTTCATGCCATTCCCATGCTGCTGACATTTTGACAAAACTTTTCATCATTTTAAAATGTGTAGATTTTAAAAAAGATTGCATTAACATTATTGTGCTACCTTATTGTTTATATATATTATTTATTGCTATTATTATGTAAAAGATACATAAATTTGGTTCCTCTGTACATTTGGTTAAAAGTGACACATTTGAAGTTGTTGGGTGAAAAATTATAAATTATAATACTTTTTCACGTTTCAGGTTGTACACATTACAACATAACCTTAGCTGTATATTGTTAATTAATTATTTTATTTCTTATGAACAGACATGAATTAACAAAAGAACAATAGTATATATTAATAAATTAAGGCTTATAAATACAATAACACAAAACATCCATTTTGCTGCCATCTGGTGTCAAACTCGAAGACTTATTTATGAAGACATTCAAAGCCATGGGAAAGAAAAATAACAAAAGGGAAGACTGTATTAACTCTATTTACCTACTACACTGCAATAGGATTAAATGTATACAAACAAAAGAATACAACAAAATATTCTGAAAAGAGAGAAAAACACCCAACAATCTTACATGTGGCATGAGATTCAGAAGAGAGCTCAGTAATAACTCTGAGACTAACTCAGAGACTTATTGAATTTCTTAGACACTCACTTTGATGCCAAAAAGTGTTGTTTCAATATAGTTGATCTATATTATCAGTATGAATCCAAAAATTCATTTCTTAAAAGACCAAACTATGCTATATCTGATTTATGTTATCCAGTGATGACCCCTAGTGGGACTTCTAAGGTACTACAAGAGGTATACCGATTATTAAAGTTCAACTAAATGTGTCACTTGCACTACCACGTATAAGCCAGATTTAAAATGTAACACTTAATATTAACATCTGAAACAAATTTGATACTGGAAGGAACATAACTAGGAAGTCTCCTGAGATATGAATGTATTCTTATATCTAAACTGGTAAAGTATGCATGGAACTAACCACCTTATGGGTTCGATTCCCAGGGAATGCATGGGCTGATAAAACGTACCTCAAATGCACTGTACAATAAGTCACAGATAAAAGTGTCTACCAAGGGTATAAATTAAATGTAAATGAAAAATTAAAAGCAACCTCTAGTCATTACAGTTTTACGGGGTTAGTCCAAAGCTTGTCTGACTGTGGGCCTAATAACAATTCAGCATTTCAACAATTTTAGCTCATTGATGACAGTATGAGCATGCCAAAGGATCAGCAGTGTATGAGGAAATGACTCAATTCACACATGACCATTCCGAGAAGATAAAAGTCTCAGAAATGTTGCATCACCACTGCTGGAGGCCTGTTTACTTTATATTCATAGGGAACAGCTCATAAGAGACACAAAACAACTGGTCTAAGGCATTTTGTACATACATATTTGAAGCTAGTGTGAAAATTATAAAATAAAGCCCAGCTAAGCTTTTTTTAAAAGCGAGCATTCATTCTAGACTGAATTCAGTTTCTATTCAGAATTTCATTCTCCAACTTTTGTAGTTTTATTTCAAAGATTAATCAGAGGAGTCGATTATTAATGTAACAAACCTATAAATTAAAACTTTGTCTTTGCATGTACCTTTCTGTGGCACAGTGAGAGAAAATCATACAGGTCTGAAACAACTGAGGGGTTTTCCTCCACTGTTACATGCATACCTTCTAGATTGTACTTTTTTAAACAACTGCTGTCAACAATCTTAAAATATTTTAAAGATAAAACTTTTTTGTATTCATTGAATACAATATCAATTTGAGTTTAAGGGATGTTTTCTCATGTAAATACTGACATTACATTCTGTATTCGTGACATTCTGGTCCAATACATGGCAATGTCAATAGTATGATATGATATTTTGGTCTTGTGGTCAAAATTATACTGAAAGTTTAAATATGTTAAAATACACATGTGCTTAGTTAAACTTAGTAAAACTTAGTAAAACTGATCTGCCCTTCATGGGCTGTTTTTCTCAGGCTGAGCACGACTTTGTGGAAATAAATTTCTTGAGGCTAAGGAATTTTTTAGTGACTGGTTAATTAAAATCAGGGCTGGATCAAAGGACCCTGATCCCTTGGGGCACAAACACTACAACTTCACAAGCTGATCGTTTACATTAACACTTTGAACTGTCTAATTACAATCGCTGTGTAAAATTATAAAAATGAAGTGTATTTCCTTTTCTATCCTGGGCCTCACTGTTTGGAGCCACTGGGAGAGCACAGTTAGCAATCCTGCATGGATTAAAATTAAGTGAAAGTGACATATTTGTCAGATATGGCAACCCATACCCGAAATGTGACCTCTGCATTTAACCCATCACTGGTGAGAAGTGAACACACACTGCAAGTCGTGAACACACACACACCTGGAGCAGTGGGCAGCACACCCAGGGACTTATTGCACTCAGGGACTTATTAGTTAAAATAAGTAGTTTAGTTGTTGTTTTTGTTTTAGTTGTTCTTGTTTTGGTTATAGAACACAACTAAAATAACTAAACTAAAACTGTTTTAGTAAATTAAAATAACATTTTAACTGTGTGGCTCAGTTACCATAAATATGAAATGTTAACATAAGCTGGCAACATGCTGCATTCTTTCCTTCATAGAAAGTTTTGATTTTAGTTAGAATATTGATATGATACAGATTTTTCAGCAAGGGCCTTTGCATCAGAAATGTATTTATTTGTACTTAAATGTACTTATTACTTATAGTGTATTTCCTGAACTATTAGCCCATAATCATTATATTTATTGATTGCACGTTTTGCTGAATAAGCCAAGATCAGAAGCCTGTCACTAACAAACTGAAACAAAACAAATTGCTCTTGATAATGATCCAATAAGATAAAGTGCCAAGGGAATGAGTCAAACAAGTTATTTAATCCACACCTATTTATGAACCCATGAAAGAAAATCATAAATCAGAAAAAGACAACAGTAATGATCTGTTGTAATGCTACAAAAAAGGACAATGGGATGTAAAACCCGCAGGTTGACAAATACAAGACTGTTCTATTTTTGCTCTATGATCTGTACCTTTTAATTGTATTGCATACAATTATTGTTACTACAAGAAAATTGAGGTAATTCTGTATTTTGAATTCAGTCACTGACACTTCAGTCAGCTGTCATCAAGAAAAAAAAATTACAAAACGATTCTAAAAAGCCTCTTATACAGTATTGCAGTATTGAATGAGATACATATTTAATATATTTGTTAAGTTAGTTTTAAACTAGTAAAGAGCCTATAGCCAAGGGCCTCAGGCAGCACATAGAAACATTGTTCTGCAATGTAAAATTGCTCCTGCTCGCCTATAACAGAATCTGTGACTGAATATCAGGGGTGGTGCCAAAGAATTTTGACCCCCGGTGTCATGTGATCATTTTGATTTTTCATTACCAGGGGGACTAGAGAAGTACTGTAGAAATCATTAGCTGGGGGAGGAAAATGAGTCACTCAGTGAACAAGTTAATTCACTTGAATGGCCAGAGAGTCAGTAGTCAGTGTTGGCCTATCAGTTGATAACAGCCACCGACGATAGGTAGCTTTTCCCATATCAAGTCAGTAGCCTGAATTTTGGATCTTTCCACCCTCTATAAAGACAGTTTTACATCTAAACTAAAAACCTAATAACAAAAGACTGCAAGAAGTGAACCTCAAGGAATCAACACATGACCTTAGGAACCAAGGGTGTGTATTAAGGATTGTAATCTTTAATACCTGAAACATGAAAAAACAGTGTTACTCTGTTCCACTATTACCGCCTGTCTGACACCACTGTATAGGAGACAGAACACAAGCACTACTTTTTAAGATACATTTTCTGGATAAACATCCAATTATATAGACTTTTTAGGAAATATTTGACTGCTGAATAGTACTACTGAATTCATGTATTCCAGAGTATTTCCTGTAATAGTGATATTAGCATGTACGCTTTGTATTCCCAGGGATACACAGTCCATCAGTCCAGATTAAAGTTATGTTTACATGCATTATAGCAAAAAAGACACACACATAAACACAAATAATGGCATCAGAATCTTCACAAAGTTGGACCTCAGGAGCACCTATAACCTGATCCGGATACGTGAGGGGGATGAATGGAAGACTGCCTTTGTGACTCCAACCGGCCACTATGAGTATCTTGTCATGCCCTATGGATTAGTTAATGCCCCCTCCATATTCCAGGGTTACATGAACAAGGTGCTCTGGGGGTACCTAAATCACTTCCTCATTGTTTACATCGATGACATCCTAGTGTACTCCTGGAACGAAGCAGAACATTGCCTCCATTCATGGCCAACTCCCACCAGCATCAAAGAGCTCCAACTTTTCCTTGGTTTTTCCAATGTCTATCATCGTTTCATTTACAATTATAGTGCCATAACTGCTCCCCTTGCCAATCTCCTGAAAGGCATGCCCAAGTCGCTGTCCTGGAATCCTGAGACCACTGAAGCCATGAACACCCTTCAAAAGGCGTTTACATCAGTTCCACTTCTGGTCCACCCTGACCTATTAAAACCATTCGTTGTGGAGGTGGATGACTCCTCCTCAACTCCATCCATGTGCCTTCTTCTCCAAAAACTTTCCCTGGTGGAGCAGAACTACGACATCGGCAACAGGGAACTCCAGGAGTGGAGGCACTGGCTGGAGGGAGCCCACCATCCATTCGTGGTGTTTACTGATCATTGCAACTTGGAACATCTGAGAGAGGCCAAGAGACTCAAACCCTGACAGGCTAGGTGGGCTCTCTTTTTCACACGATTCAATTATACTATATCCTATCGTCCAGGGACCAAAAATACCAAAGCTGACGCCTGGACAACGACATTGCAGAAGCCAGTGTCTCCGACCCTGCTCTACCAGGTTGTCCACCAAACCACACATACATACCCTGAAGTCAGAGAACAACTTTCATCCACGCAATGTACTCCTCCTTGGGCACTGGTCATTCTGGGGCCAATAGAACCCTCTCACTGCTCAAAGCTCGCTTCTGGTGGCCTGATATGGCAGAGGACATCAGAAGGTATGTGAGCGGATGCAAGGAATGTGCAATGTCAAGAATACCCTGTCAAATTCCAAGTGTTAGACATAAGCAAAGAGGCTTAAGTTTCACTTGCATACCTGCTTTATTGGCAGATTGCCATTGCCCAGGGAAATTCAATGAGGCAACACATCATCAAAAGTGACTGACAGAAGCTTTCAGTTAAATGTTTTCACATTTCAGTGAACACTATAGGAGATATCTATCTGTCAACAGCAAAGTGATTCTTTTCTTTGCACATAGATAAATGTAGAGAAGAAAAATGAATTATGGGAGGAATATGTCAACAAAAGTGTCAGAAAAATCAAAAGCACCCAGAGTGATGTCACCTGAATAAAAATGTTCCTTATTTGCGTTCAAATTACACGAATATGATTGTTTTATTTTTGTTAATTTGTTTAGTTGTTTAGATTGAAGTGGTAAATAAAATGACCATCTGATCTCAGAAAGGTGACAGAGAGTCTGGTCTATGCAAGAAATGTAATAGCAGTGCTTAACCGTTTAGCCTGACTTACAGAACAGATATGCCTGATTTACTTAAGGTATTCATCTATGTTAATGATTAATTAAATCTGTTAATTAATTCATAACTTGCATGTTAAGTGAAATGTTTTGAGATTTTTACTGGGATAATCTAAGGATTTTATGATTCTCTCTATCATGCTTGTATCTGAAGTAATAATATATGCCCTTTTTTTCCCCACAGTTTATTTTTTGTTGTTCTTGTTGCAGGACTCCACTAGAAGGAAGTTGATGGACCACAGTTTGTCAATACCAAAAGAAGTTCTTTCAGATAGATGACTGAGCTATGACCCTTCTGAGTCATTTTGTGCCTAAATTCAGAATATAGTGTGATGCAGTTTACATAATAGTGTACAATATAGGGAAACTCTCAAATGTTAATATAAATATCTGTGACAGCTTGTCTTTTGATTTTATTGGCTTTTGATGATATTGATGATAATTAAAAACTTGTAAAGCCTTTCTCAATTAATTAAAACTTAACTGAAACTTTATGAAGTCTCTTTCCTTTCTGGGCTTTATTATTGGGCTTTATAATATAGGCTTTTTTCCCTACATAAGAACAATATTATATATATTATATTATATACAGTATGAATGGTTTATTGAACTCAGTTAAGGGAGAACATTCAGTATAGGAAATAAAGCAAGAAGAGCAGCAGTACTATCAACCCATAAACAACTTGAAGTTACTTTAAATCATCTTAGTAAAGGGAGCACTGAGTGGTACGTGGAGTAGATATGTTTCATTAAGCTCTATCTGCCATTTTAAATTTTCATTTGTGCATTTGAGAGTAAAATGTTGTGCCAGTTAGTGATGGTGCTGCTAATCAATCTACTAGTTGATAGGATTTTACAATTGTAAAAAAAACATTCAGTCCCTGCGAGCAACGCTGCAATAGTTTATGGTGAGTATAATGCTCAATGGATGGTCACAAGCATGAGGCCCGTATATGCTCGTTGGAAGTGACTCTCGCGCATGTGCAGAAAACAACTAAAGTGCTCAGAATTAAGCTAAACAGCTGATCTAGAAGGGCAATCTTCTTACAACAATATCAAAATAGTTGGCATTCTGCAGGGAGTGGAAAAGGGCAGACTGATCAAATTTGTTGCCACGCTGATCACAGGAGGGAGAAAAGCCTCACATGATCTTTACCCTTTTTTATCAGGAAAAGAGTCACAAGTAAATTTGGGTCTTTGGATTCAAATCTTGAGTCAAGTCTCGAGTCAAGACAGGTAAGTCCAAATCAAGTTTAAAATTAGTCTCACAGAATTAATTATTGTAGTAAATGTATAGTTTTATAAATTTATAGTAAATGTATAACTCCATAAGACACTAGACCTCTTCCAACAGTGTTTTGACTATGATCAGTCATTTAAAAAATGAAACCAGCAGTTACTCATAGATTAGTCATATACTATAGCTTACAACAGGACACAAAGTCAGCTAAATTTATGGTCAGGAGCTGCTACCAGAATACAATGTTTCATTTCGGGGAAGACAGGATGGTAGTTGTAGGAGTAGGAGTAGTTGTGAAATGTTCCAGTTACCAGGACATTATGTATGATGCTTATTTCTGTAATTTTGTTACATTGGCCTCTTGGAATGTACTTGCACATCTTAAATCGGATATCATATTTTTGCATTTTGTATTTTTCTAACGTTAACTGAGAGCTAGTTGGATATCTCAGGTGTATCAGGCCCCATTTAATGCTAAAGCAAGAGCCGGAGATATTCTTGTTTATAAATCAAATCCATTTGCCTCCATAGTAGCAGATCCATATTACAGTAGATATATTATGCTATCAAGACATATTAACTTTTCCCCTTTTCCTACTTGGGTTGGATTTGATCCCAGCCCCAACTTTGATGATCCAGAGATTTTGACAATTTTAGATACTGATGCTACAGATATAATAGTGTGTGGAGATTCAAACTGTTATTTGGATCCCTAAACAGACAGACTCTCCCCAAAGCTGCTACCCACAATTCCTTCAGTCCAAACTCTTAATAATCCAATTAAATCCATAAATATGGCAGACATTTTGAGAAACAGAAATATGGTAGACATCTGAATGCAGCTCACAACTATTAATTCTATGCTCATGTTCACAAATATTATACTGGAATATCTTTGGTAACTTCTGAACTCATATCCAATATCAATAATACTAAATATCACAAATACTAAATACCTATACATGATCATAGTCACACTTCAACTTTTTGCCAAAACAAACTAATAAGTAGCTAAACGCATCAATAGTCAGAGACTTAGCATTAACAAAATATTTGAACTAAAAATTGTTTGAGTTTCTGTAGACCAATGATAATGAAGAGGTTTTTCTGTGGGACACGTGCTATAAACAGTCATTTTATGTTATATCATTGAGAAAACGGGCCCTTAATAATCGAATTCTGAGAAAGAAAAAACATTTCCAGCCCATTTCCAAAAGTTTCTCTTTTCAGTCTGGCAACCACAACAAGTATAAACAAATGCAGGCCTTTAGATTGTATTTATTTACTTTGTATGCACTTTCAGGATACAAAACTAACTGGAGTAAATGTAAATATATGCCAATTACAAACAATCTACAGTATGCCCTAACGTTTTGCATAGCTTACCTTTCAAACTAGTGAAAGACATTTTTATATATCTTTGCCTTAAAATTCCAATAAATTTTTTTTGGAAAAAATTAATCATATATTGTGTACTGGAGGTTGCTTTCTTTGTCAATGATTGGTCATGTCAATGCTATCAAGATGGTCACACTGCCAAGATGTCTATAACTCTTTCAGAATTTCAGTAATCATTTGCATGTGACATTATGCAAACATCTTTAATACAACTGTTCTTTAATATGGACCATCTGGATTTTTATGTTCTCAACTGGAACACTAACACTACATCATTCCCCAAGAAGGTCCAGCAGCTTCAATAACTTCCTACACCGGATGAGAACAAGCCTGCCTCCACCCATCCTCACCACTTTTGAACTGAATGTGCACCACTGAATGTGCTGATCAGCTGTCTGGTATGGGAACTGCAGTGCAACTGACCACAAGACCCTGAAAGCAAATAGTGAAAACAGCAGCAAAGATCATTAGTGTCAAATCATCTGAACGTTTTCCTTGCACAGTGTTTCAGTAAAGCTGCCAACATTGTGAAGGACCTCCCACATTTCGTCCACAGTCTCAGACAGACAGCATCCAGGAGGTCTGACTCATGGAATGAGTCTGGAAGGGTTTGGCTCAATGAGGACAATGTTCACAAATGTTGTCTTATTCAACACCTTATTTGTGTGTTTACAGTGATCTGGAGAATTAGGTTGATTTGTAGCCGAGGATATTATAATGATATATGTAAATCTGTTTTAATAAAATATTTGGATATATAACAGTGGTTGAACTTTAAACTGGCAGTATGCACACAATCATATTAAGCTAAATGATTATTATATATATGATTATATATGATCTAAATGATGATTATATATTATCAACATATAAAGTTAAGCCTGAGCAACTCTTTGCCATTATACAATTTTCTGATTTTAGTTGTTCATTTAAAAAGGAAACATTGTGTTTCATGTTTCATTTAAACAGAAACAGGAAAGTTTAGGAAAGAATGTCACCTTTCTGTCATTTAGTTTTATCCTCATCAAAAGAAAGCCTTATCCTCAAGGAAACTGAGATTAGGTATCATTAATAAGAAAATGTACAGAATGTGGGGATTTCCAAATAAACTAAAAATGTTGATACCATCAATAGGAATGCACTAAATGGTTCATTGGATCCAAACAAGAATTGTAAGTCTCTTTAAAACAGCATAGTTTAGCACAGAAAAACTTGCAAGGATATAACAGGCCATGACAATTGATTTAATAGTTTTCAACTTTTTTTCTGATTGGAAGCCAAATAAACCAACCAAACTATATATCTAAAACAAGATCAGAGTTGTAACCACAACATTTGTTTCAGATCATAAATGTTTGAAATTCCTGGCACAAGCCAACAGATGTTAATATGTTGCATGGAGTGAAGGATTTTGGCCAAGGAGAAACTGAATATTAATTGTCTTTCACAAATGCATCGTTTTGCTTCAGATACATTTATTAACCCACTGGAGTTGTATGGATTATGTGGATGTGTGCACTTTTGGAGCATCAAGATATCAGGCACCATTCAATGCCATTCCAAAGCTGGAAAGAGCCAGAATATCACTTAATATGACTCTGATTGTGTTTGGCTAAAGAAATAAATTCATAAACCTATGATAGCATGAGGATGAGTAAATTGTGAGTGAATATTAATTTTGGGTGAACTATTCCTTTAAGCTGGCACTAAGAGCACAGTACTGAGAGTAATATCACAAGTTAATGTGTGTTTGTCTTTACACTGTAAATGATACTGTATTAATTCCTGTCTTGATCCTGAAAATGGCAGCATTCTGGGAGAACATGGCATCATTCTTACAGACCTTGGATGGAGCCTCGTTAGAAACTAAACAAATAGCTTATCCATATCTAGGTATCTTTCACATAAGAGAATGTACAGAATGTGGAGATATCCAAATAAACCAGGAGGTGTGTTTTAAAAGGCCTTGGCTAATTGTTTCCTCTCACCTGCAAAAGAATTCAAAGCCTTTTTAAACAACATTGTTTACAATAGTACACAAAGACTTTCACAGTCCTTCAAATTCCAAACCTACTCTTTACACAGAAGAGCTGCTGATACTGTAATACAAAACATTTGTGTGAGTAATCATGTTTCACTGAGTATGTAATGAATTGTCTTTCATCATAGCAGGAAGGAATGTAATTATCAAACATTCAGTATAGCTCACACTGGGTCACCTGGCACATTGCTTGTTCTATATCTACAGTATCTACAGTTTTGATTTATGTGATTTGCTGTCCAAAAGAAAAGTCTGTACCTTCTTTAAACTTTAAGGAGGAAAATAGCAGGAGAGTATAGTAATAGTAATTTTTTATTTACTCTGCAATTACTTTCATTTTACATTCTGTATTATATACAATATATTATTTTATTAAATAGTATGATTATATTTTATTGTGTCCATATATTATGCATTTTATAATTACTTTTTAATTATGGTTTGCTGTCTTATTTTCACACATTAGCAGAGCAAGGAAGCGCACGCCAGAGAGGGTGTAAAGATAATTTTAGTTAATTTAGGAATTACAGTTTTAAGGTGCAAATGTTTTTTCTTGTCTATACATATACATGTCTATATATTTTCTTGTTTTCTTGTCTATCTGTCCTATACGTACTAGTTAAGCATACTCTAGCCAATTATTCTGCTAACTGAGCATTTAGGCTATGCAGATACACATCTTACAGATATTGACAAGTGGACTGGTGGAGACAATACATCACGACACTGACCTCCATTGATTAAAAGAGGGGAACTGGTGCTGTATGTAGTTAACTCTGTATCAGTATCTGTCTGCTGATACATACATTGTTATACCGTATACTGAACATTTTTGAATTTTTCTTCTGCTTATATGTACAAAGGTATACCATTTAAAATTTTATTAGAAATATGCAACAAAGCATGCACAAAACATAACAAAGAAAAATATTACAAACACATCCACAACAAAAAGATTTCATCATCATTCTCATTCATCATACAATTCCTGGTGCTAAGTATGGCAGAATGGGGAATCCCTATAAACAGAGTCCAGAAGTACAGACATTATGTAATTGTAACCTTACCCACCTCTACCTCTCCTTAACACCTACACACAGGCCAACCATGGTTTCACTCGTACCAGTTTCGTTCTAATTAACTGCAATAATGGCAAGCATTTTGATGCTATTGAAGAAGAAGGAATTGAAAGTCTTTAAAAATGAAAACAATGTTCAGTATCCAAAGAATTGAATAATCAGTTACCTGTGAGAGGTTGCATGTCACAATGATTTTACATCAACAGGGAAAAGGTGTTCTTAGGCACAATGTGAAGCTTTCACAAAGGTTTTTTTGTTAATAATAATACCAACCTCAACTAATAGTTTATTTGACTGTAGGCTCTAGATGATATTGATTAGTATGGGATTACCTTGTCAGTATAAACAGTCTAAAAAATATTTTTTTTCTGTAGGTAAGACTGGTGCATTAACACAGGTGCATTAATACAGAATGTGCTTTGGCTGGTGTGCAGTTACAGGCATCACAATTTAGGATCAGTTTAGCATCTTGAATATATGCTATGTCCATATGATCAAAGGTAAAAACCATGACGTGAAAGACTACCAGATTACCAGTAACATCTGTCATGTTTAGATTACCTACATTGTTAAGACTTTCAACAATTCTTGCTCATCGTTTATTGTTTTAGGATTAGATGAAGACAGAAGAGAATAATCAAGCATTTACCGTACATGAGCTTTTAGGCTAATGCAATACCAGTAAATGGTTGTTCATGAAGCAATCCATGTACACTAATAAGGCTTGGCCTAAAGACTATAGATATAACAAAAATAAAACAAAGTAGTGCTATTACTATAAATGTTGTTTGATACATTTACATATACTAACAACACTAATGTTATAGGTTCAATTTACAGGAAAATATGTAATTCCCAGAAATATCTTAAATGCACAGTAAGCCACTTTGAATAATAACATCTGCCAAATTAATAAATGTAAATCTCATTTATAATAAGTACTGGAAGTATAAACTGCATTAAAGAAGTTTTAATCTACTTCTAATTTAAAAAAGTATTAATCAGGTATTAAAGTCATAATCAAACTAGGTCTGGTTGAATTGAGTTGATTTTGGTTTTTAAATAAAGGCTCTTTTATGGGCCTTAATTTGTTTTTTTGTCAGTGCTTTTTCCACATCACCCAGCATTCCTAGCTTTATGTAAAATTGACTAATCTTCCTTCCTAATCTTACCCAGAATAAGCATCAGGATGTTAAAATCATGATTTTATTTTAAAATATAGTTATAGATTTTATATTTAAAATATAGTATATAATTTTTAAAAATTAATATATATATATATAATATATAATTATATAATATATATATATATATATATATATATATATATATATATATATATATATACATTTCATTTTAGCAAAAAAGAGTTGGACAGCATCAAATACAACATTCAAGAATAATTGTATGCATATTTTCGTTTTCTGCAACTGTAACACTTTATGATACAGTTTATGATAACAAATGTGAAAGTGGCTGCAGAGCAACCCAGAGAAAGCATGTCAGCTACAGCAGGATGTGATGCAGTAATGTTGAGTCATATGCCTGAAGTCCTCTTATACCATTCCAGACTTGAAAGGGAGTGGCACTTTAACCAGTCAAAATCTCAATGACTCACTCCGTTCAGTATGTCAAAGTAAACTTTAGACAGGAAGCATTTTCATGAGAGGGTTTATCAGTTCCTCTCATGTCAAGTTTTAAAAAGTGTTGTAGCAAATTTCATTGACCAAAAGACAATGAAAGGGTTCCAAAGGTTCTAAAGTAATTCATGTGCTGCAATGCAGTTAAATATTAATAAACTTGAGTTATATAAATCTGTGGTCACAGGATTATACAGGTTTAATTGCTGTTATGAATTAGAATGTTTCTTGTACTGTATATTTACACATATAAATGTATAAACTTACACTGACTGTGGGTGATGGGGGATGGTTTAACATCTGTTTTGAACAAGGTAATTTGAACACTCCTACAACGCTTTATGCTTAGTCTATAAAACTGTCTCAGATATTTTGAGATGATTATCTGGCATGTTTTTTTAAATGGTATTTGCATCTCAAGACAGCAGAATAAAAAACATCTGATATGATCATCAAAACAAAATCTTCAGAGACAGATACAAGCTTTAAGCAATAATATTTATTGTTAGTTTATGGGAATAGAATTATTATGCAAAAAAAAAACAATTTAAATGCATTTAAATATAAAAACGTTTCTTCATACAAAGACCGTATCTGGTGATTTTAGAACGCAGTAGTTAACAGACTCTTTTAATACAAGCTAATTTACAATTAAATGGTTATAACAGCAGATAACTCAATCAGAGCAATGTAGAGATCTAGATAACTAGGACTAAAGAGCCCATATCCTTAAATGTCAGACCAAAAATAGAATACAAGGTTACAACAGCATGAATATTATAGTATACAATAGATTTATGCACACATGTATTTAACATGACTGGGATAGAATTCATTGTTTCATGTTATTAAACAATAATTATAACAAAATATTTGTTTCCATTCATTTACCATTGCACAATAATTGCAATTTGATTTTATTAGCTTTTGTATTTGATTTTATTAGCTTTCTTGGTTTGTAACGCACCTGATTTCTTTGCCAGAAACTAAAGATAAAGTCCAATAAACGAATAAATTAACATTAAACCAAATTAATATATATATATATATATATATATATATATATATATATATATATATATTTTTATATATATTAAAAAAAAAAAAAAAAAATTGGATTTTTTTTTTATATATAATCTGTGGATCTGACAAAGTAATCTCATACTGATCAATACTACACAGAGCAGCTCTTTCACATTTATGCAAGCTATTGAAGCTTAACAGTTCTGCTAACTAGAAAATAGAGGGTATGCCACTAGGAATGTTTTTTGTGACACAGCTCCACCCTTGTCAATGAGCGAGCGATTGTGAGACCACACCTTGAGTCTATCCCCAGCTTTGAAAACATAAACACCCTCTGAAAACAGAGTTTTCTTCCAGGCTGTGTCTTTAAAATTCACAGACTCTTCATAGATGAGCATTGTGAGAGCTTTAGGGTATCTGTCAGTGTAACAATGAATTTCATGCCGCAGCAGGGTTTCACCATTGTGTCGTTCTGGAGTTCCCTTGTACATGATCTGCAGAGAAAGTTTGTAAGTCCCATCCTGATGGATTATCATAGCTTCATCATCCCTGTCCAAAGTGAAGTATTCAGTTTCATCCACACTGTCTGGCATCAGCTTCCATGTCATATTGCCAGGACCAGAGACACTACGACCATCAACTGTAGAAGAAAAAAGTAATAGATGAAAATTTGATATTTTGTCCCAAAATATAATATCTAATGATCATGATGCATAATTCAGCAAAAAGAACAGTGAATCTTTTCATATTATTGTCTTTATGATTTTGATTAGTTTTCTTTTAAACAGGCTTTGTACTTTAAGTGACTTACAGAGCTCAAATTATAGTGGCAGTTTTTTCAGTAGCAGCTAAGTGACATGCTTAGAGATACCATGATGTGATGGCCTTAAACACTGTTTCCACCACACTCATTAACATTATACACTTGACAAGCTATTGGAGATGGCTGGGTTTAAGCTTTGCAGAAAACATGATTATTTTACCCTGCAATATCAATAAAGGTTTAAAAAAAGAGTTTATTTTAATGTGTTTGTCTTTGTTGGTGTAATTATACATTTAAGTACTAAGTAGAACTAATTAACAACATGTACTTACTATAGGGTTAGGGTTAGAATTAGGGCTTAGTTTAGGGTTAGTTGCATGTAGTTTGCATAATTTACTGTTATTACTATAGTACGTATATGTAACAAAGTGTTACCAAAGAGTTAAAAAATGATGGATTTCTTGCATCGAGTAGTCAAACTGATGTGAGATCACCATAATTTTTTTTTGTGTAATTTGGAAAACTGCTAACCGGTTTAAATATAAAAGTATGTTTTCCCTGTCAGCTATTTCACCAAACTAAAGATCTTGAACAAGGTGTAATGTATTAGGCCTGTATCAAGGACCTGTTTTTCAAATGCCTGCAGGTTACTGTTTTTGAATATGCAAACATTTATGACAGATTAGGATTCAGGATTAATTGATTCGCTTTAACAATGACACTATTCATACGTTCATTAGCAATAATTTATAGACCCTGTCACACAAAAGTGAATAAATATCACATTACCTGACAGGCGAATGTAAGGCGTGAGTCTTTGCTCCTGGGAAGTTTCTTCACTGCTAGATTCAAGAGTCTGTTTCTGCATTCCTGTATAAATGAAAAAGTGAGTCAATTATTAAATGTTACTTTACATATCAGCTTTATTATTAAAAAAAAATACAGAAAACAATTACCAGTTGCAGGCGACTCCAAAATGTCATTTTCCTGAGAGAAAAGAGAGCAAATGTAAAACATACGAGATGACTTGCACTAATGCCTAAAGCCAATTTGAAGGATTCCAAGCGCTATTTAATAAATTCCTTTTAATAAACCTATTAACAAATGGGCTATTAACGAATTAACATCTTATTTGATGATTGTACATTTTCTAAAACTACAGCTACAAAGCACCGGCCTACTTAAAAAACAAATACATACATAAATAGGTAAAAAGATCACGAATACGAATTTAATCTGTTGCATTTCTTTATAAATCAAAGCATATCATTCGGTGCGGTAATAATGTAAAAGCACACAACGTGCCAAATAGCAAACAAGCCTAAGCATGAAAGTGAACTTGAATTTGGGAATGAAGATCGGCTTACCTTGCACCCTGATGCGTAAGCCTGATACATGAGCGTGAACGAACAGCAGGTGAGGCAGAGTAAGACAGTCATAAAGTGAATGAAGCACACCTGTCGCCGCAAAGAACGGTACTCTGTCCTCACCCGACTGCCAGGATCAGACTCCATTAAAACAGTGTAGTCTTCTGTCTGCTTCTGTCCGAACTCCATAACGTTGGCTTACGAAATGTCGCTTCGTGCCATCAAACTCGTGTATTTATGCACACAAATTCTCCCACGTGTTCTCCTCACCGCCCAAAACAAACTGCAAGCTCGTGAAGTTTCGGCAACATGAAAGCGAGCGCAAGTCGATCCAGTGGCGCTTCCTGCTTTGCCTATGAAACCACATGCCTGACTGAGACACAATGCGCTTATCGCGGAGGAAATAAACAATTACGACGGCTGTTCACATGGCGTCATGGCATTGCCTCATTGTCAACATTTTTACTACCAATTACCAAGTAAATGTAGGACCTGAACATCTATTATTTTACGTGATTACACCAGGAAACATCTACCTCTACATCTATCCTGATATATACTACAATCATTTATATTTGGGCTCCCAAACCCCACGTGTAAATTATGTTTAAATGCAATTTATTTTTACATGCTAAAAATGTCTGATTTTGCAGCACATTACAAAACATGTATGAACGTTTGTATGCTGGAGAAAGAATACATTTAATGTTTCAAAGCAATACGCAGTGAATTTAAAACAACCAAGCGGCGTTGAAATCCCCTTAGCTGTAAATTGTGAACTATGGCTTCACAGGGTTTAATTTTTTAACATAAACGGTTATTCCATATACCCGTCAAGGCTTGAAGTAAACACACAAAGAAAAATATAGTAATGATGTACAAAATGTTTTTCTTTTGCCAAGCAACGTAGATCTTTAGAAACAGAAACACTGTCACAGTGGCGCAGTAATAGAGATGTAATGAGGTCACACTGTGTTTGTAAAGTAACTTACAATGGATTCGTTCGCGGCTCAACCAATCATAACCAAGGACCGAAGCCATCAGTTTTATAATGGGATGTAAAACATTTCATAAAATAAAACTTTCAAACTGTTTTCAAACTTGTTGAAATTCCATAACTGGAATGGCAAACATGTATTGATAGATTGATTTAAAAGTTCTCATACAGCTCTAAAACTCAGAGGTGTATTGCCTTGCAAACAGAACTTTAATGTGAATATAATTAGTTTTCTTCCACTATGATTGTAAAACATCTTTTATTACCTTAAGTTCACATGTTAACACATGTTGGGTATTAACACAATTACTTGTAAATTAAAATGACACAGAAGAAGCCAACTTCCTCTTGCCTGTATAGGGTACCTGCCTATTATGATGTAGTGAACGATTTAAAACACCCACTAGTGAAACTAAATACCCATGATTCAGAGGGTTTGGCCTGATAAATGAAGAGGTCAGATTAGTTAAACTGTTAAATAATAAGCATAAAATTAATCAAATACCACACCTCCAAATAAATCACATAACATTTAAATATACGCTGACGCTATTTAAATATATTAAATATATTTAAACATATTTGGCTGATGCTAAAAGCGACTTACAGTGTACTCGAGGTATACAGTTTATCAGTACATGCGAACCCACAACATTTGCTCTGATAACGTAATGCTCTACCAACTAAGCTACAGGAACACTATAACAACATAACGTAACATGACATAACATAACAACACAACACAACACAACTAACAACGAGCTCCTGCTGTGTATTTTTTAAAAATAATATCACTTTGAAAATGTTGCTGCAAAACATGAGCAAACTATGAGCATCAAATTGTGAGAATTGTGCAAATCATAGATGCATTCTTTCAATAATTCTGTTTTTTGAGGGAATATAGTATTGTAAAATCATAAAAGCAGTGCTAATGTGCTTTGAACAAGCAGGGGCTAAAATAGTTTAAAAAGATTCCCTTTGTGGGCTTGTTTGCCATTGAATCATTTGACTTAACTATCGTATAATACTATAATTGTAATAATATTTCTCATATTCTGCTAAATAAACTGCATATTAAACTGCGTTTAGTTACACAACTGTGCTGTTGTGTACTTAACTGTTAGTATAAACACACACAATAAGGTGGCTACATTACTTGCTAATTAATGGTGTGATTTCTGAATGTCTTCCAAACTTCAGACATGACACACTAGTTTATCTCAAGATACATTACTGATATGAACGTCCTGTCACATGCACATCCTAAACCTTCTAAAGTATGAACAGCTGTCCACATACAGCAGCATTTATTTACCACTCATCCACTTCGTTTAAGTATTGGGTATATGTATTATATATAGTGGAGTCAAAATGTCTTCAGCTTCTGTTGTGCAACTTAAAGTAGTAAATTTTTTGACAAAGTTTGTCATCAGCATTTGGGTGAAAGTTAACTAAAAACAATTACAAGTTTGGCAAAAGTTTGTGGACCCCTGATAGCATGATTTGTTTCAAAGAGCATCTTGTGAGATGAATTGTCAGATGAGCTAGACTGAGCTACATTCTGGTGGACTTGATGACCACCATAAAAGCCAACTGACTGTTTTTATTTTATTCATTAAAAATTATGACACTCTTTTTTTAATTGCTCAATTGTGAGAGCGTTTGGGAAGGTCTGATGAACTTGCAAAACACAAATTACATGATTTAAAATATTTAGGTGTGTCTAAAAAAGTCCAAATGTTTTATCCGAATTGCACAGCATTGATGAAGTATATAATTTTTGAGACATGGTATCAACAAATGAAAATGCAAAAATAATGAGAAACAAGTTTTAACAACACTCCCTCCATTTTGCATTGGTTTGACAAACAGAACTTATCATGCTACTGTTTAAGACAACATTTCTGTCAGCCTTGTCTGCTGCTGTGTCTGAAATCACAAACTGTGACATTCTATACTTAATCAGATGAGGTACCTACTTAAAACAATCCATTTTCTATAGTACATATGGGTGCAGTATGCATACCAAATGGTCAACTGGACATCCTCCAGTTGACCATTTGGGCATTTTTCACCATTTTTTGTATACTGAGGTTTCCGACGTACAACTCATTTCCCATAATGATTTTCGCACACTAGTATGAGAGGGAATGCAGGGAACCATGTTTTTAAATGTTTTAACTGCACCAAAGAACTACAGTGTTCACTGTCCTCAGGGAAATCTGCATACAAATTATGCAGTTAGACTTAATTGTCTAACAAGTAGCAACAAAAAAAATGACAATCACTTTATTCAATTTCATTCAATGAAAAAAAACTGTGTCATTAGAACATGTCTTTTGATTCAATAATCCTTTTATTTTTGTCATTTGACCACTCAGGAAAGAGGAATATTGTATCTCATTGTATAATGAGTTAATGCGTAATCTGACTAAATAAATTAGAATAAACATAAGAGGAAAAAAAAGTGTTTCAACACATCTCGCCTTTGAGGTTGTCCTGACAAATGGGCTGACAGAGTATGCATTCAGTATGGTACACTGTACAATGCAGCATGAGGAACCAACAGCAATTAAATAAGACCACAGAGACAAACATAGAGATAAATAAACAGGAATTAACAAATTAGAATAAAAACAATTCAAAACAGCAGTTCTTTGTCCAAATCATTAAAATGATCCTAAATCACATTTAAAAGTGTCCTTGCTGAAAAATGAGGAGGGGGATTCGTGTCCGCTGTCGTACCTTTAGAGATTCCCGGAAACAGCTTCTCCACTTCACAAAATCTTCTAACTCTGAAAGTCTAAATACACTCCTGTGTCATTTTGCATGGCTTTCACATCTACAATATTGTGTTGAACATTTATATCAGTTATCAAGAATTTATGCAGCAGAATCTTCCCATGCTCACACAAGTCTTTTATACATTCCTGCGTAGAATCCAGCTCTACACAATCAGAACTGAAATCATGTTCGCACTGACTCTCTCACTCCCATACGTACACACATACACACCCACTCACAATACAATAAGGCTGAAACAGGTGCTCGTGATACCAGTTAACCAGGTATGACTGTTATGTAGCATGTTCAGTTTGTTACCAACTCATTACAGGAAATTCCTCTTCTCATTGCAATAAACGGGAAACTGCATGAAAACTGCATTCTAGAGAAATCCAAAGCTCTGTCTTTGATGAATGAAATAGTCTCTGTTGAAGACAGCCACGCACACACAGGTTTCCTCCAAGGTTTTCCTCCATCATCAGAGATGCTTGTGGAACTTTCTTTAAGGAACAGTCTTTGATTCCTTTACAACTGGCTTGTTGATTGTGAACTTTCTCTGTTTTAGGAGATATTTTGAAAATTGCAAAGCCTTAGATGTGTAAAGTTTATTTAATTTTCCTTAGATCTGTAACTTTTATTGTTGGCTTTTAATAGCGGAGGTATTGGCTGTCTCAACACCTCACAAGCCTCCTATACAGATTGCAGTATTCAGCTCCATTATCTTGGTGTGTTGGACTGTCAAACTCCATGCCTCTTTAACAGTAAAGGTGAAGCCCTATTTATGTATGTAGAAGAAGACGACTTATCCTTAAACTCAAACACACAAAGCTTAAAGGCTCGTAAATGAGCAGCACATGATGTATTAGTTTTTCTGTGTTTAATGGCTACCATAAAATATGTTAATGGCTCATCTTGAATTTCCTTGACTCCAAAATGGTGTAGGACAAATCTTACCTAAAGACATTTTTTTTTTTAAAACACTTGACCCAAAAATGAAAATTCTATAATCATTTACTCACCCTCATGCCATTTTAAATGTGTAAAAACACAATTCTGTGGAACAAAAACATTTAGAAGATGACTGACGCTGTTCTGGACATTTTGAAGATTGACAGCCCCTGGTCACCATTCACTTTCACAGAGATAAAATGAGCAGGGTATACATTTATCTGTTTTTGCACAATTCAGAAATCACTCATGGGTTTGGAACAGCACAGGGGTGAGTAAATAAATTTTGGGGTGTGACATTCCTTAAAAAAAGAAGTTAGCTTTGGCTCACAGTGCAGGCTACCTTCTTTTACTAATTGTCATAATTAAAGGGACAGTTCCCCCCAAAACATTCTGTCATAATTTTTCTTACCCTCATGTTATTTCCTCTATTAGTGGAACACAAAAGTTTCGGACAGTTGATGCTGTTTTTTTAAAAGTAACAAGAGTAAACAGTGACTCACTCTGTTAGTCACAAACATTGTTGGATGTCCTTTGTGCTCTACGAACAAAAGAACACAACAGGACATGATACTCACGCTACAAAACTTCTTTTGTGCTCACTAAAAAAGCATATCACACTGGTTCCAAGCAACATGAGGGTGGCTAAACAATGACAGAATTTTAAGGACTGTCTCTTTAAGAGCAGATTTTATCATATCAGCTTCATGCTTTGTACATGTTGGCAGCAGTGGCTAGTGCTAACTGCCCATTGGCTGCAACCACGCAGGGTTCCTCCTCTAATAGTCCATTGGGGTCAGCGTGCGGAATGCTGTCATGGTAGCTGCTGAAGCTGATGTTATCTTCCTTCAGCTCAATGGTCCAAAAAGGGGCATTTAGTTTCCGATTCCGATATTCACGATAGGTGTACACGCCTCCGACGAAGCCCATTAGGAGAACGACAACGACAATAATGACGGCCAGAATGATGATGTTAAACTGCGTCCACGACACCACAGTTAGGGCAGAGGCTGTGCTGTTGTGTCCTGCTGAGTCCCCGGAACCAGACCGCAGACTGGGGTGGGTGGTGGTGGTTAATGAAGAGGTAAGGAAGTGAAGAGTGGAAGAAACTGAACTTTTAGATTTTGGGATTTCTGCAGAAGAGTGCTTGATATCTTGTGTTGGGAGGATTCTCACAGCTATAGGAGAAGTCAATGATAAAAAATGGTCAGTGCATTTGCAGAGAAAAAATAAGGATGTTAATGAAATAGATTTACTACTGTTTTTACTGAAAATAACTCACACTATACAATGTAGAGTAAAACAGAGGATTATTTACTGATTTACTACTGCCCAAACAAACTCAGGGTTGCCATACAATCGATTTATACAAACTGATACAAACGGGGAAATAACAACTGTTTATTTCCCCAAGTTGCAAGTGCACTGAACACCTCTATCCATACTCATAATCATTTTCCCAAGGTGAAAATGCTTAGGACGCAATAAAATCATTAAACATTATCTTGACTATGTTTAAGCTTGCATTCAATACTCATGAGTCATTTAGGCAATGAACGGAAACTGCAAAACCCTGGCAACCACGACAACAAGTATACTTGCATACCACGAAAATGACACCATTGTAAGTTTGTATTGATATACAATGTTGTGACACATTGTTTTATCAGATGTCTCTATAAACCAGGAGTTACCAACCATTTGTGCTGACCTCTGATACCCAGCTGATACTCTGATACTTTTACAAATAAAGGAATTCATATATGGGCCTTGTGACAAATTAATTAAAGCAATAGTTCACCCCAACATAAACATTTTCTTGTAATTTACTCACCCATATGCCATCCTAGGTGTATATGCTTTTATTTCTTCAGCTGAACACAATTGGAGTTGTGTAATAATATCTTGGCTCCTTCCAACTTTGTAATGGCATTCAATAGTGCCAGAAATTTTAAAGCTACCAAAAGCACATACATCCATTACAAAACATTGTGAAAACCAATGGGATTCAATGTTATCAATGATGTGAGAATGCTCTTTTTTGGGTGAACTATTGTTTTAAGGCCCATAACCAGCAGGAGGTCCTGCTGAACAGTATAAATTGCATATTTACTAGCACTGTAGTATTCTCTAAATGTTGTTTTAATCCTGTAACATAATCAAACACTTTGAAATATACAGTTTTCTTAATTGCTGTACTAGCTACCAAATAAAAAAAAGATGCAGCACCTAATATTAAGAGGAAATTACTGTATAATATTAGAAAGTAAATCTGTGAGAAAAAGAGACAAGTGTGTGTCAGTTCACATTAATTTTTTACGAAAATACTTCGTAAAAAAAACATTCTAAAATATTATTTCTCTTTGTACTAAAATATTTCTATTTGCATAAAGTTGCTTTGGACATTGTAATAAATGCTATGAAAATTAAAATGGAATTGAATTATTATATTATTTAATATTATTTAATAGCTTAAACATATTACTGAAAACTACAAAAGTGATTGCATGGCCTAGAGAAGTTTTAAACCTATGGATAGAGATACAAATGTGATGGTAAATAAACGACTTGCTGTGAGCCGGAAATTGTAATCCTGAATGAACCATACAGGTGGGTGCAGTGATTGGTTGCTTTACATGCCGAAGGTAGCGTTTAGTTCACATTAGATTTTAACGAAAGCAAGGTTAGTGTGAGTGTTAATGTGTATTTTAACCCTGCACCTGTCCTACCTCTCAGGGTGCAGTTGTGGGCACGGGCGTCCCCTACGTATCCACTTGCGCAGATCTCGCAGTGTGCGCCCGCTGTGTTGTTGATGCACTGATAGCAGCGCCCGGACTCCGGGTGGCAGATCTGTGGGATCGATCCAACGTCCGCGTTCCCGCTGCAGTCGCAGGGCACACACACACCCTCCGATTTAAAGGAGCCATCCGTGCACACGTCGCAAGTCGGGCCAGAAAAGCCAGCATTGCATTTGTCACATACAGGACGCCCGCTGGAATCTGTCGTGAGATCACACAAATCCACACTGCAGTTAGACTGCACAAACAGCAGATCAGTATTTGTATTCTGTAGTCTTTGTTTCTTCCTGGAGAACATATCAATGTTTTATTTTCAGGCACAGCGATCAGTCATTCAAGTGCATGACTCTTCCTAGTGTAGTTCCCACTTCGACCACAAAGTGGCGCCACCGCAACAAATTTTACGTCCGACGTTATTTTCATCATGCTGAAGGGGGCATAAGTATTTGAGAATAGTAGTTATCTACTTTTTCTACTGTCTCTTTTTGTAAAAAACAAGTATAATGGAGGTCCGTGGTACATATAGAATGGTACTAAATGATGTCCATATACTTTATACTTAACACTATTGTTCATATCATATCAGACCACTGTATTCATACAATACTTTAAACATCAAAACATACTATCATATTACTGCAGTACAGATCCAAAATTAAATCAAACGGTATTCAACAAACCCAAAGACACATAACTTAGCTGGGCAGCTCTGAAATATTTATGAAAGGAAAGAACCACACTAAGCAGGATACGTGAATGAGAGAATGTGTTAGCCTGATCAGACTGACTAATGCAGTATTCACTTACTCTCTGACCTACATCCATCTTTCATATTATAGATAATTACTTTTTTATAAATGATATTTAACCATCTGTTCATCTGTCTGTCTATATGCAAAGTACAATATGCAGAGTGTCTGGCTGTGTATTCATATTAATTGTATATGTGACAAATAAAGTCATGAATCTTGTCTTAACTCATCTTATTTATATAACATTTTCTTTTTGAGGATCTCCCCAAAAGGAAGGTTGTGTTAAGGAAGGTAGAAAATGGTCCCCAAAATTCAAGCAGTAGTATACGCATGGGGCAGTTGTAGCCGACTGGTTAGTGAGTCAGGCTTGTAATCAGAAGGTCAGGGTTAAATGCAGAGGTCATGGGTTACCATATCTGACAAATATGTCACTTTCACTTCACTTTCACTCCAGTGCTACAATCATAATACTGCATCACTGCCCTGTTTTCTCAATTGCTGCTGTTACCAGGGCAACCCCTCCCTCCATCTGACTGAAGCAGATCTCCCTCCCCAACACGCCTTACTGTCTGGTGCCATCCACAAATCTGTCAAGGGGAAATCAGAGAGCAATAGGCAGACTGGCGGGCAGTGACAGAAGGAAGTGACCAGAAGGCAGAGGAATTCATTTCGGCTGTCTTCCCATTCCTGTGATGAGACATCATCATCTGTGCCAGCCCCTCACACTAGCTACTGTACATACAGTGTGTCGCAGTAGACGAGGGCTTAACACCTTTAACCTTACACACAGAACTACTCAAAAGAACACAAATGGACAAATCTGTGCTTTTTTTTTTAAGTCAGAAGTGACTAAATAAGCTGTGCGTATTCAATTTTTGCTCATATTATTTTGTGCCAAAACTGTTCATACTGCATGTCAGTTTTTTCATATGTAAACAATTTTAAAAACTGCATACTTAAAATCTTAAATTGCATATTTTAAATCTGTTATGAGAAGGTAGTAAGTCCCTACATCACACGTTCATAGATAATTGTGTGGTGCATGATTTTCATGGTTAAAATTTGGTCTTTAGTCTTTGAGTATGTCATGTGGAACAAAAGTCCACAGCTGCGACAAAGTCGTACTGGCTCATCTCCCTCATTTTCTCTCTCTCCAACAATGACACTCTCCTCTCACCTTTTCCTACAGCTAAGCTCATGTTTTCTGTATGTAAATGTGTGTACAGAATGTTGAATATATATATATATATATATATATATATACACACACACAAACAAGAACACAGATGTTGGAAGACAATGTGTATAGTCTTGGACAAATACACATAGCCAGTAATAGCTCATATTTGACACAGACACACAGACACACAGACACACAGACACACAGACACACAGACACACAGACACACAGACACACAGACACACAGACACACAGACACAGGTTAGGTTAGGGACAATACTGGGTACGCTTATATAACACATCTGAACTTTCAGTAACCTCTCTCTCTCAGTTGTTCTTTCCCCTCAGATTCACTCATTGACTTTCCTCCTCAGGCTGCACTGTACGTAAATGTAAACTGACAACCCAAAGCCACATCACGGTGGCTGTTGCTGTGCAGTGGCGACCAATGGACAGGAAGCTGAGATGTAAACAAGATCTCTGATTGGCTCTTCAGTGCCACACCCACCCACTCACCTGATTACGTACCGACAAATCATTCTAATGCTTATTTACTTTAGGTAACTAGAGCAAAGTCAGGTTACTTATGTAATACAGCTGATAATATTTCAGTTCTGGTGATGATGGCACTGGTCATAGTCTCTACAATACTACACTTAACAATACAATAGTGGCCCTGACCCCATCAACATGTCACAGAGACGAAGCCTCACCGAGATGACAGCTGCCGGTGGAGCTGTCCGATAAGCAGGGACAGGGTGTACAAACATCCGTTAAACCATCGCCATGACGACGATAAAAATTGGGCAGACAATCCTCACAGTTGTGTCCCTGAGTGTTGTCCTGGCAGTCCAAACACACACCTGAGGAAGAGGAAAACATGAGACTTCCTGTAAATAGTCTCTTATGAAAATCATTACATAAGGTTTGGAGTTCGAAAGTAATATCTAAAACAAAGAAGAACCTATATTCAGACTTTAAAGTGTTTTTATGACTGTGAATTTTTGCCACTCCAAAAGAATTTACATCTAAAGAACACTTAACACAAATGTTTAAAATGACATGTACTCAAATGTTTTCACTTGTAAATGTAAACAATTTGTTTACCATATTTGTAAACAAATATAGTATTGCAAACAAAAGGCAACAGACAACAAAATCTTTACCTTTGTGTGATACCTCATTCATGCCAGTAGGTGTTGGAATGCTCAAACAAACAGACTGATGTCTTGATAGGGCCACAGTGTTTAAACTTTTCAGGGAAATTAACATTAAAATGCTAACTCACAGTTGTGTAACAACATTATGCTGGGATAGGAGAAAGTATTCTAATATTTAAAAAAATTATCAAACTTTAAGTGACTTTTTGCCCTTGCCCTGATTGTGCGTAGGTCATATTTTCCCATGATGTTATCTATTGTTTTTGTCTTGTCATTTGTCTAGTTCTGTGTTTGTATATCTTGTGATAACATCACGTCTTCAGTACAATTTTACTTTCATTTTTGTCCCTGAGGAGTTCACCACTGTTCTTGTTTCTTCTTTGATCATTTTAATGACAGTAAATCAATCTGTATGTTACAGTTATTAATTACTCTTCTTGGACAAAGAGAATGCAAACTAACTGGCAAAAGACCAAAGCCTTTGTGTGTTATGCACCACTGATGTACTGAGTCTGATGTACTGGGGGGGATTGGTTTACTTAACCATATATAAGGGAAACAAATTTGTACCCAAAAGTCAGCAAAACCTGACAGATCTAAGCAACATCTTTATTTAGGTACGTCCTCATTTGTAAAATGCTATAAAATATAGTAAATAAAGTCTTTTTTAATTGTTAAAAAAGCAAAAAAAGTGTTCTGTTAGGTTTCTGGGTGAGGGTTAGGTTATATTGTTTACAATTAGCTGTGTATAAAAACAATCAGAAGTCTGTGTTATGTCCTCATTTAGATGAGTAAACGTGTGTGTGTGTGTGTGTGTGTGTGTGTGTGTGTGTGTCGGGTTTTATAGTGTGAGGGTGAGTCTGGAGGTTCTGATTGCGTTTTATGACTGAGGAGGGTTGTAAATCTGACTGTGGCTCTCTGCATCAGGGGAGAGGTTACCAGCTACAGTCTGCACACGCATACACGCGTGCGCGCCAGAAAGACAGATGGGTCTTAGACACACATGCAAGCTTATGCACTTGAACCAGCAGTTGACAAACACATGACATCAGTATACTGAGACGTGTGAAGTGATTTAAGACAAACACGCCTAAACTTCTCGGATGTCAGCAGGTTTGCTTAACAAATACACAAACATGAGCCCTATTCTGATAGGGTGATTCAAACTGAGGTTAATTAAGTCCAGGTTGTCTAGGATACAGGGAGAGAGATGCAGAGCGAGAGAGAGAATGTTGTGCTGAATCCCGCAGTCTCAGATCTGCAGACTCCCAAAAGACTCAAAAGAAGGTGATCAGTTGCATTGACTGCTTTTTATAGTCCTTTTTCAAGCTTGGAAGCTATAGTTCCATTCATTATATTTGCAAGGAAAAGAGCAACCAGTACAAGTGTTCCACAGAAGATGAAGATCTTAACAAAATGAGTTTGAGCAAGTAATTGGCTCAATTAATCCTTTAAAGGAATAGTTCACCAAAAAAATTAAATTCTTTCAAATATAAACGCTATAAATTATAGGAGAATTTTCATTTTTAGGTGAACTATCGTTTTAACAATTATCAACAGCATCTGTGGCATGTTGTGGATTACCACAGGCAACATGTGTGTATGCTTACAATGGAACACTATGGCACAAGCCATGTGAAGGTCATATTTTTGCTCAGGTGCCTACATTTATCAGTAAGTAAATGTTTGATATTTGAGCTATAGTGAGGTGAGACTACTTTTTATAGTGGATGAATTTAAGACATGAGTTGTTTTCAGATGGTGGAGACTTAGTGTAAAAACAGGATGGCTGTGCTGGGTGAGACCGACCTGACTGAGGGTGGCAGTAAGTTGAGTGGTTATTGCACTGGCACAGCTGGCATCCTGTGCTGCTGAAGTGGAAGAATCCGGGGTGGCAGTCATCACACTTGGGCCCGTACACACCCGTTTTACACACACACGTACCTGAACTGCAAGAGATAACAGACATACAAAGAAATACAAACATGAATTAACCCGTGTGATCCATCCTTGAAGACCAGGGTTCGCAACCACAGTTCCACAAAGGTATCAAGAGAGGGTTTGAAGAATGATACATGAATTATTTGCAATAAAACAACAAAAAGATTTATTTTCCAGATATTGTGACTAAATAGTTTATTCATGGTTTAAAGCAACCACCAATAACGTTTGGATAGTTGTTTCCATATAGCATGAAAACAATTGAAAAAAATTAAATTTCTTTAAATAAATGGTGTAAAAACATGTAGGTTGTTAATAAATTAACTGAATTATTGAAAGTTTAGCATGATGTAATACGGTTTTTGTTAATAATATTAGTCAAAGCTGTGTTACTAATAAATCTAACACATTTATATTATTATATTATGGGGCTGGCTAAAAGTCTGTGTTAGGAATCCCAATGTTGAAGAAGATTGTAACTCCTACTCTAAGAGTGTATATATGTCAAAATAGCCTACACATTTACATCAGTGAATGCCTGTGTATTTTGGTTACTAAGATTAGCAGATTAAGCCATTGTGCTTGTGCAGGCAACACAAATTTGAGTCCAGCTTGCGATATTTAATGTGTTCCCTCCTCTTCTCCTTATTATTGACATAAAACAACTAATTGTTATCACTGTGAAACCAGTTTCTTCTCAAACACACCCGGTGGTGGTGGTACCACACCCACCCACCCACCCACCCACCCCACCCACCCCACCCACTCACTCACTCACTCACTCACTCACCCCGCCCACCAACTCACCCACCAACCCCACCCACCCACCCACTCACCCACTCACCCACTCACCCACTCACCCACTCACCCACTCACCCACTCACTCACTCCAGCCCCAAACTGCAGTCATGAACGCTTTAAAGCAGTCTGAATCTTTCATTTATAATTCCACTGCTTCTGCCTGTGGGTGTACATGAGGGACCTGTGGCCCAGACCACATATTAAAAACCATCTGCTGCTTCTGCCCATTTCCTGTAATCGCTCTCTCTCTCTGTCACACACACACGCAATAATTGTGTTTAATGTCAATGTGTTTGTGAAGTTGTCAACCCAAAATCACACTATTCTACCTACTGAAAACCAAATGTTTTGGAAGTGTTACATATGTAGGAAAATCAGACCCCAAAACAAATCAGAGAAAGATCCATTCACAGAACATCTATGTATGTAGAACCAAAATGCCAAAACCATCAACATAACTAAAGACATTAATTAGATGTTCTAGAGTGGTGCTTGTAAGTGCTACTGTTCTGATTGACGTGGTTTCTGAGGGGTTTTAAAAGTGCTGGTGTATGGTTGCTGTGGTCTTCTGGGTGCTGTGGTCTTTTGAGTTACTGTCCTAACTCAAGAGCCCCCATCTGAAATCTCCCCAACATTCCAGTTCCTAGATATGGTTTGGGGCTCTTCTCCAATGTAAATCTATGAGATTCTAAAGTAAATAGTATTTTTAATTTTTACATTTTGATCTTGTGTATATCACTCCTTAAATTAGCAATTTTCCTGATCGGTAAGTCATTTAATAGATATTCCAGCTCTCACCCTTCCTGAGCAGTCATTAGTCGAGTCCCCACACACATACAGCTCCTGCATATCCCTGCCATTACACACACACCCCTGGGTTGTTACATCTGGGGTGAAGGTTATAGTGAGGTGAGGGTTCTCGAGGTTGTGTGATTGGTTCCTGTGTGCAAGTGGGGATAGTGATAGATGAGAGGGCGTGGACAATGGGACTCGTGGGACGGGTTTAAAGTGCTCAGCCATGCTGACAAAATCCCCACCAGCATTGGAGACCCCGAGAAAAACAACAAGAGAGGCAATAACAGAAGCAGAGGCCACAGCAAAAGAGAAATCAGGGATTTGAGAGGAAGCATAGAGCTTTTGAAAGAGAGAAGGGGGGGCATCGGGTGTTTTTAAGCAGTGTTTTTTGATGGTTTGTAGGAAATGACACGTACAGCAGTGGAAACATCAGTGTCATCACCATCCACACACACTGTGGGTGGATTCTCTGAGTAACGTATGGAAATTGTAACTCTGCTATGCTACATAGCTGTCAACCTGCACCTGTATACATTCACAAATAATGATGTCTAGACAATCATTTTCATTATTGTATTATAGTATTTCCAACATTTTCCACATTAAAGAGAATTTTGGAAGGAGTATTTGGTAATAATCATAAAATAACATCACAATGTAAAAATTTAAGTGGTCCTAAAAAATAAACTTTAAGACATTTTCTTAATGCAAATGTTTTCCTTTTGAGTTAAAATATGACCCAGGCATTACATCATGAGATTCGCCTATATATCTATAGACTAGATCTATACACGTTGGTTACCGAAGTTACTACTGTAAAATAATACCCCATAACACAACATATATATATACAAAATATATACAACACAATAATGGATTAAATCTTTGGACAAAATTAAAAAAAGGTTTAAATCTTGCAGCTTTGTTACCCGACATACATCCCATTGAAGTCTGCAGGGAGTCATTAGATACATTTGCGCTTATCGAGCTTGTACAAGTGTGTGTGGGTGGGTGCAGCTATATGTACATGGGCCAATAGACAGGTTGCCATGGTGATGGTTCAGCACTTAAAGCATTCTGGGGAATGAGAGTGAGGTGTGACATATGACCTATCAATCACATTCTCAGGAGAAAAACATGAAGAGAAAAAAATCAAGTAAGCGAGAGAGAGAAAGATCACCACTTTTATTCATCCAGAGAAAATGCTCTTTTTGTGGCAGCTGCAAAACCAAAAAAGACAGTACAGAGCATATAAAGATGTCTGTTTCCCAAACAAACACACAGTCACAGAAAGAGATTATCAAGGTCAGATAGTGATCAATCACACCCAGTCTAACACCCTACCATTGCATTCACATTGACTAGCAGACAGCCCTCTTGTCTCTTTCTCTCTGGGCTACAGACAGTTCTATAAAGCCAGCTGTTGATACTATTCATTAGTGTGGGACATTCAGCGTTTGTGTAAACAGAAAACAGGGCGTCGTTTTGTAGCAGTTAGAATCATGATGCTAATCTAAATGGATCAACCCCAGTTCCAGATTCAAAGACCCCATAAAGACCCAGAAAAAGACAGAAAAAGACAGAAAAACAGCGCTATGTGTTATGAAAACACCCTAATGTATCTGGTAAATGTGGATTAAAAAAAAAGTTATTTGTTATTTGTGGGCAGATAAGACACTAAAAATAAGGCTGGCAAAACATGTGGGTTATTTGGTGTCATAATATCAGTAAAACAACCTGTCCTACCATTAGCTATATCTGAACAGTTTGTGCAATGTATGATTTAAAATGCATAAAAGTTGATTATGATACATATACATAATAATATATATATTAATAATTAACTTTTAATATTATAATATATATATATATATAAATATATATATATAAAATAGCAGTGTACCATAAAGTTTTTGTACCATAAAGTAAATATATAAACTGGTTTCATACTGTACTACTGTATGGTAAAATACTATCATTGTGTATATATCTGTACTATCCTTGTACTAAATTTAATTTATGCTGATTTATTTAAAATAAAAAATTATCAATCATAAATCATTAATTTCAGTACCAGAGTAAGATACATACTATAATACATTAATAGATATAATACATTAATTAATTAATTTTGGGGGGAAATATGACCTGAACAGCCTTCTGGTCTTACTAAAATAATGCCATGTTGGTTCCTGTACTCCCCATTCACTGAAAAAGGTCGAACACCTCCTAACACAACATACACTTTTCCACAGGCAAAACAATGATGCACAAACCCAATGACATCAGTCGACCCAGCCATATTTTTAACCCAAGCAAACTAATGCACTCAAATGCTGCAGGCTTGACACATAATATATCATAATAATATCACCAGGAGCTTCCTAAATCATTTGGATTGACTGTTTGTGTGTGTATGAGTGTGTGTTCGGTGAGGAAACCATGTTGAGCAGGCAGCACTAGCAGAAACCTCATTAATGTTTCAGAAGCCCTGGGGCAGATCAGCTGCATATTAACTAGGTCAGTGTTACACAACGACTGGACCCCTAATCTCTCTCTCCCTCTCTCACCATGGAGATGCCAGCATCATTGTTTTCCTTGCATCCTTCACAGCCATGACAACCATGGAACTAGGGTGCTATAAAGCCTGCCTGCTGCTTTAACAGTGATCGACTTAGATGTTTTAGGGGGAGAACACATGAAAGATCTGGTTTCTTAGCAACTGACTTTCATGGCATCATGCTTTATTGACTATCCAAACCACAGGGACTTTACATATCTGGTACGTTGTTCAGCATGTTGTTACGGTGGACTGATAGGGGTTTTTAAATTGCCTATGACAATACTGATATCTAGAGAGCAGGATGGTCGCCGATGGCTGATATAATACTGATAAATACATAATACAATTTAATAATATCACAAAATTGCTGAAAAATTAAGTGTAGACATTCTTGGACAGGGGCCTCAAACATATCGTCTGAACATAAAGTTCAGTTTTTGATGTGGCTGTTAGGATATGCTAATATAGGTCTTGGCAATACACACTGAATGCAACTAGGTTATTATAATTTCCCTGTGGAGCTCTTTAAGTATGAAGACAGTAGAACACTAGCCTGTGATTTCCAAATATAACTGCAACCTACCATATTCAGACAGTACACCAGCCTCCCAGACACTGTATTAATATTATTATTATTGTTGTTTGAGGCGTCACAAAACCACACAACATCAAGGTTTTAATTAAAAAAAAGATTTAAAATATAGTGGCCTATCTGAGTACTGAGCAGGACAATCTATGTTGTGCTATGAGGATAGAAGCTTGCTTTCATGAGGTTTTTTTGAGAAGCTGTGTGGGGGATCATAAAACATGACCTTCATAATGTAAAGCTTAATGAGCTTCTCTCTTTCTACAGATATTGCCTCTTTCATCTCACTTTCAAAATTTTGTCAGATGCAATTTAAATTCCAGACCAAACTGGCCATTTGTCTCTGAAGAAATGTCCAAACTTGGGTTTAATTATGGATTTGTTAATTGGCCCTAAGCGCCAAAACAAAGCCAAATCTTGTACCAAAACAAAGCTGGAATCACTGCAGTCTGCTCCCTGCAGGGAATGTAATTTAATGTCATTATGCTCAATCTGGCAACATTTAGCCTCTCTGTAAAGATAGTACATTTATCATTAAACAATTAAAGCACTGCAGAAATATACAAACAGGCAAAATACTTTCAGAAGTATGACCTAAAACAAAGTGTGACCTAAGGTTGTGAGTAAGAGGGACAATATGAGATAGCTAAGATGTATCAGTTTAGTTATCTGATGTGTGTGTGCGTGAGAGTTTACTTTAGCTACACTGTCCCCAAAACAATTTTGGTGATGTCAGAGGGTGTCCTTAGAGGCAAAATGATCAATGAATAAATTAATCAGATACCCCATATGTGGGTCCTTTTATTATATATCTTTGGGTTCTCTAATTCTAAATACTGAGATGAATAGATTTCTTTAGAAGTCACTAAGATTAATACCCAAAATCCTTTGCTACACTTTGTACCAATTTCTGCATTCATGATAAGGATTAGGATACACTTCATGCTAACAAGTTCTATGTGCCTAAAATACTCATATATCATTTGATCATGCTGACAATCTACAAAATGATTTTAATTTCCAGAAGGCGTCAGACAATAAAAGCATTATCATGATTCTGATTAACACACATGGATTTACTCACAATGCCCCTCACCTGTCACAGTGTGGGCTGACTGCGCCAAAAGAGTCGCATGCACAGGGCAGGCAGCCGATGGTGCCATTGGTGAAGTGATCCTCTTCACACTCCTCACACTGCAGTCCAGTGTAGCCTGGCATACAGTCACACTGACCCGTCTCATGGTCACACTCGTCCGGGTCCGACACACCTTCACCACTGCAGTTACACACCAGCTCTTCAGAAAAGACACAGAGAAAGAGCCCAATATGAGTTTTTCACAACCAAAGAATGGTGAAAGTTCATCAGAAATGTATATTTAACACAGACAAGGTCAACCCGAATATCTGATATGATTAATATTAATGGCTTAAATCAATTTAATATTATTTTTCAACCTTTTATGTTTTTTAATGTAACCCCCACAGCCCCCATCAGTAAGACTCAAGGCTTCAGTGATGGCAAACCTGAAATGTGTTTCTTCAAAGACATATCATATCATTTATATTTATATTATTAAGATCAATACAAAAAAAATCAAAAACAAGCAATGCTGCAGGTGAAAAGCAGATTGCATGTATTTTCTAAACCACCAAGGCAAGTGTTTTCTTGCCTTTACAAGTGATTTAAAACAATCCTTTTATTGATTTATCATTTAATCTATAAATCTATTGCCTATTCAATAGGTTCAACAATCCCCCCCGAATCCCTGGTTAGACATCACTGGTTTACATCTCTACAACCAATGGAGAAACTCATGGTGAGTGGTCAACTCTGAATCACAATATTAAACATAAAGACCTTTAATGCAGCACTTTTGCTCTTCAGGAAAATTTCTCCCTCAT
The DNA here is from genome assembly GCA_036877525.1 of Chromobotia macracanthus. Lineage (NCBI taxonomy): Eukaryota > Metazoa > Chordata > Actinopteri > Cypriniformes > Botiidae > Chromobotia > Chromobotia macracanthus. The sequence continues at coordinate 9,924,538 of JAZGTH010000004.1, read as the reverse complement.
ATTCGCTTTGCATTCCCCTGCTCCATCATGCTGGTTTCTGCCAGCTACAATGAACGACTCCCTCCGGCCTGATTCTGTGATAGCTCATTAAGCTGATATCAGCCTGCCGGAGTGCAGATATTTAGTATTCCAGAGAGGATGTAAAACAACAGAGGAAGAACGCAAGCTATGTGGTGAGATCAGAGATGAAAATTCCAGCTGCTAGGAATAACGGAAGCTTGTGTAATTACAAATCTATAACAACTGCAATTTTTACCAATTGCAGGACTTGAACCTGCTTGTCCCCACGAGCAGCCCAGCTCCTACGATTGCTAATTTTTTCAAAGAGTGATATCAAAACCCTACCTGATAATCTGCATCTCTCTGTATTGCCTGCATGATACGATCTGTAATTCTTTTGTAGATGCTGCTGTCAAATGTGTTTGATCTCAAAACAAAGTGGGCTATATTTGTAAAAATGGAAATTCGAAAAGGCACATTTGAATCGATCTTTCATGTAATTCATGTTTTTATTTAGTAGCCTTTGTTCATCTGCTTGTGCCCAACACAACATCTTTTTCTACAGAGAGAGGGCTTTATTTTCCTTCACAAGGCCATTTAGTTCAAAGAATAAAAATCAAAGCCAGACAAGAGGTTAATCATTATTTAACCACCACAAAACCCCAGCAGCAGCAGCATCTCTATAATATATCAATAATATAAAACCTTATGCTAACATGTTAACAAATGCTTTCTCTGCAGGGGCATAAAGCATAAAACTGAAGACACTGCACACAGCAGTGATCTATGTTAAAAGTCACGTGTCTATTCTCAAATCTCTTACACGTCCATCCCCAAGAACCCATTTCACCAGATTTACTGCTGTAGGTCACCCAGAGGGGCACCTGCTGAAGGGATAAACATCATTTGTATGCACAGACAGAGGCACCTTCTAAAGCAGAGAGCTGTGGAGGATGTATGTAAACACCTTCTGCCCCTGGGGGGAGGTGGGGGGGTTCTGTGGAGGGTGTGGATAAGAGGCTTACAGGTCCCAGTCTGACAGATTAGACATACATCCATGTAAATGAGCCTGCCGATGAGACTGGTCTATTTATGAGGATATTATGAGGACTATATTATAAGAATATTAAATATGACAATGCGATTACAATCAAACTCTCCGAGGTGATGAAGCTTTGATGTGAGGTTAATTTGATTCAGCTTCATTGACTTGGAGGGATAAATAAAAGGCAAGCAAATAAAAAAAATACAGAAATGATTTAAGCGAATTTTACACAACTGTTGAGATACTGTCCACATAAAATTTCACTGTATTTTACATTTTCTCTTATTATATTAAACTCATATTAAACTCCTGAAGCCTTTTTTGGGGGGGGAAATTATGAATTATGCACATATTTCCCCCATGTTTTAATCGCTGTAACATTAAAAGACCTTTTTAATGTTGATTTTTAAAAAAATCATGTATAACAGTATCGTTTGACTACACCAAATTAAAAATGACTATATTATGGTACAAAAATTATCATTGTAATGAGAGTAAATCCTGTAAACAATAGTACAATAATTATAAGAAGAAGAATAGTTAAAAGAAAACTGCATTACAGTAATAAGAATTGTGGAATAAGAAATGTGCTTATTGTCACAAAAAAAAATCTCAATAATCCTTCATGTGCATTTCATTTTCTTGATGCAAACTACAATCTGTTTTTTTTTTATTTTGAATAATAGTAAAATATAACCTGAATATTGACAGGTTTCTTGAGATTCACGCCTTTATTTGAATGCCACCATACACTGTTCAACATTAGGCATGAATTTGAAAACCTGGCTGTCAGACAACAAAAGAAATAACACATGACAAAGGTGCCTGGCGCATGCGTGTTGAGGAATCCTTATCGCTCAATGTGAAATACTGTATCCATGAAAATGTTTCAAAATTCCATTGGAGGCAAACAAATTCCACCATCCATTAGCTTTACTGGGAATGACACAGTGATAGAGACAGCAGGGGGTAAAGCGAGTTCACTGTGCCATCTAACACACAGCTGCTGGGATGTGGGTCATACTCACCTCTAAAATCAAATATACCATGTAAGACATTTGTCTGTTTCTTTGGAACACTTTTGGTTCTGCAGTCACATGCCCCTCTAGCTAATATCTCCTATACATGGTAACACACAAGGAAAACTGCTTTTCACTTTGCATAGAAAATGGAGTGGGCTCATTAATAACTATGAATGTAAAAAGGCTGAGTAAAATAAACTGAGTAGAGTTCTCAAATGAGAGTCAGCCACAACTCAATTAATTCTGGTGAGCTAGTTGTCACACTCAAACATTGTCACTGGGGCTACATCTCAGTAACTCTACGGTTTCAGTCCAATTTCACAATGCTACAGCTGCTTTCACACTTAGTTCTAAAGTGTTCTCAATTTGAATCATTTTTATGAATTTTACTGCCTAGACTAAAATTTGGAATCATCATGTTTAAGCAGAGAACAAAAAAACAATCACACTAACATACAGTAAGATAGTATGTCAACTGTATTTCATTGGTGTTCTTGTAGCTCAAATGGTAACGCATGGCTGGAGCCATGTTAAGGTCATGGGTTAAATTTCCAGGGAAAACATGAATTGCTCAAATAGGATTTTGAATGACCTGTAAAATTCTTTGGATACAAGTGTCTGTCAAACGCATAAATGTAAATGATTGTGTTCACAGGATACAGGCAATTATATATAATGTCAGGTCAGGGACTCAGTCAAAAAGGTGGCCCTGCAAAAGGTTAACATACGTTCAATACATTCTATTTTCTTTTTTGCCAAGTAACTGATAGAAACTGTCATTGATTTTTTTTGACTCCAAGACTTCAAAATGTGTGCCAATACAGAACCTAACATTCATAAATAAACCATCCCTTGAGTAATAGTCACTAGGGTAAACAGTGGGACAACTAGCCCCTAGCTTATCCACTCTTGATTTCTAGCTTTCTGATGTCTAACATTTTTATGGACCGGTAGAATATCTCCAAAGACCATTCATAGTACTTCCTGTCTCCTAATAAAGGCTGAATTAGACACTTAAAAAATGGTGTTTTGGCTTTTGTGATCTTTGTCTCAAGATTAGAGCATCAGCCATCAGGAACAATAGCTATGGAACATTTAAACATATTTTGGTGTTTCTTCCTAAAAATTATTTTTCGTCATTTGGGTTGGGTCTGGTTGAAGATCAATGCGAGAAGGCTAATTTAGCTTAAAGGCTCTTAGGTTAAAACAGACCCTTGAGCTTTATTGCCTTCTTTGTCCTGTTGTTCTATTAAATATGAATTAAAAGTATATACGTAGTGTAAATTCATGGGGGGTTAATGTCCTTATTTGTTATTCTGGTGATTTAGCATTATTATGGAAAAGCAGGTCAAGTCTATCAAGTCTAAGATTTGCCATAAGAACAGCTGATGCACCCAAACAACTATTTAATGTAAACAGAAGGTTTATCTACATTTCACTCTAATTAACAGTCTGACATATTTCTTTCCCAGATGCACACAATAGAAAGATCTAGGCCTATCCTTCTTACCAGCTTAGATTACTTGATAAAAAATATTCTATTAAGAACGTTAACAATCACATCTGGTTCTTAGGGTAAAATAGTAAATGCACTTGCTCCTTGTAAGTCGCTTTGCATAAAAGCGTCTGCTAAATGAATAAATGTAAATAAATGTAAATATTGACTTATTTAACCCACAGATCCTAAATTCCTTCATACTGAAGAGGGAAAGTCAGGACACATAGACAAGCGACTACAGCTAAGACAAACACCCTTCAGCTCAATCAATAGAAACCTATATAATTATAATAAGATTGACCTCACTCCACAGCAGTGAATAGACATTTAACTACTATTAGTCATCAGTATCTAATGAATAAGAGACCCTGTTGCATCACAAGCCATGCAAATAAAATAAAGGTCAAGTTTTATTATGAATCAATATATCTGGACAGACAGAAGATAGAGACTACGAGAGAATGTGGGGGGAAATGTGCTATTGATCGATCCCTCATCAATATATCATGTTGTATGGCTATGACTGCTAATGAAGTGATTCTTGGAGGCAGACGGCAGACTGCAGCTTAACGCGTGCAGGAATAATGGCCGGTACGGTAAGGATTAAAGTGACAGATCAGAAAGCAGACAACGGAAAATGCCTGATGATACAGTATAACGATATTCAAATTAATTTTTATATTATATCTATCGTATACGTATATAACGTAGCAAATATGTATATATGTAACATACTGACTGTGTATGTGTGTAGTATATATACACACATTAAATAATACACAAACATTAGATAGATAGATAGATAGATAGATAGATAGATAGATAGATAGATAGATAGATAGATAGATAGATAGATGCACTTTTTATTCAGTTTTGCATTTTAACTCACCTTGAGAATTGTCAGTGGTTGTGCTAACCTCGGGCACGACGTCTGATCTCTCTGCTTTATTATCAGACATCTGCGATGTTCTCATCAGTGGTTCAGCAGAGCTCAGCTTTCTCCGATTAAAGGTGCCCGTATAGATGAGGTTAGGCAAAGATGTGGTGGTGGGGTGCGTTGTTGGTGGCTCAATGGTGGTGGCTGCCGGTGCGGCGACATGTCTCGCTTTTCTGGCGTATGCGGCCGTGGGCGCTGGTGTTAATGCGACAATACCGAGCCGGTACCCTGGAAACCCGTTAGCGCTTGTATTGAGACGCTCTTGAGCGACTTCACGAGATTTCCTTATCAAAGGCAACGCATCGTAAGAATGCGTCGCCTCGGATAAACCCATGCACACAAACACGATGAATGGGAAAGCCGGAGATGTAAACATCATTAAGACGAGCCACCACGTAGTAATAATTTCAACGCTCCATGGAAACCTCCTCGAAATGGACTTTGCAAGGCCTCTGTCCTCCAATTTCCATCGGGTTATTCCAAACCAGGTGGTTTCCGAGCCGCCCCGATGTTGCCTACTCCACCATATCCGAGTGAGATCCCTATTTCCTCAATGGCTATACACGGACTGCAAGGTGTATGATCCGCACCGACCCGTAGTAGTAACGAAGCACATTAGAGTGACACACTTACCGGCCAATCAGAACACAGGACAGTTTAACGCTGTCGTCTGAAATGTTGTTTTTCTCTCCGCTTGAAAGACGGTGAGAACTACGATTGGCTAAAATCAGGTGCATCGAAACCTCTTGTTAATCTTTGGCTGGTTCATGCAGTCAGGCGATCATTAAAATATTTTCACTGCTGCTTTTACAGCCGATTGTTAAAGCAAAAGGCAAAATGGTTTTTAAACAGTTTTAACCGTAATCGTAAGAACAAAACAATAATGCAGAGATTTCTTTCCACAGTATATCAATCAATGTATTGTGTTCCATTGATTTAATAATTCATGCACTATTGCTATATAAACAATGTTTGTCTAAAGGGTCTAATGCAGAAAACCGCACTTCAAGGATAAATACGCCTTTTTATTATTGTTTATTATTTTTTAATCTGCACAGCTTTATTGGTGGGGTGTCTTGGGGGGGTCCTTTTTGGTTGAATTTCTCTTCCAGTATCATGAGTAAAGTCTCTCGTCATTAGCAGCAGCGCCATCTTCTGGTTGTGAAAAAGATTGACGTACAACTCTGCAAATTCTGAGAATTGATCCTGCCATGTCTTAAGGTCAGCCTTTTCTATTAAAATAATCAACTCTGCTTCTAATAATTTCCAGACTGTGGTTCTGTTTTAAAATGTAGTGTTAGGTGATGTTCAGACCTTCTTTATTTTGCATTGTTTTTACATAATTGAAATTGATCTTTTTCTATGAAGATTCATAAACAGAATTTTATGATGGATTTGCAATCTGCCGTTCTGTGCAGCAAATTTCTGAGGTTTGCATGCCTATCAAATGTGACTCTTTTTAAAAGGAAAACAATACCCAAAAACAAATAAATAATAGTATCTTGAACATTACAAGTCTCTATTTGTTTTCTTCACATTCCTGCTGTTTTGAAACCTCATGAACGTAAAGGTCAACATCCATATGGGCATTTCATGCCTGTGTGAGGAAACACGTGGGGCTTAATAAGTGAGCTGTGACAGTGTACACAGGAAGATGTGTTCAGTTAACTGGAAGAAAACCCTATATAGGCTACTCATGGTTATATTAATTACAACATTTATACTACAACATTATTAGACCTTTCAATTTACATTGAAATATTTTTTCTACCTTTAAATTTCGGATAGCTTTCCTCTTCCTCCTGCTCTCCATAATGTACAATAATTCTTGGAAATACTGTAGTTAAACTGTACTTTTTATGTGGCAATTGAAACTATAGGTAAACAGTAGCAGTGATTCAAAAAAAGGGGTGCATTAAGGCAAGGGCATTTGAAAAGCCATGATTACTTCCTGAAGAATGTTGAATATCTGTGTCCCTGATTGAAAACTGATTTTTAAATAATTTAGCAGATATTCATATCTAGTTACAAAAGTTGTTTTTAAGACTTGTTGTGGCTATTGTAATGAACTAACTACATCTTGAATCCCAGATGCCAAGATTATACAGTTATGCACAATATATAAACAGCAGCACCTGCTGGAACACAGTGCTGTTTCTCAGAATGCTGGTGTGTAATTGGCTTGGGTCAACAAGTGTACACAGTCTGTTATGCTCTGTGTAGACTGTGTAGACACACTGTCAGTTACTGTCAATTACATAGAGACATGCGTGCCAATACACACCTATTGTTTATCTTTTGATGTCTGATAGTTTTAATTGTTTATTCTTTTAATGTTTACTTAGCCTTTGTTTATTACTGTCATCAGATGTTGACATTTGTTCCACGTGAGTATACTTCAGTGTCAGTCCCCCTGAAGCAATCTGAGAGAGAGAGAGATTCTAGGGGGTACATCTTACTTTCTAGGGGTAAAATGTAGTTATGCTTATTGGGGTGTATTGATCTGTGGGCCTTGAGAGTAAGACAGCTTTCATGCTTGCCATGATATCACGCCAACCTTATAGCCACGCCCCCTCTTGTTGTCATCGAATCAGCGCCGACTATTATCGCCGAGTTGTTCCGGAAACGTCATCCGGAATCTGGTGACTGAAGATTACGTGGTGAAGTTAGTTAGCCTTGAGCTAACCCAACAGAAAGAGCGCGTATATATGTAACGTTATATAGGATATTCCCGAAGAAACATTTGAATTAAACGTGAATTTCCAATGCAATTAACACCAGTTCTGTCAGAGTTTATGGAGTTTCCACGGTAGGTTCATGTTTGTCGGGTTTAGTAAGGGAGATGCACAAAAGCTAACATTAGCTAGCTGTGTTTACATGTTGTGTCTTATTTCTCGGTAGTGCGATTTAATTGACAATATAAGAGATGCGCTTGCACTGTCAGCATGTGATGGATGAATCGTTTTGGCATCAAGTTTATGTGTCACGATCACGTCTGATACTGGCTAAATTACAACAATGTAACATGCCAAGCAATGTAAACAAAGTCTCTTTGGTCATCTAGTTCATTCTAAAGCATTTGGAAATTTAGGGTGTCGTTTTATCAGCTGGAATTTGTATTTAATTTTACTTGTCTGTGGTTTGCTTAAAGACGAGGTAAGCCAAGTTAAAGGTTTTTATTTCAATGTAGCTGTATTTTAATGGGTTGCTTAAAGCTATGTTTATATGAATGATATAAAAACTAGATGTCAGATTCGCCTTCATATTGACCATCCATTAAGAGAAAGTTACGTGTACTGGTAAAGTAGCTTTCTTGTACTGCACTCTCATTTTGTTCGGAAGACTGTATTTCAACATATCAATGTTGTGTACATGTCAGACTTTGAATTTGTTTGACCATTAAAACATGAGATCCACTGAATTCCAGTTAGAGGGTCCTGATGTTGTGATTGTGTGGTCCTCTGTAGAATGAAAGCAGAAGGAAGTGACACCAGAACGAGATTGTCATATTCAGTGAACATAAGCTATTAAGCATTATGAAGACCTTAAAGCTTCTCATGAAACTCAAGACAATTGAATAGACTTTCAAACAATTATTTCACACACACATACATAAGTGGTACACTTCAGAGATGTTTGCGAAGCTGAAGAAGAAGCTGGCAGAAGAAGCAGCCACTGCCCCTCGTACGGGTCGCATTCCTCGATCAATGAGCAAAGAATCCATCACTTCTGTGGGAGCAGATTCAGGAGATGATTTTGTAAGTACACATCTTGCTTTCTGTTGTTATTGTATACCATCATTTTTCAGACATATTTGTCAGCTTCTTTGATCTCATATCCTCATGCATTCACAAATCGGTTGCTTGAAGAAAGGTATTTTTCAAAATCTGTAGCAGGTGTATAATCCACAAATTATACACCACAAATTATTCTAGTGGTTAGGACATGGCAATGTGATATGTTGATATTTGGGTGGTATTTTATGTTTAATCAACAGGTATTCAAAACAGTGATTACTGTATTACAAGTTTACTTTTGTCCAGAGATTACATAGAATTCTTCCTGTTATACACCGCAAATTTCACATAAACTACAGGCTTTTACATATGGACATAATATGCATAAATACATTGCCTTTTACAAAATCAGCATGGCCCCAATAAAAAAAACATGGTAGTAACTTCTGATTTAAGTAACTGTTGCTTTGTATGTCAATATCCAATTAAGAGGGAATGATTGTGTAGTGTGTGGGTTATTTAGTTTATAGAACAACAAAGCAAAATATTTTCAGATAGCTGTGCTCTCTAATAATAAGAGAACTGCTGCTGGGGAAACCAGTGGAGCATAAATCCAGTGTTAATACCACTTGTTTAGACACACCAGTGTAACCTGAAACTCTTGTTCCCAGTTGATGACAGACACATACAGGGTCAGGTTGTCTTAGCCCTAAATAATTTACATCGGAGGCTTGAAAGACGCACAGAAATATCACTAATGGCTCAAAATCAAAGCCTTCCCTTATTTGTCATAACTTGTCATATTATGTCTCATTTTTAATATTAAATTGCATGCAGTTTTTATTTTGTGCTGTTGAACTTGAAAAACAGGTGCTACAAAAGGCTTTTCACAGCGATGCCCCAAAGAACCATTCAGTCAGAAATTCTTAAAAGAACCATTTCTTTCTTATCTTTTTCTAGTTTAAAGGAAAAATGGAACCTTTTTTTAAAGAATGAAATATGGATAAACATTATTTGTTCTGTAGTTATGCCACTGATTAGGTAGATCTTAATATGTGGTGGTGGTGGTGATGATGATGATGAGGGTGAATGTGTCTTCATCTGTATCATTCACTCTCAGGCATCTGATGGCAGCAGCTCCAGAGATGATGTGTCATCTCAGATCCAGCGCAGAAACGATCAGATACGAAAGCTGGAGGCCAAACTCTCAGGTATCACACACAACACAGTGAAACCCACGTATACACAACGAGAGAGAGAGAGAGAGAGATGTGAATGACAGAAGGAATTAGAGACATGAAAGGCCAATGTGATGATTGCTTTACTAAGGCAAAGGAAATCAGTAAGAAGAGAGAAGGATTAAGGACAGGCTGGTACTTTTCACCTACCACAGTCTGCATTCAACCACCTTTAGACTTTATACATTGTGCCACTGTGGAAATGTATAAAGCACATAGTATTTGACAGATTTGCCCCATTTGGTTTGCCCCATTTCATCGCAAAGCAAATGACTCTTTTGTAAACGCCTGGAGAAACCAGCATAAATAATAGATACCTGGCACTCAGTTTTATCCTGCCATGGTATGCAGTTACATAGCCTGATCTAGAAAACTCCTTTAACCCTAAACAAGCTGTAGTAGATAAATTGATTGTATAATGGGCAAGATTAGGTCAAAGGTCAGCAGTGAAAGGTAGTCACTCTACAGCTTTAAAGTCAGTCTGGTTTTCTCATCTCCGGAAACATTCTGTTTTTCCCTTCATTTGTTTATCTTCTCAATCATGTTTATCCCTTTGTTTTCTCCCCCCCTTGTTTTTGTCCCTCCTCCCACCGTACCCATAACCCCATGCTCCTGTGCCTTCCTCCGGCCGTGTGTGTATGTCGGTATCTCATTTCCCAACCCTAGACTACGCTGAGCAGCTTCGGCTAATGCAGAAGACCAAGGAGAAGCTTGAGGTTGCATTAGAGAAGTATCAGGATTGTACGTACTGTTCTTTTCCTCCCATTTTCACCTTTTCCTCTCTTTGTTAGCTTTCTGCCCACTATGTTTCCCATTTGTTTGTCTGATGCTCTTACACAAAAAACACAGACACCTTATGTTTGGCCACTTATAATGAACTCACAGATGTTTTTGGTTCTTCATAAAAAAAACATTGTTTATAGTTTAAAGACAATACATTTTAATTGTATGCCATTTATAACAGATACCTTAACCTCTTGTTTTGGAGTTTGCCAGTACTGAAACCATATTGGGACCATTCCTTCAGGGTTTCAGAAGTGTAATCCATAATTGCTTTAAATGTCACTCTATTTACATCATCCTTTATTAGCATACATATTTTGTTATTAGCCTGTGATGTAATAGTGAGGTTTACTTGAGCTCTATTTTTAGCAAGTGTAAATTGTATTTATAACAATACGTATTGTTGTTGTATATAACGGTATACCTAATATATACGCACCTACTATAAAAAAAGACAATGATTATATGTAATTAATCATAGATGCATGTACTAACAATCTTCCCCACAGCTCTGCAACCATGGACACCTAAAAAACATTTTCTTTTCTCTTTCATGAACATTTGTTTGCTGGGCTCCATTGATAATTTTTTTCTCCTCATTAAGGTTCAAATAAAAAAATCACAATTAACCACATCAAGTTAAAATGCAGCACTAACAACTGACTAACAAATTCAGGCTTTTATTCTAGGCTTACACAAATCAAGGATATTTCAAATCTAGACTAAAAAATACAGGCTTCATATTTCTGCTTTTTAATTCTGGCTCATTTATGCAAGTCATTTTAAACTATTTACTGTTAACACATTTGCTTTCTGTTTATACTCGCTGAGGAGTGAGTTTAAATCATTGTGTGTTGTAATCGACAGCATTGCACTAATTTAGTCTTAAGACATCAGGTTGACAATAACTTGGAATATTCTTTCAAGGAGCAAATCTGAGCTATAACTAAGTGACTGAAATGTTTATCTTGTTTTTTCTACATTTAGCCTCCATGCGGAAACTTCAGGACCAGAATGAGACTTTCCAGGCTAACAGAGCCAAGATGGCAGAAGGCATGGCCTTAGCCTTGGAGAAGAAGGACCAAGAGTGGATGGAAAAGGTTGCTGCACTGGAGCAGGTAAAAATGTTTTAAAGCAAAAACATGGCATGATGGTTAAAGAACTGGGCTTTTACTAGAAGATTGTAGGTTTGATTCCCACAAGGGATGATCCATCAGTCACTTTTGGATGCTTGGATTTCACTTCAGAATGTGCTTACCTGCTTAAGACTAGTTTCTGTTTTAAAATACTGGGTCTTTATTTTAAGACCCAGACCTGATCTGAAAATCTGTTTTATTATCTTTCTCTTGATTAGGAGAAGGTGTCGCTGGCTGCTCGGCTTGAAGAGATGACTGAGCAGAGTTTAAGTCTTTTTCAGAAGAGAGATGACCTGGATGAGCTAGAGGGCTTTCAGCAGCAGGAACTGGCCAAAGTCAAACACATGGTCAGTACAGTCCTAAAAAAACAGTTCACCCAACAATTCTCTCATTGTGTACTTGCCCTCATGTTGTTCCGAAACCCTTTACGATCTTTCAGTTGCTGAGGCGAGAGGAACAGCTTAGTCAGCGCGAGAAGGAGCTGAAATTGAGAGGAGAGGAGCTGAACATAGCAAGACTGAGCCTGAGTCAAACCCAAGACAAGCTGTACGAGCTGGGAGAGGAGCATGAAGAGACATGCCAGCTCAACTCTCAGCTACAGGCCCAAAGGTAACAGCACTTACACTTCACCACAGTCAGATCAAGAGCGAAAATCAACAAAAATCATGATGGTCTTTTTAAAAGCAATCAGTATTCAGATTGTTATTTGTTGAAACATTTCGTTGCTGAACATTTACGCTATCCCTCTCTCTTTCTCTCATTCTCTATCTCTTTCTGTGTTTCAGGGACGAGTTGCTGAGTGAGAAAGCAGAGGCTGAGAAGAGGATAGTGGATCTGGAGAAGAGAGAGCAGGAGTTAAAACAGCTGATCCAGCAGGTGTCAGAGGATTTCCAGAAGGTGAGAGCTCTACAGATGTGCCTCAGGTCAGATGAGACTGTCGGAAGGGGAAAAAAAATCAATATTCACAGGGTTTTGAGTGCTTTAATTATAGCCCGTGGAGCTGGTTTTAATCTTCTGTGTGTCTTTCAGGCACAGATTGATTTGAAATCATTGGAGAAGTCAATGGAGCATCTCCAGTCTGAATATCACAAACTGAAACTACAACATGAGCAGCACAAGAACAAGGTCTGATCATTTCACTGCGACCCTCAATGCTGTCCTGATGTTGTGTTATGCCTTTATTGACTTGTGTCTTCATTAGGTTATATTAGATTAGAAGATATCAAAACTTCTCGCTATATAAAGCAATAGCTCTGTATGTGAATGAACAAAGATTCCTACTCATATAGTAGCAGCTACACTTTTTACTTCCTGTTCTGCATAATATTGTTGCTGACAATATTTAATTTCTCATGTTGATGTAACTCCTCATGCTGTACTCTGATTGGTCAGGCTGCAGTGACGGAGGAGGAGCGAGAGCGTGTATTGGCTGAACTGCAGGAGAAGGCTGGGTCTTTAGAGAGGAGACTAGAGGCCAACTTCTCTCAGGACGAACACCTGCAGGAACTGCTTAAAGAGGTCTGAGGACACACACATGTACATGCATGTGTATTATCTTACTGCTGTTTCAGTTGTCTGATATCCACCTCTGTTTGTGTGTGTAGAAGTTGTCATTAGAGCAAAAGTTGGAAGAGGTTAGAGGAGAGCTGCTGGAGGAGAGAACCAATCACAGCACAGCAGTCAGCTCACTGGAGGCCCAGGTAAACACCCACCCAACATCTCGAACTTCAGTCTTTTGCTCATTTTATTGGTCCTGTTTATTCAAACTTTGTAGCATTTCTCAATGTTCTTAATATTATGAGAACGACAATTTGTGGCAGAGGTAAATTAGTAATTTAATTTTACCAAGTTTACAATGTTAAGCTATGCTCTGTTTCACTAACACTTTATAATACACCAAACCATACAGTGCTAAATTGTGCTGTACTACACAGAACTGTACAGTGCAATACTGAGCTCCACTATACTGTGTAGTGCTGCACTGTGCTACTGAATACTATACTATATTGTACAGTGCTATACTGAACTAGTCTAAACTGTACAGTGCTATGTAGTACACTGACCTGTACTATACTACACTGTACTCCACTGTACCCTGTACTGTATATGGTACTAAATTGTTATGAGAGATGTTTTGTTTTCTCTTTGTTTCCAGATATCTCGGCTGAACGCTAACATCACAGATCTCCAGACTCTGCTGAAACACAAAGATGACTCGTCTAAGTCTTACAGAGAGAGAACAGACACACAGGTGAGAACATCAGGATTGTCCAGTTAACCCCAACATCACATGGCACTGCTTCATAAATATGAATGACATGGTTTATGTGTGTGCCGTCAGATATCAGAACTGGAGCAAAAGCTGCTTAACACTTCTGAGCAGATAAAGAGTTTGGAACAGAATCTTTTGGACAGCAAGACACACACAGAAAAGCTGGTACATGATGTCTATTAAAGTCTTAAACCTTTACAATTGGACAGAGCCTAAGTTTGGTTTTGGATTCAATTATGCAAAAATGCTATTACATCTGTGATTTTCTTAGACAAAGACAAGATCTGATTGGATTTCGTGTTATTAAATGCCTTTAAATGCAATTTTGTGAGTTTGACCAAGCCATGTTTCTTGTAATCATTTAACCTTTGCCTTGGAGTTTTGACCTTTGACCTTTGGTCCTGTAGCAGACAGAGTGGGCAGAGGAGAGGGAGAGACTCCAGCAGCAGGTTTCAACACAGAGGCAGAGAGGTCTGGAGAAAACTGCCAAACTAGAGGAACAACTTCTCACACTGGAAAAAGAGAGAGAAATAGAGCTCAGCAAACATCAGGACAGTGTGGTGTGTGCAACCTCATTATCACAACATACTTTCAGTACTATACACAAAACTTGGGAAGGTTATTAAACAGTTGTTTGAGCTAATAAACAGCTACTAATCAGGTAATTGGTGGGTTGTCTGAAAGACTGGGCTAATAGTCCCAGAAAGCAGTACTGAAAGATGTTTGACAAATAAACAGGCTAAATAACTTATTTAAACTTATTACATAAAAGTATCGTAGTCCTCAGCTAAAAAGGGGACCAGCAGTATATGCAAAAGTAAACTGGCAATAATTGTTTTGAAGGTGTTAAAATTAGGTAGGTATAATAAAAGGTTGTGAATTTGTTACAGTGATGTTTTGATGTCTGTAGTAATGGTTGTCTACTAGGAATTCATTTAGAGATGCAAGCACAACACACTCTAAGCATGCTAAAATCTTAGAAGTTGCATGTTTGAAATTGAAATGAAATTCCCTGTAAAGCACTATGGTTAAAAATATTACAACCAAAACCAAATTTAACTTTTTTAAATTTTTTTCTCTCTCTGCAGCGATTACTGGAGGAAGAAAAGGTCTTACTGATAAACAGCAAAGCTGAGTTTGAAAGCACAGTAGAGAGATTGACAACAAAACTGGAGCAGTCCAGAGTAAGAATCATAACATTTGCCTTGGCGTATATTTTTGTTCTGCTGTAATGAGTTTGAGTTACACAGTGTTGCCAAGCAGAGTATGTGTGTCTGTCACAGGCAGAGTTAAGTAGCAGACAGACGGTGAGTGTTGAAATTGCCAAAGCTCTGGAGGAAACACGAAAACAGAGGGAGGAGCTACAGCAGCAGGTCAATCAAATATACTTGTATATTTTTTATTCATAAACTCATCTCCTTGTGTTAGGACCTTGAGTTCTATAATTTTCATAACCAGTAGCTGTCTTTTTGGATTTGAGAGAGATTTTTAACTTTATTTATTGCTTCTCTCTGATAGGTCATCAAAATGACAGAGTCCCTTCAAAAGGCGGAACAGGAAGTGAGTGAGCTCTCTAAAACATTAGGGATAAATGAGGAGGAGCTAAGTGCTTTGAAGAAAGGTAATACTTAAAAAAAATTTCTACCAGTTTTTCTGCAGAGTTCTTTTTTTAACACAGGATGATTTGTGCATTTTATCAGTGAATATGTCATATGGGTATTATTTAATGTAGGCTATCATTTAATGTAAGGTATTATGTAATGTTGTCACATGAATAACCAGTCCACTATTATACTTAATTTAACAAGGCTTAGGTACACAAATCAGCTGTTGTTTCATTTTGAGTTAGGCTCTGATGAAAGTAATAACTTAAGTTTACTTTATACATTTATATTGTATTTTTTTAAGCAATTCAATGTAACAGCTCAATGTGTGTTGTGTGTTTGTGTGTCAGAGCTGCAGGCTGCCCATAGCAGTTTGTCCTCTCTGCAGGATGAGTGCGAGTCTCGTCGTTTGGAGGCCAAGGACAGAGAGCAAGAACTCAACTCTCAGCTGATATCACTGCAACAGGAAGTCCTCGCATCAACACAACAAATCGCCTCTTACCAGTCACGGGTCAGTGTGTGCTGAAGATCTTATACACATCTGATCAATGAACATCTGAGCTGTATCTTACTCTAAATGTGTGACAGGTGATTGATCTTGAAGGCGAGGTGTCAAGTTTAACAGCACAGTCGCACACAGACCAGTGTGATGGTGAGCAGAACGGAACGGTTACTGTAAATGATCTTGATGAGCTACAGAAGGTCAACAAAGACCTGGAGCAGCAGCTGGCTGAGAAGAATAAGGTGAGGAACCACAGACATGAACGAACTTCACTGGGAGAAGACAGTTTGGATTTGAAATGACTGCAGAAATGACTTTTATGACTTATATTTTTTCTTAATTACAATTTTCCCTGTTCTTTAATCAAAATTTAGATCATTTATCCACCTCTGAAATGAATTATTTAGTAACAATCAATTCTGTATGGCAGCTGAAAAAATAAAACCAATAATAGCAGCCATAATGTCAGGTCCCATCCTGCATTTTCTTCCAACTGAATGCTTGTTACAAGTACTGTTTTTACTTATATAAAGTTTCATGACATGTTTATAAACAAGAGCAATCTGTGTTACATTGGATTGTTTTAAATATTCAGATTAAGTCAGAATACATATTTATTTTCTTTTTCAGACAATAAAACAGCTGCAGCAGAGACTTGTAGAACTGAAGAGGACATTACAGAAAGAGCTGGTGCGTGGTTATTCAGATTCATGTATACAAAACTTCTAAGGTTTTCAAAGAAAGTAGAATTTATTCACTACAGCTACCTGTAAACATTCGCCCATGTGTTTATGCAACAGAAACTAAAACCAGATCCTGAGGCTGAGATGAAGGACAGACTCCAGGAGGGGAGGCAGGATAGATCGGCTGATAAGACCATCTCAGAGATGCCCACCCCTCCCACGGCTCCTGTTCCAGCCACAGTACCTGCTCAGACCCTGGGCCCCCCACCCATCTCCTCCAGCACCACAGTCACCAACAGTTCAGATCTCACTGATACACGGGAGATCAACTTTGAGTATCTCAAACATGTGGTGCTGAAGTTTATGTCCTCCAGAGAAGCAGAGGTAAACACTGGTCTCACCTGTACACTGCACCTGAGTGATGTCATGATGCCTCCCCAAAGTGTTTAAATACTGTTCAAATAGTGAGTGATTCAAAACAGTAATATGCCCTCCTATAACGCCTCTCATCCAATCAGATTAGAGAATCAGAATCAACTGTTGTTTGGTATCAAATATCTTTTGTTCCAGTGGTGGTTGTTTTATATTGCTGAAGTAAAAAATGTGCTGTAGAAGGTTTATTGCTGTTATCATGATGATTTTCTAATTCACCTTTTAATTTAATAAGATAGTATCCGCATCACTGATTTCTAAACAATAGAGTTCTCTGTTAAATACCTGCCTGTAGAACATTCATTTTAGTTGATGCCTTAATCTCTTTCTCTCTCTCTCTCTCTCTCTCTCTCTCACTCTCTTGCTCTCTATTCTTCTATCTAGGCCTACCAGCTCATCAGAGCTGTTTCTGTACTTCTACATTTCACAAAAGAGGAAGAAGACATGCTCAAACAGACACTGGAGTACAAGGTGTGTGTGAGAAACACTAATACAGTATATATGCATATAGATCAGTGTGTGTGATGGAGCACTACAGTGCATGCAGAAAGGTGGAGTTCAGCACAAGCAGAGTTTTCCTCCATACCCGTGAGCTAACTAGGCCACTCCAGCGAAGCAGTTGACAATGTGGGTCAGGATATCTGGCTCACCACTCTGAATCAAACCATTAGCACTCAGTGACATGGTCAGGAATAGTATCTGGCTGGTATTTTTAGCTTATGCCAGCAGCAGCACTGGTGCAGGGGAAGTCACTGCACTTCACTGTGCTAGATTCAGTCTCCGCTGCTTACCTGTAGATGTGGAGACACTTAAAGTCTGTGGGGTTTGTGAAAAAAAGCGATTGTCAATGTTTGTAATGAAGCTAAGATAAGACTTAATTCAAGTCATGGTTACATTGGACAATATACAAAACCTCATGTCTGTACCAACCAATATTACCACTTTTCCGTATTGCAAAAGGCCAATATAGAAAGCTAATAAAAATCTGAGCATTTTTGTCCAATCACTCACCTGATAAGAGATGGATATATGTGGATAAGAGATGGATATATATATGTCCATCTTTTAACTATATATTTTACTGTCTGATTTCTGTTTTTACTTGAAATATGAGCGCTTTAAATTGAAAGCTAGGATGAATTTTATTTTACAAAATTAACATTTATTAGCCATAACAAAAATACTAAATGAAGTATTTAGTTATAAGTATCAAAATCAGAGCATTTTTGGTTTATTCTGATCGTTGCCTAAATTGTGTGAAGAATGCAAGTACTGTTTGAGTTTATTTTGAGCATTATTTTGTGTTACAGATGTCATGGTTCGGTTTTAAGCCCGCACCCAAAGGCATCATACGGCCCTCCATCTCAGGAACCTCAAGCTGGAGCTGAGAGACTAAAACAGAGAGAAACAAGGAACTGGTGAATACTTTTGGGAAACCAGTCATCTCTGAAGGGAACAATTGCTGAGACTGCAGTTTCAATCTCAGCCTCAACAGTTTCAATGTAGCTCTTAAATTCCCTTTAAAGAACGGGGGACAAAACCATCCTGTTTTACCACAGAAGTTTTACAATGATTGCAACCAATATACTTTACGGATATCATGGGAATGGAAAGTTTAATCCTTTTAAATGGTAAATGGACATTTTAAGGTCATCTATCTCTGGAATTGTGGGATTAACTGTCATTCATGTACTGAGTAACTCTGTAGCATCTGGTATCTGAAAACAGGAGAAATGTCTATGTGCAGATGGTCCAGTCTGCTTTCAGAAAACAACCACTTTTGTTTCCAGTGTCCTTCAACTAGAGGCACAGAAATTATTTGTTTTATTTACTTTATTTGAAACTCCAACCCGAAGTCATAGTTGGGTAACACAGCTGGTATCATGATCATTTTTCCCCCATTTGTCCAGTGCTTGATATCAGTGAAAATCAGGAAGATGTCATGAGATATAATGACATGATTTTGAAGCCTCTTTCTTTAATCTGCCTTGTTTGTGTAAATTAAAATTGTGTACATTCCATACAAGTATTTATATATAAATACCTGTATGTAAGTGAACAGATTTATAAATCAGTGGATAAGTTATTTTAATGTTTTTTGGTTTTTTTGCTCAGAACTTTGTGTTCTGTGGATCATGCATTGGTTTTCAAAACTGTGTGTGTGTGTGTGTGTGTGTGTGAGAGAGAGAGAGAGAGAGAGAGAGAGATTTTCACTGTGGGCTTGAACCTATAATATAGAGGCATATATGCACAGGCTGAAAAAACAAGCATGCATGCCTTATATTAAATGCTTTGTACTTTGGTTCTGAGTGTTTATGAAAACATTTGGTACACTTGAAGCCTGTAAGTTCAAGACTAAACTGCATTTAGTGCACTTATGCTTCCCTGAGAAACAAGTTATTAGAAATATCTTTTCAATTTACCTATGGGGACTAAAGTGCAGTTTTCAGTGTTTTGCTGACAGAACAGTGTAATTATGTGTGTTTTAACACTTTAAAGATCGATTAGCACTAAAGTTAATTACTTTAAATGACAGGACAGTATCTTGTGTTGAAAATATCTGAATAGAACCTTGACTATTTAGAAGTCTAAAGATGTTTTTAAGAAACCCAAAGAATGTCTGTTTTCCTGTGAAACCTAAAGATTTCTCTCTTTTCTGAGGCTTGAATCAGTTGTGATCCACAGCTTGTCAATATTTAAAACTGAATTTGTTGTGCTTTGTCCCTTAGAACTTTCTTTTTCAAACCCAACTGGTAATTTATACAATTCAATCTCCATTACCCTGTTGGAAAATGCTGATAAATATATGCCATTTGAGAACTTTACAGGAATTGGATCTCTATTGAAAAGTCCATTGGCAACTGACAGATTCCCTTTTTGTACAATCTAAATTATGTTTAATTTATTGTTATGATACTGTAGCCTTCACAACAATATCTGTGGCCCCTGGTTTCAGTTATAAAGCACTACATCATTCCTTTGATTTCACACCATGGTTTGTCAAAAACATCAAACCTTTAAATAAAATCTTTATCAGTGACTGTCTCAACACATTTTTTTAGCCTAATATATCTGTGCTAATTGTTATATTGTGTTTTAGATTTAAATGTATAGTAACGATAACTAAAATTGTGCAGATTGCTGAGTAAAGGTGTGCAAATACTTTAAGTAATCTGACTTAAAACTCATGGAAGTTTAAACAGTCATAAAGTAATCTAATCCATATTTTACAACAGTAGAACAGTATCAAGAGACTTCATGCCAGTAAGCAACCACCTAGAAAACCCTAGTAACTGTACTGCAACCGTGGTGGCTAATTTTGCATTAGAAAATGTAGAAATCTAGCTTTACTAGGAGCACTTGAAATGAGAATTACTTTGCTTGTCTACCTGTTTGATCTACCTCTCAAAACTTTTTAACCATTTATATGTACACTAGGGCCAATTATATCATCAGGAACTGTAATGAGCAAATAGTGAGTTGGAAAAAGAACCGCACTTTAAATTCTTTATTGCACCAGGCACTTCACAGTAACCCTCCCAATCCAACCCCACACTATATATTTACCCATAAATCCACCACCTAAATACTATATATTAAACATCATCCTCTTTCTGTACAATAAGAAAAATGAGAATCTGAACTTAAGAAATGAGAACTACACATCCAAGAGTGCCAACTAAGTAAAACGAGCAAATACAACTTTTCGTATTTGTCACAGTATGTAATGCCCTGAATAACTGCTCAGGGCTTATATAGCAAAGTCTGAAATTCATTGTCCTTCTGTTGCAGTTCACAGACTGTTGCAAAAACTGATCACTTCACCAGTCAAATAATGTCAAGCTTTATGACTTCTGTAAGAACATATTCAAGAATCAATAATTTACATTAAATATTAAACAATAATTCCACACGGACAATTGTTTTCGAGTGATATAATCTATTGGCTGTGGTGGTTTTCTCCAGATAAGGTTTTTGCAGAGGTGAGAGTAGTTTTCCATGTCTAAGAAAGAGAAACGGTAGGTGTCGTGGCTGATTCTCATTTCTTCTTTTTCAGACAGACTTTCTTGCAGTAAGCACCCGAACGATTGATCCTAGACCCCCCACTGCAAAAGCCTAAGGTGATAAAGACAAGAACAGAAGAGAAAGCTCAACAGAGTTCAAATACACTTAACTATTATTATGTTATATATTCTACACCATAGATAGATAGATAAATATAAATATATATATATTTATTAACGTAAGAATATAGAGAGGCTTCTTATAGCAATGGCACCTCAAAGATTTAAAACTTTGAACCAATGCAAGAATCCAAGCATTTACATTAATAACAAGTATTTAAAAGATTTTGTAATCAAATTTTTATTAATTCATGTGTAAACATGCACACTTTCTAATAATTTTCCAAAATTTCACTTCTTTTTTTTACAAATTTAAAACTTTAATTGATTACTTTCAAATACAATCACTTTGTGTGAAACACTTTGATATTTTTTACATTTACTAACAAATGTCCAACCTTTTCATGCCACTGCAGTAGGATGGCACTGCTGTTGTCTGAGGGCTTCTCAAAGCCTCTGTAGATGTACTTCATCAGCAGGTCCACTCCATTCTTATCCAGAGACTTTACTGCCGGCTCAATATCACTGCTCTTAAATGCAGTCAGCACTCGTAGAACCACAGCTTGAGCACGCTCCTGTCAGTGATGTGGAGAGAGAAAAACTCATCAGAGAGGTATTCCCATGAGGTCAGGAAACATCTATACACACTGACTGGACAGCTGCGTAATCACTTCCTGAGACAGATCAAAATCTGACTGGATGAACCATCAACCAAATTTATACACAACAGCGATCAGATTAACTGTATATTAATGTCTGAGGTTGCAACAAACTATTAAGAAAGACAACATACTAATAATAAACTGAATTACTTAGAATTGAGTAATTGTTTGTTTGTTATTATTTTCATGATTTTATCAAATATTTCTGTGACAACCTGTTTACACACAAATAGAGCCTCTAATATCGACTTTTTTCAGAGAATTTGTTAAAACTCTTTTACTTTCACTGCTGGATTCTTGGAGTTGATTGGTGGATTCCTCAAGGCGATGTGAAATGCCATCATCATGTCCCCTGTGCATTGCAGTCAGTTAAGAAAAGCTGAAAAACCAGCTGGCCAGAGCTCGCTGAAGAGCATTCCTTAGATGAATGGAATGTTTTTTTAATTTCAAGTACATTTTATTTTGTGTTTGTTTAATTGTACGACATGCTTCCCACAAATCAGGGACAAGATGACAATTTTCTCGTCATTACACATTGATATTTACATACATTTTTAAATGTCTGGTACTAAAATCGAACAGTTCGATTTAATTTCACTGGTTAATCACTATTGATCTTTAATAAAGATTGTGTTCTAATCCACATCCACAAAAGTTATATTTTTCACATTCACACACTCACACTTAGCCAAAACATTTGTGATAATTGTGAAATTTCAAGTGTTGAAAGACTACGAATGCAAAACCTACTGGCAAACTAAACACTAGAAGCATCCAGGCTTCTAGTGTTTGACACAACATCAAAATGTAGAAACCTAAAGCAGTTAATTCCATTACACATTAATCAAGTCAAAACTATAAAATCAACTCAAATTTTCTGTATTGGCGGATGTGCTTCTGGGTGCCAGAAATGGATTATTCTAATCGCAAAGCCTGCTCGCCTGATTAAATAGGACATCATTTAAAGGGAGCGACTGATCTGCAAAAAAACTGTATAAGCTTTATAAAGTTTACAAGCTTATTCGATTACATGGCACTTATATAGTCAAAGACGGACCTATTACCCTTGTCACATGTCAAAACGCATGACCTTGGATTGTCATATTTTAGAAATGAAAGTAATCTACAAACCTGCAGTTCTTTGTAACTTGAATTACAGTTACAAAGCACAGCTCCTTTAGAAACAACACAACACCAATAATTAGATGTAAACTTCATTGACTACACCGTAACATTTTACTTTTATTACGTGTTGTTATATGGCTGTATCGCAAATTCATTTCTGGGCATCGTATGCGATTTGAACATTCGACTCATTTTGGACGCTGACGTGCATGATGCCCCAAAATGATGTCTAGTTAGGGGGGCTCAATAGGTTTACTAGCACAAAGTGTCTAAATAATGCATAGGCAATTTATGAACAAGAACAAGATTTTCTCGTGGTTAATCGTATGAAAGACGGATTTAAACCCGCCCCAAGAGAACCGTACAAGTAAAATAGAGAAGATCTGATAGTATATGGTAATATAAGGATAGTATACGGATAATAGTATAATGGTTGATTATGGTAGTAAATAGGGCATCAAAGGATATTGCCTGATGAGGTTGTCCACCTCGGACGCGTCTGGTCCCTGCTGTTCTGCTGCCTCATCCTGATCGTCCACGAATTTATTCTCGTCATATTCGTCAATGTCGACTCCCCGGAATCGCGAGGACAAGGTGTTTTTCGCCATCAGGAGCAGCAGCTTCAATCAATCATGCGGAATGTGGGATAATCGGTGGGAATATGGGAAATTCAGCTACAACGCGACCCGAGTCGGTCTCCGCTTTCCTCAGTACCGAAACCCAAAGCCACGTACAGCGGCAAGTCGGTTCATTTGTCAGCAGGAAGGTGCGGCTGTTACCTCTTACACAGCGCGAGCATTTCCACACATTCCTGCAGAGCGGACAAAAATCTCGAGCAGACCGGAAACGGAATGACACACTACGGTTTCAGTGTGACGCTCGTTTCCGGTTCCTGCGATACAGCCTGTGGTTTGGATTAATTCCAACTGTAGTACTCAATTTTACCAGCTAAATAAAGACTTTATTACTTTGTAAGCTGTTACTATTTTTGTAAACATGTTATATTTTCATTTGTTTGGCATTTGTAATTCTTTAAAACCAATGGAAAAACGATTTTATTAATTCAATAGTTACTTAAAATGTCAAGGAAAGATGAGCAGAATAAAACTGCACTATATTGTTCATTTATATTTTTTTTCCAATTTACTAAGTTGATGTCAAGAGGCTTATTACGATTTATAGATCTAATTGATAAATAATGAATGGGGGGATTTTTTGTGAAGAAAATATAAGAAAACATATTGTTTTAGTGCTTTAATAATTGATAATTATTTAATAATGAGTTAGTTAACCAGCTTTGAATTACACTTTATATCCGACCCGAGTCAGTTTACTGATCACCCACATCAAACTCTTCATACATATTTTACTAACAGCGTCAAATATCCACTAGTGGGCAGCAGAAGTATACATACTAATGTTCCGTGTTAATCCTACAGATGGACTAAATCAACGCACCATCTTGAACAAATTGGTTTTATTTGTTTACAAAAATACCGATGTTCAGTTTTATACTGTTTGACATTATATTGACATGCAACGTGATGAAACTACGTCCTTTCCAGTTGTTGTTGTTGATTGTTATTGCAGCCTTATAATGAATTATTAGATTCACTGAAACATTTGTAAAATTAAACAAATAAATGACATAATTTATAATGTTAATGGACTATAAAAACTACATTTCTTTTTTCTTAAAGGGACAGTTCACCCAAAAACTAAAATTCTGTCATAGATGTACCATTATGAGTTGAATGAATAATAAATAAAGCCATATGGATTTGGAACAACATGTGAGTTAATGTATTTTGTCATATTCTGTTGCAGATTGTTGCACTTTTTGCACTTTGCTGTACTTTTTGTGTTTGGGGTTCAAAAATGTAGGCTTTTGTAGTAAAATAGTCATTTCAAAATAAACACCTTACTTTTCTTATAAATTCCTGTTCTTCTGACCATGTAAACATTGAGAATGTTTTTGCCCTCTTTTTCACCACAAAGTTAGATACAAAAAATACAAAAGAAAATGTCTCTAAAAAGTATCTTGACAGTGTAGACCAATCAAAACTCTTAACATGTGAAAATCAATCCATGCGTTATATCTATGCGTCTGAGATCTCAAACATAACTTAATGTAATATTTTTCACATAGGATGTTAAAAGCATACTACTGTATCAAATTAACATTTTGTTTATAATAAGCCTGCCTTCATATGACTGGGAGTGTCTGACCTGCTCTTTGATTTAAAATATGTTTAGAATTTTCATGACTGTATGTATGTATGAATGTAATTATTTACTGCTTGTATTTGCTTATACATGCATGTGAGTTTCACTTGTATTTTCATTGCAGTTCTTCTTTTGCCTTACAGCTAAGTTATGTGTATAAACAGAAATGATCAATGCCCAGCTGACATCCTCTCTGCCGTTTTGTGAGGGCAATATAAATATTTACTCAGAGTCTGAACAGGAGGTCCTTAACTTCTGGGCATTACACACAACCCTGCTGCTTTTGTATGAATTTAGTATTCATTGAATCAGATTGTATCTATTCAGATTGTGCAGCACTGGTGTGATAAGTCTTGTGTTCCAGGCACACCTTGAACACGGTCAGAGTCTGAATAATTCATTTAGATCAACATATAGGAATATAACTGCTGACTATATAAAGAAGCACCAGGATTTACAGCACTCTGAACTCTCAATATGTTGGGTTGTATTTAGTATGTTAATATAAAAGAAATATATTGATATCAATTCCAAAATATTTAAAATTGTAAATGACATGTAATGAGAAAATTGTAATGAATTTTTTTCTTAATCATACTTTTACCTGGACCTTATAAAGTCACAATATCCAAAGATATTTATAACAACTGAATCTGATCTTAATGCATTTTGCTTTAGATTTAAAGCCAATAACTGTTATTTGTGTAGGCACACTTCTCTTCAATTCTCAATAGCCTTATGTAATGTAATTCCACAGCGCTGAAAGACACTCACCAGACATGCTTTCTGGATAAAAGAGTTACTTTTTTAGATGATCTACTGGTTTTGTATCAAGTCACGGACAGAAAGCAGCAAGAAACCTGCAGGAATTTATTTTTCAATTAATCATAATAATAAATGTCAAGACGAGCTGAATCGTCAGTCCAGAGAGTGTCATAAATCCCAAATAATGCATAATTCTTCTGTGCTTGAAATGGATTTTAAGCTGGTGTTCTCAATTATCCTTTTCAAAACCATGAGACATTAGATTTTGTTAAAACACACAGTGGCCAAACAATCTCATGCAGTGTTTTGTCTCAGTCAAAGGTTTTCTGTATTGGGAAGGCACGACAGATTAATTTGAGTTTCTCCACCTGTTCACATGACTTTGTAGCTTGTACACTGTCTTCGTTTCCTGGGGCCCCTCTGGTCCCCACCAAAATGTTTTGGTGGTTTTAATTTTATGAGGCAGGGCCTCCCTCTCAGTGCTCATTATTTTGGGTTGGGGGCTGATTACGGCACCAGCGTTGTTTGTAATAAGCATGGATTTCCTTTTATTTCTGTGCTGTGTCGCATGTCATTCATCGGCCTTGTAAAACTGATGTCATTATAGACTTTTCTGGTTTTGTTTTGGAACTGCAGGGCTCAGAAGTGCTGAACATTCTGATGCGATAGACACCCGGAGTTCCATAAAATGATGGCAAGATGCTAACAGTGGGAGAGGGATTTCTGTTCATCAGGGAATATGGGGATGTCAGGGCCGTAGCTGTGGCCGAATAACGTGTTTTGCCTATGAACTTCCCTTCAGAAGTTTTGTTCACTCTTATATATGCAGTCCTGTTACGTACAGTCAATCTGGTTTTCTTATATATATCAATTTTTCTATCATTTGATGTTTTTCATCATTTCGTTGCCTGTCTTCTGTGACATTGTAAGATCTGTCAATGTCAGCAATATCACATTGATTTTCCTGCATGATGCCATCCTCAGTGATGTCATTTTGTCTGATTTCATCAGTGATGCCCTGTGACTTTTCTCCCTCTGTGATGTCATTCTCAAATTTTCTGGAATATCTTGCCCTGCATCAGTCACGGAATTCTTGATGTTGCCAACTGAAATGTCATGCCACCTGGCATCTGTAATATCATATTGTATGCCAACTGTAAAATCATCTTGTCGTTCTTCATTTATTTTGTTGATTGTGATGTCCTGGTTTTGGCTGTCTGTGGTGATGTCATGCTCTCTGATCTCCTCTGTGATGGCTTGCTTCTCGTGCACATCTGAGCTTTAAAAGAAAACAAACTGTCAATACTTACGGCAGAAAACGGTAACAGATTCTAACCTTGTATAAAAATTTTATCCAAAACCTTCTGCCCTGTAACCTGCTACACAAGTGGCCCATAAAGTTTACATATTTGTAAGCAGATTAAAATACTGTTTGTCTGGAGGATAAAATAATCCAACAGTTTTTTTCTTGTAAATGTATATGGCCTCAAATATCCAAAGAGTGATTACATACTAAAGCTAAGTTAGGCCTCAACTGCTGTGCCCTTGAGGCTTGTGTTCAGAGAAAAGCATTTTCCTAGTCTGGAACAAGAACGAAACCTGCAGAAACCAGATGGGAAATGATATTTGCAGCCCAACCTGCAGCTATATCACTGCTGCTAAGATACTGAAATTCTGAGCTCAAAACCTGGATAACAATCCTTCTGTCAAGAGCAAGGAACAGGGTAGCCATTGGAAATGTATTTTTCCATACATTTAATTGTGATTACACACCATTCACTAAATAAAAACTCAGGCTGTGTGGTAAATCCAAGTTAAATATTCACTTTAAACTTTTGTTAACTATTGTTTGCTGGCTGCAGTTGTTGAGAAAAAATATGTTTTATTTATCAGCATAAAGTTAATGCTACTCCAAGCATAAATTACCATAGAATGGTTTTCTCTATTGTGAGCTTCTATGAAAGTGAGAACATCATACTGCTGCCAGCTAAATGCAAGACACAAAAACAGCACAGAATGTCATTTAATACTGCTCCAATGGCCCAGAGAGCTTATGATATCACTCATGTACTCTCATTAACTGCCTTTGTGTGAATTGCACAACAGAATAGATGAATGAGACTATTCTTTTGTCATTCCAGTGCGCCAGTTATTTCTTTTTAACTTGTTTCTATGTTGAGCTGAACTAAAGTGTTTTAGAATGGTCTTCTATTAACAAATCAGTTTCACCTATTATGTTGTTCCTCCACTAGATCTTCTCTCTGATCCTCTGGCTGGTATGATGAAGGCAGGTAGAGATGTAGAGATGGAGTCAGATCGGGACTCTTATCATTAGTAGAGGGTTGAGGTCCATCTTGGAGAAAATTTTGATCATCTTCTCCAGAAAATCTTGCACATGGGAATTTCTTCATAAAGAATGAAATGAATGAGAATCAGGGTGTGAGACATGCATAGTGAGAATATATATTTTTATTTATATATTTAAATTCTTATTCATGATAACTGTTGCATCGTTTTAGGCCATGTACAGAATAAACAGAGATTGGTTATTATAGTAATTATCTTAGTTTAATCTTTTGTAATCCCTCAGGGGTTATTTCAGTTTCTTAAAGCATTTGAAATTATTTACATTGAAGAAAAGAACATAACAACAATGTTCCTCTGCTAGTTTATAATTTTGATCAGTGAGAAGTTTTAAAAACATAAACAATTTATTCAGTGTAATGTTAACAGGTCGTTAACTACGTTAACTTGTCTCAGATCATATACAAAACCAGCAGTATATTTCTTAAAAGGAATTTTTGAGAAGAAAATGTCCTCAAGTGGAAAAAAAATGTTTGCTTAATACTTTTGCATCTAGTTTGCATCGAGTCTGGATTCTTGCACATATCTTGTAATTCAAGGTCACATGGATGCAAAAATAGTACATATGTTTTCATGACAGGTTATTAAATGTATTCATCTGTTGCTTTTTTAATCATACAAAGTTGCCAGAGTTAAACCAGACACTGATGACACAAAACTACTTGACTGTTGTTCAATTGTTTAATTGGAGCCAATGCCGTTGAGGTACCCGGTGTGCTTAGTGCTTGACGCCCCATCTGTTTCTCTAGTGGAACAGTGGATGGTCTGTGCATTAAATCCACTGTAACTCTCTCTCTCTGTAGACTGCTCCTTGCTCGCTCTCTTTGCTCTATTCTCTTTATCACAGAATATACAGACCATAACTCCATCTCTCTGTCAACTCTTTTGCTATTGAACGTTCCTTCTCTTGCAGGAGTGGAATGAGGTCCATCTTTCTCATCTTTATTGGGTGATGACATGGAGCAGTTGGAGGGTCGTGGTGACAGAACACATTGCACCCCACATGCTGCGAGAACATAAACACAGACCATGATTAATTGTGTTGAAACTGCAGTCTAGCCAGGACAAATTGATTCTGAAAATTGATCCCTTAGAAACATATTAGAAAACACTGACTGAAGTTATGCTATGGTATATGTTATATATTTGTTATGCTGTGCTGTTATACTTTGCCATATGTTATATATCTTTGCCATGTTTATATATAAAATATCAGCACTCTTTTTTTAATATATTCTGTTTGTTTATTGTTTAATCATATTACATAACTTGACCAAGCAGTATCTGTTTAGTGTTTAATACCCCATTAAGCATGGGTAATGTAGTGTTTAAATATATAATTCATACAAACATTTTACATTAGTTGCTTTGATGGATATAAATTACCTATTAGAAGAGCTTTTTTGGGCATGAATGATCTCTTGGAAGTTTCTTGAAAGTGTCTTGAATCTTTAAGAGACCTACCCTGAAGCATGGTGTTGCTATAGGCACCAGTGTTTGGAGAAGATGATCCATGCTGATTTACTGGAAGTGTTTCAAGAGGTGGGATTGCTCTCTGGTTTGTGATTTGGAGTTGCAGTCTTTGTTTCAGTGTGGAGTTCCGTGCCATTGAGCCTGGTTTTGTAATGAATCCTGTGAGGTCTCTCAAACATCCTAATGCATCACAAGTCTGCATCCATTTTTGTTCATGGGTCAAGATAAGTCTCTCCACTGAATAAACCAATTACATCAAATGCCACCTAGCAAATGTAAAAAGTAAGAAATGGAGAAAAAGATCATACATTTGTTTACTGTAACATACCATGTTTCGTTTAACTGTGAGGCTGTGTCCAATATCACTCATTTGTGGAATGTAGATCGTGTCTGCGTGTGTTGACTGCATGTAACCCATGTGTTTCTTGCGTCATGCACTCTTGTTCAACAATTTGATATTTTATGATTTTGGACAGTCAGATATGCTACAATCCCATGATGAAAAGCCTTATGTTTGGTGTATGGAATGCTTGTATAACAGTATTAGCCATAAGGACGTCATCATTAATCTTTAACAAGTCCTTCATGCTAAGTTTGGGCATATTTTTCTCAGCATTTTTATTGTTGCAATGGTCTATTTATTCCATGATATGATGGCATAATTACTCAGATTAACATTGGAGAAAAACAGATTGAAACCTGAAGAACAATTATGATGCAATACAGCTTTCCTGAAAAGCAAGAGTTTTGTATGTTTTCCATGCAATTTTTACAATATATCACTGCATGTTCATCATACAATGTTTACCTCTCAGCATTCGTAAGACAATCATGCTACATAGATGTCATGTTCTGAATTACACTGTACACATGAGCAGGCCATAATCAGAAGCCGACTTTGACATTGTACAGTACCCTTCCTGTGATGTTAATAATAAGCAAACGTGAATGTAGCAGATCCCCAAGGTTCTCATTACACCATGCCCATGCACTCACAAAACATACAACATCTGTAAATCCTTAAATGATCCGCTAACCAAAGTGATACAGACAGTGGGTCCCTTTTTTCTGACCCATTCCTTAAAAGGAAATGAAAAAAGTCCCCATTCCTTTGATAAAACAGAAAAATGTGTAGGAAGATTCTGTCAAAGGAATCAGCTCACATACATTTATAGAAGGTTGGACTCTTACCTACGAATAAAGTTTAGATCCAAGACTCTCTGATTGTTCTTTACACAGAGTTTGTTTTAAACTCCAGTTCAAAAGTACAGATGTCTCTTTGTTGAAGGTCTGACCATCTTTGTAGTTTCCAAGGGAACGTTCAGTTTTGGTTGACTATTTGTTTAGTGTCTGGTGGTAAAGGTGAACGAGCAAGACCCAATTATGTTGTCCATGGATACAACAACAAAACCTGTAATTAGCTGTATGTAATTATGTGTTTCAGTGTTTAATCATGGCACCATTTCAAGCCAGAATGCTCATGCAATGCAATGATTTCTAAAAGTTAAAATGTTAAGAGAAATGTTTGTTCAGGCACAGGTCTAAAATAAGTGATTGATCCATGCATCTGTAATCTGCCTTCATTGCATGCACATTTTTGCATGAGAAAGCTTTAGCAAACTGCAACCTTTGGCAATAACACTAACTACAGATTGTGAAATGTTGCAGATGGAATAACATTATGCCCATTCTCTTCCCCAGTCTCCTGCCCATTGTTAAACTGTCATGGCACAATGATGACTGTTAGCTAATGAAAGGAACTGTTTAGATTTAGGACCATTGTCTCTATTCCAAAAGCACGAACACTTGCTTCCAATAAAAATAATGCTTTGTCGATCTACTGCATTGTAAGTAAATGGTTTGATAGGATGATGCCTGAACTTGATTTAAATGTTATCAAAACACTTTTGTATCCCTGAGGCTCATTTATACGCCAAATGTACCCAGTCTGTCAACACATTGGCCAATGCAACCCCCTTGGGTTCAATCATTTGGGCCTGCTGACCTGTCATTTTTTGTACATCACCTTGCAAGAGTGTGTGATGTAATCTCCATTGAGAGTGCACCTACAAAACAAATGGAATAAGATTTGAATTTTTGGCTTTTCAACTAGCATAATAAAATTGTCTGATATTTTTACCAAAGAGATGTTTAATTCATTGTCAGTTATTGCTATGAAATAGCTGATTTTATGCTTTTAACATCCCAGTACAAATAGAAGCGGAATGCATTCACTTTAGAAAAGTCCTCAGACTTTTAATTCAGCTAAATTATACTTTATTGCTGGAATCTCTTCCAAAAATAGCATGTATCATCTCAAATTAATTCACATATTGCTGGCTTCAATTCATTGATTTAGGCTTACTATTTTTTAAAACCCTGAGGCCTACTTACTGTAGACCCCAGTTCGGATTTATTAATTTTAAAGACTGATAAACAAAAGATTTCTGTAATCTGTTCATTCTCGCATATATTACTATACTATATAAAGTTGATATCCCTCATACAAAATGTGGGAATACCAAAAGGTATAAGATAAATATTATATATTTTTATCTGAATATCTCTCCCACTCTCTGTATAATGACAACATTCCTAACATTAGCCAACACTAACATTAGCATTATATTGTATATGGCACAGCATATCATGGTTTTACCTATTCATCCAGAGGCAAGTTGGGGTCCAACACTTGAGGAACATCTAAGAACTCTCTGCTTTGTTCAAACCTCTGTTGATTTTCACATATCGAGCAAGTGCTATATTGCAATATAAACACAATATCATATACATTAGTAGAACCATGTTGCATTAAAACTGCCCTCAGTGAAAACAGATACTTAAAGCCTACAGTGATATCCAACCAGTTCATCAGTGATAGTCTTTATTGTTTTTGCAGTAAGGCATGATAACACACATTGTTTAATAACACACTTGTTTAATGCAATTTGCTTGGTGCTGTGTCTGCAGTGGAAAATCTCAATAGGAACCCAGTGGTGGACAATTCATGGTCACTATATCAACTGTGCTCTCATTCTTTTCTGGATGTTTTAGATGGATAAAAGTAGACAGCTGGTGATGGATTCATTGAGTGGAGTTTTAGAGAAAGGAATGCAAGAAGGACTAACTGTATCAACTTCAATACCATCTCACGCACACAGCTTAGTGCTGAAGAAATTCAAGTGCTTTGAGAGGCACATATTACAGCCTGAGGCTTAAGATGTAGGTTACTTATGAATGTGTCACTTGTAAATTTCATTTTTAAAACTCAGTTTGAAGTCTAAATTATATCATACTTCCTCAGCTGACCTTTAACAGTTAGCATTCTAAAAAGGCTGTCACTAAATTTCATAGGGCCCGGGGCAATGGTTTGGGTGGGCCCCTTTCCTCTGGGGATTTCCAATGAGTGGGCTATACTGTAAGGACTTATAGTGGTTTAAAAGAGGTTTAAAAGAACATGGATTACTCAAACTAGGTCCAAGTTAGGTGACATTTATTAAGACTGTCTCATGATGTCTCATGAACAGAGACATGTTTGTTCACTTCCTGCTTTGATATGGGAAGAGAATGTTACCCACTAGCAATTGGATGTTCAGCAAATTTTAAATTACATTTAAAATCCTTTTGATAACATTACTAGATGTAGGTTCTGATTTCAAACATGCAAAGCTTATTATGACAGATGCGTTTGAGCATTAAACGTTTTCTGTGCTGTGGGATTTTGAGTAACACAGCTAAGTGGAACGTATTTAGTAAACAGTAAAAGCACTGCACACATTTCCAATTGACAAACTTTTTGGAGGTTATGCTTATACACATTCAATTTCTCAGCAACCTAAGGGCAATGGCTCCTTAAAAATCCATTCACAGTTGCTACATTTGGCAAGTGATAGAAAACAGATGTACACAAAGAATAATTTAGTTTTATAGCTCTATGATGTTTTCCATCCCCATTTAGATAAACAATGGAAAAGACAAACATGATAAAACGTTATGTTATAATATCTTTTATAAATAAGAATTGGTTTAAAATGTATGTTTCTTCCTCTTTCCTCTATCCTTTAACTTCCTGCAAAATGTATTTGCTCAAATAATGAATGAACCAACTGGGCTGGTTTATGTGCTCATTGTAATGTATCTGAATACTGTATTCTGAATACTTCTGAATACCTGATACTTCTTGATTTAGAGAAGCTGCCTTTTCTTTCATATAAAACCAAACAGTGTCTAGTGTCTAGGAATTCACCAGCTCCTTGTCTTCCCACTTGGCTTTTACAAGTCAGAGTCAAGCCCTGCCGACATCTGCTGTGTGGACGACCCCAGTAAATCCACTTTTATATTGGCTCTTTATCCTTCTATCCAGCATATGTGAAGCATCACAATATTGTAATATTAGCCTGTTGAGATGTGAGAGAAATATAGATTGTATTAAAGACTTTCAATAACTTTTTGTGTTTGCAACAAAAAAACATTTAAAAAAAACATTAAAACAAGTCAATAAAATGTCCACAACACTACAAAGCAGGCAACAGTCTGATAAATAAAAACACTTCACTTTTACACCCAGTGTTTGTTTTGTAGAAATAATGATCTAAACTGTGGGGTGGGAGTACAACATGCTTGATAGTATTATGACTTTAAACATGATTTTTGGCATGGTAGTTGGCTATTGTTTCCCTATCCACTCTCTCCAGAGGCTGACGCTTAAACTTCAAACCTCTCATATTCAGATAGAGAAGAATATCCTGCTGATAGCACCGTTTACTTTCCTAAACTGTTTTTACTATTTGTTTGCGTTGGCGCAGCTATTGAATATCATTGATTTCAGTGTTAATCGAGCGTGCTTGAACCAATGAATTGTTTGCAATGTCGTGAATCTGACTTCATAACATATTGTATCACCTGTTCTCCGGGGACGAGAATATCGCTCGTCACACTGTATCTCTCTCCAACATCTGCGTCCAATTCATCATTCGCGCATTAAACCGAACATTTTTCAGATGCCTGTCTGAATCTGAATCTGTTTTCAGACCCGTAAGGCAGTAAAATCCTGTTATATCATTTACAGCAAATTTCAGCATGTCGCAGAGAGTAATGTAATATTAGCCCGTGTGTTTGACCCAGTTTGTATTAAAAAATGTTATTGATTTATTTAAGTGCTTTGGCTCCATGGAGCAGATTTTATACGTGGATTTGTATTAAACAATACGCTTGTAAATACGTAAATAAAAATACAAATTCTAGCCCACAAAATTTAAAGCGTGATATGCACAAAATAAAACGCTGAAGTCAGAGAATAGCTGCTCACGTATGTCATTTGAAAAACACATTGAGCCAGATTAAGATTTAACACGAAGCCTCCGCCTTGTAGGGTTTGTATTAGAATCACCTGGGGTACTGGGTGATGTCATCAGCGGTTTCTGAGAATTTCTTGCAGGCATTACTTAAAAAAATAAATGTAAGTGCATGTTATGGGTTCAGGTTGCCTTGTTGTTTCCTCACATTTTGGCCTGAACAGGAACAGTGCCGGAACAGGAAATATGTAGTCAGTGTTTTGTATTAAATGTTATACACAGAACCTGACCTTGGATGGAAACTTAGTCCTTAACGACAGAATGTGTGAGTTTTTGGGTGTGAAAATAATGCAATAATACTTCTGCAATAGCTGTGGCCAAAAAGCTTTGGTCTGGACTCCACATTGCATAAGATTTATTAGCAAAGGAATGCAATTTGTCCTTTTAAAAGCTGTCAAGAAATACATAACTTTCAGCATGGGTGAAATAATAAATGTTTTTTTATTAGGCACAAGTGAATTAAAGAATATTTCCAACAAATAATTTTAGCTATATGGAAGTGTGCATGGCCTGTGGGGACTGTTGCTGTTGACAACAGTGTTTTCACAAATATACTCCCATTGCCTAGGGCAAAGATACATTTGACATGATTCCGATTACTCATGGCTTCCAGGCAAACGGAATCCCCTTCAACTCCAGAGTGAGAGACATGCAGAACATTTTCAGCCAAAATCACTCAACACTCTTAAAGCTGATCTCAGGTCTACCACTGTTAGATTATTTAGTTCCCCGCACTAATGAATATAGTCAACACCCCTTAAGGGTTAATGAGTTTTGATATCTCCTTTTGAATACCATGTACTCTGTTGCATACAGAAGTCTAGAATACACCCTTAAGCTGTTGTTTCTAACCGTATATGGTAATAAAATATAATCCAGCTATTTGATTGCTTGAGACAGTTTTAGATGCATCCTGTTCTGTTCTATATACTCTGCGTCTGTTGAGGAAATAAACAAGCTTGAGTCAACCACATCCCAGTGTCTGTCTCTTGCTCCCAGAGCTCTGCTGAAGGTACCTCCTCATGACATCCAATTGATCTGGTATTAAAGAAAATAGATAATACAAACACAGAAAACTAAATTATATTCTTACAACCACTTTCAAAGCGTGAAAGTATATTTGTGCAGAGTAATAATATGACTACACAGGACAGATAGCAACACATTGTTATAGTAAATACAGTCCAAAGCTGTATCAATATTTTGTCTGCAACTTTGGCATATTTTCTGTCATAGAATTAGAACCCCTCCCAGTTTTCAGTGTTTGTTTATTTAATTACTGCTTATATTAGCTAAGTGGTTTCTCTTAGTTTGAAATTTTTTTTTTTGTTTGTTTGTTTTGCGTATCAACTTCTTGTCTCAAAACTCTTAAAAAAGAACTTAATCTTTAAACTCTTGAGAATGAGAAACAGATAGAATTGTAGCATTCTGCCAGAGTAATATGTACTCTACAGAGTGATGTCTTTTCTCAGACAGTTTGGACAGATTTGAGGAGGAGTTCATATTAAACAGAGACTTCACTTTTGACTTTTGATCTCACATCTCGTTATCTTGGAAAATCTGAGCACAGTTTGAGATCTCTTCTGAAACACTAGAAGAGACACATTGCTATGGTCTTTATTGGAGGAGAAAAATCTGAGTAACGGGACACTAAAGCAAAAGCCTCTGTTTCTTCTACATTAAATCTTGCTGTCTAGGAGGAACAATTGAAATATTAAGGAGCTCTTTTATATTTCCTTTCCTCTGGGTTAGGCCAGGGCTGAATACAGATGTAATGTGTGTCAATGGTCTTTTGTGAGGGTCATATGTGTGTGTCTGTGGCGCCATAGCCTGGGCAACTGTGTGCAATGTCACTGCCAAATGTGCTCAATAATGGGGAATACCCTTCACAGCACAGCTCATACTGATACCACATCAGATTGAATGTGTTTACTTCAGATCCAGGTCTGTGTTTTGAATGTATGTGTTTTCTGAACTATTGTCATAAATCATTTTGTTTGTTTGATCATCTCGACCAGGCCCACACAGCAAGACTGGAAATATTGCCATTGGTGTGAGAATGAGGCAGGACTATTTGTTCAGGCGAAATGTCATTTGGGCAATGACACGCTAAGGGTGTGTTTACATTCACAAGTGATCACCCCATGCCCTGTTCCTTTTAAACGCTTTATCATATACAGTGAAAGCTTAAAAGGGCGTAGTTCTCAAAAATAATGGTAATTAGAAACACACATTGAACATTTTTAGTACATTTGAAAACATCTGTTTGAAAGGAATTTAAAACATATTCTGTGTAATTGTCCTCCCTTCGAGGTGCCCTTTGAAGGCATCATTTATGTCATTTGTAACGCACTGTAAACCTTAAAGCTGACAAACCCATGTTTCATCCACAAGCTTGCAGCTCTGAAACATTGATTACAATATATTACCTCTTTACCTTGTATTTATTGTGCTTGGAATTGTCTGACTCTGCCATTCCCTGGGTGTCGAAAGAGATACTTTCACAGTTAAATGACTTGAATCACAAGGTTGTATTTACAACATTACATTGTATTCAGTGTTCCTGAACACAGAGTTGATTATTCTGGCATGTACTGCCATTGCAGGAATTGTGTTTGTGTGGATGGTGATTGAGCGTGTGTTTAAGTGTGATGTGTGTGTATTTTACTTGGCCTTTTGCCTGATCATTGTGTTAGACACAGCAGCTGTGCAACCTGCTCACCTCCTTTTGTTACATGTTTGGTCTTTCAAGCACCATTGCTCAAACTGCTGAATCAATAAAAAC
The DNA here is from genome assembly GCA_036877525.1 of Chromobotia macracanthus. Classification (NCBI taxonomy): domain Eukaryota; kingdom Metazoa; phylum Chordata; class Actinopteri; order Cypriniformes; family Botiidae; genus Chromobotia; species Chromobotia macracanthus. The sequence continues at coordinate 9,886,771 of JAZGTH010000004.1, read as the reverse complement.
AATTTTTGCATCATTACATTTTATGTGTTTTGTCTTTTGTGTTCCTCCCCTTGTGTGTCTTTTATCAATGCGTCTGGAACTAATCTGTGCTTCTTGTGTTTGTAAGTTTGTTACGCTTTCAGAAGAAGGCACATGTGGAATTTCCCTCCAGGACTACAAACAAGATTTAAAGTAACAGTTCACCCAAAAACGTGTCTGTCATACCTTCATTTCAAACCGGTCTTTCTTTGGTAAAACATAAAATGAGTTTATTAGCAGAATGTTAATGCTTTTCTTTTCTATCCGTTAAAAGTTAATGGTGACTACAAAAGTATTTTAAAAAAGGTCAAAATGACTTGTGTGCTATATTCCAAGTCTTCTGAGTTCATAGGATAGCTTTGTGTGAGTAACAGAAATTTGTTATTTACTGGAAATCCTGACATACGGGTGAGGGAGAAGGTCAAATGAATTTGGAACAACATAAGGGTGAGTAAAAAATGACAGAATTGATTCTGTACCAATTTAGTTTAATTTGTGATCTCACATCAATAGACACAAATGTCTCTTACCAAGAAATATCACATTAAGGAGTCACATTGGATTTTTTATAATCATCATTTGTGAGATCTGACCTGTGTAATTGCATACTTACTATGGGAATGTTTTCCTGTAGCTTTCTAACATTGATGTATTGAGTGAGGTAATGCTGTTTTGGCACAAATGTGTCCCATATGGTTTAACCTATTAAATATATGTACTCCGCTTCCTGTATGTGACCCTTTTCTGTCATTTTAGTTCCTTTTTAGTTTGAGACATTAAAGACATTAGATGCCATTTTTCCTGTTAACTTGCAACCCCTGGGTTAGCCCTTGTGACTGTAGTTTATTACAGAATATTACAACCAGAATATTTTGAGCTTTTTCTGTCACAACACGGGCCATTATTCTGTCCCTGGACTCTCTTCTTTTGCATGACATTTTCTCTAAATTGAGACAAAATGAAATTTGGAAGTCTGGGATTTAATTCAGTCTTGGCACAGACACACAGCATTGTGGGTGATAAGTGTTACACCAAGGCCCATTTGAACAGTGTTGCATATCAAGCTATGATTCAAAGATGCTGAGATTTTCTGAGCTACTAAAAATCAAACCGGCTATATATATATATAGCTGTCCCTCACCTCTGTCCCATGACAGTTTTGCAGCATCCCTCCATTACCCCATTGTCTCGCTCTTGTTTGGTATCTACCTCAGTCAAGGACTGGGGAGCTCTCCCCTCAGACAGCATGCCAAATATGCATTTATGATAATTTGCGATTACATGTTAGTGTGAAAATATTAAATAATAAACAAATATAATAAAATTGAGATATTATCCTGTTTGCACTTAAAGCAAGCAATGAGATGCTTGTTTATGAAGGCAAGCTTTAAAAGTGGCCTGATTTTGATTCATTGAATCAATAATGTAGCTTGAATGAAAATTCAAGAAAAGTTTACAGAAGAGCTCCAAGTGCTTCTAGACAGATGGGAGAACATCCGTTTAGAATAAATATTTAGAATTTTTATTGTAATAATTTCTAAATGTTATACAGTATGTGTGTGTATTGAAATGCTGCTGGCAGGGTTCCTACAATACCATGATTTATCTGAATTACAGGAATATTGAAATTAACTCAATAAGAAATTATGATGCTCACCTAGTCCTTAAGCTTGTCCTTGTAGTTTAACTATAGGTGGTATGTGATTTGATGAAAGATGGTACATGGCTGGAAAAGTCTGTCGCAGTAATGTACTTAAACCTGGTCTGGTTAAGACACCAGTTCAGTGCTTACAATTCCAGAGCATTTAACTTTCTTTCAGAAGGAAAAATCACAACACAACCTCTCATTTTTTATCACGAGTGGGACCTCTGAATTCTTCTAATTCTCCAAATCTTACATCATTCCTAAAGCCTGCATTGCACTTTTTATACAACAGCTTCCTACAGTGCCCTTTCACTCTATGTGTGTCTGTGTGTATGTGCCCCCTTTTGTCTGATCAGGGCTGTTCAATCTTCCAGTCATACCCCCACATCCTTTTAGACAAATGTCTGCACCACATGACAGGATACATGTAAAAGAATTAGTCAATGAGCTCCTAGCAAATGCCAGCCATCAATTACCGAAACAGTCAAACCTCACTAACTTTTTTAAAGCAAAGATTATTTTAATTTTGCTTTAATAGTCTGTTGCTGTCACACGTTGGGGTTCCAGAGAGAAAACAGGATTGCCATCTTCAAGTTCTCAGAATTGTATTTCGTAAAAAATGATATTAGGTGGAGCCAGACATTTGTGATTGCCAAATCACTGGTTCTTTGCTCTGTGATTTGTGTAAATGTGGATATTCTGGGGATTTCGTGCTGTGTTGCCGTAATCAGTTTCAATCCTCTTGTGGTCAGCCTTTGGTTTTGTTTTATATGGCTTAACTGCATTCTGAGAGCGTTAAACCAAAGACCGCTTGAAGAAATAACCCCGGCAAGCTCCAATAAAGACAACCAAATCAAGTTATGCTTGTTGTGAGGTCACAGCCACTGCTGGGCAGGAATTTAAATCCCTTTACTAGGACAAATCATTGCAATCACAGAGTGAATGTACAGACTTCTGCAACATGGGTGAATCATCTTGTCATCTGCTTCTTATACCCCTGACGCTACAATGGCTTTCAAACTGGCTTCTTTTGGATTTTTCTAAGGAAGAGATGACTAGAGGTCTCAGCACAGTGATCCAGATTAGGGTGTGTATCGGAAAGGGTGAGCAGACTTTATGACACACAAAGCAACTTGTAGAGAAGCCAAGAAGACCATTAGGGGGTCTGGGACCCTGGAACTGAAAAACACTAACCTGCTACGGCTCATTTATCCATTCACCGTAATCACATTAATGACATCCTTCACAAAATATGACGACCTGCGGCTTTTATTAGGGTGAAGAATGAAGTCATGTTGTTTTGATGTCTTCATTAACAAGGAAGTGAAGGTATCCTAGGGTGGCTTTCACAATAAGCAGATCCTTCTTAATATAAACATGTTCTCTCCTTAATCTGAAAAATAAATTTGGTTTGTGTGCATCATTTAGGGAGTCCTGGTGTTGGCTTTGATTTCTGCTGTGCAAGACTTTGAATTGTGAGCAATAAGATTAGTGTCTGGTGGGTTAACCAGATGCAAACCCGCTACACATTAACACAGAACCTCCACCCAATTTCTTCAATGACACCCTACAGCACCTCTTGAGCTCATCTAAGCACTACACACCCACATGTCAATCAATCATCACCACACCCAACCCTCCCAAACACCGAAATGACTTCATGAAAACATTCAAGTTTCCCCTTTCCTGCTCAGACAGAATGAAGGTGACCTCAGACCTGGAAGAGAGAAAAAATGTGCACTCCATTTGTGCATCACGCCCAGTTGCCCACTGTGTTCGAAATAAAATCTTACTGAAATGAGTCTTAATCCTCATATTCCTCAGTTCAATAAGGCCCACATGACATATGATCTACTGAACTAGATTTTCTGATAAGGTTGTGAATTGTTTTTGTCCAGGCAAAACTATTGCTGTTCAGTTGCTAAGGATGCTTTATGGGCTTGCTAGGTGCTTGTTCGGTAAAAAAACCTTTTTAAATTTACTGTACAACTTGAAGCAGTTGGGTTGTTTCTCACAATGTGAAATGTTTTTTCCAATCAACTGATGCATCGCTTTAAAACAGACATCTAAAGATGAGTGATGAGTTATATGTCATTGACAACAGTCTGTTGTATATTCTAATCGTTTATTGTTGCTTACTGTACTAGGACCCTGTATATATACACACATGCATTTTCTGCAAAGCTGCTTTAAAATGATATGTATTGAGAAATGCGCTATACAAATAAATGTGCATTGAATTAAATATACAGTGTGAGTTAGTAAATTTGTACACATCAAGTGAGTAGTTGACTCTATCAAGAATAGTGGAGAAACAAGAATGAATTACAAGTGTGTTTATATATTTCATACTGCAGTCTGTCAGCGGTGGCATAAACACAAAGACATTTTCTTGACACACAACCTCATTTTGAAGTGAGTTTATTTTAACTGACATGAAATGTTAAACATAAATGTAACACTAAACAGAAAGCATAACTCATCCAGGAGTAATTATTTATGTTGAGTGACTATAATATTACAAATGCAGTTCATAAATCTTAATATGAATGTTGTAAAACCTATTTTTGAAAATATATTTACAGTGAAAATTGAATATTTTACACAATAAATGAAATTTACATAAAAATTAAAATCCCATTTTAATCAAACATGTCAAAACCTTTTGTTATGGTTAAATGAAATTACACAATCAAAAAGTAAATGTAGCAAAAAAAAGCATTTTTGCATAAAACTTTGTAAAACTTCTGATTATTACCCTTAATGTTTGCTCTTAACTGTATTATCTTTAACTGTACCATATTTACAAGTAGTAAAAGTTTGGGGCCCTGATAATGAACAGCTTTTAGTCCTCAAACTTTTTAGTTCAGGAAAAAATATATTCTCATATCATGAGCGCTTATCTCAAACAGAGTAAACTCACTGTGTACCACCTCTGCTCAGTCACAATCCCACAACAGAACACTAAGTGTTCTTATTTCCCCTGCACACCAGGCTCATATAAAGAAGATGCACCAGCTGTCCACAAAACCCTTGGACAGCCATTAAACAATGTCAGGTTCTGCACACAGAACATCACTGGCCTACAAACTGAATATTGTAGGTAAGCTGATGACCATTGTCCCATGCATACAGCACCTTCTCTTTAGGGTTGTAGTCCACTTGGGTCACAAAAGCGTATTCATTGGTGAATGGCAATCGAGGGGTAGCTTCTGTGTTTGTGTGTGTATCATAGGCGTACAAAACCTCGCCCTCTTTCTGGTTGTAGACATCAATGGCATATAGCACGCCGCACACGATGAAGCAGTTTCCAAATGAGTTGCGTTTGAGCCCGGTCCTCCACGTTGTCTCCTTCTTCATGGAAAGGTCGCTTGGGTCCAGCTTGCTGATGACGATGACCTCGTTTTGCGAGTAGTCGTAATCCAGAGCTGGGTAGATTACCCAGAGGCCACTCTCATCTACAGCGAAATCGATGTCCGAATGGCCTCTCCATTTCCATGGAGTGGTGTCCTCATAGACGGCGTCATGAAGCAGAGTCCAAGCCGCTACATATCGCATTCGTAGATCATATTTTATGATGTTCTTGGTGAAGGCTCTATTATAATAGAAGGCACCATTGAAGACCACATGGCCGGTTCCTATCCAGTTGTAAGGGAGCTTGTAGAGGTTACTCCAGCGACCTGTGATTGAAGTTGTGGGTCAATGTACCAATCAATGGTCTTGATTATTATTTGTTACTCTTTTTTTCTATTGAGGACATATTCTCAGATGCATTCAGCAAAAACTTTCCTTGTTGTACTATGTTCCTACCTTGTTTGAAGTTCTCCAGGTTGCGGAACTCCACCAGGTTATTGCCATAGTAGTAGTTTGTCACATAGATCTTGTTGTCCTTTGCCACTGGATCTTTCATCCAGGCTCCCTCGTTCCGACCATAACTGTGATGCTTCTCTGGCATCTCCACAGAAGCTAAGGTGCCCTCACAATCTAGAGATTTACCTTTATAGAGAACAGAAATGTTTTAATTTTCATTTAACACAGCCCACATATTATGTTTAAGCTGTATTCCATAACTTTATTTGAATAAAAATGAACAAATCACTTATTGAGCAAGTACATAATAGACAGTTCATAACTGTCTCCTTACCGATTTGTAATGGTAAGTTTATAAAAATTGCTTATAATTTGAGCTGTTGGGTCAGATTTTGGGGGAAATGTCAGTTTGACTTGTGGTTATGTCATGTCTCAGCTCTCATTTTGCATTCAATTTGAACTTGGAAGCCTTCCAGTTTTAAGACTATGTTCGTGTCCTTTGAAATGGGGAAATGTAGCACATGGGAGGTGATGGTTTTCATGTAGCTTCTCTTCAAGGTTGGGTACACACAACCTTGAAGACAATTCAGTTACTAAATCGCATGCGCGGGTGGGCAAAAGTTATGGATTACAGCTTTAACTAGTGGATGTTAAAAAAAACTAGGGTGGTTTCTCAGCCTGGCCAAGGTGGTTAACCTGCTGTTAGATTTATTAGATCAGCGTAAACCAATAAAACCACCTGAAACCAACTTATGCTTTTTCAGAAGTGAGCTTAATTAGAATGGCTGAAGATAATTTTACCTGTTTTGTTTAAGTGGAACTTTCCTCCACTGGGTTTTCCATCTTTGGTGTTTTGTCCATAAGTCTCTGTGTCCACTAATTTCTCTGGTGCTGGTGTGGACATGGTCGAATTCAGGATGACAGCTTCATCACTGGTGGTTGCTAGTGTGGTGCTTCTTGTTGTCATGGCAACAAGTGTTGTAGTGGTGCTTGTTTTTGGAGGTACAGTTGGAGTTATTTCAGAGGCATCCAAGACCAGCTCAGAACTAATTTTGTCCTCGGTTTGGTGGACAGTGAGAGTTTTGGCTGGGTTTTCTAAACAAGCAAAAGGAGAAAAAGAATCAAAGAAGTTAAAAAGCCAGATTACAACCTCTGGTTTAAAGTTTTACCCCAAGCCTTTCAGATTCCTAGAATCACATCAGAAGAATTATTAATGAGATGTCACACATGAGGAAACTTCCTGCATTGTAACCCAGTCTCTGCCTACAATGTTTGGATTCTACATTCCTAAAACTGAGCCCATTTCATCTCATGCCATGTACAACAGATTCTTGTAAGACAATATCAGTGGACAGACCCTAATCTAAGCCTTTTCTTCCTGCACTGTAGGACTGTCTGGAACATTAAATGTGGATATGAGCACAGGAGTAGAGGGGGCGAACATAAGTGTATCAGATGATTAATACACACTCGATCACTGCTATCTGTCATACAAGGACATTGAACCATTACTATAACTGTGCTGGACACCTCCACCAACTTTCTGATGTTATTTTCTTTTCCCAGCATGCAATCTTTTTAGATTTGATTATGAACAGAAAATGGAAATGATTTCATCACTCATGAGAATTATGCTGAAATTGCTGTCAAAATTAATAGAAACAGAGACCAGCAGTTCACTAAATTGGGTGCATGTAATGTTTCACCCAGAAATTACAATGTTTTTATTGTATGCTCAGCCTCATGTTGTTTCAGCGATGTGGCTTTCTCCCTTTTGTGGAACAAAAAATGTGAATTTCGACCACAAAGTGATTGATGGCTAGGTTTGTCAAGCAAAATGAATCAAAATTACAATTACCAAAACAAATTAAATGATCATACAATCAGTCCAAACTGGTGCATAATATTCCAAGTTTTTAAAAGCCACACTGCTATTTCTCTGAGAAATTGTATCTTGACATCAACCTTTGCTCTCCCAAATTAAAAATACAGCCTAAATGATTTGATCACAGATCAGACAGATCAGCCTATTGAGTTCAACTTGCGGTATTCAATTAACAGCTCACCAGAGGTGAAGATTAGATTTCAATCTGTTCCTCACACGATTTATATAATGCATGAATCAACAGCGCTACTTTTAATAAACTTTTATAGTGTTTTTTAAATTTTACAGCTGCAGGCCTCCTTCACTTTCATTACATGGACAAGAGCGCCAGGACACCTTTTATGCTCTATGAAAGAAAACGAAACAAAGGTTTGGAACAACATGAGGGTTAATAAAAGAGAACGGATTACATAACGGATTATAACCCTTATCACCTCTAAAAAGATTTCTTGAGAACCATAGAACAACCTAAAGGCTTTTCAAAGAGGTCCTAAAACTCAAACAAATCTATATTCAGAGAATATAAAATTCCCTCAGTACCTCAACTGCATATTGCAGTTCGAGATTAATATAAAAGGGAATCTCTGTTTCCAGCCATGAGCTATTCCGATGTTCTAAATAACCGAAGTATTTTAACAAGGAATAAAATATATGAGTAAAGGATTATGGAGGGATTTTATAGAGGATATGTTGAGGATCCAGTCTTACTTATGAGGGGTCTTTAGGAGATTAGGGGCTTGTGAAGTATAAACAATAAAGGGTTTCTCCACTTTCTGTTTCCACACCACTTGTAACTCTTTACTGTGTTGTTGACTTGTTGAAAATTTTAACGTGGTGACTTCACTGTGTAACGCAGAATACAGCAGAGCTTTCGGTAATAAAAGGTGAAGGTACAAACAACCTACTTATATCGTAAAAATCTTTAACATATATAAAAGAAGCAAACAACATTAAAAACACAGCATATGGTCCAGGATGCTCTGTGTGGCTGCTATCTGGCCCAAATCAAAAAATCCCACCCCTAAATGTCACTTTGATATTCTGGTCTCTTGATATGACTCAGGTTTCTCCAATGTGAGTCTATAGGGTTTTGATGGTGGTGGGTCTCCAGGAAGAAATCATAAAGCCAACTGCTTAGAAAAATAACAGCATGCCTCTCTTCAACAGGCCACAATATTTTGAGTTCACATTCATGCCTGTAGCACCACTGGGACAAGTTACACACCAGTTTATTACTTAGGGTTAGGGGTGTGGTGAAATTCCAATAATTTAGCAAGCACCACTAATAACCTGGTACAGCCTTCCTAGTCTGTACAGACAGACCTATTTCTGTTGTTTTGCCAGATGTTTGGTTTTGCCAAAACATAATCAAATGGCTTTCAGAAAAAACGCAAACTGATCGCTGATGTGTTGTGCATGTACTGATTGACGTGAAGGTATCTGTACCCCTCTCTCCTCTCCCTGCATATCCCTCAGAGTCTTCTGTCTTAGATGCTTTGTAGTATGTAATCCCCCTGATGACGCCCGTCTGGTGACCCAGGGTCTTGGTTTTGCTGGTGGGGTCTGGCTTTGCAGGTTTAGATGGTTTGGCTTGGGCCTCTTTCTTGGGCTTGACAGGTTTGTCTTTAAGCTGTTTGGGTGGAGGTTTGATCACAGGGGGTTTCTTGTTGGGTGGCTTTATAACCTCCTTGGACTTTTTACTCTCTGTGCCCTGGAATCATACAGTTTTAAATTATAAGGCCAAATTTATGTGCATGTGTGTTTGCCATTGTGTTTCAGCATGTGTGTCTTACCTGTACTTTACCATCAGTTGCTGCGTCTTTTTGCAATAGCTGCAGTCCCAGGCTGGAGATCTCTTTCTTGATGCTTACCATGATCTCAGAGTAGTTCTCATATCGCTTCAGCTGATTGGACAGATTCACAACGCTGTCCCTCACAAACTCATTCTCCCTAGTAAGGTTCGTCTTTATGGTCTGTGAAGAGATCATCACATTAGGGCCATAGCTGAAGTTGAGCTGGTGTCAATTGCTTGAAGCTTGATGAATGTTTTACATTTGAATCTGATCAGTCAGATCTCAGTAGATCAGACTCAGCTGGTTACCTCTTCTAATGTGTTCATCTGTGCCACCACCTTGTTCATGTAAGCATGCACCTTCATCAGATCCATACTGTACAATGTTCCTTCCAACAGATCCACCATTGAATGGAGCTAGACACAAACACATTAAAATGAAGGATGTTTGTTTTGAGCTGTAAATCTGTCATCAGTTACTGAGACTTGTGATACATTTCCTGCATCTAGCCCTAAAAATGTCCTCACATGCAACATAGTGCACATTCTCCTAAACCCTGTGATCCAGATGTCCCCTACTGTCAACTGATCTTTAAAAGCCATTTTTGATCATTCCATCTTTGACCCTCAACCATAATTCAACATAATTCATAATTCTCTTTATATGTCAGTGTTTTTTATTTATGAAGACACAAATTTAACATGGCTGACAAAAGTAGAGAAGTGGATTGTACCATACAGATGGTCACTGTGATTTGCCAAGCAAGATGTGTCATTGGATCAATATCTTTTGTTGATCCTGGAACAACATTCCTGTCAAAGAAACAGTCTTAACCTAAACCCTACCAACCACCCAAGCCCTAACCATAGCTTACCCCTAAAATCAGAGTGAAGTGGTAGGTAAATAAGAAAGGTATTCAAGCCCCTAACCCAGTCCTGTATCCCGTAACTTAATCCTGTAATCTGATTGGCTGATAAAAATGTTGATCCCGGACCAACAGTGATGTTGATTCAGGAACATGTTCTTCTTGAGGATTTTATGTTCACCCTGCATGCATAGATACACATGTAACTCTCTCAATACCAAAAAACCCTAATAATTTTGTGGAGAGAAAGACTGGGAATTATGCTGTTCCTGTTTTGAACAAATTCTCTTCCCTTTTGATTGAATAATTTTTGAATTAGAGGGATATTCTTTTGGAATTGTGCAGTTGTTAAATGGATTATATTTTGTTTTTGCTATGAATGTTTATCAAATTAACTCTTGTAAACACAGTTACTCTTTTTTAGCTGTCATGCGCAAATAAAGTAATGTTCAATAAGTTAGGTCATATTGTCTGACAACATCTGTGGAAGTCTATGGGCAAATATTATACAATGGTTGCCCAAAGGACTTCAACTGTAAATGGACTTCTGTCAGTATGATTTTTGTTTGTCTTTATCCACTGACGGACAGGTCAAAAATATTTTCAGTGGTAATCAACAGCATCTGTGGCATTTCTTGTGGTAATTTTGACTTGTCCTTCAATAAAGAGCTTAACTTTTTAACTGTTTAACCTTGAATGTCGTAAATGCATGTACTATATGGCCATTCCTTTTGGTGTAGTAGATTTTTGGTGTAGTAGATTTTCACACCTTCATAGGGTTTTTTTTTATTGTCTACTAACAATGCCCAACACTATATATGCATTAAAGTGGAATTGTCATTTTTGTCAGATATAACCAGATGTTTCTGGGTATATGTTTCATTTGGAATAAATTGTCTTTGGGGTTTTACCTTGAGAAGTTCAGGAGCTTGTTTCCTCAGTTTCTCTGTCCTCCATTCATTCTCACATGGGTTCAGTGAGGAGGGAGGAGCCGTGCAGGAGCATTTACAGTCAGAGCCTGAGCTCACTGTCTCTACAGTGTAAAAATCATCCACTCTCAGGCTTCCATCCCGCAGTCTGCTGCATGCCTCAATGCTCAACGGTCGCATCACACACTTACAGCGGCAGTCTGAGCCTTCAGATGTCATTCTGACTGGCTCCAGATCACCGAAAATCTGTCAGATAGAAAAGTGACAAAGTAAAGGAAATGTCTAAGAAAAATATGTTACATTGCCAAAGGTATGTGTTGGAGTGTTTCACTAACCAACCAACCAGCTAGCCAGCAAACTAACCAACCAACCAATGAGCTTGAGAACTAACTAACCAACTGGCCAGCTAATTAGCTAACTAGCTACCTTACTAATTGAATGACTAACTAACTAACAAGTTCTAGAAAATTGCAGGAATTGCTTCCAACTTTGTTGCAACAAGGGTAGGAAGCATTTACGGCTCTTTCCTGTTGTTTTCTGTGGATTGGTCTGCATAAAGCCCGGATCTGAACACAATTAACACCTTTGGGATGAATTAAAATGCTAGCAATAGGCCAGACCCCCAGCACCCAACATCAGGGCCTGGCTTCACTCTTTCTCTTATGTCTGAATGGCAGCAAGTGCCTGCAGTCATGTTCCAACATCTAGTGGAAAACCTTCCTAAAAAAGTGAAAGCTGTTTTAGCAGCAAAGGGAGAACTCCCTACTGATGCCCAGGGTTTTGAAATTAAATGTTGAACATGCACAGATGGGTGTGGTGCTCTGGCACATATCACACAGTGTAACTTTTGTACAAAACGAAGACTAATAATAATAAGCTCAATTTACATAGTAGTTGAAATCTGCAGCAGTTCAAAAGAAAAAACAACAGATACACATATGAAAGACAATTACTAGGTTATGATATAAGTGCAATTTAAATGTCCAACAATCATGTAATATCAAGAAGGTCAAGTTGATAGTGTAACTTATGTTATCATTAAAATCATATCCAGCCTAAACAAGAAGTCCAAACTCAGTGCCAGGGGAATGACACTCGATTCAATTTAGAACAAAACTCTTTCATGTCCCTTTTAAATCATTAGTTTAAAGCTATTTCACACTTTAGTTTAAATATCCTGAACTGCTAAACAGATTTGGCCTCTTGGTTTGAACCCTGATGCTCTGGAAGTGATCAGCCATTACAATCCAGCCCACTGCAGTGAAACTTTACCAGCCCCTATAACATTTGGCCACTGTTTAAACTCTCTTACCAGATTTTTTTTAATGGATTCTGTGCCATTGTACACCTTTTATAAAGGCTGATCAGTAATTCACTGTGACACAAAACACACAAGACAAAATCTATCCAGAAACCCAGATTTTATGAATCAAGACCCCACTGCTTTGAGAAAAGATACAGTAGAAAATTTCCCTCCACCCTCTATTGCATGCATCTGTTGTCAGTTAGAGATAGTGTGACCAGTAAGAAGACTTTTACCATGGCACTGACTTTGAAGACAGCCTGGGGCCTGAAATTCCTATAAATGTTGCATAGTCATTGGACCGGCATGGATTTGCACCTTCTCCTATAAAAGACTTACTTCTAAACCACATCCTCTTCCAGTACCTCACAGTTTGACATAATACCTCTCGTTTTTTCAACAATAGACTTCTATTCTTTGTGTTTTTAATGAGTTACACATGAATAAAATTTACAGTGATGTACTTGTACCGTAAAGCAATAATTGGACTGATATTAAGCTTCATAAAAGCCAGGTGTTGTTGAATATAGAGGTTACCCATATTTCGTGCAGTGCTCTTGGAGATGCTGGCCATATGTACTTCAAAAGCACCAGAGCTCTCTGCCTTTGTAATACCTACCTGATGTTGACAGTGCGTATAAATCAAGCTCTGTGAATGGTAGCTGTAAAATCTAAGGGGCAAAACCAACAAAACAAACAGTTGAATGATGACATAGGGTTAAGAAGAAGTAATGATGCACAGATGTGCTGCTTTGTTCTCAATCAGTCTGCCAAAACAACTAGCAACTGTAGAGAAAAGCCTGTCATGAACATTTAAGTCCCCCTTGGCTAAATAAGTCTGCCTAGGGGGTAGCCAATTGTAATGCCTAATCAAAAACTGTTAGGATTGCTGTGATGACATGTACGGTAAGGGACTTTCGATGGTATATGGTAAGCTACTGAGCTAATCAATTGACGGCATGCCTGCTAACCATGCAGTAACAAGTAACTTTATAATTAATATAATTAGTAACATATATAATAGGACTTTAATATAATTCAGACGACACGATATAAAGTGATTAAGTCATTTCCAATCAGGTCCTAACTAAAGTACCAATCAAAAAGCCCAATATAATTTGGGGTCTGAATGTAGACCCTTTTGTCCAGGGGACCCAACTGGTCATGACAATGTCTCAGGCATTCAGGCAGGGTTTTAGAGTGCTTTACCCTGCTGGTTGACATTAGTGCATGAAGGCAATAAATCTGTCCCTCAGTCAACATCACCTACAGTATTTGATTGACATAGGTTTTCTCTTCCATCTCACAGTGGCTCTTGTGCTCTTGGATTGAAAATAGCTGGATTTGGATTTAGATACCCAAATAGCTCAGAACTGTCATTTATCACCAATGAAATTTAGAGATCTCTGTAATTGCCAGCCATAGCACATGTGGAACAGCTTACAGACAGTGGAAGAATTCAGCATTTCAGAAATTATTTATTATAACATCCGTCTGTCTGCTTATGAGACAACCATTTGTCTAATCTAACAGGACTCAATGTACCTGAGGAAAAGGCCCTTTTGATTTTTTGCTCTCCTAAAACACTGAATAGCAACACAAAACACCACACACACACATTTCTAAACACCTGTTTGTTTGCTATGCACTGCAAAATTGTTCTGATCCATGTTAATTTTGAGGTAACCTGATCTAGCATGCAGTCATTTTTTAATGTTGCAGAATTGTGTAGCTAATTAGAATCATTGAAATGATGACATGTTTTGGGAAAAATACATTTTTGCTCAAGGTGATTATATAAATATGTTTCCAGTAACTGTTGAGTAAGTGAAGGAATAGTATTTTGGCTAAAAATATAGTGTTAAAGTGGCCTAAAGCCTCCAATGGAAAGACCCAGTGTGGCCAAAAACACCACCAAAAACTCTTAGGTTGAAAACAAAATACCAGCTAATGCACTGAGGAAAAAAAACAAACAGAATATCTGTAGCGCAATTAATTGTTTTCCATATTTGTGAGGAAATATGTGCAAACTGGGCCAACACAACATGATGCTAGCAATACTAACAACACAGCATTGATTACCAAGGAACACACAAACTGTTCCAATTTATATATCAAAATGTAGTTTAAGTTGCTTTAGATAACAGCATCTACCAAATGACTAAATGTAGTTAGCATTTACTAAACTAGAAAGTGTTTGCAAAGTACACCCATGTCCAGTTAATTGGATATAAACTAGACTGACAGGTCAAAATACTCTTATTAAAGGGGTTATATTGTAAGTCCTTCTGGAGACTACACTAAGCTAATAATGCAGTTCCATGACAACCACACAATAATACACACAGGGTGCCGCACAAAAACCCAGCTACTGTCAGCTTGAGAGGGAAGGTTTTAATAAAACCTTGCTGTTCTTTTGTGTAAGCTCAGCCTGATGGGCGAGAGAGTCTAATTTAGGGACATTAGAAAGAGTTAGTCAGTAATTTCTCCAAAACACATTGTGGTGAGAAAACCACAGAATGGTTTTCATTGTTTAAATGAGTTAATTAGGTGAAAAGTCTTGTAACACTTGTGAACATACTTACACAAATGCATAGTGTCTATGCCATAGATAGCTTTGACAATAAGATCCCTTGTTTACTGGAATGAAAGAGTGTGTTATGGTCATTTTGGTGTCTGTATCATGCATCAAGACATACTCAGCTCTTTGTATGCCCCTACATAGTTTCATTCCCAATTTACTGTCTACTACATGCACATATGCATTATACCTGTGGGTGAACCATTCATTACTAGTAAGTCAATGTGTTAAATTTTGAATTCAAATATTCGAAATGACCTTAAATTGGGCACAAACAGTGAGGGATCACAGGACATTTATTCATATCATACAGAGCACAATCTAATCAATTAAACAAATGGCATTCCGACTGTTACAACTGTTGTTATCTAAGCCTGCTAAACTGACATTTGTTTTTTTTACCTTACTAATGACCAAACAGGGAAAGGCTGCTGTGCCTAGATAGGATAATTGTTTTTCCAAAAATACTTGGCAGCAGTACTTGTCAACATTGGCTGCTTTCCTTAAAAGGCCTCTTAACCCAATAACCCCTTGCCTGGTGAGGTAGTTCAGGTTACGAGTCAGCTTTGTGTTTTAAGAAAGTCCTTTTCCCCCTAATATAGGGCTTTGAAATGACCCTGAAGTACAGTACATTTCAAAATGACCCACTCTAAAAAAACATGAGAAACTGTCTAGAGAATTCTGAGGTTTCAAAGACACATCTCTTTGATGTACAACAATGGTCACAGTTCATAAGAACTGTGCCTTTATTGCAGACTGAGACAAAATAATGGATTAAGATCTAAAGACACAGCTAGATCTTTCCATCACTCTGTTCCAACTGGAGACACACACAAGCAAGCCATTAAGAGATATGTGTCAATTAGCCCCAAACTAGCTTAGTGAATACTTGTTGATTTTGGGGACATACATCCACATTCCAGCTAAGCTTGTTTATGTGTCACAACCCTCAATATAGCCAGAAGACAGCTGAAGACAGTACACAGATGGTGGATGCATAATAGAATCAGACTCAGTATCTCAGATATTGTGATTTCTTCAAAATGTCAAATCTGATCAGATTGTAACACAGATTGTCTTTCTCCTGATAATATTTAAGAGTTTTTTTAATCTCTTTTGTTTCAGATTCAATATGTGCAGAATAACCATTGTTAGTTTGTGTTTATCTGCCTCTCACTTCATTTCTAAGATGAATTTTATTCTGAAATTGATGGCATGCGTCAGTGTTTTGATGGTGGTAGAGACATCTGTTCAAATGGGCAAAAAATATATACCAATAAAGTGATTATACTTGAAAATGAATGTTGGGAAACCCAAAAGTTATACTTTGAGCAGCTGCAAGTAGGCTGTGTTCACACTGGCAAATAAACATTAACCAAACATCATCTACTGTGGTAGAGACCACAGGTTATAACTGTGCAGGCAGGTCAGCAGTTACCAGTATAGAAGGGCCACCAAAGGGCCAAACATATATTTCTCACCACATAACCAAATGTATTTCTTGTTCATCCATAAACACCCAGGTCAAAGATCAACTCTTATGTAAATCTCTATAAAAAGTAATATTGGCAATGTAGCAGCATTTTGAGGCTTAGCCTCTGGTCTGGACAAAAATATGATTGGCACTGAA
Source organism: Chromobotia macracanthus (assembly GCA_036877525.1). Classification (NCBI taxonomy): domain Eukaryota; kingdom Metazoa; phylum Chordata; class Actinopteri; order Cypriniformes; family Botiidae; genus Chromobotia; species Chromobotia macracanthus. Next base: position 9,870,312 of record JAZGTH010000004.1, on the reverse strand, counting down.
AGATCTGGACAATGGCTATGATGGTCATCATTACCGTGACTACTCTGTAAGGGCTGTGACGCTTTCAATGGGATACAGATGTCCCCAGATATTCCTAGTTTAAATCCTGCGATATAAGTGTTATAACTGTTTCATAAACAGGAACTGCTTGAGTGGCATTGTGTGAGGTAATGCTCAAAGCAACTACAACCAATAGAGTGTAATATTAACAAAACACACCAGCTGACCTTTCTCTGCCTCTTCTTTTATAGCATCAAGCACATACTTATTCATCCCTCTTTGATTTTCTCTGACCATATTCTTCTTATGATCTCTCATAGGGAACTTCTGTATACATCCCTTCTGCCTGGCATTATTTCCATCACCTGCCCTGATGTTTGGGTGTATAGTAGCAACAATACTATGCTTCAATTTTAAAGTAAAACCAATACAATGGCAGATCTAATCATGTGACTGCTAAGCATATTCAATGCATAATCGCTTAAAAAGTCTTTTGTTTTTAGTTTTCACAAGCCTTTCAACTAAGTTAGTTAACTAGTCCATATTAATATTGGGTGTGTCTGTATGTGTTTTTCAACCTGCTCACCTTTTCACACATTAAACTAACAACAAAGAGGTTTTAAAACATAACACAATTAGCTAGGGTCACACAGTCTGTGACTATCGGTTACAATGAGTCTGAGACACACACACACACACTACCCACACACACACACACACACACACACAGTTGTAAGAGGGTAGGGCATGTTTCTGTGGGACAGAGGGTTGTTCTTGAGTGCTACAGCTGTGTAAGCAGACATATATTGTTTTTAACCCCAGCAGACCTCTACTCCAATTACTATACTGGGCACAAAGCCTGAGACACACTCCCACACCCTATTAGAGTAGGTTTTGAAAAAAAATTCAATGGTTTACTAAAGAAATGACAGATATCCCTCTGTAAATGACCATCTGTCTCTGACTGCATCAGTAGCATCAGTTTCACAGTTTCCACAGTTTGATATGTTGCTAATCATCCAAACCTAATAAAGAAGAAGGGAAAGAAAATGCATTTAGGAGTTGACAGTGCATTGACAGGACTATTGGGGTTCAATTGCTTTGTAAATTATTAATTTCAGAAAAGTGTTTTACAATGCATTGTGTATGTTGCATTGGACACTATTACACTGTTCTGTGTTTGCTACTGTTCAGAGTAAGGTCAGGGGTCTAAAATGTCAATTAAATTATATTGCCATGGCATCTCAAGGATTAAGGCTTGGAATGTTCTGGCAATGCCAGGAGTAATTTAGGCCATGGCATTTGTGCCAAAATATGTTGAACTCCTTTCTGTGAGTGTCACTGGTGTTATTTGACAGATTTTAAATGATCTATGACTGAGACCTGGTGAAAACCATATTGTCATTTATGATCTTCTCTGCCCAGATGCTCTCTTTTTAATTATAGGTCCCACCTTTAAAATATGCCTGAACACCTACCTATTATCTTTGTGTATAAACCACTAAATAAAATGCTGAAAGGAACAAATATAGTTTGCAAAACCATTATGTAATAAAACGATTTACTACAAAGTTCAGAAATCCTTCATTAAGAGCGATTACATTAGAAGATAAAATGAAATTTCACTCCATGGAATTTCACGTTTCATTAACGCCGATAAGAGGGGCATTTCATTTCACAATTCCCAGATAAACTTAATTTCGAAATACAAATACTGCCAATCCCATAAATTTCAAAATCAAGTCTATTTTGACTGTTGCTTATAATTAGGCTCCAAAAAGCTACATACAAAATCTGCAAAAACAACATGCGAACCTGGAATGACATTCCAACATTTGAAGACAAATTAACCCAATATGAATGAAAATACACTTGTCAAGTGGTCGAAACGAAACAGAACCATAATTCGTAATTCATAATTCATTAAAAATCATGTCTGTTAAAAAAATCTGTATTTCGGCAAAACCTTACAACTGTGTGTAAAACCTGTAAATAAAATGAACTCCATTGCTCGCTAACGGGACAGGACGCAACGATCGCATTCTTTAAAATAAATAAATAAAACATATATAAACATCTTACCTTGTTCACAGCTCTTGCATCTTTGGCCAAAAGCAGAACAGATGTTAAAATGCTTGCGTAGATCCACATTGTTCCCTAACTAAAGATCTTTCCGCACGACGTTCGGCTGATGATATGATTTGGGGCGTCGGAAAGCACCTGTATCCTCACCCTTGTATTATCAGCCTGAATCCGCAGAAAGACGGAATTAAGCTTCCGTGGTTGCAGGTTGGTGCCACGCAAAGTTGCGCATGTTGTGACGCTCCGCTTCTTCTCTCTGCACAGATCTGTGATGATCACGCGCACACACCCACCATCACAATCTCTGAGCGTCAGTGCCAATGCCAGGCGAGGAACTGCTGGCACCACTTCTGTGCCACAAGGACATTTATGTGTTTTTTTGTGCTTCTGTGCAACTTTCCAGAGGCATTTAAAAATGACCGCTGACTGTAATAACATTTCTGTAAGTTAAAAAGTTTGTTAAGATAAATAAATAATATATCAGGAAAACAAGAAAAGGTTTCATGCTTAATATTAGATACATCATTTTAAGGTGTGATTTATTACTTACTATTTATGTTTTTCTTATTATAAATAATAAGGTTTTAGTTTCTTGTAATTAATATTACAAGAGTTATTTAGATTTTAAAGCCAGATAATGGATAACGCAACACAACCTTTGTAGTCTAGCGCCCTCTTTCAGTTCAGGGTTTGTTTGTTGGGTAGGATTCGTAACTAGTAAACTGACCCATTTGCCAAGAACTGCTTTAAAATCGTTACTGATCGTATAATGTTATATTAGAATAATGCACATATGCACTTACCCACACAGGATACTTATTTATTTTCTTTTCCAATTCTTTAAATAACTTTTGAGAAGTATGTTCTTTATAATGAATTTCAACTCAGTCCTCAGTCACATTAGCACGTATAACATCACTAATGACACCTTTGCTTTGAGGTAAATATTCAGGCCACAATACAGGCCACACAAATACCATTATGAATGTGCTGTAAAATATCTATAGGAGCTATTCTGTTAACTATAACTCATTTTATTAGTTAATACAATCAGTTGACCGTGAAGCTTCTGCATTGATTCAGTCACCGTACTTTTTACTCCATTGCTAGTTTAACGATTTACAAAACGGCATATAAAACATTTGCAGTGTCTTACTTAATTCTAGCCCTTGCCCTTTTATTAATCACGGCAGTCTGAAAACATACAATGTGCCTTTAAAATATGTTAGAAAAACTGGCAATGGGAGATTTATGTCAATCTATAATCCCGCCCCCAAACCCCAAAGGGTTTGCCCCCTTTGGTCAAAGAGGATTATTATTATTGGCCTGAAAGAGAACCCCGGAAGTAAAGTACTGTGTTTTCAAAGCAAGTTACACACGTGTTGAAAAAATGGTTCGTTTTAAATCGAGGTAGGAAAAAGAAGTGCGTTGTTTATACTTTTTACGGTTTATGATTTCGACTGTCGAGGTATTTGCTCTGCGAGGTGTGTGTGTCTGAACGGAGCGGTCTTCAGCTGCTGGAGGAGAGAGCCATCCACCAAACCCTCAGAGCAGCCGTAAACCGAGCTCATGGAGACTACGGCTCTGCCCTGTTTAACATAGGGGTTATGGGTAAGCAGAATTAAGCGCTTATCCACATTTATGTCACTTTTGGTTTACGAACGTCCTAAGTGATAAAATGAGCGATCCTGTGAACGTTGAATGTTTCTGTGACGTTTTACTTTTAATGCACAGTTTATCAAATCTGTTTGGCTTGCCTTTGCGTATCTTTTTACAGACTTCTGTCGACTCTCAAACGTTTTGCAGTGAAATACCTGAATGCCCACACAGGAGTGGTTCTTATACGCTGCAGGAAGGGGCATTATCGGCTCCTCTGGTCTGCCCTTCCTTTCGTCACATACCTTGAGGACAGAGGACAGAAGGTGCAATGCGTTCTTAACTGCTTACATGTAGGAGGTAAGATAGGTGGGGTTAAGACAGAAGATCTCTTATTGCAGATTTAAGAGACACATGACTGCTTATAAGCTGTAACAAAGAATGTTGTTTAAAGAACTAATAAGACATCCATATTACCTTGGGTACATGACATTATATGTATTATCTATACCAGGTACAGTATATGAGTACATAGTGCTTTTAAACTCCACAAATTCTCTTTTCTAAAACCAATGTTTTTTATGTCATTGTTATGACCACAGGAACAATAAGAACATGTCAGAAGTGTCTTGCTCAGTACAACAGACAGCAGCTCCACAGAATGCTACTAAATTGCAAAACAGATGGTAAGTTGTTCTCATGCTTCTTGCAGTCACGCCTTAAAAAATGTATTCCTGGAAAGGAGCGCCCTCGTGTGGCAAGGCATACAATTCTGCCCGTACGTAAAACTTCAAAAAATAGATATTGTATTTAAATTGTCACTTCTGTGCTACTTATGTGCCAGGTGGTACTGTGAAGGTCTGATTTAATGACTATAGTAATTATCTTAAGAACCATGTAGAAGATTTACATATACAAACAATCTGTTTGTTTCTGTTCTTTTCCCTGCTGTAGTTGAAAAAGATGTTAGGAGGGCAATCCTGAGTTGTTCACTGGTTAATGTCAGGGCTGAAGAAGCAGATGAAGAAGAAGTGAGTGACGATGATGATGATGAAGAGACCTAAGCATCCCTACATCAAGTTAAATTTGTTTCTTCAAGGCTTTTGGTACTTTAAATTGATTAGGAAATCGTTATATGTTTAAAATATAGACTGTAAATAAATGCTTAACGTGGAGCCTTGATGTTTTTAGGGGTGTAAGAACATTTCTTTATGACTTTAACACTTTTATTTTAATTTTTTATTAAAAAATACTCATTACAATTATTTACAAACAGTATTGATAGTATGTATGTGTTTATTATTAAAGTGTTTTTGTACTGACGGAAAACAGTTGCTGCTTTCAGTTATTGTTTACTAAACAAAATAAAACTTTGTATCCTATTGAAAATCTAAATCAATCTAAGTCAATTACATAATGTGATTGTTTTAGTTTAAATCAAACACTAACAACCTGTTAATGACTGTCACTCATTACACCACATCGCGCAGTGTGACGCACCTCCGCGCATGCTCACTTCCTAAACCCTGAGAGGCTTATAACCCTCATCCGGGTGTTTACGCCTCCCGTTTGGCGACCCGTCGCCATAAGTCAGATTTTGTTTTGCTGGAGTAAATTTGGGTTTAAACCCAGTAATTTACTCGCTTTCCTTTTAGGAGAGCGATTAACGCCTTGTGGGGCGCAACACTTCTCAAGACGAAAACAAAACGACATTTTTCAAGGGGCGAGGCCCCGTTTTTTGGGCGCTTTGTTTTTTTGTGTTAGCGCACAGCTTTTTTTTACTGAGACATTTGGATTGTGTCTCTCGATTTTTCTCTCTGCTTGTTTGTGGTCAAAATGTCGCCGTAATGGGGTCTCCGTGTTTGACAGAAATGAATAAGGGCCTTCGTCGCCTGACCCGCGTTTGCAACAGTCCGTTATTTTCCCCCTTTGCCCCGTTTGATGCTAGAGAGCTCGGCGGCTCTTTCCCCGGAGTTCGGCCTCAACATGGAGAAAAACCCAAACGCCAACAACAGCAGCAACACGAAGATCCCGCCCCGTTCCAGCTCTACAGGCCCGACTCCTTCAGACTCTAAAACCAAAACAGGTAACCGAGCAGCGCTTTGTGACTGTCGTATGTTAAGAAGTACATTGTCAAATGTATTTGACAGTTGTGTGTAACGTGTGTAACAGTTGTGTTTGTGTGTGCCAATATGGCGTAGCAACTGGTAGTTTGGTTAGTCTGATACTTAAGTAATGGGGAAATCTTGACAAGTATCAGTATGGAAGCGTTAACAACACACATTATAACATGATTTCATGGCGTTTTGAAATCTGCTAGGCCCTTTGCAACTTTTCCTGTTCGGTTTGGATGGATTTACAACTTTAGTTTACGGGCCACGTGTTTATCTAAAAGACTTGCATGACCTTTTCTGTCAGCGCCACCTTATATAAACTAATTTTCTGATATCTAATAATGGATGGTTTTTGGCCCTTTAACTTCAGTTTTTTAACTGACATAACTTATCCACTAACATTTTGCTAAAGCAAACTGGAACATTCTCACTAATTTTTATTATCTCCCAGGGCATAATAGTTTTTTTAAACACATGTATTGGGATCTATTCTTGTCAGCAGTCTGTCATGTGATCAGAGGAAAAGTGTCAGGGTGGAATGACCTCTTGCTTCTGGGGCTTAGAGGATCTGTGAGGATATCAGAATAAAAAATATTGTACTAACTTTAGCTTTAGTTCTGCTCTCTTATGTTCTTATGTTCTGCTAATGTTTTGATGTAGGTTTGTGAAGCGCGTGGTACCGTGGTCTCTGCTGCTGGTTGATAAGTTGTGTGCTGCTCTTATCACGAGGTCCTCTCTGAACAACTTTGATGAACTATGTGTGCTTGGCTTGATTAAGTTAGACTTTGTACATTTTGAAAAAATATTGAAAAACCATTACAAAAATAAAATGGCAAATTCTGTAGAGACATGTTTACAATATTCAATATTTAAAGCAAGCTTTATGTCAGTGGCATTGTTTAATGGATGTCATTTGTTGTTTTTAAAACAATATCTAGTGTAATTTTGACTAATTTTCTCAGTTTCAAAGTTGTGTCCATTCTGCATCTGTGTACCTGTTTTATGCCAACATGTGAACAATTATGCTAGGAGTAATGTTGTCATATATTGTGACACTATCTTTTGCTGTTCTTTTAGATGGTAAGAATAATGGGGGTTCAAAGCGCTACAGCCGTAAGCGTGAGCCCACTTTCCCCAAGGCTGAGAGCTTTCCGGGCCCACGGCGCTCCCAACCTCATAAAAGCAAAAATTTTGACAAGAGACCCCCTCAGAGAGGTGGCGATGGGGGCCGACAGTATGGCCTCACTGGTGGTGGGAGAAGAGAAGAGGTGCGTTGATTAATAAACTGATTTGTAGGAAAATACATTTAAGCATGTAAAACTTGGATTGATCCATTTGTTCTTCCAAAAATGTTTGTATATTATAAAGAAAAAGTTATAAATCACTTTCTTTATAACTTTAAAATCTTTAAAATTAATAAAATAAATGTTTGAATAGCCCGTAACACCAAATAAATAAACATGCTTCTCATTTTATAGTTTAACAATAATTAACTTTTTATGCATCAGGTAGTAGAGAACCGCCGGGCAGAGTTTAGCCCGGCTCAGTTTGCTGGACCCAAAAAGATAAGTCTGAACCACCTGCTCAACTTCACGTTTGAGCCACGCGGAGGCCATTTTGGCTCCGGAGGAGATGGCCATTCCTGCTGGGGTCGCCGCAATAAGTGGGGTCACAAACACAAGCCCTTCAACAAGGAGCTTTTCCTACAGGCTAAGTAAGTGCAGCAGAATTTGTAATAGAGCTTGGAGGTGTCGTGGTTTATATAAGACTGTAGAAATGTCAACCAGTTCTCTGGCAATTATAATACAGCATGTTTGTGGGATGGTAACGATTAAGTTTTAACCTGTCACAGAACGTCTCTGATGTTGAGCAAGTTCATATCAGTATTCAAATCTTCTACTTGACCTATACTGCAATCTTTTATTAATATATATTAATCTTTTTTGAAGTCTTTCCCAATGGAAAAGTAGTGTGTTTATAGCATGACACAATGCAGTGCATCGTCATAATGCATTACAGATGGTTATTTTGACCTTGATACTATTGTTAAACCATCTGTTTTTTTAAAGCTGCAATTCGTACCTTTATTTGGTTAAAAATGAACAAAAAGAAGTTACTGGGCAAGTATGAGTTTGAGTATAGTTGTTTGAGTTAGTTTGTATAGTTTGACAGGTTCAGTGTCTTAAATGTGTTTCTTCCTTTCGTCCACCAGTTGCCAGTTTGTGGTAATTGATGATCAGGACTATCAAGCCCACTTTACCGATCCAGACACTCTGGTGGACTGGGACTGTGTGCAGCAAGTTGTGAGGATCCCTTTTTATTCAGACTGCATGCTACCTTTATATTCTTGTAATAACATGTCTAATAATGCTTGCAGAAATTAATAACATTTTATCTTTCCGGTTTAACACAGCGCATCTACAGTCATGAGGTGCCATCATGTCCGATCTGCCTGTATCCTCCTGTGGCGGCCCACATGACGCGCTGTGGCCACATCTACTGTTGGCCGTGTATGCTGCACTACCTCTCTCTGAGTGAGAAGAGTTGGTCCAAGTGCCCCATCTGTTACGAGGCTGTGCATGGCACTGACCTCAAGAGGTTTGTTCAGAAGTCACCTGTTTATAATTTTTAATAAATTTTTGTGATGGTTTGTTGCAATAGATTTCTTTGTTCTGTTTTTTTTTTTTTTATTGACATGGGTCCTTTATGTATTTAATTGGTACTAGGTGTTGGTCTTAATGTTGTCACTGTAGCCAATCTGTAATCTTACAGTGTGGTTGCCATGGAGACCCATCAGTATGTGACCGGTGATGTCATCACTATGCGTCTTATGCGGAGAGAGAAAGGATCACTGGTGGCGCTTCCTAGCTCTCAATGGGTTAAAGTGGAGGAGCCAATTTGTTTCGGAGGTGAAACTTTCTACCTGGTGTTTTGTATACTTTTTTTGGAGATCATCATAGCCTGTTTTTTTTTTTGTTTCACGTTTGACCAATTATGTCTTTCAATTGTTGCAGATGTGCATTTGCGCTCATACTCTAAGCTGCTGTTGGCATCTCAGCAGCAGGTTTTGGATTTGCTAGTTGAAGAGAGAGTGGCTCTCCAAACCCAGCTTAGCCAAGAGAAAGACGACCCACAAGCCTGTTTCATACAGAGCGCATTACTGCAGCTGCAGGTAACACGTGCGTTCACACTCGCAAGATTCTGCACACAAACACATAAACCTCAAGTTTGAGCTATCCTTTTATCTCTATCAACAGGAGCGAGAGGAGAGTCTGCTGAAGTGTCGCCGTAAGGATGGTGGCTCTGTTGAGGTAGCAGAAATGAGGAAACTGTCTCTCACTGAGAACACCTCTCCAGAGGTGACTGGTGTCAAGAACCTCCCAAACGGCAAGGTCAGTAGTGTCCTTTTTCTTCTGTGATCATGATCTCTGATCAAGAGGTCTCTGATTACTACTTCATAATGAAGTATTATATAAAACATAATTTTGGGTATTAAACTAAATATTAGTAAGCATTGTCTGACTTCACATGCTGTTCTACCACAGCCTGTCCTGCAGTATGCCTCAGCATTTGATGATGAGATTCAGGAGGCTTATGAAGAGCGGGTAGAAGAGATACCTACTCAAAATGTTCCTGAGGAAGCTGAAGAGATGCCTCCAGGACCTGTTGAGGATAAACCTGTGGAAGAGACTGCTCGGATTAGTCAGAATGAGGCAGGCCTGCCTCAGAACCCACATCATGGTCCATATTACTACTTCTATCAAGGTGTGTGTGTGTATAATGGTGATTGCAGTTCATTATGCAGGTTATTATATCTACAGCAGCTCTGTTTAAGCATTGGAAATGGTGATTTAATCTGATTGTAGTGTTCTGTTTTTGCACCTGTAGCTGAGGATGGACAGCAGATGTTTCTGCACCCAGTGAATGTGCGCTGTCTGCTGAGGGAGTACGGTAGTCTGGAGAACAGCCCTCAGTGTATCACTGCTACTGTTGTGGAGATTGATGGACAGACTGTCACTGAGGTACACACACACACACACGCACACGTATACGTATGCATTTTTATGTATGGTATATAAATAATTACGGACAAATAATCTTTACCAAGATGTATTTATATTCATATGCATAGTATGGCTCTTTAAACTCACTCAAAAATGGTTAGCATATAGAAACGAATTGGCACACTTTATTTGTAGGATATTCGTCGTCGGCATCGTTATCTCTCTCACCTGCCCCTCACATGTGAGTTCAGCCTCTGTGAACTCAATCTTCAGCCACCAATTGTTTCAAAAGAGACCCTCGACAGCTTCTCAGGTACACATACTTTCAATTGTTTAGACTCAGTATTGATCCAGAAACATAAGCAAGCATGTACTTTCAAAGTATTGTGTGTTAAACAATCTTTTTCTCCTCCTGTCAGATGACTTGGAGAAACGGAAGCGTCTGAGGCAGAAGAAAGCAAGGGATGAGAAAAGAAGGGAGAAGAGGATTGAGATAGAGGAGAACAGGAAACAGGGAAAATGTAAGAATGAAGTTTTCCATAGCTTATATTTTTGGAAAGACATGGCACAGATTGTGAAGAAAAGGCAAAATGTCACGTTTAAGAGTAGACCATTGACGGCTGTCAGTACAGTGTTTTATAAAAGAGTACAAACCTGCATTTCCATTTGCACTAGGAAATACAGGCATGTTTTAATAGGCTTGTTATGGTATGAATAATGATTGTGGTGGGCATTTTTATCTGTCAGATCCAGAGGTGCACATTGGACTTGAGAACCTCCAGCAGTTTCCTGCTTTTGGATCTCCTCCTCAGTACAGCCCCCGAGTGCAGCCCCCAGAGTTCCTGCTGGGACCTCCCTCTCCTCTGAGCAGCAGCCCTTCCTCAGGTAACACACACCCGCTTCTTAGTAATTTTTTAGTAATTTTGTTTTGCTTTGTTTTGTTTTAGTAAATTTGTTGTTGCCTCTATCTTTGCACAATAATTGTGTTTTTATTTCAGATGGAGTGATGTTCCCCAATCTGAGTGAACATAGCCCCACTCTCAGTGTAGCTACTAGCGTGGAGGAGGATTCTCACTGCTTGTCTTTTGCTCAGGTTATTCTGTTACTTACTCAAAATTGCATAAAACACTAAATAATACATACTAAATATTACAGAAACAAAACCAAAATATGATAACTTTGTAGTGCAATCTGTAGTTGCGTACCTGGCTACACTTATATATACAAGTGATTTATTCTTGAAACTTTTAAGTGTCTAAATCAGATACTCTTGACTCTCTGGTTTAGATGCTGAAAGATGGGAAAGCCCGTGTAGATGCTGGGCCTAAAACCAACCCAAAGAAAGGTGAGCCTCTTATCACAGGGTTGACTTTTTTTCTGCTGGCTGTGTCTTTTTGTACTGATTTAATCTGCGTTCCTCTCAAGCATGTGCGGACATGTTCCTCGCCCCTCCTGTGGCAGACAGTGATGGAGAGAGTGACGGCTCTGATCGGGTGCCAGTACCCAGTTTCCAGAACTCTTTCAGCCAGGCCTTTGAGGTGGCTTTGTCCCAGCTGGACCATGGAAATCAAACCCCAGCACATGACTTACCCATCCCTGGTGAGTCTCCACCTCTCTGGCCAATTGAATGCATTTATGTTAGTTACGCAGTACAGAGGAAGCTACTTTCTAAAATATGAGTAGTTAGTAGCACAGCAAGCTACAGGTTCAAATTATTTATGGTAATCAAACAAACATAACCATATTATCCTACAAAAGAGCAAAAAGGAATGTAGAGTCGGTATTGCAAAAGGGTGTCAGGAGCCCTTAGTCTGCTTAATACACAAATTACTGATTAGAGCTGCTCTTTGAAGACACTGTATGCGTATGTCTGCGTATAAATACTGAGTCTCTGTTTAATGGGCTCTCTTAAGTGATTGAAACAAATGTAAACATTTACATTAAAAACTACAAAACACAATATTTGGTTCTGCCACAGCATTTACATGATGACTTTTTTTTCTCCATTGTTTTCAGAGGAGAAAGGGGGGAAGAAGAAGAAGAAAAAGCAGAAGCTTCTGTTCAGCACCTCTATGGTTCACACAAAGTAAACAGCACTGAAGTTCATCCTTCACTCCTGTCACTCCCTTTTGCCTTATTCCCTTTAATCATCTCCTGCTGCTTGTGTTTCATAATATTACTCTAGATCATCTTCTCACTTTTCATACTCTGTTAAATAGACCTGCTCCAGAAGTTCAGTGACCTGCAGGACATTGATTTAACAATAATAATAACAGCAACAGTGATTGTACACACAATAGACTCAGTATTATAGATCAGTCCAAATAGTTCTGATGCTTAGCATCTCGTACGGAAGGCATGTTGATGCATTGTCCTGGATCACTAACAGTAACAGTTTGTCTGCATAAATGTTTCTCACTTAAATACATGTAGTAACATTTGATGTGACACTCTAGTACTATGCCGAGTTTCCATCATTGATAACATTGATCTGGAATGTGGATGAAGAGAATTTTGGCATGGTTGTTGGTTATGGGTTGCAGTGGGGGTTCTGAGGTAGCAGTCAGCCAGCTGTGGACACATCCTGCCCCCCTTCATCTGTGAGTTCCTATTCAGATAGTTATGCCATTTGTTCTTCCACACAAACAGTGATGCTCTGAATCTTGGAAAATGTTTGTCCTTTGGCTAACAAAAAATGGCAACATGTTCTACCATCTTAAATTCACATAACCTGTTAGGACAATATGCTTTGATCTATTTTTGCTTGAGTCACATGCGTGTACATGTGTGGTAATGAATGCACAATGCTTGTTCACACACCACCACACAGTTTTGTCCTAATTTTCCTGTTGACCCTTCAGCCAGTTCTTCACAGCTATTAGCACTGGTCCACCATCAGAACTGCCAACAGTTTAGTAATACATAAACACAGGATGGTCTAATCAATCTTATCACAAATGAATTATCTTCTGGAATAGATGAATATTTAGTTGGCTTTAAAACCCTTGAGTGTATTAAAATTAGACAATGATTTAGAGCTCCTAATGTTCTATAGTGTTCACATATTTGAGGTAAGGAGGTGCTGACTCCACTACTTGCTTTGTGTAAAAACAGAAAAATCTATATGAAATGTTTTGAGGGTTTAATTTTTTTGTTATTTTCTTTTTGAAGTCTGAAGAAGCCTATGATTTCAGAACCAAGTTGAAATGAATAAAGAACTCATGCACTAGCTTAAGGTGTGTCTCGTTTTACATTTTAATATAATTCTTGTGCAATTTTTGACACTTGTAAAAGCTCCATTAATGTTCAAGTTGAGTTTTAAGTGCTCAGATTGTGAAAAGATTTGCTCTTTAGACTTTAAATTATGCTAAATTTTTTGGTTTAAATCTGAAGGCTGGATGCTGTCAAGTGGAGTTTGTCATTTCAACCATATACATGTACATGGTGGAATGAAACTGTTTATCCAGGACTAAGGTGCTACATAATTTATACAGAAAGTGCACAAGTACAAACGTGCAGACAGCTACTCGAACAGACAATGGGCATAGTAAGTCCATAGAAATGCAAAAAATTGCAGGATGCCTTTCACCTAATCCACACCTAATAAAAAAAAAAAACAGTAAACTGTCAATATCAGTTTTTATCTGTGCAACTTTTTTACCATTTGCCTAGTGCGTTTGTGCAATACAATTATTTCTATTTATTCCGGTATTCACATTTCTGAATTAATAAAGTGGGTGCATCTAACCTCGGTGCAGGACTTGTTAAACGGTCTTTGGGGCTCTACTACTAGTCCTTAAAAAAAAAAAAGCAACCTTTTAAAAGAACAATTGCTAACAATGAATTAAGATCATTTGCAAATGATATTGAAATTCAGTTATTTGTAAAGAAAATCGGTTTTGAGTAGTCTAACGTTATACACCAAGCTCTTTCCCATGTGTTCTGTGTGTTTCTTGGTGTTTGAGCTGAACACTTAGCAGTCTTATGCCCCTCAGTGGATGTACCCCCAGTGAGTTCTGCCCACTGGGTCATCATGCCCCATAAACATTGATACAGAAGACGCCATCAAGCTCATGTTGTTCGCCAGAATATTTTTATTTTCAAATTTTGGCCACACAAAATTACACTGGATGGTTTGACATTTTTCATCTGTATTCTCATATCAATATTACCAAATAAAGTGACAAACACTATTCAGTATCAACGACTGTCTCCACACCATACAGACCATATCAGAAAACTGTAAGACTACAGATTAAGAACAAAAACACTTTGGTTCAGTCATATGCTGATCTGGAACATCTTCCTTGTGAAGTTTGCACAGGACAAGGATTTTGCAATTACATGAAAGTGTGTGTGTGTGATGGAGAAGAGTGTGGATGGTTTTAAAATAGGAAAAAGTAATTTATTCATGTATTGAAAGGCTAGAGAAGGTTAAAAATATGGACGTTTTCACAGGGAAGAACTACAGGAAGTAAATATAATTATTTGTCCCAGTCTTATGTCAACAAACTGTCAGATGTAGTAGATTATGACTGGAATAAATGCCATTAATCAGAGAAATGGCACACCAACAAAAAATATGAACTATGAAATGAGGATGATACAGAAAAATCATTGGACAGATATTTAGAATTGTAGGTACTTTGTTGCCATGGCGATGATGGGAGCACCCGTTGGGACACCAGGGAAGGGGCCACTGGATCCAGCAATGTCAATATGGGAATAAGGCAGAGGTTTGTCTGAGTCCACTCCATGCTGAGAGACAAAGATATAGATAGGTGATATTTTTTATATATCTTTGCAAAATGTAAAGTTCTTACATCGAAAGAAATAACAGCAGTAAATGGTCTTGAATGCACCATTTGATTAGTATGTATGGTATATGTTTTCATTTGGAGCAGAAGAATGTTTAAGCAAAGAGACTAAATATACCTGGTTATGACAAAGCTCCTAATAATAATAATAATCAGTAGTGAGAGTGATACTGGCTGATTGAGATGACAGAATATTGTTAATAGTTTCTAGAATTTGTATTTGTCTACCATGTCTAGTCCAGAAGCCATGATGAGGAAGGCAGCAGGTGTCTGGTGTCCACGTGGTGTGGCAGAAGAGGGGAGGTTATTTGACTGCAGGATCTCCTCATACTCTGACTTCCCCTTGTGGAACTCAAAGTCTTCTCGACGAATTGTGGACACCTCAAACATATCTCCCAGAACCTCTCCCGCTGTCACACACACAGAGAGATTACAGACAACTACATGCTAGTAAACAAAAACACAATTAAACACATACCTTTCTGCCACTGCAAAGCATTTCCTGAACGATGAGCAGCACCATTATCCATTATGATCTACAGTGACAGAGAGAGAGAGAAGGCCTTTTCACTTTTTAAATAGTTAGCCCTAGGCCATTGTAAACCCTGAGTAAACAGAATGATAGGTTATCCCTAGGAATTAACCCTGAGTTAGAGTTAAACCTGGGAATTCATAATCTGATGATTCACACTGTACATCCCTACACCCTGGGTTGTAGAAGAATGTACAGTCATGTACAGTCATGTTATTGAAGAATCATAACAGTCATGATTGGATAAATACAGCACACTGACAGTTCTTAAGCTTTTAATCCTATTCAGGTGTCACCATTTGACTTATACTCCCTGAAATGATTTGTGGGGTTTCTGTGACTGTACAAAGTGTGTTATACAAGGTACACACTGTTTAATTTCTGATTGGGTGTCTGTTGCTAAGCATCTATCCATAACATTCTAACCCCACTTTGTTGCATAATGTACGTTTACTACCGCAATGTATGGCTAACCCTCTGCAAAAGCAATGTTAATCGTGTTTTGAACCAGGGTTTTGTTCCCTGGTAAAAAGCTGTTCTCTCTTCTAATTTACAAGTGTGTAACATCTACCTGGGGTTAAACTTGGGTTTAGAACATTGATAACCTGGGGTTAAGCAAATTGTGGAAATCCCTAGAGAGCAGGACAGATGCAAATGTAGAAATGAGTAGTGATGTGTTTTAATATCTAGAAGTGTTTCATGTACTCACAGAGTAGTTAGGTCCCATGGCCCTGATAGCATGTCCTGTCAGAGTGGCAATAGTGAAGAGATGAGGAGACACTTCTTTTAAGGCCTAGAGAAACAAATCACCATAAAAATCTAAAAGGGGTTGTTATACATTTTGAATGATTTTTGTTGCTGTTTGAAGTGACGATGGACAAATAATCAAAGAAAATTAGGTTTGCAAGTGTTGTTAGTCTGGAGTTTTGTAGTAATAGTAATAGTTTTTAATATTTTCTTTACCTTTTATTTATAAAAACTGCACCAAACAATGTCCTGCATTGTTCTGCATTTATTTCCTATGATATGATCTTTAATATAATCTTTATAAATCTTAAAACATTTTATGCTATTTTAATATTTATTTTTGGCATTTTTGCCTTTATTTGTAATAGTATAGTTGGAAACAGGACAGGAGGTGAAGTGTGGGATCAGGAAAAGACCACAGGCCAGGACTCGCCCAAAGTGCAACTTGCACCACGTCAGAGCACTGCCCACGAGGCTGCCAGCCCTGACAAACATAAATGGTGCCTAAATATGCTATATTAAAAATATATATGTTGGTTTTTGTGTATACCTGCTCTTTCATCTCACAAAGCAAGTCCACCATGACCATCCTCCCTTCAGCATCTGTGTTTCCAACACGGATTCTACGGCCAGCACGAGACACCACCAACTCATCTGCTACATAACAGTCTGCCAAAAAAACCCACTTTTACATTAACACATTTGGCAGATGCAATTTATCAATTAAACCCATGATCCTGGCATTGCCAGTGCTATCCTTTACCTACTGATACACACATAAGCACAAGTTGCTTACCAGATCCAACGCTGTTGCGCACCATTGCCATTGCACCCACGACCTTCAGGTGTTTCGGCTTTAGTTTGGCTAGGATCTATGAAACGTGTATAAAACAACACTGACTTTAGATTCTAATATTCTTCTGAGCAGGTAACCAGCCTAGTGTAAGAGCATACCTGAAAGAAGCCAGCAACAGCAGCAGAGCCACATTTATCTCTGTGCATGCCAGCCATGATCCCACCGGCTTTAATGTCAGCTCCGCCTGTGTCATACGTGATGCCCTGCAACGTACAACATAAAAATAATAGCAAAACAAAAAAAAATTCAAATCAAATTTCCCACTAGTTCTGACATGCATATTGCATGTAAAATTGTTTAATCCAATGCTTATGATGCCAGATTATTTGAAATGAGCCAGGTTTGTGTTTGTGGTTAGTGATTAGCATAATGCACCCACATCTCTATCCTTGGTGCATCTGAACTATCCTTGGTGTACAAACACAATGAGCCTAAACTCACCTTGCCAACCAACATAAGAGTCTGTTGAATTGGTCCTTCACCACAGTACAGCAGTTTAATCACTCTGGCCTGATGACGTGGCACAGCTGAGGCAGAGAGATGATCATTAACATCTAACATAATACAAATCACTAATCTGAACCAGAGCTTGAGTCTTGATAGCCTGGTTCTTGGTCTCTTTCTTGATTCAACCTTTGATTACAGTGTATATCAGCCTGCAAATTTCTCTGGTTATATTAAATATTCTCTTACTGTTAGCACAGCGGTTGACGGCAGCCAGACATGGATATTCTTTCTCCAGAGTGCTCAAATCACTCACTACTGTCACCTGAGAAAAAGATCACAATAAATACAGCCTTTAAATTCTTATTGAGGTAAGATATGGTGTTATATAGCTTTGAAAGTTTTTATTTAAACTCACCTTCACAGGACTATCCTTGAAGACTGCTTGAACATACTCAGCTACGCGGGGAGCAGCCATACGCTCAGGGTCAGAGCCGCCAATATCCCGACAGACATATCTAAACCATCAACAACTGAACTTTAAAACAAACTCTGTAAAGCTGCTTATTGTACATTTGATTTTTTTATATTTAGGCATCCTTTTTCAGACAACATTATTAAAAGTGTTACTGATAAATTTTTTTTTTACATTACTGCCGATTCAAATTCTTATAAATGTCTAATGGTCTGTATGAAAGGCCTGTATATACTGTATACAAAGTAGTTGTTGGGTTTAAAATACTTAGAATTTAAAAAACACATTTTTACATTTACAAAACACAATTACACATTTTCTGGGTATGAGGTGGGTCTCCACAACAAAGGGGAACCACAAACTCATACCTTCCGCTCTCGAGTGCAGTGGCCAGCTCTACAATTTCATTCCCCTGCAACTGATTCTTCACCCAGACACCCAGTGTGGAGACCTTATAAAGTGATGACTTGAGTTCTCTCACCTCCAAAGGCTGAGAAGACATAATATAGCTGGGTCACACTGGTATTACAAACAATTAATGTCATGATTTCAGGTTAACTTTAGGTGTAATGAACTCAGATTAAAACTAAAAATAGAAATCCAAGAAAAAGTTCTTACCACATATAGCGCTTGCAGGGCACCCAGCACAGCTGCAAGGGTATTTCTTGCATAGTTGTTATGTGGGGGACAAACTAGCAGAGGGCGCTGCAGACCTGCTTTCAGAGCCCTGCCGTAAAAACAGATCAAAGAAGTGAAACCAAGCTCCTCTTCAAAGAGAAGAAACAAGTTTTACAAGCACAAAACCCCCAAAGCAAAATGGACACAGTGTTCTTTTCACAGGGTGTAAAACTGATAATTACAAACCAGTGTCATGCCATATGCATCATGTTTGCACAGACACCTTTTAATGCCATTACTGGCTGCATCGCTGAACCGTCTGACATCATCATAATCCCGGTTCACTGGACCAGTGGCAGCAAACACCAATCTGTTTCCGGGGAGACCAGGGACTTTAACAACCACGACTTCTTCCCCGAAGCCACAGTCCACCTGAATGCAAAAGAATGACACAAATATGCAGTAATTCAATAAATTGTTTATTTAGGGTTTATTGCCATATCGGCTTCAATGGCTATATCATGGCAAAGACATATAAAATGTTTAAATGTGTATAAATGTGTATAAAACAGTTTATGAATAACATTTCTATAATACATAGATTAATAACAATAAAAAGACATCAATAACATATAAATGTAAGATACAAAATCTAAAAAAAAAGTTTACTTTTGATAAAAACTCTACAATTTTTAATGGATCCACATTTAAAAATAAGTCTTTCAAAGTTACTTCAGATAAAAAGCGTAATAATTTAATAAACAAAAAAAAAAATCAATGTTATTTAAGTGTGTTTGTGTGAGCGGTCTTTGACTCACTGCACTGTAGTCCTGCAAGGGTGCTTTTAAGCACTCCAGCTCATTAGGGAGCTGGTCACAGCTTTGGGCTATCAGGATAATTCCATCAAAACTGTGAAAGAGAGAAAAGATTCAAATCAGACTTTACAATATTTTTCACTCTAACAAAGTATAACTGGACTGATTCAATGCATACTGTGCTGTGATCATTTACCATTCGTTCAGTTTACAAAAGACTGCAGAATTTAAACAGTCTAAAAGGACAACTTTTTTATTTATTTTGGCAAGAAACAAAACAGCCATTTGGCTGTTTATTTTATAATGAACAACAACATCATTCTGGGTTTAAATTTAATTCAGGTTTTAAGGGAACTACTGCCTGACAATGACTGGTTATATATCTGAAGTGGGGGATTTAAAATGAACAAAGACTTTACTGGAGAGACAGAGATTGTCTTAACTTTTGTGTCTTACAATTTTCACCTCAACAATTTTCATAATTTACTGTAGAAGTCTGAATGAACATGGATAAATACATTTCCTTGTTTATTTCTCTAGAAGGCCAGTGTGGAGACACTTGCATATCATGTTGCTAAATAGATAACCGCTAAATAACTTGAATGGCATTAAGACAAAAATATAAAAAAATAGAAAATAGAAAATACCTTCAAATGAATAAATCTAATACAATTGTATTTTCATAAGTTAATTTTGGAATTTTGTCTGCTCTTAAGACCATAAAGTCTATGTTTTACACATCTAAACAGCACAATTGGAGCTCAGATAAGACAGTGTAAAGTCTATGTGCTCTTTCTTGGAAGAGCAGATGATATTTGATACAAAAAAAAAAGTTACAAGTGACAGACTCCAGTCTTCCTGAGAGAGATTAATTTTTAGATTCACTCACTTCTGATCTTTGCAGTCAGAGATCCACTGGACGGGCTGGACACTTAACAGAAGAAAGGAAGGAAGTGTGAGAAAGAGAGAGATTAAAACCTTTGCTAATTTGTTGA
This sequence comes from Chromobotia macracanthus, assembly GCA_036877525.1. NCBI lineage: Eukaryota > Metazoa > Chordata > Actinopteri > Cypriniformes > Botiidae > Chromobotia > Chromobotia macracanthus. Next base: position 9,850,217 of record JAZGTH010000004.1, on the reverse strand, counting down.
TAAATTGATGACAATTTATTGCTATTGTTTAGTTATAAGCTAATGTTTTGCCTGACTAAAATCTGAACCATAGAAAATGTATTTTTTACATTTAAGTAAAAAAACATTTTGAATGATATCGTAACAAAATCGGAGGTAAAAATTTTGGTATGTAAAAAAATTGGTATGTTCCTCTTTTGCTTTAATGATAACTTGCAATGAAGTTGACATTAATGCTACCAGTTTTCACACAATCTGGTGAACATTTCAGGAAATGGACCTTTGAACAAAGCAGTTAGTATGAGAAACATGGCAAATATGCTTATTATGAGCGAACGAGTAACGGAGCAAAACCTAAAATATTTCTTTATTGCGAAACAGTTACAAAACCCCCAGATTACATGTGGAGGAATAAATCCCTGCTGCGGACAAGACAAACAGACAAACTAATAATTTAGAAAAAAATAAGCGTGCAAACATCAACCTGCTTTTTTCACACTGAATACTCAACCAAAGATCATTTGTAGAATTACAAAAGAAACAAGAGCAGTATTTTAACAAATGGAAACGTGACACGTTGTTCAGTGATTCTGTTAGCTTTGGATATATCACTTATTAGCTTATATGAATCATTATTTAAAACCAGTACAGTTGCACAAAAAATAAACATCACCGTGTGTGTAAGTATAATATATTTTAAAAAAAAAGGCAGTGACGTTTTTAAAACACGATAACAAAGTAACCCACTTACCTTAGAGACATCCTCACTTATCTTCTCGCTCTGAGAATAAATCGCCCTGTCAGCTGACAGAGCGCAAAATACAGTCATGTGACCTGTGCTATCACGTGCTTTATGGAGTTGTAGTTCTTTAAAATTGTGCACTGTAATTATAAACGTTGTGGAATTGTCCAAATTCGCTCTTAATATGAAAAAAATGCAGTATTATAGCTGACGTGTTTTTTGAAAGGTAAATCAGTATGTGCATGCAAGCTTTGTTTGAACTACAAAATACAAAACAGGAAGTCACATGACCCCTGTGACAGCGAGCACGAGCTGTACTTGGATCGAAGTGCAAAGATTGTGCAGATTTTAGTGGGATTAGATTGCCATTGCTGCAGTAAGTGACACGTTCCGTTTTAAACCAGATCTTTTTTTTTAGTTTAGGAGATTTTAGTTTAGATAATTTTGAACCTTTTGATCGTGCATTATCATTATTTTTGCAGGCTATAACAGGTAGGAGTATAGTTTTAGAGTATTGCAAGACACTGTTCATCTGGACCTCTTATCTACATTGCCTTGCAAAAGTGATATCTTTATTTTCAGTGATAAACAGTCTGTCTTAAGCAATCAGTGATTTGCTACTGCTGATTAGGAGCTAACAGGGGTTGAGAGCTGTTAATTATTATTAATATTATAATTAGTATCTAATAAATCGTAATTGGATAAAATGTTGTTTGTTTTCTACACTTATTTACTGTTTCTTTCCTGCTTATCTGCCTTGCACCTATTGCCATGTTTGTTCACTAATCTCTTCTTTTGTCCTTCTCTTTTCCATCCACCTCTCTATCTATTTCTCCTTGTTTCTTAATAGATGAGATTACTGTGTGGCTCACTGCTCAGTTTGAGGAGATTCAATGCTATATTCTCTGCAGGAACAATCAGAAGCAACGCAAGTTCAGCCACTATGAGACTAGTCCAGTTCTGCCATGTAGGAGATGAGAGCCGTGTCAGAGTCGGGGTGGAGCAAGCAGAAGGTCAGGGGATCATTGATCTGAAAGCTTTTGACTCCTCAATACCTTCCACGATGAGAGAGTTTCTAGAGATGGGGCAAAGGGGAATGGACTGTGCTAAAAGGTATGTGCACAACGTGACAGAAACCACAAAACCTCAGACATGTGAGAGCACAAACATTACAGTCACATGCTAAAAAATAGTGATAGCTAGCACATACTGTGAATTCTGGGAAAATAAATGTAACCATCGCAATCTGTTCTGCTTCTTGGTCATTCTGGACAGCATTTCCATTGTTACACCATCATTAAATATCTCACCCCCTTATAATGATAGTGTTGGGGCGTGTCAATGTCTGAATAACACAATTTGGTTTTTTTAGTGGCCATCTAGAAAAAGGCATCGTCAGCTGTTTTCTAGCCATGCGTGTACAGCTCATATCCACTTAAGAAAATATCTACTTGAATTGGCCCTTTTAACTGGCCTGTGGGCCCTAGAGTCATTCATTCTTTGTACCCCTCTATCTACAGCCCTAAGCTTAGAGGAAGGTGAAGATCTAGTAAAAACCCAATGAAGCTGTGATCACATCCTGTCAGCTTGGAATTTTTTAGTTGGGTAGGTGTAGAAGTTTTGGGGTACGTTCAGTTGGGACTATTATGAACATTTGAAGATGTCTTTAGGTCTAGCTGTGTGGCCAATACTATAGTAACTGACCAGCTACACTTATTCCATCATTCATAGATGTTGTTGTCATGCCTGCACACCACATTCACATGTCTGTGATGGCTCAGGCAAGGCTGGAGAAAATCGATTTGACCTCGACCAGTCCCCAGACAATGCGAACGATTTATGAGTGCATTTAGAATGCAATCCAGTAAATTTCCAGCATCTGAGAGATGAACTGTGTGGATGGCAATGTCCATTTTAGCTTCACTGTAAAGACATGAAAAACACACCATATTTGTCTTTGTATTTCCTCTAGGGCTTTGTCCAGCAGTCAGTGTGTCGTGCCCCGGTCAGATATCAGGCTACTCTCTCCAGTCATTGGCCCAGAGAAGGTGGTGTGTGTTGGTATGAATTACAGAGACCACTGCTTAGAGCAGAACGCCCCAATTCCTAAAGAGCCTATTATTTTCAGCAAGTTCCCCTCCAGCATTACTGGCCCATATGATGATATCATTCTACCAGAGGAGAGTACGGTGAGCTGTAACTAAATACAGTTTTGTACAGATCTGAGGTCACACTTTAACCAGACAGTGACACTAGATATTACAAAATAACATGCTGATATAATCCTAATCTTTTCATAAACTGAAAGATCTCTTAAAGCAGACTGTATTAACCATTGTGTTGATTTCTCTTGCGGCAGATAGTCGGGTTACTTGTTTTTCTCCTGCTGATCTGTATCATCTTTGATTGTAATATCATATTTTGATATTGCAATCATATTTGTATCATATTTGATTTGTAATATCACATATTGCAATCAGTGTATCTGATTGTAATGTTTGAAATTATCTGAAATTAATGTTGACAATTACATCGGCACAATTCTTTGACTTTCTCACGTAAAGGATGTACACTCAAGCTACAGTAGCTGCATTAGTCATCATAGTTGTAGCTTAAACAGTGGAGCATTGAGCTTGCAACGGCAAGATGATGGGTTCGATTCTTAGGGAATGCATGAACTGGTAAAATGGATTTGATTCTTAGGGAATGCATTAACTGCTCAAATGGATTTGATTCTTAGGTAATGCAAGAATTAATAAAAAAAATACCTTGAATACAATGTATGTGGATAAATGTAAATGCCATCTTTCACATGGAAATGTCTCAAAGTGTGTACATTTACAGGAAGTCGACTGGGAGGTGGAGCTGGCTTTTGTGATTGGACGAAAAAGGAAAGCATATTAAGGTAATGAAGGATTGTGTAATTTATATATCCAAATATAAGACAGAAACAATAAATAAAATCTAATTCTAAAATAAAAATCAAATTTTTTAGACAATTTCTAAATGTAAGCAATCAATTGACTGTAAAACAGGTCAATAAGCGAAGTCTTTTCTAAAACAGATATTATATTACAGTCTCCCAGCAGTTGGAAGATAATATGTTAAACTAATATGTTAAATATGAAATTGGCATCATCAAGTCAGTTAATGTCCTGTTGATGTCTTTTCTCACAGGAAGACGACGCCCTGTCCTACATTGCAGGTTTCACTGTAGCTAACGATGTCAGTGCTCGTGATTGGCAGATGAAGCGCAATGGAAAGCAGTGGCTGCTGGGAAAAACATTCGACACATTCTGTCCACTCGGGCCGGTGCTTGTTACCACTGCAGCACTGAAAGGTATTTAAAAAGTGAATTGCACTAAAATGATGAGTAGTGTTGTGACTGATGTAGCACTTGTTCAAACAGATGTCCATAACCTTGGTATCCGCTGCCTGGTGAACGGGGCTGTAGTTCAGGACAGCAACACTAATCAAATGATCTTTCAGACACAGAAGTTGGTGGCTTGGGTCTCACAGTAAGCAAATTTTGTTTAGTAGCTTTGTACTTATTTTATTAAAAGCAGACAAATGTATTTACTAAATGCATAAATTTTTTATGTGTTGTATTTTGTGACAGGTGATTTTATGGGCTCTTTCTACATTTTTGTGTCAGCATATTTAATCATAAATTAATTTGTAATTAATTTGTGCATGCCATGAATACAATTCTGCAATAGAAATAACAGTTCTTTTGCTTGCATCTTGAAAATCTTTTCATTTTGTTTTCTCATTGTATGTTGTTTGTCCTCAAGGTTTGTAACTCTTTGTCCTGGTGATGTGTTTTTGACCGGAACGCCTCCAGGTGTGGGCGTGTTCAGAAATCCACCTGTATTCCTAAAGGTAAACTATTCTATAAGAAAATGGGATGTGTGTTTCAACATGGCTGGGCTACCGTCACAACACACAATCACTGCACCTGGCAATCTGTTAACACGCTTTCAAAGCACAGGTGAAGATTCACTCTAGTTCCACTGATTTCCGTCTGGTCAAACAGTCAGAGCAGTGTGATGGTTGATGACGTAGAACTAGTCGAAATCTAGAATAAGTAAAACGTGACCTACTGTAATGGCCATATTGATGTTGTTGTGATCCAGGAATTAAGGTTTCTAATTGTCAGTGGATTGACATGGATGCAAACTGCTTTATTGAGTGAAACAGAACCAACCAACAAACCAAACAAAAGGGTGCAGAGATAGGTCGCCAGATTTCTTTTGATCATGCATTTAGGAAAAAAATTCTCATAATTTTAAAGCAGCTAACCACATTTTTTAGGTATACAAGGTAATATTTGTGAAATAGTTGTACAAAGTTATAAACCAGGTTATATCAGGTCAATTATCAGAAACTTATAAATTCACATTTTTCACGAATGCAGTTTTTATGTCCTTCTCAAAGTTTTATATGTAAGACCACAAAAGAACAGAACTCTGACTTTAAGAAAATTCATCTTAAGAGTTCAGGTCCAGGGGTCTGTGGAGGAGGTCTTACATTTTTATGACATATCTTAACAATTTGAAGTAATATTTATATAATACTTGTCAGATATACAACGTAATTATGTTCATGTTTTTAATGAAAATGATTTAATCAAGTAATACATGTTCCTGAATCAACATAATTGGTCCTGGAACCACCTTTTAATCAACCAATCAGATTGCAGGATTAGGTTTGGGATTGCATTAGAGGCTTGTATACCATTCTTATCAACCTATTACTTCCCTCTGATTTTTTAGGGTCATGGGTGGGATTAGGTTAGTACGTTTCATTGGAATATTGATCCAGGATAACTATTGTATTTGGCAAAATCAGTGACCATTCAAAGGTTAAAGACCCTGGGTTACTTCATTATATTAGGTTTTCCAGTTGGAAAAGTAAAACTTCAATATACTTTCATTCATGCAGTAACTGATATTTGTGTGCAACAGACATGCCCAAGAGAAAAGCAGCACCATATAACACCTCCTTTACACCAAATATTAGCTTGTTAGCTTGACTCTGACATTAATCCTGTCTTATTACAAATGCAATTTACACAACACAGAAGTGTTAGTTCCTTTTAAAAACTGTTGCATTTTTAGACAGTTAAATTTGTCTGTTCCACTGAGGTTTGCATGCAAAAATGTCACACTGGGTACAAGCATCATTTTCATTGTCTGATAAGCTAATTTTGTTCTTAGCAAAAGATTCTGAAAAGTATAGCATCATGTCTGCACATCCAAAAAGATGTAATTAGTTTCCTGTAGTTCTCGTATCGCAGCTGGTAGTGTGGTACTGTTTAAAACACACACAATGTATGATTTTATACTGAATGACTCAATGTACTGTAGTAAATATTCTGTATTGATCTGTTTCAGAGGGGAGATGTTGTGGAGTGTGAGGTAGATGAAATCGGCTCTATACGAAACACAGTGCTGTAACTGGAAAATCTCTGACCCAAGTGCCTGTACAAATCTTTAATTTCTAAACTGCAAAAACCTGATGCTAATAATGAAGTATTCTACATAATTAGATGTTAATTAAAAGCAGCATGCTGTAATTGATTACAGAAACAGGGTATTAAGCTGATATTTTTTTAATGTATTTGTGTGATTCATCTGTGAGATATACCTGCTGACTAAATTAACACAAATACAGTTTTTACTGTCTATAATTTTAATTCTTTCAACCTAGTGTTTATACTGTCTTTCTTACAGTATACAGAATTCAATCCTTGTCTCCAGTAGGTGGCATTATTTACCTACTGTACCTTGTCTAAAGTGGCTTAATTTCTCTTTGAAGCTTTAGATTTGTTTTTATTAAATTACTCAGTCATGTAACATTCTTATAACTGAGATTTATCTTTACATTTGAACCAATACAGAACTGAAACTTAATACTCACTGAACTCAACTGAGGCCCAGTGCTTATTCTTAAAGTTAAATGTGTTTGAAAAGAACAAGGCGGATCCCTGAATGCACTAGCACTGTTATTTCTCAACTCATCCTGTCTTCTGTTAAGCACCCTGTTATTTTTCCATCCGTCTGTCCTGTTCTATCTGTCCTGGGCACCTCAGCATTCTGGGAGTTATTGATAACCCTGTGTGTGGCAAGTCTATGGGTCGATTCGCTGTCTCTGGAGAGCTTATTCAGCACTCCTGCGCTACCAGCATCAGCTGTATGTTTGTATTTCTGTTTTAAATGAACATGTCCAGTGGCCTTGACTTGTGTGTAACTCTGATCATGAACAGACTATATATACATGTGTCAAGACATGGGTCTAATATAGAGAGAATTACTCACTTCTAGTAAATAATTGTACTGTATTGTATTGTAGCTACTACAATGAAGACAATTGAGTACTGCATGTTTATGCCCATATGGGAGAATGTGCAGAGCTGCATGGAAAGTCTATTTATCAAACTATGACAAACACTACAACAGGGCCAATTATGAAGAAACACGTGCACTGAACAAATAATCATTTCAGTTCCACAAAATAATCATAATAAATTAACACATGAAACAAAAACATGCCTTTTTGACTTTCATTTTATCTACTCCGTAATAACAGACAATATTTTCCAACCTTTACCTTAGTCAAGTAGTCATTATCTAACCAATAACTAAACCAAATCTGGGCTCCTAAAAACAACTTCAAGTGAAAGCAACATCTAACAAACAAACTGTGTGTGTATTCACACACAAAACATATTTGGAACCCTTGGAAATTAATGTGATTTAAACAGAATAGAACATCAAGTTCAGAAACGCCTCTGGTTCTGTCCCGGCTGAGACAGATTTCTCTTTTCTAGTTATACAGAAACTGGGAGAGAAACTGCAAGAGCTTGTCTTTGTTCTCACACTGTGAGAACAGAGGACTGATGTCTAGATACACATCTCCTTCCTGCCTGTCTTCAATCAACACCTGCAGTAAAAAACAGCAAAAAAACACAAGAGACATTGTTTAGTACAGAGAGGCCAAATTAACCGTCTTTTATTATAACACCTGCTACATGGTACACTTCACTGTGACCCATTTATCTTGCAGTGTTATGTATGGCTTCTGTAGGTGAGTGTTACAGACCAGCAGAAAGGTCAATGAGCTTGTGTGTGTGTATATATACACAGTAAATCAGGAAGTACAGAGTCAGCTGAGAAGCACTTACCCCGAGATCAATGTAGGTACAGAGAGCCATTCTCACCAAGTCAATAGATGAGCTTTCTATAGAGCATCACACAAACAAACAGCCGGTAGTAATAACATGATTACACATGTACTTTTGTTTTGAAGTATTACTTAATAATGCAGGAGCACAATTTGATCTGCAGGTTATTAAACATTAAAAACACTTATATAGTTAAATTCTGTTGAACCAACAGCTAGATTAATAATACATTAAAAGAAAATATATCAGCAGCTGTGAACATCAATGCTGTATGTATGTAGGCCATGTTTAAAGGTCAGTCATTTATACTGTAACAAAGATCTATTACAGAAGAGGCTTATATGTTGTTAGACAATTGAAATGCTCATGACGGCTAAAAGCGCTGTTTATTCACACGCACTGTCCGTGTTAAACACCCGATTTACAAAAGTACTTATGCAAGTCAGGTTACAGTTCTGTGTTGTGGGGGTTGCAGCAGACTGCTGTTGACATGCAGACATTCAGTATTGCTCCAGCACTGCCATTCAAACCTCCAGCTCTTTTGATATTATATCACTACTTTTATTATTTTATTCTCGTATTATTTTTTATTAACTGCTGCTGCCACGATCAACAAACAACGTAAAAATCTAAATCATTTAATATTTTATTTATTGTGCAGAGTATCAGCACTGCATAAATAGTGCCAGACAACTGCTGCTGAATTTTGCTCAAAAGGTGCAATCAATAACAAATGTAATTTTTACAAAAAAGGATGCTGTGATTGTGCAAAAAAAAATCAACCAATACAGCACAGCTAAAATGCGGGTGGTGAATTAATGAATAAAATTCAGTTTTTTGCGCTAAAATAAAATGACGCATTGTTTTAGTAATTTGTTGGTCTGGCAAATCCTTTAGCTTTGTGGAGGCGAATAAAAATAGTAGAAATAGAGTACAAAGATGTGTGCTTCTCTCACCGTAGTGCACTTTGTCCAGCTGAGCTCGGTTCTTTAAGTGTGCATGTAGTTGGCTCACACAAACTGTTTCTAAGATAAAAAATGTTATATTATAAACACGTGAATAGTAACAGCTATGCTGCCAAGGCACACAAGGTAATGCTGTTATTTGGACAGAGGTCAGAGACTGAGTGTGCGTGCATGTATGAAGGTGCACTAACCTGTGATGGGCAAGGGGAGGTAATGAAGGCTTTCTAAAGTCCAGCACAAAGCTCTCAGCTGGACACTCAGTAAACTACAGAGAAAGAACAGCAAGTCTGGGCACTGAGATGGCTGACTCAACTAGAAAGAGAAGAAAGAACAGAAGGGACAGTGAGAAAACCTGCAATGCTATTATTACTATTATTATTATTATTCAGACAGTAAACAGATTATTTTTGGTCACATTTACAGATCACAAATTGTCCTCAACATGTTTTTCTAGAAATCCAAGCATGATGCCTACTGTAAATGTAACCTTAACATTGTCGCACATAATTTGATCACACAGCTTGTCGCACATAATTTGATCACATTTGTTTGTAAAACAAACCCTAAGAACAAACAATAATAACAGTGATGCTTAGTAAACTACTGTTAAATATATTTAGATACAAAATATGTAAACAAAAAAGACCCACCACAATGTAAGGAAATGGGCCAAACAAAAAACAAGAAAAAAGGAAAAACAAGAAAACAAGCTTCTGAAGTAGTTCTCTAAACTGTCACTCCCAGCAGCAAAAATGTCTGGCTGAAGTTGCCAATCCACCTCAGAATCACAGACAGCAGCCTCACTCCTCAGAACACACGCTATTGACTTTCCCTTCCACAGTTTTTTCTTTGTGCTGGTTTTCATTGCACAAATACTGAGAAATGCCAACCCGCAGACAGAGCCACACTTCAAGAACAGCAGCTTTGAACTGCCCGTCTCAGTTTTTAATGCCGTTTTTTTGTTTGATTGTCTGTGTGTGTAAATGATGAATGATGTGTGTTTAAGAGATTTTGTGGGTATGTTTCATCTTGTCACAATTTGTAATTGTGTGTCCAGGGATTGAGTGTGACTTGGAATGTAAACATACAGTATATATCCAAAAATAATATATAAATATATTACCTTTAACAGTGACTTACAGGACGTTCACACTGTTTTTTATGAGCATGTGTAGTCCCTGGTAATCAAACATGTAATCTCTCAACCAGTTACAGAGATACAAAAAAAGCAAAAATATAAATGTTTTATATACATTATATGTATGTTTCTTTTAAGGTATTTGTACCTTATATGATCGTGTGTCTGGTTCCTCACAGTCTGAATCATTGCTCAGGTCAGGGTTGTCTGAAGCACTCCATGATAACACACCCTGTCTCTTCATAAAGTCACACACTGGTGTATCCCTGTGAACCTATGCACACACACGCACACAAAAACAGGTTCACATCTCTAAAGACAAACAAGTGACAAATAATCAGTTTGGGGCTGAAATGACCTTTAACCAGAGATAAACAAAAACAGTAGCTTTGCTCTAAACATCATCACAGAAAATGATGAAACAAATCAGCCAATGTTCGCCTCTCTGTGTGGTTGTGTTCAGAATCAGCGAGCTGGAAACTATGGAGGCACTTGAACAGAAATGGACAGAGACGGAGCGGTCAGAGCGTCGGTGATGACACCCTATTTTCCGCTATTAGATTCAGTCTGAAAGGCTGCTGGATTCTGGGCAATGGAGCAAAAAGAGTACTTTGCCCACGTCTCAGTGAATTTAGTTTTGGCTTTTGAGCTTGAAAAATTTAGAAAACACAGCTTTTATGAGGATTAGCCATTGGGAATGATTGAATTGTGAAGAGTGGGAAAGGGAGGGGTTGAAAAATAAGAGGGCTTAGTGACATCAGCCAAAACGCAAGGTCATTTCAAAGGTGGAACAAGTTTTTACATTTCCATAGAAGATTTACAAAACAAACATGTTATACTGAAGAATAAAATACACTGATGGCTCATGCACAATAAGATGAGGAATGAGTTGAAAAGGTAAATAGATTCAGCTGAATCTGTTCAGGGTCACTTGAATATTGAGGCAGGCATCTCTGCTCTAGATATTGCCTTCAGAATATATTAGGATATTGCCATTGAAAAGCACATTTCATTTGACCACAGGTTGGGTGAAACATCAGACAGCAACCAATCTCTGTGATGTAAATGCAGTGGCATCTGTCATAAGACTTTTAAAACTACCTATTAGAGTTTGTAGTGGATTTAGTGTTATTAGTGTGATATAAAGACTACACACAATAAAGTGATTTTAGAAGTTAGCATTTTTACAAACTATGTATGCAATCATACAACCATTATTTATACCGCAGACTGCACACTGATCATGTTTGTTTGCTGTTTTCCAAGCCAGTGGATATGTAAAATGAAAGCATTTACATGTACAAACAAAACACTGATAACTATAACAATGATAAGCTCCTTCTAAAAACATGACAGCTTAAAAAACACATTACACTTTGAAATTGTCTGATTTTTACTCAGAACAAACAGAACATCACACATTTGACATCAAAACAGAGAAACTCACACATTAAATAAAACATTACCACAAACAGTCATCAAGGTAACAGGCAAAAATCTAAGCGTGCCAATCCAGTTTTGCATTAAACTTGTATAAACATGGATCAAACTGAGTTTAAGGTGTTTACCCACCAGGTTATTAAAAATAATCAGTGTAAAACTGTGCATGTAAACAGTCACTGAGTGGATGTGTGTCTTACCTCCTCCATAACAAGAAGCCCACAGTGCACCATACAATCCACCACATCAAGAGCAAAGCTGTGAGCTGTCTGACACGGCTGAGACAGACAGACGGATAACAGAGAGAGTGAATACAGACAGACAGAAGGAGAGATAATTAGTTCCACTCGGCTGTTGTGTAGTGTTTTTGTTCTTGTTGACATTTCACAGCCTTTACAAGTGTTTATTTGCTGTGGCAAGTGTAAAATGTGGCAGCAATAATTACACATGCTATTTCTGCCACTGAAGAATCCTTGAACGGAAACTTGATTTAAGACACATTGAGAGAGAAAAATAAATGAAACAGATGGAGAGCTACTGATCGATTGAATGGAGAGAAGGAGAGAGAAATTCAAAGAATGTATGAAAAAATAATTTCAGACTGACTGAAGAGCGAGAAACCTGTATGAATTACCACTGTGCCTCAGTGTGATTGCAAATGCCATAGTGAGGACAGTGGCAAGAAAGTGGCAAAAAGAACCACCAAGAACTGCCCACTTAGACAGTAAGAGCCGTTTTATTGACACGCAAAGTGATTAATCACAGTTGGTTGTTATGTTTCATTTATGTGAAGGGTTACAGTAGAATTTAAAGTGTATGGCATGACACTCACTATGAACAACAGCACAGAAAAAACACAGATTCTGTCTGTAATCAACCAATCAGATGGTGCTTACTCGATCAAAAACATATTTTCCAGTTTTGTGTAAAATATGTAGTAGAGGTTAATGAACGGACTGTGGGCGGCCTGTGGTCGTGCCATTTGAGGCTGAAAGTACAGCAAAAACATCTGTGGGTGTGTGTGGTTGTGTGAGACTTACCGGTATGTACCCAGGTGAAAGTAAATGTGTGAGCTGAAGGCTCTTCTCCATCAGCTCCTCTTGGCCCAGAACAACATTAAACTTCAGGTCTCCACCCCCTCCACAGCCTACAACCTCCCTCAGCATGGCCGAAACAGCACACGCTTCACACAAACAGATTTAGGATTAGCACTGTCAACAAACCCTGCTGTGGTGCAAATGTGACTCAACCCAAACACACCAGCACCCAGAAGCATCATGCTCATTTAAAACGAGGTGGATTCTGAATGCAGCTTTAATAAAGAACCCATTCGTATCTTTCATTAAGTAGCACCTTAAGTAGCTATGCTAATTCTGTTTTACTCTTCTCTTTATATTCTTATATTGTACTGCTGAAGCATGCCTGAGCCTCACATCAAGAGTGTGAATGTACATCTATACACATGATAAACTTAAAGCTTAATTATTGTAGGTCATTTTTTAAACATTTTTAAATACTTTTTTTTTTTAAAACTGAAATATGTAACTTTTGCCTCTCTACTGCCATCTCTGTTTGGAGCTAATTGCGAAGGGTAACTGTGAAGTTATGCATTGCGAAGTTAATTGTGTGTTGATGACATTTTTAATTCTAAACAACTGCTGTAAGAACAAGCTACAAATGATGCACCATCTACAGTACTGGACATGTGATACAGTAGCCAGATATAAGTCTGTTTAAAGACACATTTCCCACAGTTGCTGTTGGGAATCAGGGTAAGGTAAGCAGACATTTTTGAACACTGATATGTCATGTACTTACTCACTGACTAATACTTATTATTTTACTATTTACTGTTTATTTTTAAAAAGTTACAGATTGCAGCTTTAATCTCACGGTGTCTTTCACTGCACCACATAGTAAGTGTTGCAGTTTAAGATGCCAAAAAATACCAGTTCAATTTATATATAAAATAGGTTTGAATTATTCATGATTATACCTGCATTGTGTTGCACTTCTGCTAGCTACAGTACATTTCTTTCTTCAGAATCCCTGATTTAGATCTTCCATAAAAGTTGACACACATGAAGCCACTTTGCAAGTTTCTGTCATGAAGTCATCATTTGACTTATCTTCCTCATGAACCTCAGAAACAGCCATATTTCAACGAAAAACTTGATGAACACTGTGAATTTCATTTGGAATTTAGTAAGTTGTTTTAGTTTAGTTGCAAATTAGCTGGTTGTAATTTAGTTTATTGTAAAACTTTAATTACATTTAGGATTTGAAGGAATCCTAAATGTAATTAATGCGGTCCCCTAGCACATTCAGTGAAAACTGTAGCACTAAAGTAACATGTCTTACATATATGAATATAATAATCACTAAGTTGTAATAAGGTTAGATTTGGTCATGCTTTACCCTGCCAAGGGCATTAAGTGAGGCAGAACTGCCACATGTGCCCCTCAAATAGGTGCTAGATGCCCCTGACAATAACAACAGCCCTTGCTTTTACCCCCCCACATACATGCACAAACACACACACACACTCCCCACCTCCCACAGCCTCGTGTATGAAGACATGAGTGAGCAGATCACAGTATTGGCTTAGTGTAAGCAGAGAGTTCAGGTCAGGTCGTGGAGCAATGACAGGTTCACCAGTGGGCGGAGCTGCAGCCATGAGAAGATATGGGCGGAGCAGAGAGAGTGCATGATGCACCAGCCCGACTACAGAACCACCGTAACCCACATCAGTGTTTCTAAACAACACCTCCTCCAACAGCCAACAGATGTCCCTACACAACGCTGACACACGCACCCCCTGGGAGAAAGAGAGGATTTTAGTATATTAAGTAGAATCATTTTTGCTACTATAATCTACAACTGGTGGATTAGTATATCAAAAAATATAATATTATAAAGCGTAAAGTTATTCTCGGTAAATGTGTGGTTCAGCTGTGCTTAAATATACAACACAGTAACAGCTTAAATATGAAACATCTGTCCATCTAGACATGGTTTACATTTTTGCAAAATGGCACCTCAGTGAAGAAAAGTTATAGTTTTTCATTGTGCAGCAATCATTTTATTAGACACACTAATTTAACTTTACTGTAGTTAATGCGCATTGTATCCTACAGAGACCTTTATCAGTGACTATATTCAAAATAGAGTCCTGTACTTTATTACAGACAGCATATAAACATATATAAATAAAATACATATTTACTGATTGATAATTGAGATTATCATAATACTTCATACCAAGAGCCTTTGTCAATGGTTAAATCAAAATTTTAATTTTGTGTGTAAAACAAGTAAGGATTAAATATGTTAAATATGACCAAATAATTTCAGCTATTTTGTGTCTCATTTGGTAAAATTAAATAATGTATAAATAGGTATTGTCATCGACCACCATGATCTCTATTTATCAGCATAAACCAACATAAAACTCCTAATTATCAACCACTTAAAAGATATACCGCAGGTGGGAGGGTTTTTAACACACCTTACGATGCTTGTGCAGCAGCAAACAGGATATGAGGCTGGTGGACATGGCGGCCATAGTTGTAGTTGAGGCTTGAAAAAGGAAAAACTTTAGCCTCATATATAGAAAAAGGCCTGAGGTGAGATAAAAGGACTGATCTGTTATATTCAGACTTACAGTACATCAAATGAAGAGTTAGTGCAATGGTCTGCTGTCTCTCTGCGGGGGACAGTTCAGGCATGACAGCGGGTGGAAGGAGCCAGGAAACGTCCTTCTGGCCGAAGATAGAGTCCGTCCTGAAGTAATAAATCACATTTCAGAATGCCTTGGCCTGTGCAATAAATACATGTGGTTGCTCGCAGAGATATTCACCAAGTTTCATTTTCTACATGCACGGCCTTGATCTTGGCATAAAATTTACATTACAGCCTTCCACAAACCTCCAGCGACTGGGTAACCCAACGGCTCATTGTTCTCACTCCCTAACATGTACAAAAGAAGACTTTACAATACACTATTACCAACTGTCAAAATGCAAATGGCAGCTGAGCCCAGCAGGGTTGAGCTTTCATGATATTGCCACCCTGCTGTGGATGTTCAGCTTTAAAAACATAACAACCCCTGAGGCTCACAGAGGAACAAAAGAGAAGCTCTTTGTAGATTCTCCATCATATTCCAACTCATTACAAACTTGAATCTCAGAGTGTACTCACACTAGACACAGCTGCCTTGTACCAACCCTGAGCGCGATTGTCGCCACTCCCCAGCCTGCACTCACACTTGCACCTAAAGTTCTGAGTTGGAACGTGCTTATGTCATTAACAGTGTAACTTTCTATTTTGAAGAAAAGCACTCTTGCTAATACATTACCTAATAGATTTCTAAATTATACCACGAAGCAATTTTTCACTTGATTATACAGCACATATCATTAGATTATTAGAGACCACTGACACAATTTGCAGCTTTACTCACCAACTAATACTACAACTTGTTCTTGTATTTTATCAATACACACAGCTCTGATAAACAACATGAAAGTGAAGAACTTAACTGGAGGTCAAGAGCTACAGGGAAACGCTGCGACAGTGTAAAAACTGAGGAAGTTTACAGCAATGGCTTGAATGGGGAGGATGAATGAAGGGATCAAAGCAAAGCGTGCACTCTTGCATCTCAGACAACACTGGCTGACAGATGCTGATGTGGGCAAATAGGAGGAGATGGATGAAGAACAGGATGGATGGGACACTGCAAATGGAGACTAAACAGTCAAGCAAGAGACCTTTTGTGCAGTATGGCGGACAACAGCAGCTCCTGTAGGGGGCGCCCCCCATCCACACGACACTTTCCACTCTCGCACATTTCCTGTGAAGAAGAGGAGAGTCTGAAAACCTTTGCTACAGGTCTCATTTTAAAAGCTAAAACTCAGATGTTCCATTAGGGCAGCAGTTCTTATCTAGTTTTTTTTGCCTTTCCCTTGACTTACTCACTGGGTTGAAGGCATTATTTTGTATTTTTATTTTACTCAACATTAATTTTCTTTTTTATTTTCTCTTCTGTTCTGCCTTCTGCTTTCATTTAACATAGCCAGCTACAATATTTTTGCTCCACACCATGGTCAGGCAAAAGCTCTTAAAATGATTTTTTCCCAAAAAAAAATCTGTGGGGGAGGGGCAGTTATAATGGATGCTAGGCCCTGATCTTAACGCACCATTACATAGGTACTTTATTATGTGCATTCCGCATTATTCCCTGATGTCCATGAACCTATTAGAACAGACCTTTATTTTTGTGTTGACCATCAGGTTGAGATCCACTGCATTAAGGTACTATATTTGTGTGGATTGTTTTATTTATTTATATTTGTGTGTGTGTTTATGGGAGAGCAAGAGAGAAAGTGTGTGAGTCATACCTTGAGAGAGAAAGCCTGTGCGAAATGGATCCTAACACTTCCTCTGTGATCACCCTTTAGCAGGGAAACCACAAACCGCAGAGAAGACATCAAGCCAGCCTGGAGATCACATACACACATGAAATAAACTCAAAGCACAAATATTGTCCACACCTTCAAACACTTACATGCAAGCAAATGAAATGACTCCGATCTAATTTGAGAAAACTACTCTCATCTTCACAACACTCTATTAGCTGAGCTGGGAAATTAGTGCCAGCAAAAATAACTGGCATCTATTTGACAAGAATGCACACAATATGAATTTATCACCTGTTCTCCTTTACAAAATGTCAAATGTCTTCAAGCATGGGAATGGTCAAACATCTCAATATCTACACATTAAAAACTACGAAATCAAAATATAAACAAAACAATCAGGCAAAAAACTTAGTGTGTGAATTTAATAAACTGATTAGTGTTGCTAATGGAACAAAAATACAAACAAAGCAAAACTCAGCACCAGGTGCTGTAGTGTTATGGGTGGTTGCCAAGGCATCGCTAATGTGTTCAGAGCGTCATTAAGTGCATAGCTATGTGGTTGCTAGTTTGTTCTGGGTGGTTGCTTAGTGGCCTTAGTCCAAAGACCCACACCCCAAAGCCTCTATGACATTTTGACCCATAGATATGACTTGGGTTTCTCCAAGTTTACTGGATTACTTTGCCCATTTTATTGCTTCCTGGGCAAAACTGTAAATCAAGATTTTTTTTTTTGTAGGAACAAACCACCACACTTCAAGAAACCGCAGGTTTGAGGCATCATGTGTGTTCAAATCCCTAATCTTAAGCATCAACAATTGTAATAATCAAGTTTGCCTTAGCAAGCACAACTGAGTAAATGCTATGATCATTGCGTTTATGAATGCTATGATCATTGTGCTTATGAGAGCCATTACCATGACATTATCTGTAATGTTATTGGTTTATTTAATAGCCCTGTGTGCAGATGCTCTCAGACTTGATGGAGGTCATTATGACATCATTCTGGAGTACGTTTTTTTTAAGGTCATCACCTGTGGACATAGAAAGTTGCGCGGCAGGCAGTCATAGGAAATGCCCACTGGCACGATGCTAATGTCAGGCACCAGACCGTCAGTGATGGCCTGACGTACACGCGCCATCCACTGCCCGCCCAGACCTCTGCCCACAGAGATGCCCATGCTGAGGCTGGCCCCCTCTCGTAACAGCTCACCAATGAACTGTGGAGAAGGACAAAACAGGAAGGAGAAATGATGAATAAAAACGTCTGTGGAGAAACAGAGAGGCTGACATGTAGACGTTTTTATGATGAAGAAGAGATGTGGAGCAGACAAAAAAATGAACTGCAATATCTGTAAAATCAGTCCTATAAAAATTGAATTGAACGCATGCTGTTAAAGGCAGTGTATGTGTGAGAGAGTGAGGGAGAGATAAATGTGCTAGCAAGAGAAAAGTAGGAAGACAACATTTCTGTAGATACAATTGGTACTTTTGTAAAGCATGGAGGAAACCTTCTACAGACAGAGAACGAAAATTCAATTGTTATTGAGCTGAGCCTCTAAAAAAACAGAATAATGAAACTGATTACAGACAGGTGCAGTGGAAACTGAATATCATCAAATGTTAAATTACTGAAACGCACTTCCAAATCTTTATTTGAGAAGAGATGGAAGATTACAAAACAATAAAAGCCAAGCAAAACGAGTTTCACTCAGATATACAGCATGAGTTCACCCAAAAATGAAACTTTCAACACGCCTCATTAAACACCCCACAAACGGACTTCCTCTTTATTGAGCAGGAGCTGTCATGCTACATAAAGGACATAAATATTCTTTATGTCCTTTATGTAGAGTCTTCTAAAGCCACACAATAGCTTTGTGTTAGAAACAGAACAAAATTTAAGTCATATCTTCCCCTTGACTGCAGGTCTAAAATGTCATCAGGTATGCACATAATCAAGATTAAACTATTCCAAATTCAATACATGCTAGTGTAAAAGCGATTTAGGAGCCACAACATAAGTAAATGATGACAGAACTTTCATTTTTGCTTGAAGTACTGCTTAAAGCGGTCTTTTTCTCTCACACTCACACACACCTCTCCCAAATCCATCCACTGAAGTGTGATAAGCCGGTCTTGACAGATTATCTCCTCTGTTACATTCAGAGGCTGCACACATGCACATATCTAATCAAAACCTTTGATATTAACACATCATACATTCTTGCAATCAAGATACTGCAGATTATACCAAATCTTGTGAGAATCATTTACAAGATTTGAAAATCCTGCTTGTAGCTTCTCTAAGTCATACTGCTAATAAGACATTTCTTCAAGACTTTTCTGATAATTGTATGAATCTGACAGTAAATCTGGAGGCCTAGGACGTTTATTCTCCTCCTCCAGGTATCCGTAAGACAGAGTAATGGGTTCAAAAGCACACACTACCTCCCCCATAAACATCTGCAGTCCGCAGGTGCCCCATCGTCATGGGAACTGCAGTGTCCATCAGAAGTAGGATACTAATGCAGCTTACCCGCCCCAAAAACACATGACTCATTTTTGAGACAGTCTAGCTAAAACAGGTACCAACAGCACTCAAAGCCAGAGCATTCTTCCACCCCAGAGCCTGTTAAAACACTGGTAACTTCTCAAGCATTGGGTTTACAGCAACACAGCGCCCAAGGGAAACAGTTTCTTCCTCAAAAAGACTCAAGCAGAATAGCAAACTCTCTGTGGGGGCTTACAGAGGTCATAACTGAAGAATAGAGACTGTCCATCTCAGCATCCTGCTCAGAGTCTGTATCTTCAGGGAGAAGGATGACACCCAGCCTCTGGAGGATGGACCTGAGAAGAAGACAAAATGTTCAGTATTTTAAATAGTTACTAACAGCACATTCTTCCAGGTTATTTATACAACTGATTTATGTATGAGGTTTAATGGGCACGTCATACACTTTAAGCACATTTAATTACCTGAAGTTCATTTATAATGTTATTCAATCTCTCTAGCACCAGAAAAAATTTTAATTAAACAGACTAATTTCACTACTGTACCTTTAAGATTTCTGTATGTACAGTCATGTGAAAAAACAAGGACACCCTGTGAAAGCATGTGTATTTTGTAACAATACACCAATATATGGTTTAGTCTCAAATTTAACAATACAGAGCAATTAAAGTATATAACTAAACAAAACTGAAGAAAAGTCTTTTACATTTACAGAAGATCTTGAATTCTACAAAAATGCCTATTTTAACTGAGGAAAAAGATAGGACACCCTAGCCCCTAATAGCTAGTGTTACCTCCTTTGGCTGAAATAACTGCAGTGAGAAGCTTCTTGTAGCCATCTACCAGTCTCTGACATTGGTCTGAGGAAATTTTACCCCACTCCTCAATGCTTAAGTTTTTCAGCTGTGAGATGTTTGAGGGGTTTCTTGCATGTACAGCCCTTTTCAAGTCACCCCACAGCATCTCAATGGGACCAGATCTGGACTTTGACTCGGCCATTCCAGGACTCTCAATTTCTGCCTTTTCAGCCAGTCTTTGGTTGATTTACTAGTATGTTTTGGGTCATTGTCATGTTGTATGGTCCAGTTCCGCTTCAGCTTTAATTTTCTAACAGATGGTCTCACATGTTCTTCAACCACCTTCTGATACACAGTAGAATTCATGGTAGATTCTATGATGGTGAGCTGACCAGGTCCTACTGCAGAAAAGCAGCCCCAAACCATGACACTTCCACCTCTATGCTTCACAGTTGGTATGAGGTTCTTTTCCTGGAATGCTGTCTTTGGTTTACACCAAACATGTCCTCTGCTCTGGTGTCCAAATAATTCAATTTTGGACTCATCTGTTCAAAGAACATTATTCCAGAAGTCCTGGTCTTTGTCAACATTCTCTCTGGCAAATGTCAGTCTGGCCTTGATGTTTCTCTCAGAGAGCAGAGGTTTCCTCCTTGCACACCTCCCATGCAAGTTAAGCTTGTGTAGTCTCTTTCTGATTGTAGAGGCATGCACTTTTACATCAACAGTAGCCAGAGCCTGCTGTAGGTCCCGAGATGACATTTTAGGGTTTTTGGAGACCTGTTTTAGAGGTTAGAATTTGCATTTTGTGGAATTACATTTTACAGAAAATTGAGATTAAATATCCATGTATCCAAAATGTTGCAAAAATGTTACAAAAATATATGCTTTCACAGGGTGTCCTAATTTTTTCACATGATTGTAAATGCATACTTTTAGGAATGACTTACCTCTTAATTAACAACATCATTTATCAGGGTGGGGTCAATGTTGGTAAATGCTATTTGAGTTTTAACGTTCATGGTTGTGAAGTCATAGCCATAAAGTGAATATTAAGGAAAATATGTTTACTTTACATAATTGAAACAACACACTGTACTATTGCTTTATTCAGCAAAAGCAAAATAATAATCCGAAAAAGATTTTAGATTATGCACACATTTGTATTCATGTGCCCTCAGTGTATGTGATTTGTTTGTAACTGGATGCTAACACCATAAGCTTGATGCATCTCATTAATACATTAACAATTACTGCCACAGCAATCTGTATAAACAGCTATTAAGTAATTATTGCCGTAACCTTGCAAACGAATCACAAACTTCCCCTTGTGTAAAGCGGAGTCTTCTGTTACATGCAGGATTAAACTATCCCCCCACGCCAATGCTGCAGCTGACTGCTGTTTTTTGTGCTTGGCACCATGGTTCTTTAAGAACAGTACGTTTTATTACTTACGAACCAATTACCGCACTCTGTTAAATGTGTACAGCTGCATTCACTGACTAACAGGCTGCGCAACGATTCAAAATATGTTTTAGAAATTGCTGTGCTTGCATGTGCAGTATGAATTGGATGACCTTCTTGCCTTTTTAATGCAAACAGTACGGCTGACACAGATACATAGTTAAATTGAGCTGGCAGAAAGCGGGTGGGGAAATGAACTGTAACTGCGGGGGTATGAACTCTAAAAGAATTTGCCAAGCAAACTATATATCTTTAGGAGGCTACAGTGTGTGGTTTAGTGTTTTGAGTGTAGGCGTGTTTACCTTAGCCAGGTTCGTCGAACCCGGGCTGGGTAGAGGGTGTACGGAACCCTCAAGTTGTGGCAGAAAAGGGTCAAACAAATCAAAACGTGATTGAGGGCGCTGTGACAAACACATACGTAGACTAGTGGAGTTTTCTATAACAAACAAAATTAGACAACACTTCATTGGAGGAAAAAATACAAGATCATCTTCAAGTGTGCACTTAGCAGTGACCTGTTTATCGCCGCAGCTCATATACTCGTCACTATTCAAGCCACATTCTCTTAATAAAACTCATTAATATCTAATGCAATTAACTTATGTTTATCGCATATAAGGACATTTACACATTTTTACCAGAAACCAAGGCAAATATACTGACTATGACTGGAAGTTTCTGCAGTGTATGTATTCTTTTTGTGGCGTAATATTGAGTGGTACAGGAATGTATCAGGGCAGCTCAGGTGGGCGGCAAAGATCTTATCTGCAGGTAAACTCAATATTTTCACAACTGATGCGCATGGACTGAGGCCACAGAGATGTCATGCAGAGGGCTGTGTTCACGGTTATAAAAATCAGACTACAGATGAGTAGACTGTTTTCTCGTCAGTTTTCTCGTGTTTTGTTTCATATTCCATTTGCTCTAAATGGGGGATTCCACACACAAAAAAACATCAAATGCTACAAAAAGTGTGCTTATATTGCTATAGAAAGGGTTATGTGTGACCAAAAGCCTGGGGTGAAAAACCTGACTGCAATAAAAATAAATGTGTAAATAAACCAGGACAAATAAAAGGAAGGGATAAGAGAGAGATAGAGAGAGAGGCAGACACAAAAAGATCATTTTAAAACGGAGAGAAGTCTTTCAACTTCATGTGCTTAATTCACAGAGCGAAACATCAGAGCGAAATCGGCAATAACTAAATGTCAGAAAACCCAGCAAATTTTTAAGAGAACAATTGTGTTAAACAGAAAATAGTGGTGAAAGAAGAAAGACAGCAAAGGCTAATGAGATATGTGCAGAATGACGGTAAGAAATGTACAGAGGGAGAGGCTAATAGGGGAAAAACAGGGGGGAGAAAGAGATAAAAGAGAATGTGGGAGATGACAAGAAATGTAAAAGAGGGTAAGAAACAGGGTGATAAGAAGGTGAGAAACAGCAAATGAGACAGGGTGATTGAGTAAGAAACGGGGTGATAAAAAGGGTTACAGGCAGCAAATGACAGACAGAGGGTGATTAATGTAAAGTGAGAAACAGGGTGAGAGACAGCGAATAAGAGACAGAGGGTGATCAATATTGGGCGAGAGACTGAGGGTAACATATAGAGGGTGACAGAGAGAGTGTAATAAACAGAGTAAAAGAATGAAAACGAGTGAGAAAAGAAAGGGTGGGTGTTAGATACCAGTTGGGTGCCGCGGCGTAAAGCTGCCAGCTGGTTGAGATTCACTTGCACACTACAGAACATTAAACTGAAGAACTTCAGCATCACCCAGCTCACCAGCCTGAGAAAGAGAAAGAGTATAGTGAGAAATCAATGAGAAAGGTTTAAATATCCATCTGCAGCAGGACAGTTGACATACAAGCAGTGTGACAGGAGAATACAAGTATACAAGAACCGAGTATATAAGGGAATTAAGGTCTATAAGTGTGGTGTATATATATGTTTAGCCTTCAGCTTTAATGACAGCATGCACTCAAGCTCGCACGTGTTCTCCCAGCATGATCTTAGAATGATCCAAAGAAATATCTTGTGCTTCAATAGAAACAAAAAACAAAAAAATCTGACCTTTAGGACACTAGAATTAACCTTTTGAATGTCACATACTTCCTTATTCGATTAGTGACCTAGAAATAGTAAAGAATCTTAAATATTTCGAATCATTTTTCAACATAATGTTCTTTGTTTCACATTTTTCAAAACCATTAAATCTTTATTTAATTCTAGGTTAAATTAAATGATAAAACCCATATTTTCAATGTGGTCTCAGGCCTTTGGACCCCACTGTAAAAGGAAACATGCATGTTTTTGGTGCTGTGACTGAGGAAAACCTAAATGATTTGGAGTAGATTTAAAGTACTTAAAAGTAGATTTGCATTTCCTGAGGGAAGTACTGTACCACAGTGCTTACTGTAGAGTGCAGCATAAGAATAAAGTCTTAGGTCAGGTTAAGGTTTATGACTTGGTTCTGTGTGAACATAATGCTGTTTTACTGTTGTCATTAAACTCTTAATGCCTTAAGCCGTTCGGCTGAATTAATTACATAAGTTTTTTCAAGATGAAAGGTTTAGAACAAACCTCTGACTGAATCTTTGAGGAGTATCATTACAGCGTTGACTTGCAAACCCTTAAAATCACATCCAAGGTTTTTGCTCATTACTTTGATTAATTTAGGATGAAAGATTTATTTTTAAAGGCTAATTAATGCAGTTAATATGGATTCATAAAACTGCATGTGTAGCAATTACAAAATAGTTTTAGATGAAGTATTGCATGTCACACTGCAAGTCATGTAATGTTATCTACCCACATATATTTAAAGTTTAACCTAAAACTATACTATTAAAAAAGTGCCAAATACAAATAATCCAGGATACACTGAGTTTAAAAGGAATTGTCTGAAAAATGAGATCTATGAGAGAATTATGATCAGACCTAAGCAGGATGGGGGAGATGAAGGTCTTAGTGAGGTTCAGGAATCGGTCTAGGCCTTTAGGCATCACCAGTTCTGTTACCCTGGTCTCTTCTGGGGTGCATGCGGCTACCAGAGCCTGCTTCACCCTGAATAAAACACACACAGGAGTCACAGGACAACAGACCACAGTAAAAACAAAGAAGATATTGTGTGATGGACGGATCATTCCATAAACACCATCTGAACACACCAAATGCTGCTTATGCCTCCAGACTGAAAAGCACGTCAATGATGTTTAGGACAATAAAGAGTTCTTTAAATGTTGAGGCCAAAATTGAGCAACTAGAGGGAAGCTGCTAGTGACAGGGTTGAAATAAGGTTATAATTCCTGTAAGCATACATATTTTCGAAATCTAAAATCTAATGTCAATTGGTCTTAAGGAAGCCATGTATAATTAAGCTGGTTTTGGGTTTACTGAATGTCGATCAGACACAATTTTAGCGAGCTAGACAAAAATGTGGGGTTTTTTAAGATGACTTTTAAAAATATTAAAAAAAAATAATCAAAAAATACCAATAAATAAATAAATAAATAAATTATATTTATTTCACTGATCTCACTCTGGCCACCTGCATTAAATTGAAATCTTTGACCCTGGCCTTCAGGACAGTCACGGGAACTTCACCGTGCTACCCTGCTACCTCAGCTCACTCCAGATCTATGTTGCCTCCTGCCAACTAAATTCTGTAAAAGAATGACATCCAATTGTTCCCTCACTACGCGGTACCAGATCACTCTCTAAGAGACCATAACTTTTAAGAAACCTTTAAGAAACACACCTGTTTCACAGACACCTGACTAATCCCTAACGCTCCTCCTAGGCTTGTTCTAGGTTCTTAGGGCAAAATGTTAAATGCTCTCTCTCTTTGTAAGTTGCTGTGGATAAAAGTGTCTGCAAAATGAATAAATGTAAATGAAATAAACTAGATGATGTTGTTAATCATAACCTATTCCTGGTAACACCAGATAAAGTATAAATCTTCTACATTAACAGAGGAGAAAATAATCTGAATAAAATCTCAACAGGAGCCTCATGTAAGGCAAGCATCTAAAAACCTGAATGCATCTCGCACTCTCTCTCACTTTCATTTAATCAGTGAAAAGCGGTCGAATGAGCTGCACCTCTTGCTGGCATGGATGTTGCGCTGTCTGTCTCCAGCAGGGCTGTGGTGAACTTCACGACCCCACACAAACAGCAAACAACACACTCTCCTTACCAACCAGCCACGGTACCTGAAACATACACACAGACAAGCACACACTTGTACACCCTCTCATTCTTATCCAATTAGTAAAATAAAAAGAAGCCCTCAGGTACAGATATTGTTTTATTTACACAGACAATGAAAACAATGAGTGGCCAATCAGAGAAGGTGAATAAATCATATTCTCAGCATAATCAGGCTGTAAAATGTTAATTAGTTCAGCCAATGAAAGAGCAGGGCCTCTTAATAAAGGACAAATCAAATGCCAGAATCACAAAACCCAGCTCCTGGTAAATTGAGATGATGATAAACTAGCTGTTCTGCCATTTGTGTTTTGATCTAGGAGAGCCAAATCCCATTTATTTGCTCTAATAAAGTGTTTCCGGGAAGTTTATAAAGACAGGGTTCCCATACCTTTAGACCAATGAATTTAAATGATTCTTCCAGTCACTTATAATTATTGGATAAGGATTAAAAAAAAACATTTTACAGAGACTGCATCAGAAAAAAACAGTTTAGAGGTGATGAAAAATATTAGCCCCAAACATATTTGGATACTTTTGGACTCTTAAGCCATACTTTAAATGTATGAATTTCACTTTGAGCCATTTTTGCAATTACATTTATATATCTGGTCCCAAGGTTTTTTGTTCACACAGGTGTCCTAGCAGTGTAACCAGAGGTGTAGTTCATTACATTATCAGTTAATGTTACAACAATAAATGTAGTGTGGTTTAGTTTTGTTATATAATGCTAAGAAATGTATACACTTAAGTGTACATAAAGTGTCTGAATACTTTTAAACACCACTGTATTTTTGAGCTGAAAATGAAAATATATTCACTATAGAAATGTCCATAACTTTTCCAGGCCTGGGAATTACAATGATAAAATTCCTTTATATACCCAGGTTTTCCATGAGCACCCTGATAGAAGTGTATTCAGGACCATGATGACTGCATTAGCTCACATCATGATCTGTTTACCATGCAAGTTAAAGACAAGGAATTGTGCTCGACTTTGGATCTGCTTCATAAACTGCAAGAAGTACTTTAAAGGGTGTTCTAGAGTTCTTTATTTTCTGACTGAAGTAGGTGTACTGGGTCTGTGAGTCATAAATCCAAACAGTAATTATCCTGGAATAGTTTGAAGCTGAAGCTGAGAGATGCATTATTTTAACAGCTTGGAGGATGGCTTGAATTGCAGGATGTGCGCTTACCTGGTGTGCGTCTCCTTCACACACGTCAGGTTCTGAAAGCCCAGAGGGGGAGAGCTACGCAGCAACTTCAGACCCTGAGAGTGGCAAGAGGATATTGGATCAGACCTGATGGAGAGCTCTCTGGCAGCCTTCATCATGGAGTTCAGACACACAGTCTGTTCTGATGTCCCATATATACTGATAATGACACACTTTAGGAAACTTCAGTGTTCAAAATGGCACTCTATTAGTTTTGCTATAAATCATAGTCTGTTTGAAAATTGTGCCGTACTGAATAAAAATACTTCCAAATGAAATGTTTCTCGAAATATATTGACGTGCGCCTCAGCTGCTAACTGATAAAACACGGCACTATTTCCTGGACAAAAATAGGCAGAACAGTCTGCTTTTTATTTTTAAAGCATAATGGAGAGTGACGAGATGATTAGAGAGAAAGCAGGAAATGTTGAATACCAGATTTAATCCTACATCACTTAAATGAGCAACAAGGCTCAATGTCTGAAGTGTGTAGCACTGTACTGCTGTAAAAAGTGTGATTTCTAAAACATATCTGGTTGTTACATTGGCAAAACTGACAAATAGAATCTTTAACCTCTGCGCTGGTTTAAGTCAGCTACCATACAATTAGTCTTTTCAAACTACTGCACACCACAATTCATCACCAAAATACGTCTGGCCAAATATACGTAAAGGCTGTGAACATTATAGGTTCAAGTGAGTAATGATGTGGAATTGCAATGTTCTGGTGCCAATTAGGTCTTTCTTAACTAATATCTGACATCACACCGTCAAACAAGTCATTGTTTGAGTAAATATGCATTTATAAATGATATTGAAGTGAAGATATATATATCTGGCATAGGAACAACTTAAAATGCAGCATGTGTCTTTGAAAAGTAACAATCGTCTTCCAAAACTGGAGGGACAACAGTTTAAGTTTTGCTATGACCCTGGTTCCAATCCACCCCTTGCATGTGTTTTTAAATTACTTTTAATAGAAGGCAAACACTGTCTGCATCAAATATGATTTATCTGGGTGGCTGGTCTGAGATGGTTGAGATTAATAGATTCATTCAGGAGGGGGTTCGATCCAATAACCCTCTGATTACCGCTCCATTAGCCCTGCATCCCAGCTCTCAGTGCGATGCGTCCACTGGGATGAGTGCTGCTGGAAACAAGCTTAGTCATCTGCAGTTTTCAGAGAAGCTCTTCATAGCACAGGGGAAACTATGCTCTTGTGTGTTCGTTATTTTCCTCTCTCTTAATCCCTTTTTTCCCCTCTGCTATTCCTTCCATAAGTAACATGTTGGCTTGCGGTCTGAAATCTCTTTGATCGTCCCTCATGATGTGGGTTTGTGAAAGCATTGTCTGGGGTTTTCAGGTGAGCCTAAACTTGTGTACTTTTCCCTCTGGCTCTCACTGTTTGTCCTTTTATTATCTTCAAATAATCCTTTCATCCATCTCGTTTTCTCACCAGACTCTCCGGGGTGCATTGGTGACAGCACTGTCCAACCAGCGGCCTGAACCTGCCCAGGAACGGAGCCACGCTTTTCAACTTCCTCTTGATTTTCACACCCCATGACAGCTAGCAAAGAAAACACACACAGGCACACAAAACAAATAAAGGGCTCGGCAGAACACTGAGGAAAAAGGAAAAAACTGTGGATTTGAAACCGATGCTGAGTGTTAAAAGCGTCAGCGCATTTCACACATTTTTCAAGCTGAGATAAGAAATGATACTCTCGCCAGCAGTGAGGCCCTTGTTCTTGGTACTATTTTCAATTTTATCTCCCTTATCTATATATTTGTTTCATATTTTCCGACATCAAAAGCGGGACAGATGCCAACGTTTGAAAAAGGGGGACATGAAAACGAGTGGATGCTACTGCGATTGAAACGCAAGCAATTTGGGCCTTTGTGACGCGAGCGACGTCGCATTAAACAGAAACATTCCCTGATAGGTTTCCACAGAAGATTACATAAATTTAAATTGACTTTTTAGTGCAGACAGATAAGAGACAAAGATGGAGACAGCAGGATTGATTTATCATAATTTAAAGCTGTCTCTACAATGGACACAATTACAAAGTTTCTAATCATCTGTGTGGGAAATATCACTTACAGTAATCAATTATTAAATAAGACAGCATAATGGATAGGGCCCCGGCACCCAGGTTAATTCTTTTAATCTCCTTCTTAAAGGAAAATAATTTCTTCTGGTAATGTTTCATTAGCTTGGGCCCACAGGCACCCCGTGCCTTTGGTCAAGTGTAATAACAGCACAAGATTATAGCACAAGCCGAGGAATTGCATTAGGCTGTAATGTTTTCATTTAAATTCACTTCAGCTGTACTGCAATTTTAGACCAGATGAGAACCGAATGGTTTGGTTTAGAAGTTACTTTAGAAAAAAAAAAACACATGAAATCAAGACATTAAAAACATTCTAACCACACTCTAAACCTTTAAATGATTAAAAACATCATGAGGGGTGTGGCAAAACAAAAGTAACCACTGAAATGATTTTACTTAAAGAATTTTTAAAACATCTGTGTGGATGGAATAAAAAAATCCACGTTCAGCACAGTTTAACATCTATTTGTAAAAACAAGAATTTTTCATGGCACTGTGCAGAAAATGTTCTATTCAGCTTAATAACAGACCAAGAAAAAGAGGGGAAATTGCTTGAAAACTCGCTCACAAAAAAAGTATGTGAATTTCTGAGAAATTCAATAATTTGGCAGATCCACCATCCACTGTGATTACTTCAGGGAAAAAGCAATAAGTACATTTAATCTGACAGTGTTTTAAACTTCAATCCTGACCAGGTGAGTACATCTGTCTTGCACCAATTATATTAAAAATAATTTTGAGCTCACAGTGGTTCCACATGACTGACTGTGCATGCGTTTTTGCTGGCACAAAGTCGTGTATGTGCATTTATTACCAGAGGCATGAGTTACCTTGTGCTTACCTAGTGCTGTGCTTTGAATCTGATTATGATAATCTTCATAATCATAAACAAAGATAAGATTTTTCAACCTGATATGGGGAAGCTAATGAGCCAATCAAAAATGGATTACATTTAAGGTCATTGTCATCAGCGTTTAAGGGGCATGAGCTTCTGTGGGAATTTGATCAGAGATGTTTGGCTTTGTTCAAACTGCAATTCCAAACAAATTTACAAAAGATAAGGAGTCCGATCTGTTGGTTCAGACAGCTTCGGAATCTGTTATATCTACATTGGTTGCCATGGTAATGACTTGGTAAAACCCATCTGATTTCAAAAACGGATTTCAACGTGAAAGTGGTTTGAGCTCGGTTTGTTAAATCTTTTTCCAAAAGATTTTTGCCTGCCTGCCTGCACAAAGCCTTCTACAATGTTTTTTTCATCAAAGTCTCATCTTACATTCTTTCTTTTCCCTGCTTTTAAACAGTAGCTCATTATTTGTGTTATGAAACCAACCTGCCCAAGAATAATAGCACTACTAGGTGATCAAAGACCCAATTCCAGAACCCTCAAGTGGACGGATCTGAGATAATCTCTATATGAATATACTATTCTCCATTAACAGGAAGTCAGCAGCTCTGAGGGGCTGAAACAACGCTGCCAAATTCAGCTGTGAGAAGATGGGACAGCGTTTAGACTAATAGTTTGCAGCTGGTTTGAGTTATGAATTTAATTATGTTCTAGAAAATAAGTGGAAGTGAAGAGAGATGGAATGAGTGAAGAAATAAGATGGAATACAGGTTCTTAGGTCTTTTTATAATGCAATGTTTGCAGATATTATGTGTATGCTGTTAGCATACATATTGTCACTGCATGTATCTAGCAGGGGACTAATGAAAAACAATAGCATGTGCGATAACATTTGATCTTAAATTCAATGGATCTGATTCCAAGTGCATAAAAGATTTATACAGAAACTGACGTTGCAATGTTCTTATATGGATGCCACCTAAAAAGCATGCATGCATTCATTTGTGTTCATACCTTGGTTCGCCGGTGCACACTGATCTGACTTTGAGGATTACTAGTGATGCCAATGTGAACAAAAGACTGACAGACTGAATTAAATAATACATGAGTGACCATGTTTACACGCACAAAAATAAAACAATGAACCTAATATTGGATGTTCATTAAATATTAATCACTTTATTTTGAATATCAGACTATTTTTGTAGTAAAATATTTAGATCTGCACATATGCATTTATAAAGTAACTCTGAAAGTGATAAGAAAGCTTTGTAATCCTTACAAGAAGCAAACATAATCAGTATGCAAACAGACGATAGTCTCATATTTGAAAGGTTCATTGGCTCACTTTTTTCTTTATACATTGTATTTTCCTTCCCTTCCATCATGCATAAAGTTGATGGAACACTTTTTCAACTGTTGTTATATGGGAGATATTGTTTTTAGTTTAATCTAATCTAAACTTTCTGTACTCTTCTGACATGCATTGCTCTGTTTGGCATTTACATGTTAACCCCTTGTATAACAGTAAGGACATGAAGGCTCTCTCATGTATGATTGTAAGATATATTAAGTGTAAGGACTTACCGCGGGCTGCCTGGGCTGGAAAATGAGGGTGTTTTCACTGGAAGCATCCCCACCGGCCAGGTCCATGTTTTTGAGGACAAATTACTCCCACCATCAGAAGAATGCTGAACAGGAAATTAGTTATAGATAACTAGAACCAAAGGCATTTAGTGCTCATGACTATTAGTTTATAATAACAAAAGCTACTAGAATTAACTAACAATTAGCAAATTTGGACTGGTGAATAAATAATGACAGATCAGTTTTTGGGGAACTGTTCCTTTAAGAAAACAATCTTACTGCATCATTACTGATGACATTGACTGCAGACCAAAACTACACCACAAGAGCAGCATTAATATTGAAATCCTGACAATCAGCATCTCTCCTCAATAATAACAGTGCAAGCATAAACAAGACCCTGCCTAAAATCTCATTCTCTCCTTCACCCTAAAAAATTCATTATGCTCCTCTCTATGGCTGAGAGTGTCCTGCCTTCCTATTCATCAAAATTTGCCCCTGTAGATACAATTATTGCAGGGCCAGTCATCTCCATATCTCTTGTTAGACCCATTTCCATTCCTTACTCCTTTTCTGTAGTGCAAATCAATACCTAGAGAGCCACCTACCTACACTGATTTTTTTTGGGGTATCATAGGCATACGTTATTTGCAGTATTGGTTCAGTGTTGTTTTTTTTCAAAAAGTTCTATGGCTGATTCTTTATTGTTAATGTTATAATACAGTTCAGCAAAATAGTACGTGGAAAGTTTTGTATTAACCTTACTGACTTCTGAAAACTTACTGAAAATCCAGCATGACCAACTTCTAATAAGCAGACAGCTCACTAGGTTTTCAGACACATGTATATGTGCACAAAGAGTTTCACAGGTCAGGTTAAGAGCTGCTTTTCTCTCATTTTTCATTAAAACATGAGCAAACAGGCAGAGAAGGCTGCCAAAATGAGCTGCGGTAGCAAAAATGAGACGATTTACAGGTACATCTCTTAAACTATAAACTGCCAGGGACAAAACAAGGTGTGAGTCTTTTTATTACGCAGTAAATAACTTTTGAATTCTGAAAATTAAAAAAAGCATTTCGGGAAAAAGATAAAAAAACACTATATTTAGTGACGTTGTTTTCTACCCCAAATAATGTTATAGATATATTACGAAAGACTGGCAGGATGTGAAGTTAAGACACTGGAAACACATATGAAATAATTACCTGTTACAATAATATGGGATAAACTAAAAACGACTTGCATCTTAAGTCGTTAAGAGTTTAATAGCAGGAATGGGCCGCGTTCACCAACCACACAGATTAAGACTTTATCAATACAAACTTGTACAATAAAAAAAACTCACCCAACAATAAAGGCAAAGTACAAATACTCACACAAAAGACGATCTCTTTATAGATTATTCCACCCTTTCTTTCTTGTGGCGCACGTTTCCATCAAAAACGACATCTGATTATTATATTAATAATGTAACACAAAAACGTACGACGTTCATCCAGCCCTGGCAGCAGAAGGTTTGTGGTAGTTTATTCCGAGCACGATCACCAAACTTTTACTTTGACAGAAGGCGAAACAAGAGCTCGGCTTTGGTCTCTTTAAGTGCTGTTATCAATTATGGGGATTTAGAACTGAGAGAGAATAATCATTTCCCAAAATATCGACTCTGGCATTCTCAATAATATTAAGAGACTCCTGGGGAAAAGGATGACACAGAGTTTATATGGGGGAAAACATCGAGCTAAGAAGGCCCAATATCACATCGTGCTTGCTACAGTAAAGCCCGTTGTCAACATTTTACACTGTCCATTATAAATGGGGTGTTTTGTGTCATTTAAGACACAAAACAAAAGCAAGTTCACCAGTAATGCTTAAAAGAGAAAAAATCACTAACAGGCCATCACTTACCTGCAGCAATTAAAGTTGTTGTTGTTGTTGTTTAGCTCATTTGCACAACATCGCCCCCTGTGCGTCAGGACGCATAACTGTTTAAGACAATCGCCTGCGCTCAGTCGTTTCCAACACGTCTATTATTGAATACATTTGTGATTTATAAGAATGTGTAGCATTTTTTTTACCACCGTATTTGCATTAACTCACAAAACTACTACTATATTATAAATAATCCTATTATACCCGTACAATAACAACAATAACAAGCTTGACTTGACTGAGTATCTGTATGTCTATCTTTTTACCTGCCTGTCAATTCACAACCACCTTAAGACCCACAATAATCCTCAAACATCTGCTCTGTGACCTTCACCATCCATCATGTGTCTTATTTTATTTTGACCAACCCCAAAGCATCCTCACGTCCTGCTGCATCCTTGAGGATTATTTTATTTATTTTATTGACATTTTTGATGTGCTTGCCTCTTGTCCTATATATCTGAGATGGTTCAGATGTCTCAATGTTAAATAAGTCATCATATTTTCCTATACCTTTCCAGAATATGTTTTAAAAGTTGCCAGTACATCTGGCAATATAATACTCAGATCAGTCTATGCTATTAATGATACCATTTTTTTGTCTCACAACAAGCCAACAAATAATTTATTTTTAATTCTTATTATTACTTATTACTTTTTAATTAAGGTCATAGTGTATTTGTTCAAAAACCACCATGTTTTGTCCTGGGCTGTCTTGTACTTTTTTGATATAGTGCCATCTGTTTGGCATAGAATAATGTCACCTGATACATAAAAGGCCAGCTGCCTAGGTAATAAGAGATGCTCACTGATTGCATTAGCAAACACTGTTTCATTTCAGTCCAAAACCTCAGAAGCCTGAGACAGTAGTGGATATATCATTATAGGCAAAACACGATTAAGTTACTATAATGAGAGATTATCGTTAAAGTCTTACAATCTTATGACAAAACATAATGAAAACAGGATTTACAAGATTGAGGGAGAATCATGGCAGTTATAAAACAAAGACAGACAACAAAGCGGATTCTACTGTAGTTAAAAGCAATTTAGTGAAGGTTTTTTCAGCATGTGAAAATATGTTTAGGATCTTATACATACTAAAATATGTCACTTGTTGTGTGTCTTTTATGTTTGCATTTGTCCTCCTCTAAGGTGGTGAGCTTGAATGGATTTTCTTGAATGGTCCTTACAGGTTATAGATATTTGTGATTCAGAAGACAACAGCACTACACAGATTCCTATTGCAGATCATACCAACCAAAGGAACCTCAAAATAGCTGAAGTGCTGCAAGCAATTTTACATGACTATGTGTTAGTGCCTGTATGGTACACTGTATGTATGTGTATATAGGTGACACCATCAATTAACATCATTTGAAAAGGAAATTGTACAATGTCAACATCAGACACTGTTTTATTTTTTCATAGTGCAGGTACACCTTTTCACACAATGCAGAATTATGTGTGTTTACTGCAGTGTTGTGTGCACTATGTAGGTGTAAAAGTGGGTGCTTACAAATGATTCTCTTCTCACCCCTGGACCTTGTAGTGATTTTTACTTTTTATGTATAGAAAAGCCCTTTGTACTTTGCAGTTTTCTCTTCCTCTCCAAAAACATCATCATCGCCCACATGATGATGAAATTTGACATGGAAGTATGTTACATACTATACACACACACACACACACACACACACACACACACATATATATACATACATGTTAACGTATGGCTTGCCGACACATTGTCAACATATGTATGTGACATTCAGAAAAAATCCTTTCTCACTAATGATTTTAATTGCTAGTTTGAGTTTGGATACTATTGACCACATAATGGCAAACATGCTATTTGTCTGTTCTGCCAATATTAAATGACAGTATGAAGGCTTATAAATGTATAAACTTCAGACTATAATAAAAGCCATCATCACCCCCCCAAGAATGAGTAGTTGCTTAGAAAGTTAGGAATTAAACATCCGCTGACAGCACAGTGAATGGATCTCCAGTACAGTTTGTAAGTCATTGTACTAAGGAAACAGCCATAGTATGACCATAAAAAGGCTAATCTTGTTCCCATTGAGATCTACTGATGCGTTGCTTGCACTGGGTGTAATGAATGTAGGCTTATATCTTATAATAAAGACAGAATCACATGGAGCACAATAAAACTGCAGAGAATAAGCTTAAATCCCACTTAAAACTGAGCTCTGAGTAATGCACTGGCAAACATGGGCGTTGCAAAAAAACAATGATACTAATACCCAGCCTGTGTGCTATCCAGGACAAATTATTAGCTTTTGACTTTACCATCCCAGATCGCTTCAGAAAACCTATTAGTATCAAACAAATCTCAGTATATGTCTGGGTGAGAGAGTGCTAGAAATGCAGATGTTTGTTTGTGTGTATGTTTGTGCGTGTGAAACATACACCACTAATATCCTATCAGCAAACTAATACAGCCTCTTTCCATCAATATCCAGTCAACTGCCTGATAAGCCACAATTCCTGTGGGCTCCGATGAAGCATCAAGAATCGGAAATAGATTGGAATTGGGAATCACTGGCATGGAAGGTAGGTTACTAATTGTATAGCAGTGGTAATTAATGAGGGAAAGAGAGGTTTAGGAAAGCCTTGAAGGGGTTTGCCAAAGGGAGAATCTAAGAGGGTTCTAATTACTGCAGATGATGTGAGAGGGTAATGACCACTAGGTTACTGATTTTAGTGTGAGCATGTGTGTGTGTGTCAGAATGTAATGAATGCCTTTACAGTTGTGTTTATCAAAGCTGTTCTTGAAGTCTCAAGTTGTATATAATTATGTTGTTAAACAAACTTGCTGCCGGGGTTAAACAACAGTGGCTCTGTTTTGAAACATGGTCAGTGCTTAATAATGGGTTGATCTCATGTGTCCATAAAAATAAAGTCTTCGCCAATGGGCTAAAATGGAAAACATAAAATTTAATGATGATTAGTCCAAAGTTATCTCCTTCAAACTTTGGACCAGAGAGCTAGATAATATTATGTCAGGCACTATGTACATCTGGGATGTTTCTTTGAGAATTGACCTTGACACACAGATTTTCACACATCAGTACAATCAGTTTTCATGTCACAAACCCACACTGAAATGGGGTGAATTTTTTTCTTCATGCAGTCGGTCTCATACCTGTTTGTTCGCATCCCTCTTTAATTATTTACCCCACCTACATCTATCATTTCTAATACCCCACCTCTCCTTACCTTGTCAAGCCTGTTTGATAAATTCGTCCCACAGAAACACTGTCACATCACAAGAGATCTATTGTACTGCTTCAGTAACCACTGCAACTGCAGACAAATAGGGGATTTGGGAGAAAAAAATGTAAAATTGCAAGCAAGTTAGAGTATGCATTATATATAAACATGCCAAGAATTGATTTCCTTGGATGATTCGACAGGCTAAGCACATAGTCATGGGAGACCTTTAATGTTTACATTTTGATGGCCTTGGCCCCCTCCTGTCAAATCATCTTCATGACTGCTCCCAATTTTCCAGCATTCCTTTTTAAGGATTAATGTCTGTAGTTTTGGAAAAACAGCCCGACATGAATATCTTGATAAGGCACAGCTTTTGCAACTAATGCTTTTCCTTTTTTTCTAGTTTGCCTCCCAAACGCTTATCTTTCCAATGTCATGTTGTCCTGTGTGGGTAGATTTCTTCTTAAAAAACAGCTTTGGTTTGTACACAAAGTATGTTTGGACTTCATAGTGAATAACTGAATATCTTTAGAACACTACTTCACTGTGGATTATGCAGAGATTATAGAGTATTAACTTCTAAAATCTTTAACTGCACAGGCAGCCACGTTAGCAAACTTATGTCATGGACTTCATTTTTTCACTTCCCTGTTATTTATTTCCCTATTACATCTTATATATTCCGACTGATCTTTTTAAAGCACTGATTACAACACTAAAGTGATCATATGATTTCAGACTTTATCGGATATGTGACCTCTCAGCTGTATAGGATAAGCAGGCCAACACTTGGCAATCAGCCAGCCATGAGAACATGTATAAAAAAAGCTTAGCCTTTCTGTCATGCTGTCATACTGATTGCTAATGTATGCATGCCAGTGATATCACTCTTAGCAGGAGATAAAGTCCTTTCAACTGCAACTTTTATCACAATACTTAAAACAAGCTTCTGTTTACTTTGACTTTTTTGGCAGCACAACCCATTTTAATTCACTGCATGAATGTAATATAGAAGTTGGTGTAAGCTTCTGTCTGAATAACCCATTAATAAATAAATAACTCAAGCATTTTTTTTCTAGAAAAACAAGTCGGTCTTGAGATATAGTTCTGAATTACAAAGAAATGGCTCACTTTAAGCTAACCTTTTAGCACAAAAAGCTAATGTTTTAGCAGTAAAAATGTTTAACTTTAACAAACCATTTTGCTACTATCTTAATGTGAAGTTTTCTAAACAGCAACCCATTCATTTTTTTAAAGTTATGATTATGCCCATAAATAAACATTCTGGGTTGAAGAACCATCTGTGCAAACATCAGGAAAAGAACAGATGATGAATGTAACATGTTTTAAATTAGTGTTATTGCACAATGATTCTGTTATGGAGGAGGTCCCTGCTCTACCTCCTCCGCACCACCAGAGGGGACCATTTTCAGAATATTGACTCCTGATTTGAACTACAATTCCCATAATGCCCCATACCTGGGATTGATTACTTCCTGTCACACCTGAACCTCATTATCTCCTGTATATAAACCCCAGCCATGCGCCATTGCTTCGTGAAGTCTTGTTTGCTCTGGCTATAATTCTGAGTGGGTTTGCCATTGTTTGTGGATTCCCTGTTTTTGGACCATTTGGTGGTTGTTTGCTGCCTTCCCATGACCCTTGCCTGTTCTATATTTTTGCCTCTGCCTTGCCTCTGATTACCCTGTTTGCTGTTGCTCATCCCTGCCTGTCTGTATCTTGAATAAATGCGAATGGATCCTTGTGTGACTAGCCCATCATTACAGATTCCTCTTAACTTAATCAAACATAATCAGCCATTATCAACATGAACATTCAAATGATAAGTCTGCTGTGCATTATAAGAATAATATGTGTGTCAAGCAGCATGAAAACTCCCCAGACAGAGATTTGCAAATTAACACCTTTCTGCTACAAATAGAGAGTAATGCTGTGTTTATCACATTTTATCATATTTAATATTTCCAAATATTTTACCCCACATTCAGTGGACAATATAAAACAAATTCTGTGTGATAAAATTTAAGTTGCATTCCACAGATACAATAATCCCCTCATATGCATATGACAGCTGCCCAATGGGTCTACAGTAAAAAGTTAGTTTTAGCTATTTTAAAGCAAAAATATACATGACCTTCTGTACTTTGAGCTGTATATATTATAAAATGTCCAGCAGCACAGGGATAATTCATAATTCATAAAAAACTTTTTTGCTTCAGTCATTCATAAAAATACAATCTGGTACAGACCTACAGTAGAACTATGTCCCCTCCTCTCATACACTGTAAAAATACATGCATTACATCTCAAGTATATGTAAACACATAAACATCCAGAAAGTATGTGAGATCAGTCACCAGAAGTTTGATCTCAGATGTCTATTAATTCACTTTAGCCTCAAACTTTATTGTCAAACAGTGGCTAGCACTGACCCTATGTGAACATCAATTGAGGTCTGCGGGTTCAAGAGTTCAAGAGTTC
This sequence comes from Chromobotia macracanthus, assembly GCA_036877525.1. NCBI lineage: Eukaryota > Metazoa > Chordata > Actinopteri > Cypriniformes > Botiidae > Chromobotia > Chromobotia macracanthus. Next base: position 9,810,940 of record JAZGTH010000004.1, on the reverse strand, counting down.
CAGAGTTCATATGGAGGGCCGATCATTGGGACAGAAACCTTGATAGTCCAAAGGTATGACAGAAATAATGCAGCATCAGTGAGACAGAGAATAAAGAGGGAAGGGCATAAAACAAATCAAGGGGATTATAGACCGTCAGACAGCTGGGAGAATGCAGACAGCACACTGCTGCTGAACCTGAAGAGAGAGTCTCTGCAGTCTTCTGAAATAGCAGGATATTTTCATGGAGAGGGAGGTCATCAGGCAGAAGGTATTGTTGTGATTGACAGCTAATTATTTGCCATCAATGCGTTTATTTTAAGGCAAAGGATGGGCAATATTGTGCAGGGAGGTACTGATGAAAACAGTCTGGATATTTTTTGCAATGCTGGAATCTCTACAACACATAAAATATATGAATAATATACAACAATAAGCAACATTCCACTGTTTTCAATATAATGAACGTGAATGGGGACTGGAGCAGTTGAAAAAAGGCCTGAGGCCAAAGACACAACCTCATGTCATGTTAAATAGTCATGTTCACATCTTCACATCTTTGCATATGTTAAATATTAGCACAGACATAACACAAAATTTGCCACAACTTAAAAACTGATGAAAACTTAAAAGCAGTTCTCTATAAATGCATATTTAGCGCACACACACTATTCAAACACTAACTGAACAGCAGACAAGGTTTAGATGTTACAGAAGGGGGGATATTTCTTTGATCCAGGTCTTATGATGGGCTCCATAAAACAAGGATGGGTTGATAATCGTCTAATACAATCAGCCCAGCGGCAGACATGTGAGTCCAATCTACTGTGGGCACAAACATTAAACACAGCAAAACAAGAGATAAAAATATTCTTCATTCCTGGGGAGAGAAAGAGCGTGACACCAGGAGTTTAAAAAGCATGTCTTTAAAACTCTGTGCCAAATAAACTTGAAAAAGCCAAGACTGAAAAAAACCAGACTGCAGCATGTGTATGAAAGACACATTTTTGTTTGTTTGCAGATTTGCTTAACATTCTGTGAAATATTCAAATCCAAATGAAGTTAAACAGAGACAATGCAACATTAAAAACATCAAAGATTGTTGAGAACAAACTATAGAAAAAGGACAAAAGAAGATCTGGACAGTAGAGTCTGTGCAACCTGCCTCACATTTAATCAAATCTTTATGGTTTATTATGTTTGTAATGGCTGATTAGAAAATCATTTTCTGGCTGTTTTGAAACTGGTGTATTTTTATGTTCTCCTATCCCAGCTGAACGTGCAGAGCCAGCTTTAAAATGCCATTGGTGGGTTGATTTCCTGAAAAGAGTAAACACTCTGGCTTTCTGTGGGTTTGAGTTTCGTCAAAGAATTGTTTGGGAATGCCATTTAAAATTAACAAAAAAACAGTGTTAATTCTGTTTGGTGATGCTAGAGGTGCAGAAATTACACACTTCACTTTTATAGATTACAGTATTAAAGAAATTCTGTTATTACAGTTTCTATGGAGTCTAATCAGGATGCTAATACCCCAGGTAGACATTAATCATGCACCACTCTTGTGGGACCAATAACACATTTTTTTTATAAAGTACATACATGAATAAAAAATTCATGAGTTCTGAAGTTATGAAATTTCCACAATGCTGAAATCACAGTCAGCAGAATGGATTCATGGGAGACCAATTCACTTTTCTTCTTGTACGAAGGCTTTCAGGTGTAAAATGGATCAAATTCTCCTGAGGACCGCATATTGATGAGAAGCACAACAAAAAGAGAGAGAAAGAGAGAGAGATAAGGTGAAGCTTTGTGAGAAAACACTATATATATAATGCTTATGTTTTTATATTACAAAGTATTAAAAGTATTAAAGTATTAAATAAGTATATAAATTATTAAATAATCAGCTGTTTTACTAATCACTTCAATACAAAGAGCATTGAACATATGTATGTAAAATACAATACAAAGTGCAGCAATCTCACATGCATGTCTTGCAGAGTTTCAACATTACAAACTTGTGCAGATCTTCACAAAGGTTTGCCAAGACACCATTATAAATGAGAGATTTTAATATGAACTCAAACATCAACTTCTTTCAAGAATGTTATCCCCACTAATGTAATGTACTCTTACTGTATGACAACAGCTGTTTCATATACAACACGCCTCAGAGTATTTGTTATCCAGTGAATATAAGCCACAACACTTGAAAAGAACACGTCAGGAGTATTAGTATGCAGTACAAGTATGCAGTATGCAGTACAAGTAGTTTAAGTACACCAGAAATCTTCATAAACATATTTTCACACATTTGAATTGCTAGACCACAACAAACACATTGAGATAATGGCTGAAATAACTGAATTATTAATTCCTTTCCTGCTACTGTATGGTTTCCGTAAAAGAGCTGCAGCATTGATACAATCAACCAGTAATATATTATCCTTAACATGCTATGATTTCCACCCCCATGGCTCCTTTAGAGTCTGCAGGAGATAATTAAATGTGCCTTGGGATGAAACAGTTTTGTCTGCATTGTTTTTAAATAGTGCTGACTGGACTAAAGGAATTGAGCCATGCTTACCGTTGAAGATCCTAAACATGCAATAAAACTCATCCAGAGAAAAACTGTGGTGCTTGCAGTTGCATTCCTCGGGGAAAGCTGCATCTCCAAAGCTTCCCAGCATAGTGCTTCAGAACGTTGAGCTGGTAATGATCTACCATTGAGCAGTATACAGTACAACAGAAGGATGCAGGATGAATGCGGTTGGGAATCTGAGAATTTTGTTCGTGCAGGAACACCTATAAAGTTTAAAACAGATTGTTCTCTTCAGAGTGTCCCTACTGCATTAAACCTAGTGTGGAGTTTTACTATGAATAAGAAGAATGATAGGCTAAATTAAAAGCAAAGTTAAGAAGTTAGAGGTAGAGAACATTAAGATGTAGAGGATTAAAAGTTGTTGAGTAGGTGTATGGATTCTGTGACATGATGAACTTTTCAAATGAGAAAGCAAAGTTCCTTCTTTGACTCTCTTTTTTTTTCCTGATTTTTTAAATACAGATTGCAGGTTAAAGACATACTTAATACAATCTCTGGGTGGTGAAAGATGGCTGTACACATCTCTGTTGAACTTTTGGTGAACCCCTTCCCCTGTCCTCATCAAGGGCCCCTGTAACTCAAGGGCCCTTAACCTCCACTATGACCCCTGACCACAGGCAAACAAAGCCTGTGTTTACACAATGTGCTATGCCATTTCAAAACCAGGTAACTGAATTCCTTTTCATTTATTTTGAATAGTTACAAGAAAGGCAAAAATGGCAACAAAATCAGTGATATAAAGACAAAAGTAGCATGTCTAACCAAAATACTTTGCAAATGACTTTTACTCTAAAACATCATTTTCTCTGTGAGACATAATGAATTTAGCATGAAGTTAAGTCAGGCTAACCAAGTCACAGAAGCTATACAGACATCTATAACAACGCTATGGCACCGTAGCTATCAGACATCAATCATTCCTGACATGCAATCCACCCTTAAGTAGTCCTAAATCTTCACTCTCCTAAAGAGATAATAATCTCTTCACTTTACCATTCTCTGAGCCCAATAACTAAAGTGTCTTGAGAGTTCCTATTATAATCAGACATTGTCAGGATTGTTCATGGGATTAGATCCCATGACTGCATTTAGCCCTTTGCTGATAGGCGTCTGTTAAGGGTCTGTCTATAGGTCTGGACAATCTCCAGTCTGGTTTGAACTGCTGTGAGTAACAGCAGAGCAATACAGCAGAGAAAACAGACCTCAGTAAATGCAGTAATCCCAGTAGTAGTGCATGCTATGTAACTGATAAACATCATTCATTTTGGTATGGCATTGGGTTATACTGATAAGTATTGAGAATGGCTTCTATGAAATTGGAATGGTGTGATAAATGTAAGCTGTATCAAAGCACAGCACTACTTTCTGTTAAAACAGATTCCGAGAGGCTGAAGGTATCTAAGGAAAAATGATGACAAAGCTTAGCGTGCAGTTTTCCATTATTACGTTCAATGGGCTGGTAATTCAAAAAAGCTGCAGGAAATGTGGCCATCCCACTGTGATTGTTAGACAACAAGATCAAATCTAAATGTATCATGGCATGATGGCTTTAAATACTTGTATTAAACCTGCCTTTAATTATGTGTGGTATAAAGGTAACTGAATTGTTAAGAAACAATGGGGTCAATGTAACACACTACAAATATAACTGCTATCCTGTGGTATAAGAATCATAAATGTACATGAATAATAACTGAACATAAAAATATTATGCATTCAGTGCTCATTAGTATTACTGAATACTTTGTCCTTTTAAAGGTACAAATTTTTAACTCTCAGGAATAATACATTGTGTTTAAAACAAATGTCTTATTGGGGCCTGCATTATAATGAATCATTTTCATTAAACTATAACTATATAAACTATTGATAAGCTGATAAGACAAAAATAGTCCTCAAGTGGATACTTTCATGAAATTATGTTTCATCAATTTTAAAATTCAACCTTTCAATTTAGTTATACAATTTAATATCAAAATAAAGTGGTACAATTGCCACAGACCTTAGCATAATAACATATTATATAAAAACTACTAGTGACTTTAAGCAAACACCCTAGAGATAAACTAAATATTTACCTTCACTTGCATTAAAACATCAGACTGGACTCCTACTTTATATTATATAATAATAAATACTATATTCTTTGTTGAAAATGTATTACAAAACAATCACACCTTTCCTCAGGCACAGATAGAACTCTAATGAGCAGATGTTGCGTGTATGTAGCTTGTTTGTTGTTGAAGATATCTGAATGTTACAATTGCCCCTTTATTCAATAGCATTATATTCTTTTATAGTTGCTCCCATGATTTCACAAGCAGCAAACAGTTGATCTTGTCATTATCCTGCTACCAATAGTGTTTTAGAATCAAAACATTGGTATTGCAGAACATTGCAGAACATTTCAGTTCCAAATACAGAGAAAAATCCCAGTAGAAAGAGCCAGAAAGGAAGAAGAAAGTGACAAAAATGATTCTAGACAACCATGAGAGAGCAAGGGAAAAGGGGGAGAGCAGAAATGATTTCTGATGCTTTTAAACATCACAAACTCTGTCTAAATGAAAAGACACACAAAGAAAGGAATAAAACAGGAAAGGAGTGCCAGAGAGCAGAGGAAACGTGGCACGTTGTGAGAGATTCCAAAAATTTATTTTGGTTAAGTCCAGCAGAAAGTGTGAGTGTGCGAGTGAGCGCTGTTGAAATTGGGGCTCAGCAATGGGGATCAGTCAGTCATAACTCACAACAAGACTCAGTTGTATCAGTGGAACACTACAACACACTGTCAGATCAAAGTCCAAACTATGCTGATAAATGCTGCATAGTTCACCTGGAGATTTCTGATTTGGATGAAAAATAATATCGGCCTTATGTTTATAGCAATGCTAAAACCTTTTTCTGAGATGTTACTGTGAGATTTATTGTTTTGCTGATATAGGATCATAAGAGTCTGAAACAGTCATATATGAAATGGGAGTTCTGTGTGTATTGATTAAGCATCTGATCTTGAGGGAAGCCATCGGTTGGCAGAAAGTGATACAGAGGGTTTAGAGGCAAAGCTTTTATTCCAATCATTTGATTTGCTCTCCATGTATGATAGTTATGCCCTTGTCTAATCCAGTGTTATAAATAATTGACTCTATAATGTATCCAGGGCTATATAGGAAAGCTGGTACTAATTCCAGTGGCCCGTGGGTCCAGCTAAGCCCAGAAACACTTCTAGGGTTCTTAGTCAAACATTTTCATTAAAGAGCAAAATGGAGAAAAGGAGTCTTAAGTTTTCTCTTCTAAAAGTTTAAAATGAATACATTTTCCCCAAACAGATTTATTGCAGACTGATTAACGTGCCAGGCATTAGTAAAAGCTTATGTTATATATTCCATATATTTATAATTTGTAATTTTAATTTAACTTTAAATTGTAAGTTTTCCTCCAACTAGGTTGTCTCTTGACTCAGTATGTTTCTTTCAAATTTATTCTCATCTCATCTGGTACAGAGAGCAGTAGTGACTAATATTGATGCATCTCTCTCTCTCTCGCTCAGCCAACACTGTGCATCTGTCCCGTATGTTTTCCCAGTGTCTCATCTCTCTCTCTCTCTCTCTCTCTCTCTCTTTCCTTCAGGGACGTATGATGGCATAGTGCCTCCTCTTCCTCTGCCAGCTGCAGCTAACAGAGTGCCATGCTGACACCCAAAATGGGCTCTGGCCTCGGAATAAACACACTTAATTATTGTACAAACCATCAGTTGCCAGTCTTCAATCACAAACACGTACACACACACGGGCAGTTGTTTATCATTATTCACGGTGTGTTGGCTGCTCAGTTCTGGGTCTTGAATTTAGACCACTTCGCAGGAGAGTAACACTGCCTATGTGCCATACTGAACCATTAATGTCAAGCTCAATTTACAGTGTCTGCCAGGGCAAAACTAACCTGACCCTGCAGCATTTCATTGCATCCACATCACCATTAAAATAATTTATGTTCAGATGAACATTATCTTTAGTCACTGTACAAATATAGAAAGAAGTCATTTCATATAGTGTTTCCAAACATGAATTGTTCCATGAAGCACAAAGGAAGAAATTCTGGGAGAAAATTACAATTAATGAGGACTGATTTTCACAGAAATGAGTGACCAACACAGTCTTTAGAATTTCTCCAGTTTGTCTATCTTCAGTTGCTGGTTTATGACTGAATTAGAGAGAATAAAATCTAAGTGACTCAAGTCTGAAGTTATCAGAGACCATAGGTCAGGCAGACTTGGCCTTGGCAAGCCGTAATCCAGCTCAAATCTGATCCAAACTCTGATCCAAATTTCCTTAACAAATGCAAAGCTACATATTAAACACACTGTTTTTCTGTTCTCCTACACTTACATGACTAATAAAATGTGACACGATGTAGGAAGTTTTTTATTATTATACTTAATAAAATAAATAAGTAACTCACCTACCCTGCCTTAACTTAACAAGTATCTCATTAATTGACTTACACAAAAATGGATCTATTACATGTCACCTGCAGCGTGTTACACACAATACCACCCTATGCAACAAAACAAAGCATGTTTATCTATCAAGTCCATAAATCTGTAAGTATGCTAAATACAGTGCGATAGTAAATAAAAGCCTCCAGTTGCAATGTAAATAAAACAGATCAGAAGCAGAAGGTCCATTAACAGCTGCACACATCAGCGCACACTTTCAAACCTGAGTATGTGAGCCTGTGTCTTACATAAGGAGTCGGTGTGGAGTCTATTACCTCCTAATGGGTTGCTGTTAACCTTTCAGGCCTTTCACACTACAGAGAGAGCAAAAGAGAGAGAGAGAACAGGAGAGAGAGAAAGAGATAACACTCAAGGCTAACCTTTTGAAATTTAGAGTGTGAATAAGAGGAGAGAGAGAGCGATAGAGAGACAGAGAGAGGACCCAGAAAGAAATGATGAGAGGCCTGGGTAAAGAAAAGAAGAGAGTGAGAGGAAAGGAGTGAACGCTCTGTCAAGATGAACAAGCAGGAGAGCCGCTCTCAGGAAAAATAACCTTTTTAGTATGGAGGATGGAGAATCATGGAAAAATAGACCAGGACGGCAAGTGTGACTGTACCTGGCTCTGATACAATACTGCTCAGTGTGACAGAGAGTTATGAAAGACAGAACAGAACATTTTACGACCTCTCTCCAATCATAACATAATAGCCTAATCAGTCTCATGGCAGAGCTTTCTCAGAAAGCTCCCACACACCACGACTCTCAGGGAAGTCACTCGAAATATTCCAATTCGGTTTGAGTAGATTGAACTGTCAGATCCTTCAAAGCAATCACAGAGGAGATAAGCTTTAACATTCTGACATTGAATTATTATGTCATGTTCCACCTTATAAATTTAATTATGTGCTATATACATGTAATTCTGAACTTCACAGCTAGATTTTTACATTTTCTGAAGAACATTTGCTAAATCAAAAGCACATCACCCTTTGAAAACCTCACAATTCGAGGAACCATTCAAGGCTGTAATACAAAATGAGTTATAGGACCAGTTTCACACTGAAATTGAATATTTTACAGTTTAAGCATGGGATATGCTTCATTTTTCAGCCTGCAGGTGAGTGTTCTAGTTTTTGTGTTTAAAAGTGTTTAGCGCATACACACTACTAACTTTGTGATGCTCTGCTTTGGTTCAAAAGCTCAATGCACAGGTAATGGCGAAATCTGTGGTCACGTACTGCACAGATGAGAAATTTAAGCATACTTTTGGGTTCAGGATTAGAGGCTTTTCATAATTTAATGATTATTATGATCAAAAATGACGCTTGCCTTAGCATGCTGCACAAATGATAGAAATTTTACATTGTATCTATTGTGTTGCAATATAATAGGTATTAGGTAGAGAATAGAGAACATTTGTCTTGTCGATTAGTTATTAGTTATAGTTTATGTGTACACGTCAGTGTCTTTGTTTCTGGCCCCTGGCTGCAATGAACAGATTTGGTTTTCATTTGTAATGCACATCTTCAGAGCACAGGAGACTTGTATGTAATGGCCCGTGTTGTGAAACCACCATTTGTTTGGCTGACATCAAACAAATGTGAAAGCATTCATCTGGCTATGATCAATGTATTCAGCTCAATGCTGGTCTTTCCTTGCTTTGCTGTTTTGTATCTTCTTATGTCACTCTTTTGTGTGCTCAATACAATGCAGCTCTTTTCATTTTTCATTTTTGCATCCGGTTTTGCTTCCCCTAATGTACAAAATAGTTTTTTTCTAACACATGTATTTTCTTCAGTCATAGATTCCTTTAACTTTCAATTTTCGTCCAATTGTCCCTCCCTCTCTCTCTCTCTCACACACACACACACACACACATTAAATTACTATTCAGCCTAAACACAACATTTTACCCCTCTTCTGTTGTTTTTGTCACTCAATTTCAATTTCCTTCCTCTTCCTTTCTCCTGCCCATTCATCATTGATTATCTTTTTATTTGTCTGTTTATTTGTTTCTCCCTTTATTTGTTTGCTTTATTTGAAGTCCTTCCATTTTCTCCACAGGGGGCTAATCTGTCTTTGATTGATGATCTCATTTCTTTTGCATTTGTGCTAATGCTACTTGAGTCGCAGATCATAACATATAATAAAAAACAGAATGATCGCCTCTCCCAATCGCACTAATTACGATCATAAGGAAGTGGCACATAATTATCTGCACGCAGGCAGTCAACAGAAAATCACAGATTTATTTTTCATATCTGCCAAGAAAAGGGACCAATAAACATTAATATAAATGAGACCTTAAAGCTGAATGGTGTTTGGAAACTGATAAGTTTAAAATGTTTTATTTTTTGTATTAGAAGACTGAGTGTGTTTGTTACGATACCTCTGTCTTTCATTTAGATTGCTTAAAGCACGTAAATTCAAAACTGCATCTAAGGCCTCATTGACACCTGGCATTAGGGTCAGTTTTAGATCATCAGATAACAAGCAGTTCGCTGTAAATACAAGGGTAAACAAGCTCCAAAATGAGAACATGAGATTCATTCACTTTAACCAGTTTGGAGGTAGTTGAAATGCATGTGTGTAAACAGTAATCCATCACAATAAGTCCTGCCTACTCACATGTCAATCATCCAGTGCTAAATGGGCTTTAAATCTTACAGGTCATGTAAAGCACATCTGAAGCCTGACCCACTTGTAATCAGATGACCTGAGACATATCTTAATACCAGGTGTAAACAAAGCATTAGGAGGATTAGGATGGAGCTGTTCTTCTGTAGGATGGTGCTGAACTTCTTGGACCATTACACATAATCTATACATAAAATCAACCCTGAGGCTAAGCCAGGGAATGTTGTTTTTTTGACAACGGAACTGGTACAGGGTGTCTTTTTCCCTCTGAAAAGCCCAGCATAAATTTTTAGGCTGATTTATGCTGGTTTTGTGTTGGTGTAGCTGGTGGACCAGCATAGCTAGTAAAGCTGGCCTGGCCTATAAAACTCAACACATACTGTGGACCAGCATGTCTTTGTCAGCAGGACTTTCAGACTTTTCATTTAAAAGTCAAATCTGTTGAACCTAAACACAAAGAGAAGTGTTTTAGAAAAGTTCCGTAGTGACTCACTTTCCTCATTGATTGGATACTTTTAAACTTGCTTGTAGCTTGTAGTTCATTGAAAACCAATTGTTAAGTCTAATTGTGTGGAAAATGGCAAGAACAGTTAGTACATCTGGTAAAGGGGTGAACAAACTTCAGATTCTGAGCATAAGGAATAGATTCTGTTGTAGGAAAAACAGAAAGAAAGCATTCAAGTTTTTATGACATATCGATTATTTAAGATATTTCATCTGATGTTTTTGCAAAAACATCTAAGTAATCCCAAACTGATGCAGCATGTGTGCTACAAACCTCACCTTTTATGAATCAAATATGTCTCTGTGGTACATAGCCGAAGACTATACTGTATTTCAGGGTAAAGTGCATCCCACCTGGGTATATTGGGTTGGAGAATTTTCTTTGTCCACTTTAAACCTTGTAGTTTTGAAAGAGATTTGGGAATGAGATTTGAGAGCATATTGACAAGTTCAAATGCTAAATTATATTTTAAACATATTCTCTTGTCCCACAAGAAGCAGGACGAGTAAAGGTGAATTGCCTGGAAGAAGATACAGTTTCACAGACAATGTCTATATGGGGTTGTGCAAGTGGGAAAAGAGGAATAAAAGAATTGAAAAAGAAGGATCTCTCATTATCAACCCCTGCAGACTCCTGCACAGATACCAAATGAAGATTTAGTGACTGTGTGGGTCTGCGTTTGGGGTAGTGAGTTTGCATGTGTGAGATGGGGATGTCATTTTTAATCGCAATTAACGTCGGTTTTTATGATAAAGCTGGTGAGAGATGCCTGAGGCAGGTGGCAGAGGTCCCTGTCTGTCCTGCTCAATCTGTCTTCCTCCTTCCCAGAGCAATTCCTTATTCCAGAGCTGTAGGAGAAGAAATGCTCACCTTAGCTGTTGAAAGAAAAAGGAGCATAACCTAAAGGAAAAAGAAACAAGATCTCTTTGATATCTCTCTGAATATCCTGCCAGTGAACTCCTCTATACATCACTAAAATATTTTTATCATTTTACACCTAAGAATTATTTGCATTTCTCACCTTTGTGTCATGCTGCTCTCACCTATTGGTCATTCATCTCAAACTAGATCGATTTGTCCTTAAACAAATGTTCTGGGTTCAATACAAGTTAAGCTCTATTGACAGAGATTGTGGCACAATACCAATTACCATAGAAAATAATTTCAACTGGTCCCTCAGTTTAAAAAACAAAAAGAAAGTATGCAGTCCCCAACTTCTCAAATGTGTCTACTGAGATAGGTCCCTGGTAATCACACTTAATCGCACTGTGCTCAGATTTGCCAAGATACTGCAAAAAATGTATAAAATCTGGAGAAACATCTGAGACAATATTTACACTTAAATGAAGCACAACTGAGAACTAAATTAAGTTTCCAAACTTATGAGGAAAACAACGTTAGAACTTTAGACAAAAAATGACAGTAGATCTTTTAATAATATCAAACAAATTAGTATTTAAGATAATGATCTGAGTAATCTCATGTGCGTCTCTTATAGTGTGTCAGAACAGATCTCAACAATATCTTGACAAACTTAACACAGATTTGCTAGGAAATCAAATTCTGCAAATAAAAATGACAGCTTTCAATGAGAACATTTCTTGTGAGATTCTTCCAAGTTTGTTATCTGAGCTGCTATTCATATCTAGTCTTACTATTTGTTTATAATGGTCTTATTTGTGCCTATTTTTATTTCACCTAAGTAATTTAGGAGCGACATCAAAGTTAATATTTATTTGAATATTTATATGACACAAGTTTCCTGAGCTGTACTTTTTAGGGCAACATATCTGTTCCAGAGCAAATGAAAACATCCTCTAGGACTGTAGCAAACAAGAGCTTAACTAGCAGACAGAGAGTGCTTACAGAGGGGGCAGATGGTCAGACTAGGTGCTGTGCAGTGTTATCCATAATAAAAGGTTTGTGCGGTGGATTGTGTTGAGCTGATGTGTGTGTGAACAGACTCATTTGTATTACATAGAGAGGGTGAGATTGAAATGGGCTGACAGAGGAAGGTTTTTAAGTGAGCATGAATCAGAGGGCGTCAGAGATCAGTGTTTACGTCAGCTCTGATTCTCACTGCATGTGTGTGTGTGTGGAGGGTCAACCTAAGACAACCTTGGTACCAATGTACCATTCTTCTGCCAAGACTTCTTTCCATAACTGCATATACTGTAAATGATGTCTTGAAAAAAACACATGAATGCACACACACACACACTTTAAGAGAGACTAATCAATGTAATAACTCCAGCACTGGTACTGTAAAGCTAATAATGTTCACATAGATTTATTAGAGCAATAGATCTATGACTTGACGCTCATTTATTTTTTGCAGAAGTTATTTGCTAATACTGTTCATTGAATCTGCAGTTCATACTTGATATGGTTACACATCTTCAATGATTAAATTGTTTACAGTAAGTGTTTATGCAGTTGGTATGCAGTAATCAGTGTTTCAAACAGTAGCATGCTACATTGTCATATGACTTTATGTCGCATGTTATAATCTTGTAAACAAATTCTGTTATTTTGCATTTTAATTTGTTCTAATGTCAACATACTGCTCATTTTGCCAAGTACAGTTAAGTCATCCGGGTCCAGCATAAAGAAAATGTGCATATTTTGCACAATTTAGTGTGTAATGCAAAAATAATAAGATTAGTATGGCGGTATGCTTTCACACAGCAGGCACAGACTCAAACTGACTAACAGTGTAATTACAGGTGTTGCTTAACTGTGATTTCCTCATCATGACGTATGATGTCCTATTTTGCTGCATAAGACATGTTCCTGGGTCATCTGCCAACATCTGCCAACCGCTCTTAAACCAGAGACATATAATAACCTGATAAGACTGATGTACAAGGCAGTCCTATTCTTGATCCTATTAGCACTTAAGCTAACCCTAAAATCTGACTGGCTGTCATGAATACAGCCAGACAAGGAACATAAATTAGGCTTCAGTTTTAGTCATTGTGGAAGCTTTGTGTTCAAGCTCAAAAGCTGTGTCCTGTTTTTATTTTTGGAAACCTAACAAGACCTCTGGCTTCAAAACCATGACCTTTTACTTCAGAGCTGTTATTTTCTAAACTCAAATTGGGTAAATACAATGATGAGATCAGATGAGGTTTCTGCATCAGTCAGGTCACAAATGACTAAACAATTTTATTGTTTCTTCTCTATTATCGTGAAAGTTAGCAACAATCGTTCAATAAGGTTGCTGTGAGTGATTAAAATCTAAACTAAAATTAAAAAATAAAATCACTAAAATAAATTTGCTGATGTTTCTGTAAACAGAAAGAAATAAAATCAGAAGAGCAAATTTTTAACAAATTACAATGTCAGTTATTTTGCTCGTTCAGGTAATATTTTTAGGGGGTGGAGTATTGAAGTGACAGCATGTGGCTTAGTATAATTTTATAATTTTATTAGGTTTGGTGAAAGTGAGACTGAAAAAATAATGACGAAAGGATGATTTTTGACTAAGCTGCTCCTTTAATTAAACTGAACACATTACAAACACCTATTAAACCATTATTAGACACCTTTTAGACCATTATTAAGAGATAATGTAACCTGCCTGTATTATTACACACAAAACTGTGTGTAATGATCCTAAAATCTAAAGTTCAGACCTAAAATCTAAACTTTGGTCTACAGATTGTGTGTTGGTCTGTTTTTCTCTTTCAGTCATTCTCTATGCCCAACCCCTCGGTGGAGATGTATAGCTTTATAAAAGCAGCAGAATTGAATCTCACTGTTTCTCCAGCGATGGTTTTATTGCAGAATCTCAATCATTGTTTTATCACCTTTGCCTTTAGCGGAGGTTGAGAACAGTGCCATCCCTCCTTCAACCCCAAACAAACCTTACCGTTAGCTGTACAGGAACAACAAACCCATTAGAACAATAGAAAAGAACACCCATTTACACAAGGTAAAACAATGACAACTCTTGGGGGTTGATGTTTAAGGTTCAGGGTGAACCTGTATGCAAAAGCAGAGATACAGCAATAACATACACAACATTTAATCTGGAAATGAGCAATGTTCATGCTGCAGGCATTGATGGAAAATAAGCAGAAAAAAGGAAACAGGCTGTTCAATGTGTTAGTGTCTCTATATACACTGTAGTATTTACGTATGTGTATTAGTGAATAAGTGAATAAGACCCAGAATACTTTTTGGATACATTTTAAGGTCTGTCTGTTGGTGTTTACTGTAATGGTTATAATTTGTTTGCCTGTCTGATGACGGCTTTTAATTTGAGCTGGCAGTTAATTGCAGCTTTATTGTTCACATAATTAATCTGTTCATGTGTTCTGGAGTGGAAATCATTGAAAAAGACCTTACTGGAAAAGGTTATGTCCATTCATAAGCTCATTCCTCAGGCTGCGACTGGCCTCCTGAATATAAGGACTGATGAAGCACTTAAGAGTCTCATTTTGACTGTTTAACAAAGTTATCAACCCGTGATAACATTTAGTGTGATGTATTCCTCAAAGTATTCATTTAATTAAACAGAATCCAGTGCTAAACCAGTATGACTTGTGAGAAAAACTGTATTCTTTGGTACGTTCATTAATCTTTTCATTAAACTAATTCTTTTAGGCATTTTGGCTGCTGAAGTTAACACAACATTTTGGAGATTAATTAAAGGTGAACTTTGTAATATTTGAAGACAACCGAGGTAGGACTGTCTAAGATTTGGAATATATAAGTAATATAGAGTATTTTTATGATGATTTTGCCATTTTTGGACTCTTACAGTGAAACTCTAAAATATAAAAAGTATTAAAAGTGTCTATTTTGTATACTCAGTGTCTCTAATGTATGAATAGAGTATCCTGGGAAAAAAGTCTCCATTAGAGTTCCACATAAAGCAAACAAAATGTGTTTCAAGCAACATAAAGGTATGTAAGTAATGACAGAATTTATTTTACTTCAACCCTGAAACTTTAGTCTTGGGTAAAATAATAAATTCCTTTCAAACTATTTAAATATGACCGCAGTAAATCATGAGATACAACACAGAAGTGTCATTTTGGGACTGCAAATTTAGAGATTGCTACAGATCACACCAGCTACAGTATGGATCCAGAATCCTGAGAATCCAAACAATATGTATTGTAAAAAGCTAAACAAATAAATGTGAATTGAATTGTTAAAGTAATGTTTACTTAAGAGACTGTTGGAAAAAACCTCTACACGAAACACACAATGAAGAAAGTGTTGTTACTTAAGAGGTTGCTCTTATATAGCTCTGAAGACTTAGTGGAGTTCTCAAGTATGTTTCAGTTGAGAGTTCACTACATTTGTCAGCATACAGTAAGAGCACAACCTTGGATAAAGTAGCAGACTTTGGTAAATTGGTAAATCTGAGTGTAGTTTTTGATATTGCTAAAAACTCTCTGGAAGATTTACAGGAAGAATGTGAAAGGATTTTTTTCAGGAGGAACATCTAAGCTGTAAACTCCATTTGTTCTCCATATGACCTTATTGCTAAGAAAAAACAACTAAGGTATTAAAAAGGTGATTTATTTTGTGTGTTGTACTAACATTACTGAGAAGGATGTCACCCATGTATACATATTGAAGCAATTTCACATTTCACACAGGCATGGCCGTGTATCAGCCCAGCTCTGATTCAGTTGAAGGTAATAACAATGTGCTGATAAACAGTCATAGCAGCATGATTGGAAGTGTGTTTTTGCTTTTAATGCATTCACTGCTAACAGTGTCCCTCTCCCATAAGGTTCATTACTATGCTTTTGGCCTACCTATTATAATTTCATTTGTTTCTTGGACTAATTGTCAACCACATCAACCCCCTTCCATTCTCCAGCACCAGATTAAAGTGTTGATGACTGCGGTAAGCCTGTCAGTCTTTATCTACATAGAGAGAACTATTAAATCAGTGTGTGTGCATATGTGTGTGTGTGTGTGTGGAGAAGACACATTTGTTTACACACAGACAGATAAACACTACAAAACCCAAATTTGCTGAATCAGTTCCAGCTTTGTGGTTAACAATGAAAAGGTCATAAATTTAATAAATCTGTTTTATGCAGTGTTTGTGTTAATAAATTGTTGACATTACCAAGAATAGATTGAGGGCACAGAAGTTGTTTCAAAAAATGTATAAATTAATAAAAAGTGTGAGTGAAGTGTAATGCAAACTGCAAATGCAAGGAAATCTTGCTGATTGCTGTCGAAAGCAAGAGTTAAACTGGATTTTGTTTAAAAGTTTGACATTTGTGATTGTAATACATTGAATCACATGATGGAATAAAGCATTTAAACGACGCATAAATCCACTTAACTACACTGCATAAATTTGTGCAGTGTACTCAAGTGTACTTTCAGTTTTTTAAAGAGCCCATTCAGGTGTCTGGATCACAGTGATGGAGTGATGCTGTACTGTGAAGTATGCAGGATCTCAGCAGTCTGCTGTGTCCTCCACAACCCAGCACTCAGAACCTAACTCAGCACTAACTCTTGCAGAGTTTCAAGAAAGGGGCATAGAATAAAAAAAATCACAGTTTGTCTCTAATCACTTTTGCCTTCCTTTTTAATTTTACATGAGCCATTGATAGCTGCTAACTTGCTGCAGTTCCCTGGAGTCAAGTGTGTTCTTAGAAGAGTAATTACTGTAATGAAAAACAATGTCCTCAATAGAGCCACCAAATAAGGTGGAGACAACTGTGGAATTGTTTTCTGTCTGTGAAGGAAAAGGGTCTTATTAAATCTATGACACTTGCAGCATTGAGACTGATACACTGTCCTTTTAAGACAAGTCAGTCCACACGGTGGCCATATTGGAAATACTCTCAGACTTAAGAATGACAAAAATCTCCAAATTGGAGATCATGCAATTAGTCAAGATTCTGTTCCAATAGTATCACATCTGTTCCAATAATATTAAATATATATATTTTGTCTCCTTAGCTCAAACAAAAATCTACCTAGATAATAAGCATGTGCTGCAATGTTTAGTATTCCTATTTCCTCCGTTCATATGTATATGAGTGGTCCGTTGCTGCTATATAATGTCTTAATATGAGAGGTGCAACTTTATCAGTACCTTAGAAAACAGTAGTTAGACCTAAACTACCAATGCTTATGCACACTGCCAAAGGTCCTCACTTCACCACCAGTTAGACAAGATGGGAAAGATCAAATGTCACCATGAAGGTGGGCAGGTTCACCATGAATTATTCAGTCTGCAGACAGTGTAAATTTATAATGTAGCTGTACATTTTTGTGACATAATAAATGAAGTTGCTTCAGGCAATGTGAGGTAGATAAAGTTATATAGGTATATAGATATGAGTTCTGATATTTGCTCTGCTGACAGAACAAATGCAACATTTTTGCATGGTTGCATTCCCAAACATACACATTTGCCAAAAGCATTAATGTAAGGTTCAAAAAGCAAAAGTTTTCATTGTTAAAACAGGGCTCTGTAACCTATTTTGTTTCTTTCTTTCATATACACACACACAGCTGACTGATTTTGCCAGTCTGGATGCAGTCTGGAATGCGTGCTGTGACAATTAGCATTCCATCATTTGGTGTTGGCACGGCAACGTAGACTTTCATTATCAGCGCAGCACACACGCTGAGACAGAGTCCCAAAAAGCAGATCACTTTCATCCATTAGAACACTCATAAACACATACACATACACTTCTATAATAATGTTCTCCTCTAGTGAGATGTTAACGTGAAAATTGCTGTGATCAGGTCAATGAGTCTTTGAGTTGAATGAATCAGACTTATTTGTGAGTTGGATCAAAAGAACAATTTGTTCAGTTCTTCGACTCACTGATTCATTGATCTGATGCTTTCTCCTTTCATGTTTCACATTGTCAAAAGCAGACAGATTTGGAAAGCTGTAACAAGAAATTTATTAATCTTCATTTTTGGTTTGTTTAGGGTTTAACTGTTTCTTTAAGGGTACCTGAAGCCACACCATCTCACACACTATAACAACTAGACAAATAATTATGCTTTAGGACAAACTAAATTTTAGTGGTTGTGCTGTAAATAAAGGCGCCTTGTACAAGAAACCCTTAAATCGGGAACAGCTTCTTAACAAAAGGACTGGAAACAGATTGAAAATGTGCTTCCACTCACTCTCAGGCTAGTAAAAGCCCACACAAACAGCAAATAAGTAGTGTAGAGGACACAGCATTATAAAAGGAACTGCCCATGCATTCCAGTCTATTGTAGCCATACATCAGCTTAGCTACTGAGTTTGTGTTCAGCTAGAAGAAACCTTTACATCAGCTGATGGTTTCTGCACACAGACACAAAACAGAAAATGAAATGACTGCTTTGTCATCCTGTCCCAATCTAGAGATAACAAAATTTAAATGAGCCACCTGACTAATTCAATTTGACATTGTATAAATATATAATATATATATAATACATATTACATAAATATTACTTTGGAATTTGGAAGTTTGGTTAAAACCGAGACTAAACAAAAGACTGCTGTTTTTTGATTGGCCAATAAAGGGCAGAATATATATTAGATTTACTTTTAAATCCTATTATAGAAATATGAAAGTAAATTTCACAGGTATATTTCCTCAGGACATTTTGTGTGTGACACATACAAAAAACACCTTTAATTAAACACTGGAAGACAATGGAAAAGTGTGTTATAATGTTTAACTGGACACGTAATAGAAAACTTTATTTAAACTTTGGTTACATAAAGCACTATATGCTATGTGGAGCATTTATTGCAGGTGGGACAGAATGTGCAAAAAGTTGCAAAAATTTGATTCAATATACTGTAAAGTGCTCTTAACACTTTCATTAGAACACATGTATCAACAGACAAAAGCGCTTGTGCATCTCACAGAGTTTACAGCAGTGTATGTAGGGAAAGTGTTTGCTCTATTAAAGTCATGTAGCATTTTATCGCATTCACCTATTCACCAGGACCCATTAGGCAAACGCGTCGAGAGAAACAATACCCATCTAAACAATCACTTTTCCCATGGCCCCTCTCAGCATAGATAAAATGTATTGTCGTTTATTGCTGTTTTGCCTCAAACTGTTGGGGTCAAGTTCTTGTGAAAGCATCAAAAACAGCAGGTTTTTCCATTTATCATGTAGGGCTGCTTTTAAAATATGATGTATTTTCGTAACACTAAGCATGGAAAATACAGAAAAACAATGACTGCTCTTCAGATAAGAGTGGGATGATTCAGATAACTTTCAGAACTGTGGGCTGTGCCTGATTTATTGTCTCTGTTTGTGGATGTAAAGATCTTTAAAAAAAAGGAAAGCTGGAGTCGTATCCGAGTGGTTGACAGTGGCACATGTCTCCAGCACAGAAGTGTCATTTTCCCTCAGATTTCGGGACCAAAGAAAACTTCCAAAAAACAAAATACGCCCACTCTCAAGTCCGTCCAAACTTAAGAAAAAACAGAACAACAGTACTAAGTTAGTTGAAAAGTATTTCTTTCCCTCAAGTCATATCAAGCAATTGCCAAGTGATCTGTTTCAATTAAAAGCAGAATCAAACTATTAACATCTGATATCTACACTGTAAAAAAAACTTTGCTGCCTTAAATTTTTAAGTTTAATCAATTTGGCTGCACAAGTCATTTCAATTTACTCTTACTATATCTTGACTGGTCTTGAGTTGCTGTAACTTTTAAAAAATTGCTTAACCTTTTTTTTTACATTATACCAGTCAGGTATTTTTATTTTACATTTTAAAATTTTATGTTAAAATGACTTGTATAACAATTTAAGGCAGCAAATGTTTTTAACAGTGTAGTATATTTATTTATATATTCTAAAGCAGTATAAAAGTAAATTGTCAGAAACTTCTTTGTCATTCCTCTTTCACAGGGATCGACTAGTTTAAAACACAATATTTATATTCATATGTTTGCCAGATGCGCTATCCAATGCATTATACAATGCATTATATATCAGTCCATTTACCTGAACTAAAGACCTTGTCATGAATGTTTTTATAGTTTTTTTTAATTGTTTGTGTAATTCATATTTTATGAATTGTATGAATATCTCTTACAAATATATGTGTGAGACAGAAAGTTCAGTAACACTTTCCATTCGTTAACATCAGTCAATGCATTAGCTAACATGAACTGTATTGTAAAGTGTTATCAAAAGTTCCAACTGACCATCAGATCCTAATGTCTGATTGTTTAGAAAAAAATGTTAAAAATGGTAAGAATCCTCAGAATGAAGTATGTAGCAGTTAATCCATAAAGTGTTTAATGAAACATGTCAAAATGAGTTTGATTCCCAAAATGAGCCTCTGGGAAATGTTTTAATTACAAGATACATTTTCTGCTTATTTGTGTCCAATTATTTCATTTTTCTTTTGAACTGCTAAAGCATGCAGCGAGATGAGTCAATTTTAGTCAGTGCTCACCCCAGAAAATAGATTTAATAAATGCTAAACCAAATGATAAAACTTTACAGTACATCTAGTACTAAACCCATTATATCTGATAATGCCAGATATTATAACACAATTCTTAATAACCCGCCCTGAATAGCTAACAGTGGAATAGTCTTTCATTAAACTCTGCAGTACATCTAATAGCTAATCCCAATAGGGAAAAATAGGACAGCAATGTTTTTTTCTGAGTTAAAGGCCACTGTAGTGCAATACAATGTTAAATCACACCCTCACAGGTTAAATTACGTAACTACATTGAAGATTATTGTAGGAGGCCTCTGTCCATCCTTTCAGCACTAGTTTTTTTTATTCCTCAATTTCTCTCAGCTTTTGACAACAACAACACATAGACCACGCACTTGGATTATGTTTGTTCTACCAAATGCTCCAAACAGTCACCTTTATTCTGCTGCTGTCTGAAAATTATTTCACACAATGCACTAATGAATGTGTGGGATATAGGTGCTTATTCAAAAGGGGCTCTAATCCTTTCATCAAAATCCATTATCCCCATTATGACACATTCTCATTTATTCAGTCAAAAACAAAAATGTGGAAAAAAGCCCTCTCTTTGTGAAGATTAACAACATCGGGGGCTAGTCCTTTGTGGAACTTTCTCATAAGAGAAACTGTCATCGAAGTTAATTATGCGAATGCACAAAGGTTTACATGATTGTGTTATCAAAACCTTTGGTAGAAGTATTGCTAGGATATTAGGCTTTGCCTGAAGATGGCAGGGCTCAGGAAACTTCATCCAACATCCACCCACACGTTTCCACATTCACTCACTCCCATTTCCTGTTATAAAGGAGAAGCACTGACACAGTGATAGAATAATGTGTGCATTCCAGACAAAGTCGAAGGTGGAAAAACTTGAAATTCCCCACCTCTGATCTCATAATGATACTCTCTGTGAACACAGAAGGTTTGCAGTTGCGTTAAGATATTTCATTATTTGTAGACTATATAAACATAAGCTAGTCACCTCCATATTGGAAATAACAACAAATGACACTTCTCACTCAATTCTATTAACTATTATTAAATAGGACGCAAGATAATTCAGAGTTTTAAAAATGTTTAAAACACAACATATGGGACTCTACCTGAGGGCTAGTTGATGGATGTTTGGGTTGTGGGCTTTGTTTCAACAGCAGGCAAATAGTGTTAATAAGGCTTTATTTTAAAAATAGAGACAAGGTTGCAAGCAAGGGACACCGAGATAAAGGATAAACAGTCACGATGGAGGAGCATGATTTACTTTCCTAACAGAAAAGACTTTCATGCACTCAAGTTTGTTTGTCCTACTTCCACACATTAGAGCAAAGCAGCTGACTACCATTTCAGTAGTTACATGTGGGAGATTATATCTCTCCCACTTCAAACATCCTATGATCCTGTTCAACACAGCATCCACTAGAACAGAAAACAATTAAAGGAGAAAGTTTTAAAAAACACCTGGGAAGATCCAGCTATAAACCTAGCTTGGTGATTGCCGTTTTGGAACACAGTAGCTGGTTTCTTTTTAGTGGTGTTCTAGCTCAGATGGTAGACCAGCAACAAAACAACCATGTTTAGCATAGCCCCTATACACTAAAATAAGTTTCCAATAAGGTTGCATTTGTCAGCATTGATAAACTAACATTTAACAAGTCACAGCATTTGTTATTCACAATATTAAGTTAAATATTCATACATTTTTAAAAACATGAATGGATAGTTGTATAAGCCAGGACTAAAACAAAACCAAAACTCCCCCAAGGGGACAAAACAAGAACCAAAACAAGACAAGAAATACTCAAAACCAGAAAATCAAAACAAGACTAGAGATAACAGGATCAAAACAAAATTAGATATGATATATTAAGTTGAGCTCAAAAAGTCTTCTTAAATTACTTCTTAACCTGAAACAAGAAATAATACACAAGCACAAGACAGCAAACACAAGGACATTAAATAGGAAAGAAACATAGGTAGTTAATGAGATGATTAGGTGAGGGGAATGAACTGGGGATGATTGTTTTGTTTGACTTTGATCGATTGTTTGACTCAAAACAATGAGCCAGGACCCTGACATTAACTAAGATTATTTAAGTAATGCTTTTAAAATATTATTTATTAGTTAATGTTAATTAATGCATTGACTAATGTTAAGAAATTAAACCTTTTTGTATTTTTTTTGTATTTTTGTAAGTTTTACAAAATAATTAATCTTTTTAGAGCCATTGCCTAGTCAACCAGCTTGAACCAGTGAGAAACCAGCAACCATGTTCCAAAACACAGCTAATCCTTAAGATTTTCCAGCAGTGATCGGGTAACTTCAGATATTCTGGGGACCTAAGTACAAGGCTATAGCTATAGTAATTGCTATGCTAATATTTATTATGGAAACCATCAAGCAACTGAATTGGTCCCCATCTACAGTTTAGGTTAAGCAGTACTTACAAGTGTACTCGAAAACAAATGCACTTAACTACAAATTGGAAATGCTATATTCACTTGTGGACCTACTTACAAATCTAGGTCAATAATAAAATATCAGATGCATATTTGCATAAAAGTCCTACATTTTAATAATGTGTGTCTTGGACAATGAGAAAAAAGGAACAAAGATGTTTTAAAGCTTAAAACTTTATGAATTTATCATATTACTGCTAGAATCTGGTAATACCTTTTAAGGGTACACATTTTTAATAGCAACTTTAAAGAAAACAGTCCTTCTAGTCCTTCTATTCTCTCTAGTGAGCAGACAACAAAAAACTACTAAAGATATTTATGTACAGCAAGGAGAGCCCATACTGAGATAAATGCATACATGTCAAATTTAGCTACATAATGTGCAATACTGGTTTAATACAATATTGCACTCACTGAGAGTCTACAGACATAAATATTAAAGCATATTGTTTTCTTAATATTACTTTAGATGGAACTTAAATTAAGACATTATAAAATTAAGACACCAATACTGCTATATGTTCTGTAAAGGTACTTTTTAAACAATGTGCATTGTGAAAGCACTATAAACAGTAAACAAAGCTACATGCATTTACCTTGGTATTAAGATAATGAGTAACACTATAATCCATGTAAAAACAATACAATACAATGAGTCAATACAACAACTGGGGTAGATAATGATTAAATTGTAGTCTTTGAAGTCCATCCTAAAAATAATTGGAGTCGATTTGAAGACGGCTGGAGGGATGCAGGCAGCAGTCAATAAAGCATCCCTTGTTGGATCTTATAGCTGGCAGCGGGCAGGGTTCAGCAACACATATAAAGTAGAATTGTAAGATATATGGAACTAGAGCTACATCTGACACAGGAGGTGGTGGAGAAACTACATGAGGTGTACTGATGAAACAGTGTAAAAACAAAACAAAAAAGGGCAGAACCATTTCTGTTAAAGCCTCAAGGGTCAAAACAGAGATGTTTTGACCCCCACTCCGCATATACTACTCTGGCTGGCAGGGTGGCTTAAATAAAGAGTTAAGAAATGTGAAATCGAACACCTTACCAGATTTTATTTATTGATTTAGACCTTGTCTGTCCTTTTGGAGTGAAACTCAACCAGTAACTGGGGTGTGGAACTCTGTTACACCATAAGGAACCATAGTAGTGTTTAGCGAGTGAGCAGATAAGCACCTAGGCAAAAAACAGTCTAATCTTACACAGCGAGCTTCATTTTGAATACAATGGCAATGCACAGATGCAATATAACTCTTGATAACCTTCAAGAAATACTCCTGAATATTGTAGCCTATTAGAAAGTTGATCCAGGACTCACTGCATTAAAATACAATTCAACACGCTTTTATCTCAAAGTGAAATTAAATGGAAAGCAAAGACTACATGTACTTAGTGAGATAAACAGAGAAGGAAAAGGGGCAACAGTGATGATAAAAGGGTTGGGAAAGTAAATTAGGATATCAACGCCAAAGAATAGATAAGATAGATGTAACAACAACAGAGAATTCACATAGCACTGCAAACAAGCGCAAATAATGGAGTATTCTGTTAAAGGAGTAGTGATTGGATGAGGATTAATGTAACAGATGGAGAGAAAGCGAGAGAGAGAGAGAGAGAGAGATGGAGGAAAAGAGAAAAACTGAATCTATGGACAATCAGCCTGTGATTAAAAGGGTGATGAAAAAGCTGGCAGATAAAAGGCTGGTTAAAAATGAACAGATGGATGAAGTTTGTGCTCAGGGCCTCAGCCAGTTCCTTTGAGAAAGGTGTATAAAAACGATACACAACTTACAGGTTAAACTGGCACTACAAATGCTCCAGCCTAAATGATTTACACACACTCAGATTCATTGTGAGTAACTGCAGTGGATTAACAAACAGGGATCAAGAGGCTTGCTAACTGTTTGTTTGAGAGTCCAATGTGCTGATCCTCACCTGGACTTCACATTCCTCTATGCAGCTTCAACTCGTCAGCTGTGAGAGCTGGACTGCTGACTCTGATAGCTGCTCACAGATTTCTTGTTTGGTCCAGAGTGCATTACATAATATTCAATGTTACAGAGTAAGTAACCAGAAGTAGCGACAGTACAAATTACTACAAGTTAGTACAAGAGCTACAGGTTTCAGTAGTGTGACAATAGTTATAAAACAGATTTGCTTATAACAAAAGACATTTTCCAATGAGTCGCAGTATAGGGTACAAAACTCTCAAAGGGTATCAAAAATAGGGGTATCCCTATTTTTCCAATGAGTCGCAGTATAGGGTACAAAACTCTCATAGGGTATCAAAAATCTCACCGTATTGTGACATCGTATTGAGCACGCAGCTTTACAGCCAAATGTCTGAATTGGTTTGCTGGGAAATAAATTTCAGTGAATAAAATATATTATATTATCCTTTGGTACTTTATATTTACTAAGATGAATAAGATAAGCCTTTCATTCAATATTTAGCATTCAAATAGATCATAAAATAACAAAGCAAAACCACGCAGAGCACAAATCATGTTGTAACACACATTATCTTCACCCATGATAGAGGTCACGACTGATGGTCTGTCTGAAAAAAACTGAAAGAAAAGAAAGGTGGATTTGGACTTTTTTTATACAGCACAATTACAGCACAAATAACAGTTCTTCTCAACAGACTTTCAGCTACTTCAATAGCCTTCCTCTGACACTGTTTGTTTTCTTTGGCTCTGAGTCTTAAGCTGATTCAAATGTCTTTATCTTGAAGATGCCTGGAGGGAAACCAAACAAACTTTTCAAAGTTTTTAATCTCTTTAGTGAAAATACAGATACCGGAAACTGAGTATTTCAGCCAGATGAATGTACTACCCTTTATGTTTAGATATACAAATGCTTTGTATTATGTTAATATATTTATATATTCATATATTTTAAAACACAAGCCTGTTAACACAATGTATTTACAACACAGCAGGGTTATTATAGTTTCCATTTTTGTTTTGTTTTTATTATTTTTGTTCACTGTATGACTGTTAGTGTCTTAATAGTAATAATTTAAATTTTTTAGAGATGTATACCATTTCTCAGTGTCATTTAGTTTGTACAGTACTGTGATTTTGTAAATATAAGCTTGCTATATACTTTGTATAAATTATTTTTATTTCAGTAAATGCTCTATAGTCATTTTGACATTTTCCTTCAGCCTTCTATTTAAAATGTCACCTTGTTCAATTTATTCAGTAAAAGTGTTTTAGCACACTGTAATTATCAACAGTGGCTGGTTTCCCTGAAATACAGAAGATTCACGGGTGAAACCAAAAGAAATGCAAATGTACAAGCAGACACAATGCCTGATCATGAGGGGGCAGAGGAAAACAATTAGCCTCCCGGCCGTTTGTGCAAGCTGGTTGACTGCCCACCTGCAATTCACTAATCACAGACAAACAGCAAAACACAATAGGAAAGACCTGTCTGTCTCTGACTGACTCAGAAGACCAGCTATATTTTTTTCAGATTTTCGCTTTTAAAATTTCATTGGAAATTCATGAGTACACGCTAGAAGCAATGTTTTGACTTCACTGCAATCCCAACAGGCTGAAGTTGATGAAATAAGAAGTTAATCAAAAGTGGAAATCTTTGATGTTGCAAGTATCACTAGCTAAACAGGCTGCATGCCCTCTGCTATTTAATATGATTCTCAGTCTTTCGGCTACATGTGCAAATTTTTAACTACAACCTGTCTTCTTCTGATTGATGCTGCAAATTGTCATCTCCTACGTGTCCAAGCCTGTTTGAAGTCTCCCACACAGATCTGAGTCTATCGGAGGTTAATGAAAAGGTTGATTCAGGGCTCTATCGTAAACAAGTGTAAAGCCAATGAAGTAAATAAGATGGAGATTATACCAGCTGGTAAATACAGCTAATAAGCCAAATAAGTGATCCCTATATACAGCTTAGGGCTTTAATTGCTATAAATCTGCAATGCTAGAAAATGTTACAGATGAAGTATACAATTTCTACACCACTAGCATCACTAATCGAAACTGCAAAAATAATGACTGTCTTTAGACAGGTTCCCAGAACACTGCCCTTGTCTGAGGTTGATTAAAAAAAACAAATAGTCCTGTCCAGTCAGGTGTCATTGAGATGAATGGAAATATTATTATTTTAGCATTACATTTACATTTTAAGCATTTGGCAAAAACTTTTATCCAAAGAAACCTATAGTGCATTTAAGGTATACATTTCAGTACCGGTTTCCCTGGAAATCAAACCCACAACTTTTCCACTGCTAATGCCGTGCCCTACAAGTTGAGCTTTCTCTGTGTATAGCCCTCCTTAGCTCAAACAAACAAGGTTTTGATAGCACCAAAGTGCTACAATTTTACACCTTTCAGGGAAATCAACACACTTACTTATTATTGTCTCTAAATATTAGGCTGGAAAGTGTATTTTAACAAAAGAAAATGGAGTCTAAAGCCCAAGCTGGTGACTGAGGTAGTTTATGATGCTAATGCTAATCTAATTGTAATCATTAACATTCTTTGGTTACTAATTACTACTGTTGAACTTACAAAACATAAACATGTTTTTATTTTAATCAAGTCATTTTGATGTTTTACAAGCAGAGATCAAAAGAGGCTCCACATAAAATATGAACAGTGCCTATATTAGGTTAATTACTGTCGGCCATAAAACATGGCAACCGTACGATATAAATATCCATCTGGGCAGAAGGAAAGCCTGCTGGGAGCTGAATGCAGGGTGCTCTCACAAGCACTGCAGCCAATCAACATATATAAATAATGTTGCTGTTGATTTATATATTATACATGAAATATTGTGATCTCTGGCATGCAGCCATTAAGGCGGTTTGTGTACCCTGTAATTATTAAGAGAAAGAAATAGGTTAAAAGGAAATAAAATATGACAGTTCAGCATGATAGTAAAAAACTGTTCTGTTCTGCAATCTTATGCAATAGCTCCTGTTTTCACAGGCTGTTTTCAGGGACATCACCACTAATGGCATTTATCAATGTCATGAATGTTATTATGGAATTATGGAGAGTCTTTATCTGATCACGGCTGCCCGCTGGATGTTTGGAATGATGTTGGTTTGGTTCAAATTACATGATAACATGCTCTGAGGGAATGAAATATCAGGAGCTCACGTTCGGACCTTGAGATGTGAGCTTGCGTCACAGAGGACATATATTACATGCAGAGCTGGTGCAGTTATGCCCTTTGACCTGGTGATGCTGCCACTTGCAGTAGTTTCCATAGCCATGTTCAGACCAGAATGCTAATGTACTAACTGAATGCTGCATAGTGTACACTGTGTACTACAGTACTAGTCTTTGTAGTAAGTGAAACAGCAGAATGCAGCAGTGCTGTCACATGACCTCATCATGTTGCTTGTGATTGGTGTCCTGTTGTCATATCAAAATAAAAACACATTTATTTTCCTTTTTTTATTTTATGTAACAGCATCATAATTTTTGGAAGTTCATTCAAATGTCAAAAAATAAATGTTGGCTAATGTAGACATAGAATGCACTGGTTTATAATATAAATGTTATACAGACAGTAATTTGCACTTAGAAACATCTAACTGTATGTTTATATTCTTCAAGTGGTCTCAGGTATGTGTTTATAGTCTGAGTACATTAAATAAGCTTGGCAACCACTGGTTTAATAAGCTGTAAAAAGTCCTCTGTTTAATTGTAATAATAATAAAGTTGTGATGAATATTAAAAAAATAGCTTTCAGGTAATTTTCCTCCTGGGGACTGCGCAAATCTAGTTTGTGGCAAAGAATTCATGATATTATTTAATATAGGACTCATTACTCCACCCATTGTTTCAGATTACATTGATGTGAGGTATTAAAGAAATGCTTATGGCAATAAAGCAGATCTAAAATAATCTCTTTTTAAAATGTTTTAAGAATTTTTGGATTGTTGACACAGAACATGAAAGCTTAAGTTTGGAGCAACCATAACAGTGTTGTCTGAAGATACATGTGAAAGTGTTGAGAGAGAGTGTTTGGGAACAAAACTAAACCAGCTGATTGTTTATTCTCTCATACATTCGACTACCTCAAACCCCACCATATTTCCATATTTATAGGAATGTTATGAACTAATAGCAATAGTTAATGGCAAAGCCATAGATATTAATAAAGACAAGTAATTACAGTAAGACAAATAATAGACACCTAATACTTAGAAGTCTGTGTGTAAAATCACACCATACATGATCTTGCATCATGACATCACTTATCACTGATCCATGTAGAGTCTTGGAAAACCAGAAAAAGACCAAAAAGGGAGTCCACTAGATAAAATGCATGTGACTACATGCAGTCAGTGTAATGACCACTGCAGCCAAGTCTTTTCCAATTGCTTTCACTTTTCTTCTGTATATACATCAGACATCCACAAAACCCAGAACTGCAGGGCCAACCAGCATAATGGCTCACAGAGAAACAGTGGCAGTGGTATTAGTCATTAGTCGACTTGACAGAGCCATCATATCATGTGTGCTCCTTTTCATTCTCTCTACAGATTATAAAGACTGAACCATCACTCTCACTTCAAGAGGGTCAGAAACACTTACTCATGGTGTTTTTGAAGATTTAAAGCATTAATTATAGCAGGTAGTTATACCTTCCACATAAGCTTGACGAGATGCATCAAGAATCTTTATTCATGTCAATTTGTTACATTTTAAAGCTGGTGCAAAATGACCAATTGAACATTTTCTTTTACATAAAAGACATAACCTATAGCTTTAACAGAATGAGGATGTTAATATGGCAAAACTGACAAGAAGTCTAAAAATTCACATTTTTTTGCACTGACGCAAGATAATTCTCTTCTGGGAACAGCACAAATTAAACTATAACTTAAAGACACAGAGTTGGAATGGCTTTTGCCATCTTTTATTTTGAAGTTAATCTGTTTTTGTTTGATCCAAAGTTTCCTGTTGTGCAGACTCAGTGATCTGGCTGATTCATAGGAAAGTAAATATGCTTTCAGAGCAGTCAATTTCCAAAGAGAGATTGAAAGTCAGTTTAGAGATTGGACAAACTTTCTATACTACTTCAATTTATCAATTTATATGTTCCCTGAGAGTCAAACCCAAGACCCTGGCATTGCTTTACCGGCTACATGAACACTAATCAACACAACATAAACAACTAGCAGGAGTGTGCCTCTATAGCGTGAACACTACTCTGAGAATCTATTATTTATTTCTGTCTTATATCTGGGTCTCTGAAACCCCAAAGAACATTTTTCATAAAAACATTTTAAGCATGTTATCAAATTGAAATGTTATAAGCAATATTGCTTAAAATAACATTATGAAGCAGTATCCACCCGATTCTTTAACGTTAAGTATGTTTATCATACCTAGGAGTAACCTAAAAATATTTTGAATATATTTCTGAAACACTGATAAAACATCCCGACAATTCCTGACAACAATCAATAGGTCCAAACAACTAAAAATGTGTTGCTAACTAAAGATAAAGGTTAAGTAATCATACTCAATAATTAATTTCCCATTTTAAATTCATCAAAACTTATATAAAATGTTTCTGGCCCAGACTGTGTGTCAATGTCACTTTATACAGAGCAACCACGTCTGAACTAAATCTAAAACATATCACTGCAGGAACAAAGCAGTCTTCCCTTGATAGAGTTATTTGTGTTTCTGAGAGTTACTTGTGATTCCAGCCTTCTCAGGCATCATGTTGGTGCTCTTTAAAAATGTATAGCCTGAGTTAAACATTTTAGCAGGTTTTCAGGGGCTTGAGATCTGATTGAACCCTATAGGATTGAAGACACTATCTATAAGTTTTGTAACAGATTACTTTAGCACTTCCATTAACTTCACTGACAGCATTTTGCACGGATGATAAATGTCCTGTAGTCCTTGATGGGCTGCTTGGAGCACTTTTAGTGGTTTTTGGAAATGCTTAGCTCTGCAATGCAACAGAATGACTAAAGGATGGTGAGAGGAGGTGAAAACAGAGGTGTTTGATGAAATAATAACTGAGGGTGGTTCTTTTACAGATCATTCCATTCACCAATGATTTGCATTATCTCAAGGTGATCAATCAATGATTAGAAACATCTTAGTAAAGACAGCAGGATACTGTCAGTGTATTTGTGTTATTCTTTTCAAAAATGTGACATCACTGTATAACCATGCTTCTATAGAACAATTCAGAATAAACATTTTTGAGCAATGAGTTCCCTTTAAAATTCCTAATGTTTTAATGAGGGAGGTTTTTGGTTCTGTATAAGATATGAAGATCCATTATGAACTAAATAAATGTGATTTTCATATTTGGTCATGTCTAAGCCGACCTTTGATTTGCATTATTTCATTGCTCTTAGCATGGACAAAGGCCAATAATAGTTTTATTGAGTGTTGTTTTCTAAGTGCTGTTACATTTATCAGGTAATGGTCATAAATCTAATAGCTGTGAAGAAAAGTTTGTTGTGATTGAAACAAATAAATATACTGAAGCAATTCATATTGCTCAGAAATATGACTTTGTGTTATCTAAAGCTGTTTGGTATTAAATCTAAAGCTTACATTTTGATCTTCACACAAATCAGTCATATAACTTCAGAAGAGTTGTAATTTAACACATGGGTCATGTGGATTGCATGTATGTTACTTTTATGATGTTTCTGCATCCTTTGGAAAAACAGAATATAAATAAAAAAACAGGAAATAAAGTCAGATGGGTTTAGAAAACCATGCAGACAAATAAATAATGACTGAATGTTTAGATTAATTATTCCATTAACCTTATAAAACTACATCCTTCACCTGCAAGGCCTATAATGAGTAAAATAAGGTGAAAGATAAACAAAGGCAGAAAATGTTTTGCTTGGATTCCAAATACGACTGATAGTTAAGAATGGAAGGTAAAGAAAATAAAATGTGGTCATGTCTCTTGGGAACTGGGGGACTTATTTGTGATGAATTCTTCTGCCATGATATTTTGAGCTTGTGCAAATGTTGATAGTTTATATTATTCATGTCCCTCATAAATGTAAGAAATTAGATATGTAAAATCATCAAAAATTGCTTTCCCAAGGGTAGCAACATAAATCCTTCTGCTGTGAAGTCAGTAATCAAATCAGTTCTTTCCCCAGATATTACATTTGTAATGCAAATGTGATTGATGTTGCTTATTCCTTAGTAGAATAGAAGGAGATGGGGGGAACACATGGGAGGAATATATGCATTAAAAGAACATATTTCTCAGGAGGATAAAACACCTTTATGACTTTAGTAACCTGTGTGCAATCGTAATGTTTCAGAGAGATCAAAGGGTAAAGGGTGGATACTAATGTGTGCAATGTTTCTTAAATGAATAATATATGAAATTACCTCTGCGTTGTGTCACATCTGTCACATCTCTGTCACACCTCTGCATTGTGTCACAGCACATAAACACACAAATATCAAATAAACAAAAATCATTACAAGCAAATATCAATATTAAATGATTAATAGGTTAAGTTACGATATTCTGAACACTAACATGTTTTAGTGCAAAATATAAATCAAGACTTTCTTTTTCATTCATCGACATGTGGGTATTAAAGGCTGTTGCCTATTGCACGAAGCTGGTTTTGGTAGCTACTCAGGCTAATTTAAGCTTAGTTTAAGCAAACTCAGATTTTTTTGCATTCAAAAAGGTGGATAATGGTGTTTATTACCATGGTAGTGACCGATATATGACTAACCGCTATATGACTTGCAGAGTTTTATTGAGATCGCAAACCAAAAATGTGATTAATCAGCTGTGAGCAACGTGTCATGAAATATGTATATCATTTAGCCCTCTAGTGGCTAAAGCATTAAACTGCAAGTTGCGAAGGAACATTGTTTTTGTAATTAGGTAAATTGAGCCTAAGCTGATTGGATGGTCTAAGCTGATTTAAACTGGCCAAGCTGGTTTTGTCTGGTAGATCAGCTGGTCTTCCAGCCTGACCAGCTTCACCATCTGAAAAAGTGGCCAAAACCCCTCTAAAGCAGCCTTAAACCAGCTTAGCCAGCTTAGACTGGGAGACCATTTAAAACCTGCCAAAACCTCATTTAGAAGTTTTCTCAATGGGGCAGACTGCATCAATTCCCCGAAAAGTAAAGAAAACAAAACTAAACCTCCCATTTTTCAGATGTATTATGTTTTCCATTTTTAACATTGCCATTTTTAACATAATAAAAAACTTACCAGTTCAAACGACTAGCCACTGTGTTTTGCTGTGTAAATGCATTTAATTCTGCATTATTTTTCATAATAATTACTTTATTATTTTAGCAAAAATAATTTTTGCTTCTTTTGAGAAGTAAATCATTCTGACTCTCTCCATGTTTTACATGATTGGCTGTTTGCTGCACACGTCACACTTTCATGACCACCAGCTCCAGGCTGAATCTTGAACTCAAACTCTTCAGTTGACAGAGAAAGTTTATAGCAAACTTTGTGAGGCCACAGAACTTGGATTTGTTAAGTTTGGTTAGCTCAAAACTTACTCTGAAACTCAGCTTCATGCAGCACTCAACAGGCTTGCGCAGCAGGCCTCTGGATTCTCTAAGGTAAACAAAGCTGAAAATGAGCATGACGTTACTGCTGTTTAGTTCCCTCAGCAAAACATTGTATTTACCCAGCCGCGATTGCGCAGGTTTAAATTATTTAGAATAACTTGGTGTTCAAGGTTAGCTTAGACATGTCCAGTTTAGATGCACAATATCTGTTATCTCCTAAGGTTTAAACAAGGTATTGTGTGTGTGTGTGTGTGTGTGTGTGTGTGTGGGTAGAAGTGTAAATATTCGGGGGCAAGAGCTCCACACACACAGACAGGACCACTGAATATTTTCACTTTGTTCTGATTTTTTTTTATAGTTAGTTGACAACAGAGAATGTATATTAAAACCACTTAAAAGCAGTAAGAACAGTTCATCAAAACAGTAACATTTAAAAATGCTACAGTAAATTTGACTTGTGTCCAATCATCTTTATCAGCTCTTCTTTAGATCGTCAGTATGTTATACAAAAACAAGAAAGTCTGCATTGTCATGTCTAGCTGGTTGAATTATAATTCCCCAAACTACTTCCAGAGTGTTGACCCCACATTTCTTTATTTCCTGTAAGAGTCTGTGAGAAGCCACAAGGAAAAAACGACCTAATTAAAAACCACAGTCTCAGTATTTGATATCTAGACATGTAGCTGTCTCTATGAATGGTAAGCACCTTAAACTCCAATTCTCTCCTGACTCTCAAAGCCATTGCGGCATGTTGACTAAGGTATTATCTGGTTAGTGCAGCCCCACAATGCTTAGCCAGGTGAAACAGATACACAGGCTGTATAAACTCACGCTTCATCCCATTTTTAGCCTTTTCACATACACTCTCATGCAAATGTGCAGAACGTGCAGTGGGGAAAATAATTATCCACAGTGAATTTAAGACCCACACACACAAACACACAAGCACAAACTGAAGCATGCACAAGTATTACAGTATCTCAGTGTGACATGTTTATGGTCATTTTCCCTACTATAACATGAAAGGCACACAGGACCCATCAAGCTGGTCAGGACAGCTTTACGAGGGTCACAGGAGTGTTAGGCTGAGAGTACAGTTGTAGACATCATGAACATAAAGCCTCTGGGGTATCACAAATATCCCTGGGTTTGCCACTGTCTAAACAAACCCAGCATGAGGGTTCTTAACCAGGGGTCCGCTAGGCCTCAGCCAACTTTTAAGGGGTCACAAGATGACTTACAAAGTTATATTAAAATAATCTAATTTAATTAAAAATAATTTAAACCATTAAAATGGTAAAACACTGCAGGCCTGCAACATGCAAGCTGACAGCATATTAGAAAGCAGATTGCTATGCTCTCACAAGAGTTTTACTGCAGTGTAGATTTCCCATTCCACTACTGCAAGTTTTATTCCACATCCTACTACCCCCACTGAATTTTAGGAGTGACTTTTTGTTATTGTTGTTTTGGTCCCAGTTTTTCAAGCCTACCTATTCACCATCTCATAGGCTACTCTCTGCCCATCCAGGACTGGAAATGTGATCTTTAGATTCAAAAAGGTTGAGGGCTATCAGTGCTCTATAACACATGCTATTTATGTTACATCTTTGTTGTTCCATTTAGATTAAAGTAGACCTGAGACAAAAACATCAACAACATTAAAGGGCATTATGTGACGTGAACGTTTACCGCGTTTAAACGGCTTATTACAGCAATATGGTGCAGCTGGTGGCCTCTATGTGTCCATTTACATTAATTTACTCTGATATCTCAAGATTAAAGGGAAGATTGGGGTTTTGAAGTCCTGCAATGTGACGTCACTGACAAATGGTCTCAAACAGGATCCATGTACTGTATGACACAAAAGCCCATGATGTATGATCTTAGAAGCAGGCCAGTGGTCATGATAACTAAACACTGATTTAGCTTAGGCTAAAGGTTTATTTAAACTAGGTTATTTCATGCATTTTTACTGACCTAATATCTCAGTAAATCAAAAGAATTTCAGAGAATTTGGCAGTAATCAGAACCAGCTAAAACCATATCAGAAGAACAAGACAAACTAATCCAAACTAATCCAAACTAATTACACTTTAGACAAACTAAAGTGTAAATGCATATATATATATAAAGCATTTGGATATACAGGAACCATATGAACAAGCAATAATAAATGAGCAATTATAACCACCTTCTCTTTTTAGCTTTATTTGCATTATTAAAATTGTGCAATCAACTTCATTTACATGCAGTGTGGAAAAATAGTAGAATAGAGGTGTGGCCAAGCATGAAAGTGCATAACATATCTCATTGATCAAGATGCATTAAAACCAAGACAAACCGAGACAAATTGCACCAAATAATGGATTTCATTCTTAATGCGATCATCACATTTACACAAACACAAACAGAAAAACACATGCAACACCTGGCAGAACTAACTAAACAACCCAAACATGTAGAACAGTAAACAACAGGTATAAGAACTGTCTCCACTGCCTAAATAATCCACACATTCACGCACAGCAGAGACAAAGGAACAAGCATGTTTGCACACAAGACACAGAGTCATGCTCAGAGGAACATATCATTGCTAAGAGATTTTTATTTTTTTTATATTTTTATAGTTTTATTTCATCTTTATTTCAGCTATCAACTGTCTCAGATTTCCTCCTTAAATTCCTTTGAATGAATTAAAAATGGACACAATTGCCAGCAGTAAGAGTACAGAGGTGGCCAGTTAAGCACTGTCTATTGACACTTCTACACTTAATGTAAGTACAGTAGTCACTGCTATAAAATGATTTGTGGATAGCATAGTCCAAATCATTCGTTTTTAGATGTATTTGATGAGAATTGTACAACCAAGCAAAGATGACATTGTTGAGATCTCATTTGAAAATAACTGGAGTCTTTTCTCAGGAGAACAATCTGAGAAGCACAAGACTGCTGTCTAGATGCATGCAAGAACTTTCTCTCACGTATACTAGCATGTAGCAACAGTAACTGATAAATCAGTGAAGACCCAGTGATCCCACTTCTGAGTTTTGATAGATGGCCATTAGTAACAGACCATCACAGGGGGAAACTGCTCTGATTAATACTCAGGGAGTACAACACACGCACAAAAACACGCACACAGAAAACATAAACACAATGACAAGCACTCAATTATTTAATTGTGTGCACAAAAACATACATACTTAAAGAGTTCTCATTCCTATACACATCAAGTAACACACCAAAAAACGTATGAAGAAATGTGTGCATTTTTAATGGATTCACAGCACGTTAGCGCAAAGTATAGCCAAGGGAAGTAAACTCTTCCCTTCTGTGATATTTATAGAGGGACTAAGTCCCTAGAGAAAGTGTGCAAACACACACTCTCTAACACGCCAGGAAAATACAGTCATGTGCATACACACATGGACATTTTTTAACACAAACTGAAAGAGCAACACAGCAAAGACCACAACATCTTATTTGTGACTCATCTAAACAGCCGTCCACGCAACATGAAACTGCATGTTTGCCATCCAATAATAATTAATCTCTCAAAATCAGTGTCTTCATACACGTGAACATACGCACGTACACACACACATGTAATTTCACTAATGGTCATGATAATGGGCTGCAAATTTCATCAGAAACAGACGGCTTTACCAAGAAAGGGCTCGACACATCAGAAGCAACAAGCCACGTATGTTGCGCTGTAATTTATTTTATGATCCAACCTTACATCAGGTTTGCAATCCTACCTTCATCAAACTTTCAGTAGTTGTGAGAAGAAGCACAGACCAAATGCAATTTTTCTTGTGTGGTTCAACCTTGTATTAGACAGAAGGTCCAAAAATTAACACAGCCAAGTGCTAAATGTGAGTAAAAATTGGCTTTCGCAAACACAAAATGGGGTTACACGCCAGTTGGTACATGGTGTGTAACAATACATGGTTTGAATCTAATTCTAAGAACAGGATAGTCTAACCTTCATTGATGTAAGTGACAAGAGCCAAACCCCAAAGACATACAAACCATCTATCAACGCACACATTTGTTGTCCTTCCAAACAATTTTTACTATTATAGTGGAAAATTTACCATCAAACAGACAGACAAATATATTCTTCCTAGATCCCATGTGGGAAGCAAGGATGCATTAGCAGCTAAATAATCAATGCTGTATAGCACACAGAGCATACCACATATAATACAGTAAAATTAAAAATGGTCTACATAAAAATACACAATTTACTGAATATGTACTATATATATTACAATAAACTGACAAGAATAATAAATAAATTTTACAGACAACAATACATTAAACATTTACATTTTACATGGAAGTTTATCTAGGAAAACTAGGTAAAATAACCTGAAGTGCTTTTTATCTTATCCAAAAACAAAAGCACAATGATTTCTTGACAGGTGCAGTTTCCCACATGCTGATTCATCTCATATATGATGCTGGGAGTGACACTACAATCTAGGATGATTGTCAGAAATATGCAGGGAATGACATCTAAATCAGTCCATTATGGACAAAAAATATTTCATAATATTTTCAAATGATGCAAAATACAGTTTCATATATGGCAAGAATTTAGACCCTGTCTAGACATCTTCTTAATGACAGCTACACCAGAGCCACTAATGGAACATGGGTA
Organism: Chromobotia macracanthus; assembly: GCA_036877525.1. Classification (NCBI taxonomy): domain Eukaryota; kingdom Metazoa; phylum Chordata; class Actinopteri; order Cypriniformes; family Botiidae; genus Chromobotia; species Chromobotia macracanthus. The sequence continues at coordinate 9,772,572 of JAZGTH010000004.1, read as the reverse complement.
CATGAACTTAAAATGATTCTTTCTTCACTGTATGCAGCACCTGTCTCATGCACATACTTTGCCTGAAGTTTTTTATTTTAGTCTATAATGACAGCAATCATTTCAGCCCTAGCTTCACTGTCCCCTGTCTCTTCTTGATGAATAGCATCCTGGCTGCATAATGTGTATGAATTGCCTACCTATATAACATCATTTTGTCATTCAGACTAAAATGGCATATATTACACCTAGAGGCAATCAGTAATGAACTGTACATCAAGGCAAACTTTACAGGCTCAGGAAAAATCACCATGTTAGGGTCATTTGCATAAAACAGACATATTGTGTCTTGTTCAGAGATGGTCTTTCAGTTGACTGGGCATCACAGGAAATACATGTACGGATATAATATATAACCTAAATGCACTGTAAATCACGTTGGATAAAAGTGTCTGCAAATGTGTAAATGTAAAAGTAATGCTATCTTTTAAATGAACAATTCCTTCAGAAATTAATATTCTGTCAGCATTTCGCACCCACATGTTGTTCCAAACCTATTTGCTGTTATGTAGAGAGGTGTTTTTTCAGGTGGATAAAGATTTAATTAGGGTTGTCAAATCCAATAAAATCCCTCACAATTTGCAGCATGGTTATATAGCAAGCGCTGCATTACAATACCTCATAAAGTGTAATTGTATTTTCCATGCCAAAAATGACAGCATACAGGTTTGGAATGGCATGTAGGTAAGCTGATGACAGAGTTTTCTTTATTCTTTATGTTTTCTGTAGCTCAGCTGGTAGAGCATTCTGTTAATAGCACAAATGTCATTGATTTGATTCCCAGGGAACTGACCTACTGAAAATCTTATACCTTAAATTACATAAACACATACCCTGAACACTATAAATAGCTCTGAGTATTAGTGTCTGTCATGGCTAAATGTAATGGAATGAACTATTCCTTTAAGGTTAAAATTTGCAAACAATTTCAGTCAAACATCAGTCAGTTTGTCTGCAGCTGGACACATTTGATTGATGTTTCACAACAGGTTTCAAAAGACTGTTTCCGTTTTTATGAAACACTCAAAACTCTAACCCGGCTTTTATATTTTGTACATCGGAACCCACAAAAAGGAACAAAAAGTTTGTTTGGTTAAAGATTATAAAGCTTGGATATAATGATACAAATATGCACCATACTGTGCAATTTTTTAGATAAACAAATAGCGCAACGGACAAACAAATCCACTGATAACTGCTCTTATTCATGTCAAGGTAAATTACCAGGAGTGTATACAAATTACAGATGAGAGACTGCGAGAGAGTGCAGTCTCATGTATATGTTAATTCCCAGAAACCCTCTGCGTGGATGCAATCTTATCTCCACAACATAACTGGAAACGGATTTGCGGAGGAACTGATGTGCACGCAGAGGAGGAGAGACGGGGTAAAGTGCTGCCAGATTTATAGACAAGCAGAGGCAGAATAGAAAACAGAGGACGTCACTCTGAGAAATCGAGTGCTAATTCCAGAAGTGGCTCACTGGGACACATTGCAGAAGGCGGAAAAAGGGGAGAGTATGACATATGGTAAAATGAGTGGCTGCAACAAACAGAGAGAACAGATCTATTAAAAAATAGAAATTGCATTTAGAAATGGTGATATGAAGCCAGCCACGCACCACTTTAGAAGCACGTTTTTAATTTCCACACAAAGAAATGAACAAACACTCAGGGAGCCTCTTCACAGTATGCTAATGAGTAGTGCATTTGAATCAGGGGCACGCAAGTAGAAAACAGATTCACAGACAGATTCCGGCTCGAGGGACAGCTGTGGGTGTGTGTGTGTGAGAGAAAGCGCTATCTGTTGTCAGTGTAAATTTTATAATTTAAATCCCTATATATTTGTATCATTAATTTTAAAAGAATGCGTGTATTATGCAAAAAACTAGAAATTAGCTAGAGGGGTGACATCACTATTTAACATGCACATCACCCTCCTGAGGTGACAGCAGAAATTGTAGCCTGCGTAAAATTCTGTGTTAAAAGGATTTACAGGGCAATTTTGAGGTAAGAAAAATAATTTCACGTCTGGTTTATCACGTCTGATTTCTGAACATGTTAATAGATGTTAAATGACAGAACTGGAATCATCTGAATCAGAAGGTTCTTTTTTGGTCTGTTTAGTTTGATGTTTATTATATGTATTAGTATGTATGGCACTGCTATCTGCCACTTTTATCTGTTGATTATTATCTGCCACTATCTGTTGATGGTTCACTGGCAGTGGGCTGTCTATTTGACAGCATCTGTAACTCCTTACACCACAGCACAGGTGTTACCAGGAACTGCCAAAGCCCTTAAAGAAGTCATTTAGGATTTCAGCATTTTACCTCATCAGCTCTCTCAGCTGTAAACATGTCTGCACAATTTTTCTGAAGGGGTTTTAATCTCTTGTACTAATCTCTTGCACACACACACACACACACACACACACACACACACACACACACACACACAAAAGAGGCAGTTGCACCTATCAAATTGTTGATAGGTGCACTGATTTCACTGATTTGTTCAAACTTACTAAGTTGTGTATTGTGTTAGAAGTATTCAGTAACAAGTAAACTAATTATGCAAAAAAACAAAATTGTATATTGCCCTTCAAAATGTGTTTGTTAAATAATTTGTACAGTACAGGTTTACAAGGCCTAGTTTAATTGCAGTGCCATGCAATTTTCCCCACAGCTTAAAAAATGAACTGTGATTGATTGATTTTCATGCTGGTCAGACAGACCTTCCCAGTTTCCCAAGTCAGTGTTTTGCTAAAAAAAGCTGAAAGCAGTTTATGTAAGAGTTTATGCTGGTGGTCAAGAATCTGCTACATGAGACCTTAATTCTGTGTCTCTGTCAGCAGACAACTTAAAGTTTGTTACAAGCCTAAACAATTCTGGATGAACCTTTCACTGTCTGACAGATAGTCAGTAATGAGGAGCAAATCCATTTCCAATGACACAAGCACATTTTGGGAAAGTTACATGATAATGGCACCCGGTCAGGTGTGCACTGCAAAAAGAGGAAGAGAGGCGTAGCTCTGTGTGCTAGGAGATAACAGGAAAACCCTCACCAGTGGTTCACAGCATAGTCCTGTATAAACCTTTTATTAAATGCTTTCAGATTCACTACACTGGACATTTATCTATCCGTGAAAAACAGTGTTATTATCATTAACACAAATTAACATGAAAACTAAAGAAAATTAGTTTTGTAGGAAATTACTAGTTGAAACAACTAGTAACAACAACTAGTTGAAAGGTTGTTTAGTACATCAGCCATTAAAATCTTTTTGGAATAACATGACATTTTTATTATTGTATTTTTAAGTGAAGCAAACTTAAAGCCGACTGCTTCGCTCCATTCCTCATTCTGACTAAATACAGAAAATAGCACAACTATTTTTCTCCCTGGGTTTCCCTTAAGGCTGCAGCTTTAGTGTTCCTGGTTTGGTTTAGGAATTTAATAAATTCTAATTAAAAAATTTGAATTGAATTCTGGAATTATTCAGTAGTAATTTTACAGTAGTTCAATAGTTACAGTAGTTTGTATGTTGCTGTTTAATGCCAACTTTAATGATAGCCTGCACCCAAACTGGCATTTTGGACCTGGCACTTGTTCCTGCCCACCCACACATGCACTACAGCATACACACACAAATATATACATGCACTACCGCACACACACACAAACATATACATGCACTACAGCATACACACACCAACATATACATGCATGCCCAGAAATGCTGCAGTGGTAATCAGCAGCTGTCTTTAAATTGTTGTCCTCCTGACAGACCTAATGACAGGAGTGTGACCTGCCGATAATGTGGAGAAACACTGAAGATCTTTGTGTGCCATTGTGCCTTGAGTTAGGTCATCACTTTAGATTTTTTGGCTTTGCACGTGTTTGTTCCACGCTGTGTAATTGCAAAAACAAGGTCACCCCTCCTGACACCCAAAAGTCAGCCTGCAGCACAACACTTAAATAGATATAGAGATACAAAGACTCATATTATTGTTTGAGTGTGTGTGTAAATAACTGGGTTACAATCAATCAAAGCCCCAAATGACCAGAATAAGGCACCTGGGTAGATAAGAGGTGTGGGGATTCAACAGCAAAACATTGTGGTTGCTCTCATCAGAAAGACCATGCTGGTTGTCAAGGAAGGATTGTTGGTTAAGCTCCTTAAGAAGCCTGCAGGCACACCAGCATACCAACATCTTTTTAACAGGGTGGAGTACAATTAATGTACAAACGTTATCAGTGTAAGTCACCATTTATTAGTTATAGAAAGTCAAGCACATGCTGTGATTTACAGATATGTTTAACATTTATTAGCTATAGAAAGTCAAGCACATGCTGTGATTTACAGATATGTTTAACATCACCTGCATTTTAATGACAGACCATCACTGCAGTTCTGTCTCACTCTCTGTGGAATTCACCTAAATGATAATTTCCCATCATTCCAGATTTTTAATTTTTTCTTTGCTCTCCAGTTGCCATGGGAGCTTGTAGCATAGCAACAAAGTGTCTTGTTGGTGATGTCACCGCTATTAAATTAAACAAATTCACCAAACCTCACCGAAGCACACTTTCAAAAAGAAGTAATATACAAAAGTTTACAGACGTGTTTGCTTCAAGGAACACAGGAAATGTTAGAATCAGTCACCCAATTGATGTTGACTGGAAGACTACAATGTATTTTAATAGTTGTCACTTTTAAATGTTATGCTATGTGATCTTTTCAGTGATAGCTTTTCTGTTCAAAAACAAAATAGTAGCCTGAGACAGAGGAATCAAAGCAAAATGACAATGTCATGAATCTGAATGACATGAAAACCCCTCTCATCCTGGGCAACAGGGTCCAAACACTCTGGAGAGTGCAGTCTTCCATCCTCTGTGGGACAGGAAACATAAAACGGACTGGTGCTTTAAGCATGCTGGGCACCTCATACCTGTCACTAGAATTTTACTCTTTGAAGTGAGATGTTTAATTTTTCCTCAAAGCAGCTAGACACATCAGGCAAACGTGTAGCATCTAGCGTTGCCTTCAGATTCTACAAAACTGATTATTATTATGATTATTATGGTTACTATGTTTAATATAGACATTTATTTGTTTTTATAGGCTTTATTTATTTTTTCTTATGATTTGATGCCTGTCTCCAAACATGTTTACAACTTCTTTGTATTGGCAAATATGCCCATTTTGAAATGCTTCCAGATTATGTATCAACCCTGTTACCATCATATTTTCCCCCTTAACCCAGTTTATAAAACAAACAAACAAATGAAAATAACAATAGTGATAAATAAGAAGTGGATATGTGTACAATAAGCATTAAATTCCCTGAGAACTATACTTTAGCACAAGGTTAATAATGTTAAACTGTCAACCCTGATTCTGTCAACTCTGTTACATTTCCAAAGGCATAATATATAACATTCATAATATATAACAGGTTTAAATCTTACTTAAATTCACTTTTAAAATAATCTCATTGACTTAGAAAAGGTGCTTTTTTCATAGAAAAGAATTTGCAAATTCATGTTACAGTTCCATCTAACTGCTATCTATTCATCCAGCCACCCAGCCCCGTTTATATTCCAGACAGTGCATTCACAATCAGTGGTAATGGAAACTAAGCAATGACAAAGCGTGTTGGTGCGTCTCTGTCTTCCGTAGTCCACAAACAAGCTCATTTGTCTTCACCCAGGGAATGCATTCAGTATTTGCTCTGACTTTGTCAAAAACACCCACTTGGACATCTGACAACTTATTAAACATTAATTAATCCACATACACCAAACTGCCAATCATGAAACTTTAATCATATTTTGTATGTTTAAGAAGTGTAAAGGAAAGCCTTAGGGTTTAATACATTGTCAGTCTACTTTTCATAATCCATAAAACAATTTAGAGCTGAGAGAGAGATGAGGTGGGGAAGCTGTCCATTTGAGACATTCATTTTTCAGAGTAGGTTTTTTCAAGTCAATTTATGTTTAGGCACATTTCTAGGCTATAAAATTGTAGCTACAAAATGCTTACAATTATTGTCCAAAATCATGCTCCAGAATATGATTATAAACACAAAATGATTCATTAAACTACAAAAAAGTAAAAGAAAAAAGGAAATGGAAATAGAACCGTTTTATTACAGACTCTCTCATACACTAAATACACTTCCTTTCTTATCCTGTCACACTGATCTCTGTGTCTTACCCACTCAATGCTTGTCAGTCTCTACATTCTAAAGCAATAGTTTATCCTAAAATGAAAATCCTGTCATCATTTATTTACCCTTGTTAACCTTGTAACATATATGACTCTCTTTCTCTTTTAAATTTCTCTTTTATTTGAAATAAAGGGAGTAGAAAGAAGTCATGTAATCAAATAATCAAATGCTCCTTTATGGACAGCAAGCCAAATAAATTTACCTTCTATTAATTTAGTGACTCTGGCTCTGATTCAGCAACACAAGAAGGGAAGTTCTCATTCACAACAATCTTCAACTTTTGAAGGGTCCATGTTCATGAACACTGCTCAAGTGCTTACTGACTTCAACCAACAGCTCCATCACTTCTTCTCCATCTTTGAATTTTTTTGACATTTCAATTTCAATTCCTGTCAGAACATGATGGCTTCATTTTCAAAGAACTTAATTTGTTCAAATGGAATTCGGTGAGTCATGGAACACTGTGGACTGTTCGTGACTTAATGTCATGGGTCAGACACAAAGTTCTTCATGCTATCTTCATTGTCAATTGGTGCCATGTGTGTGGATTCGCACAAGTGGCACAAGCTATAAGTGGGAATCTGCAAATCTTTTCGTAATCCATAAAACAATTTAGAGCTGAGAGAGAGATGAGGTGGGGAAGCTGTCCATTTGGGACATACATTTTAGGTTTTTTCGAGTAGGTTTTTTCAAGTCAATTTATGTTTAGGCACATTTCTAGGCTACAAAATTGTGGCAACAAAATGCTTACAATTATTGTCCAAAATCATGCTCCAGAATGTGATTATAAACACAAAATTATTAATTAAACCACAAAAAAGTAAAAGGTAATATGAAACCATTGTATAAGTGGGAATCTGCAAATCTGGAGTAAATTTAAGCAGTGGCTTAATCTCCTTATGGAGCACTAACAAATTTAAGATGTTTCTGTTCTTATAGTATATGTATAAGCTTCATTTGGTGCAGATGTTCAGTGTATGTTATATTACAACATGATACAATAAATTAGTGGGTAGGCTTTGCTCCTGAGGATGAAGATAAACTGCAGTGTCCATACATAGTAGGCAGCCATAGGGGGTGTGTAAACCATAGGAAGTCTTTACTAAAAGTCAATCAAAGTGGTCAGCAACACAGGTGCTCAAGTTACTCTTCATTTTAAGATGTTTCAACATACCACCAAGTGAGTGAATCCATGATGCAAACAGTTTCCACTGCAAAAATTTAACCATCCATTGTATTGCAGTATTGGCAGGGATATGTATTTTATAGTGCCATTCTTTTATTGTTTGTCAGCAACTGTCTCACTTTTTGTCTCACTGTGTTTACTGTAATTGATTTTATGAAATCAAATATTTTATGAAAAGCTGTATACCTCATTTGTTGTAATTAGAAGGAAAACAGCTAGCACATGCCTCATAATTTATTGTTAAGTATTTCTTTACCAAACACTTAAAAAGTAGAATTTTAAACATATCTTGTGATAGTTGACAAGAAACATAAGTTTTCAACTGCAAACTCAAAATATGGCTTTTACAGTGATGCTGGTGACCCTATTAAGAGATATCATGGAGAGACAGAGGCCAGAAAGAATTTAATGATATTACACAGATCCTATCTGAGTTTCTAGATGTTAGTGCAGAAAACCAACCTGAGCTTTGTAAACTGGCCATACCCACAGGTGATCAATCCTCTGCAACAACATCATCTGAAGAGTTTATAGCAGGGTGTCTTGGACTTGGTGGAGGTCAGCATTATCACATCTTAAATTGTCCACTGGTCCATGACCATCCAATCACCTGGGCTATATAACAACCCTGACTTTCTGAAAATTATTGATCAGTAGATAAAACAGAAAGTAAAAATGTTACAGTCTTAATGAGAAAAAAATCCCTCTGCTTAATGAGGTTAAATCAGAATTAAGTCACCAGAGATGGGCAACCTGTGCTCTATTATGAGCTTGTTTAAAATAAAGCTGCGATATAGTATAAAAAAGCTAATTGCATATAAATAGATCTAATACAGGATGGTGAAATGACAAACTTATAAACAGACTTTTGAGAAAATAATGAAATGATTCAAAAACCAAATGATTTTGTAAATGTGAAATCTTGATTTATTTTGTGAATGACATAAACTAAATGCTAAAATACTAAAAATGGAAGTTGACCTAAAAAAATCTAATAAAACATTAAGTGATAAAAAAGTATAATGAAATGAAATTATTTTAAGACAATAAAATTTAAATAAACAAATGTATAACATCTAATTTATTATATTATAGAACAGAATTCTATGAGAATAGCAATGAATAATGTCCCTGTGGGTTGGAGTATTCTACACAGTGAAGCTCACGTGGACTCCAGTGAGTGAACAAATTAGAACAGAAACGATCTCAAAACTGTAAAAACCCAATTTACATTTAAATAACAAGAGAAATCAGGACAGTAACAAAGGTCCATTCACAATAAATTTCATTACATGGAACTTAAAAACAAGTGCTGTTGGCAGCTGAAGCAGTTACCTGTGTGACAAAAACAAAGAAACAAACAAACTCTGTCAAATGGCTTTACGTTCAGAGCTCTTCAGCTCCTGTCCTGGAGGGCCACTGCAGAGTTTGGCACTAACCATTATCAAACACACCTGAACAGTCAGTCTGCAGAATACTTCAAAATCACAAGCGAGTGTTGGAAGATCATGAGTTAAATAGCCCAATAGCATTTTTGTTCCTGTCCTGAGTCTTCAAACCTGTGCCTTGTTTTCCAATTAACCTTGATATATGTATATCCCTACTGTTTTACATTGGACTTGTACACATAATGGTGAGTTTGTAATGTTAAATCATATGAATTGTAATCCTGGTTCCCTGAATTTGCATGTGTTTAGTCATAAAGAGTTGTTCTCATCCAACTATGTATTTTACATTAATTTTTATCTGGTAAATTTCTAAAATTGTCATAAAATGTTACCTCAGATCTACCTCTGATTGGATTTCACGATCCAATCAACTCCTAACATAAAAATCAAGTCTCATCTTATATATATTTTTTGTTTTATTGAATATCCTGTTTTACTAAGGAAAAACATCAGAAATACAATAATGAACTGTGAAAAGCATTTCGTGTTGGCTTAAAAGCAACAGAGTTACTCTGACCTGGATTTCTCAGGGAGTCAGCATTAGTCAACACTGCACCCGTTCTGCAATCCTAATACAGGAGCACAAATAGGATTAAAGTCTTTAGCAATATGGGCACAATTTTTCCCTTCACTAACCCTTTTCTTATTGAGCTGTCATTTCTTTAGCGCAGAATATTAACAGATGATTTGCGTAGATTAATCAAAATGACAACTGTGACACATTGCTACACAAAAATGAGAATTAAAGACATTAATTTACATGGATGTTTATTATCAATGTCTGAACACATAAAATTATTATACCACAGTATTTCATGATTTTCTATGACACTCAGCTTTACAAGACGTGATTACAGTCAGTTAAATGCCAGTTGAAGCTCATCACTCGTGTTATTATGAAAAGCAGGTTGATGTCATTGCTCATCTTCCATCAGGCGACTCTCCTGGACATTGTATGTGACAAGATCAATTAAAAATGTGAACATTAAGGGAACGTAGTAGCACATTGGAATTGTGCTCACATTCCAATATGGCAGAACACATGGAAATGACTGCTGTTAATGAGGCTGACTCTGACATTTGATCTAACACTGACATTTCTGAAGTCATTTGATGATGCTCTCACTGCCCATATGTAAATGTATGTTGAAGAGACTGCATTTGTATTGTATTTTGTATTGTCATTCCTGTAGCTCAATCGGTAGAGTGTTGCAGTAACAACACCATGGTTGTGGGTTTGATTCCTGTGGAACACACAAACTGATAAAATGCAAAGCAACCATATTTTGCATTAAATTATTTGCCAGACGTGTAAATGAAATGGATGACATTAATTTTAAAGCACATTTTCAATGGCTCTACGGTTTATTGAACTAAACTGCTACTGATCATAGATTGTGAAGTTGTTCAGACACATAGCCATTAGCCAAGGCCTGACTTTTCAAATCACAGCTGATAGGAGTCGTGGTCTCAGTGGATCCACAGCTTAAAGGCACTGTAGAAATAGATTTGCAGGTCCAGTCACACTATAAACTTTATGCAAGTGCATTGGCTCCTACAACCAAATATGATGTCACAGTTTTTTTTAAATACATTACAGTTAAACACAACAGCAAAAAATACACTTAAAATAAGAAATTTACTTTCCACTTACTTCAGCAGCCTCCAATCCATGTTCCTGGTGGTCCACAGACCTGTAGAGTTCAGCTCCAGCCTACACCAACACCTGCCTGGATGTTTTTTAGTTAAACTTCTTTTTGCAGTGTGAATTTGCATGTTAGATTTCACCAGACCATATTTGGTATACAGCAAAGATGAAACATTCTCATTTACAAACATATGAGTAACACTGAATCAAATGCTAAGTGTAGCATGATCTAAGTTTTACATTCATGACCAGAGCTGAGCTCCAGGTAAAATCACCACAAACAAAAACTTTTGACTTATAGCACTTTGTGGAAACTTTATGGATTATTTCTTAAGTTGTATTTTACCTCATTGCAGTTCTGTTTGAATAAAAATGTCAGTACATTTTGCAGTCGTAAAAGTCTTCATCAAAACTTCTGATTAAAACTGCACCATTTGTACAGTACATTCCTTAATATCACATCCAAAACAGAATGTCCCATTCCAATCAATATCCATCAGTATGTTTGATGAATATTTGGATGAATACTTGTAATCCTGTGGTGATATTTGTCTCCATGACTGATATTTCTCAAATAAGAGACAGACTTCGTTTATATAAAATGTCTGACTTTAAACTTTTCATGCTTTAAACAGAAAGGGGAACCTTGCTGTGCTTGTGTCTTGTCATTTGTGCATATGTTTCTCACATCTGTAAGATTGAATTACAGGTCTTCTTGGGTGGAGTAGAGAATGAGAAAGATGAAATTGTGGCATGGAAATATGGTGTGACAATAAAAGGTAGGCAGAAGAAGCAGGAAGTGGGTCTGTTTGGTCAGAGACAGTGTAATCCTCTAACAGGAGTCTAGAACTTTCTCCTCAAAGCTTAAAGAAACATTAAAGTTTTCTTTTATCTTGGAAACTTTGCCTTTGGGGTGAGAACAACATGAACATGGATGTTCACATTGCTCTTTCAAAGCTCACAAGACTTATTGGAGATCTCGGATGTTTCTCCTAAAATCCCTTAGGAGAAATGAAAAGAGACACAAGTAAGACAATTTTTGACACACTAAGAAAGTGCCATATTAAGTACATCATTCAACTCTGTCATAAAGGCGAAGCATTTTAATAATATCAAGATCCTGCCCTAAGCTTGGAGTTGGGTGTTTGGATTTACTAGATATTGCTTCCATTTTATTGACTAGCATATATCAAGACTGAAGGTCACAACTGATAAAACTGAGCAAAGAAATTATTAATAACCACCTAAAGCACATTTTTATCTCTCATTTCCTAGTTCAAACCCAAAATTCCACCTAACTGAACCTGTCGACAAGCAAAATGTTTTATGTGTGTCTTTCAAAAAGACAAATGCATATGGTGATTGTTTTTGCGACCACGGTGTGCATGCATTTGGGTATGTTCTGTGGAAGAATCTGTGAGCCACAAAACTGTAAATATTCATTTTCAGCAAAACTTGTAAAATAATGAACTCTACATTTACAAGGCAAGAGCACAGCTGTTCAGTATTTCTCTGCTCATTATCACCAAAAAGCCTCATCCAAGAACACATTTCTACATTATGATAGCTGTAACTATAATCGTTTATTATAAGTGCCTGACATGTGAGCTTTTCTGTAGCTCAACTGGTTGAAAGCACTGCTAGCAACAGCAATGCCAAGATCATAAGTTTGATTCCTAGGTAATGCATAATAAAGTGCCTAGCTTGTATGCACTGTTCTTTAAGTGACTTTGGATAAAAGCATCTGCCAAACACACAAATGTAAATGTGACATTTGCACAGCTCATTTAAGACGCACATAATGCTGATGTCTCTCGTCAAGTGCCATAAGACAGGCTGCTTTATTAACAGTTCTGGCTTTTCTTTGTCAAAGAAGAGAACTTTAAGGGCTTATTTAATTAACCTCAAACAAGCCATGATTGCCTTTCAGTGCGATTACAAAAGAGATCACAGGTTGTTTGAATCTGGGGCTGGTAGATCGCATAATGCATTTGTCCACCCTGCAGTTTCTTTATCTTTCTGGTTCTTTGCATAAAGCTTTCCTGCTGAGACATTCCCCGACAGCCAAAATACTCAATGTACACAATATTAAGCCGTCAGAGGCTGGTGAGAGAAGCATGTCCTGTTTAATTGAATCAGCACAAACTTGAACTTGCTATATGTTTTGGCTTTTCACACTAATACACATACACATAGGTCCACACTTTCTCTACTCCTATAAGAAGCTTTTACCCAAAGTTAACAAACTGCTGTCTAATCAGAAATCATATGTGCATGTGAGCTGACCAAGAAGAAACACTTTCCAATGCCTTCCTGTACCACTGCTGTAGTATGCTGTCCAGATAGCCCCTCACAGCAACATAGGCTAACACTTAAAATAACTTTGGATAAAACAGGAATGGAATATCTCACAGAGCATGCTACGTCACAAGAAACACCCACTATCTTTCCAATCAGGATCCCATGAACAGAACAAAACACAAAATATAATAGAATACACTTCCACTTTCTGTAATAAAATGAATTTCAATATAGCGAGAATGAATGGTCCTTTGATTTGAGCCTGAATCTGTGTTCCACTCAACAATGATTCAATGGTGAGTCAGAAGAAAGACTGATTTGTGTATGACTATACCTGAGATTTCACTAAATGAGCTGAAGCACTAGCTGAACAGACACAGAGTTCACACTGGGTTTCAAACAGACCAATGTAGTATGTGCAGCGGATGATGTGAAACCAGATTACATACAGAGACTAAAATTATGTTAGGCTATATTGTGGATTGGATATTACAGACAGACAGACCATTGCTGTTCTGTAAAGGCATTCAAGACATCAAGACTGATTATGAAAATTCAAGAGACATCAGTGAAATGACAATTTCACAGCTTCTTGACACTATTTACAATGAGGAAAAAACATTCCAAGCACATCCATTTAAATAGCCATGGGGCACATTATTGTTAATGTGACAGAACTTTTTCCCTCATCCTGGTCTAATAAACCTGCTTTCTTTTCTTCCTTTTCACTTCGTTTGTCTTATCTATTGCCCATGTGGGAAAGCCTTTTGTTTATGTAGTAGCTCTCAACAATGTAGTTCTCTGTGTGAGGCCTTCTTAGGCTGAACACCTCAGCGGTGACTTCCTCTGTTTCCATGGTTTCCACTGTGCAAGCATTATGTCCACAATGTCCATCATGTTTGACTGGTATGACAGACCTCCGCTCGGCGGCCCTCCTTTCCGCACCTCTAAAGGTCACATAAATAAAAAGAGAAAGATCAATGAAGTTGTGTTTGCAATAAATAGAGAACTTACAGGAACTTTTTGAACAGACGTATGAACTAGGCCTAATATAGTTAAAAGTCAACTTAGCGGGGGGAGCCAGTAAACAGACACAACAGCACAATAGAAAACATTATTTAAATGACTAAAGACAGAAGTTATTTTGTATTAACATTCTTCTAACCATAAGGAATACGTTGAAATATGCAGTATTAGCAGGTTAGCAAACTTAGCACCAACAAAACTGCAAGTATTTACAAAGCAAAATGCTTTTCACTGCCTTGCTTATTGTCTCAGTTCAGTGGGGCGTTATGTGTTCTCCAACAGAGGCAAGAAAATGTTTAGATTATTAATTATACTTGAATAACTTTGGTAATTACTTTGCAGGATTTTTTTTCTGAACTTCCCAAAACAGACAGAACCGCTAGTGAAGCCAGTTGGCTTGGTAATGTCTAATATTGTTTTATGAGGAATTAAAGGTGAACTGAATTAAGGTGCGAGACCAACCCTTTATGTCATGCTGTAGAATAATGATACATTATTATTTTTTGTTATGGTTTTTATGTTTTTTTCTGTACCTCATAAATGAGTGACAATAAGAAGTTTAATATAGTTCCTAATAATAATAGAGCTATTAATACATGGAGCTTTTTTACATTCTAAAAATGTCTGTTTGTTATTCTTGTTCAAAAAGGGCCAATTAAGTATTACATTCATTCTGGTCCAATAACACAGCAATTAGCCACTCCTGTCCTCCTCCACATGCATTGGGCAGGAACATTGTCTTCAGAGTTGTAAGTATCACTTGGATGCTTCTTCACACACACACTCATTACTTGCTGTTACCATCACAAAGGGAAATGTTGTAATTTGCAGACGTTTCATTTGGGTTCTTTGTAATTATACGCTATCTTTTGACTGCAGTGTGGACACTTAGTGATGTGTGAATTACCATATGGTTTCCCTGAGTGTTAAGTCATCATAACAGATTCTGAGCATGCTGTCATCACTCCCTGGGACTTTGATGCTTGTTTGCTTTGTCACTTCATGTGGCAGTTGTAACAGTCATCATGAGGAAACCAGCATCTCATTCATTTTGGGCTTGTGCAGATGGCCCAGCTGATGAGTAGATGGTGAAACTTGTGAAAGACAGGTCAGTGTTTAAGTATACTCGGGTTTGGAACACAGATCTGTGTGTGAGAGTGCTAGAATTTAAAACATGAAAGTGTGTGAGTGTACTAGAATTTGAAACACAGCTCAGTGTGAGTGTATTGAGTTTGAAACACAGCTCAGTGTGAGTGTATCAAGTTTGAAATACCGCTCAGTGTGAGTGTACAAGAATTTTAAAAATCTCAGTTTGTGAGTATGATAGAATTTGGAACACAGCTCAGTGTGTGAGTGTACTAGAATATGAATGAACAGAGTTTTAAATTCTAGTACTCTCATACACTGATAGTGTATGAGAGAGTGCTAGAATCTGAATTATTATGGCTAGTGTTGTCATGTCTTTAGCCAGGCTGTTGATAAGAGATGTTATGTGTAGAACTTGAAAGATACAGAGTTTATTGACAAAAGGCAAGTTGCTGAGCTTGATTATTACAGGATAAACATGTCAGCTGAACAATGTGAGTTGAGGCTGGTTTGTCGTCCATGTTTAAGTGAGAAGATCAAATCCTGAAATAACTTAGTATATATAGTACAGTATATATTATATAGTGTTTAATTAACCCTGGTTTTGTAACTTCCTCATATAAACCAATATGTCCCATTCATCAACATCTCAATTCATCATGTCATTTTCACAATCACTAGGTTCTTGTAGATTACAGCTGTGGGTGGTGGCTTGTCTTTTCCTTAAAAGTAAGTAAACGCATTGCTTTACCATACACAGCAAGCATAGCTTATCAAGAGAGACTTATATAATGTGTTTTAATCTATATATCTAGCATTTAAATAGTGTTAATAAGCATTGTGCTTAAAACCGTGTTATAGGAATAGTTCACCAAACCATTGGAGCCAATAGCCTTGTGGGCTGCAGTAGCATACAATTTGTATTGATCTAAAATTTGAGTCCTGGATTGGGGCCAGTTGTCATTGGTGACTGTGTGAAGTGACTAATCACAATAAAGTTTGAAACGCAAATGAATAAAGAATAAATTAAAATTAAAGTTAAAAAATATATATATTATTTGGCTTCAGAAGGCTTCGAATATACGGCTCAAGTTATATGAGCAACTTTTACAAAACTTGTCCTGTAGCTGGGTTTTTAAGTTCTAGTGATCTCTTTTCACTTTCATCAAATGGAAAATTTTCGAGTGACCAGTATAGTCTCCTTCCTTCTTTTCTATTCCACTGAAGAAAAGTCATACAGGTGAAATGACTCAAGGTAACTAAAAATGACAGATTTTTTTATTTTTGGTCTCTTACTCATCTGCACATTTTTTTAACTTTCGGTCCACTCAGATCTATCACATGCTTTCTGCACTTTGACAGGCAAATCTTCCACCTATCCAGCAGGTCTATTACTCATCCTGATGGACAGAGGGCACATCATACACATAATCAATTTAAAGAGTTTTCATCCATCAGTACTGTCACATGCATACATTGCAGTGCTATCTCTATTCTCATTGGCTCCCTGCACAAACTCCTTCCTGATCCTCCTTTCTCCTGTCCTCCATTCTTTTTCTCTTTTCATCACAGTTTTTATTTTCATTTTTCTCTGTCCAGCATTTAATCCAGCTGCCTCTTCAGTTTTTTTCTACTTTGAATACTATCTCACACTATGGACACCCAGGGACCATTTTTTGCATTGTGCTTGCCCCCTAATTTTCTCAAGCTCCTTTTCTGATTATGACACTCATTCTCCAGGTCCTGCTGACTGCAACCATGACAAACATTTTTAAAATTATATATTGTTAGCCACATCTTTGCAGCATAATATTCATCGGTGGCTCTTCTTGTGAGAGCGCATGGGAGAATCAGGCTTTTCATAAATTATGTTCACAGCAATCTGTGCTACTTTGGCTTTGGTTCAGGCCCTCCAAGCTACTGTTCCTCCTTTCCAGAGCCACTGCTAAAAATGTAAACATGGAAATTCTGAAAATTTAGATGCTTTGCCAACAGCTTCGCATGATATCAGCCAACAATTCGCTTCCGGAGGATTCAGATGTGACAATCAGTCACACAGCTCTAAGCTGAATTGCAAATAAGCTCCTGTTTGAATACTTTGACATCTGCAATGCAATTTATGAACTACTCTGGTCATTGTTGTCTTGACATTGTTGTTTTGGTGACAGTGGCTTGTGTGTGAACTTCCTCATAATTAATTGATGTTTATGATGATTTACACTTAATTGTTTGACTCCAACAAGATACATAGCGATAGATACATGAGTACTTTTTAAGAGATGCGAGTTACCAATAGCAAATTTTGTCAGGATTCGTGTTTTAGCTCCTGTCCCAGATTAATACTGTAGGACACTGCTGAGACTGAGTCACGTCCTGCAAGTTATTCTCAGTGGATTAGTGAAGCTGCTGTTAGACATGATGATATGTGGTACGTGATGAGGCTGTGACTGAACACACTTTGTACTTCCTGTTTGATTGTCTATGCCAAAAACAACCCCCCCATCCATTCCCAGCTATAGTCCTGCTAATCCATATTCTAATGTGATAGTTTTCTCAAACAAACACACAACCATTCTAAAATCTCAGTGGATGGGAATTTGGGTCGGGGAAAGTCTAAAGGAGAGCCAACCTATTGCGGTTCTGTTGTATTAAATTGATAAGAGGTTGTTAGCATAAAAAGTTTTTATGAACAAGATGGTCAAACTATTATATGTTGTTTCAAGAACAATATTTTTCAATTTTCACAGGCATCTATTTAGTTTATGTACAGGTGCGTCTAGTTTTTACAACTATTTGAGTTTGAGTTACATTTTAGTACAAAGACAACACTTAAATAACAGTTCAAGAACATTTGTCTTTTTTACACACTCTACACAAAGACCATATACATTAAATTCATTCCCATTTTCCTTAGTTATGAATTCATTATATTATACAACCCCAAATCAGAAAAAGTTGGGACAGTATGGAAAACACAAATAAAAAAAGAAAGTAGTGATTTCTAAATTTACTTTGACTTGTATTTCATTGCAGACAATACAACAGCACATTATTTAATGTGTTCCTCATGATTTTTATTTGTTTTTTCTTCAAAAAAACAAAATTCCTATTTTGGTTCTTGCAACACATTTCAAAAAAAGTTGGAACAGGAGCAGTTTAGGGCTAGTAATCAGGTAAATTGGTTAAATAATGATGTGATTTGAAACAGCTGATGTCAACAGATGATTGTAATTATGATTTGGTACAAAAGCAGCATCCAAGAAAGATCTAGTCCTTTAGGAGCAAAGATGGGCTGAGGATCACCAGTTTGCCAACACATACGTGAGAAAGTTATTGAAATGTTTAAAAACAATGTTCCTCAAAGAAAGATAGGAAGATATTTGCTTATTTCACCTTCAACAGTGCATAACATAATTAAAAGATTCAAGGAATGTGGAGCAATTTCAGTGCGTAAAGGATAAGGGCGCAAGCCTAAGCTGAACAACCAAGCTCTCCGATCCCTCAGGCGGCACTGCATCAAGAATCGTCATTCATCTATAAGCAATATCACCACATGGGCTCAGGACTACTTTGGCAAACCTTTGTCAAGTACCACAAAACGTAGTTACATCCACAAATGCCAGTAAAAACTGTACTGTGCCAAAAGGGAGCCCTATGTTAACAGTGTCCAGAAGCGCCGTCGACTTCTCTGGGCTCGGAGGCATCTGGGATGGACCATCACACAGTGGAAACATGTACTGTGGTCAGATAAATCAGTATTTCAGGTATTTTTTGGGAGAAATGGAAGCCGTGTGCTCCAGATCAAAGAAGAAAAGGATCATCCAGACTGTTACTAGCAACAAGTCCAAAAGCCAGGGTCTGTCATGGTATGGGGTTGTGTCAGTGCCCTTGGTAAAGGTAACTTGCACTTCTGTGATGGCACCATTAATGCTGAAAAGTACATAGAAATTTTGGAGCACAATATGCTGCCTTCAAAAAGACATCTTTTCCAGGGACGTCAATGCATATTTTAACAAGATAATGCAA
The DNA here is from genome assembly GCA_036877525.1 of Chromobotia macracanthus. NCBI lineage: Eukaryota > Metazoa > Chordata > Actinopteri > Cypriniformes > Botiidae > Chromobotia > Chromobotia macracanthus. Next base: position 9,753,577 of record JAZGTH010000004.1, on the reverse strand, counting down.
AACCACATTCTGCACACATTACAAAGTCCTGGCTGCGGAGGAAGAGGATGCAGGTACTTGACTGGCCTGCCTGCAGTCCCGACCTGTCTCCAATAGAGAATGTGTGGCGCATTAAGTGCAAAATGTGACAACGATGACCCCGTACTATTGCCCACCTTAAGACTTGTTTGCAGCAAGAATGGGACAAAATTACACCTGAAACACTTCTTCACTTGGTGTCTTCAGTCCCTAAACGTCTTTTAAGTGTTGTGAAAAGGAATGGCAACATTACAAAGTGGTAAATGCTTTACTGTTCCAACTTTTATTGAAATGTGTTGCAAGAACCAAAATAGGAACAAAAATGTTGTTTTTTTTGCAGAAAAAAACAATAAAAATCATGAGGAACACATTAAATAATGTGCTGTTGTATTGTCTGCAATGAAATACAAGTCAAAGTAAATTTAGAAATCACTATTTTTTTATTTGTGTTTTCCATACTGTCCCAAATTTTTCTGATTTGGGGTTGTACATATAACACACACAGCTGTAAAGCTGTGTGTAAGTTTCTTGTTCCTCCGTGTTAGTTCCTGTGTTGGTTTCTCAAGAAATTGTTACATCTTAAAAAAAAACCTTCTCTGTTGTCCCAAATACATAGCTATACACACTTACTTTGTTATGCAAATTAAGAGTGTTCTTTAAAACATGTTTGCTTGTCTCCTGATAGTACCCCATTTTCACCTTCTTACTAACCCACCAGTTACATTGTGTGATTTATAAAGTAGATCACAAAGTTTCTCAAACGTATCACTTTTCAGTTTCAGAGTTTTACTTTGTTTTGTTCAATTTTAAAATGCTGTTTTCTTTATCAGACATCTTGACGCTTTGGGAATAATGTTGATTCCCCTGGAATAACGTTTCCATATTTGTAGATGAATGAGTTCAATTTCTCTGCCAGTCACAGAAAAGCAATCAAGAGTGTAAAGCTCTGTTGGAACGCGACTCTGGGTAGATGTTTCAGGAATATGCACGACTACTCATTCTTTACACATTTCATAGGGGGAGTTCATTAATTATTAAATGCAGCATCTTTCTGCAATTATCAGAGATAAATGTCATTCTCTGAGTTCAGAGCCAAGAGTCTGGCTCTTAAACTGTAAAAATGCATGCAATTTTCAGATTTTCTACTTCATTTTTAAAGTGCAGTCTTGATGGAAGTAAATGCAATTACATCTAAAGCAGATGGGCCCTGGTCTTAATATTAATCCCAGATGCCATGATTGTATTGTGTTTTGAAACAACATAATTTCTAATGGATTTGTGCTTGTGAATATTCATTTTTAATAGGATTTGGAGGGTGTAAATGTGACCTTAAGGGAAACTAAAAAGTTTATCCAAACAGATCAACATCCATCTGCCAAAGTGGCTTTTTCGCAGTTTATTCATATTGCAAAACGTCCGTCTTCACCCTTTTGAAAACAGATGTTCTGATTAAGATCTCTTAATAAAATCTCATTTACACTTCTCCTGCATATATTTGAATCAGAATTCAAATCATAGCAACAAAAATAAAAACAATGGTTATTTTTGCTAGAAAATTGGTATATCTGATATGATACATATAAAATCTACTTTTACCCATGTTTTTTAAAAAGTTATTTTGGAAAATGAATTTTGGAATGTAATTTTCTTGTGGCTTTTGTAAGACTTTCTTTAAAACAATTCTCCTCTTTTTAATACAATATCCCAATGATCTTATCAAGAAGAGAAAAATCTGTTGTGCTTCCAAAAGCTTCATGTCTCTCTAAAACAGCAATGAGTCAGTTGACACACACAGCTCAACAGTTTTATTTTATAGAGGGGTGGAAAACCAAAAACATTACACTGGAGAAAGAGGAGTCCAGGAGGCAAAAGAGATACAGTTGCTAGAATTCTGTAAATCGCAAAGCTTGCAACATCCTGAAAATGTCGGTTTTCCCCTTGGATAAGGAATAAAATGGAAATGACAGGAAATAGAGGGATAAATAAATACAAACTCATTCAGGCAACCAAAATAATTTACAGCTTTTAGATTTAGATTTAACTCACTTCTTAATTCAAAATGATCAGTTTGAAAATATTAGCTGAATAAAAAGATTATTTGGGAGAAAACACACTGTGGCCAGGTACCCACACTTTGTGTTATTGGTTTGAGAAAATACAACAGCAAAATATGTTTAGCAGCAAAATATGTCAAAGCATTGGCACAAGAATAAGCCGAATCATAAGCGCTGGCATATGATGGCAGATATGGCATACCAGCCACATTTATCAAGCACATACATATATAGTCCAATCAGTGCCAGTGGAATCAGGGAGGGGTGTGAACAAACACACACCATCACCCGTGCAAGGAAAGCTCCACGCAACAACATACACACTCTCACACAGCATACACTGACAAACATACGTCAGTCAGACACAACACATACTTATTCACAGTATTTGTTTTGCACTAAAACACACACACACCCACACACACAAAGCGATCATTAACAAAAAAACCATAACGACCAAACAAAAAAGAAAGCATTGCTATCAGCCCTTAGTCCCAAAGTATCACCCTGCTGAATGTTCAGACATTTAGGGTGTGATAGATCAGTTTATACCAACAAATGTTCGGTTGTTCTTTATACAAAGAAAAGTGCTGAACCAAGTCAGAACAGACACCTCCAAAAGTAGTCCAACAAATCAGGAGGTGTTTTCTGACATAGTCACCAAAGTCTAATATATAGAAGATGCATGTTAAAAGATGCAACATGTCTTAGAGAATCAGGGTTAAAGGAAAAATAAAAATGATAATTTGTCTATCATATATATATATATATATATATATATATATATATATATATATATATATATATATATATATATATATATATCAATGTTTATATAACCTTTTCAAAATCTCAAAGTCAGTGCATACATGTCCAACATATCAATATCCAGTCCAAGCCTTAGAGAGATAATCTTGCGGAAAGAGACATAAAGGTCTTCACACATTCATGACAGGTGTTCTATATTCACAAAGCCTGTCTGCATCAGAGGAGAAGAAGACATGGGCATGGCAGGGAATCTCCCCTATGATCCTGCACTAGAGAGGATGTGTAACTACTGTTGAAGCTTTAATGTTCATTTGGAGAAGCTTGCATCAGCTCATTGCATACACATTGCCCTGGGCAAGGAGTTCCAGAAGAATATTTTTGACATTTTTTTTGTTCCACAGAATTAGTGCTGTATAGGCATAAGACGGACCAATTGAGATGGGTAGTGTCTATTGTAAAAGCTATGTAACAATTCAAAGGCAATCAGTTTACCTCTGGTTGGATTAAAAACCCTACAGAAACCCATTTGCATTATCCCTAAGATATAGTATTCTCAGAAAAGCAAAGTAATAAAAATGATAAAACCTTCATCTTGTGCTCCACATGCTCTGCCTTGTCCTTGCAGGTATAAAATAGTTTCAATAAATTTCTTTCGGCCATGATTTGTCTATGCGCACCCCCCTGCACACTTCCCCTCCCAATGCTGTATATATTTTTGGATAAGTCCCATTTAGGAGCATAAGTCCTGGAATCCAAAGCCTGAGGCTTGTAACCTGGCATAGTCACTTGTCATTTGACACATGAGTAGGATTGTGTCCTTGGTTAACTGGGCAGCACAAAAAGCCCTTCGTTTACATTGTAACAGCACTGGTATTATGCGGTTTGTAGTCCTTTACTGTAGCCCATGTTCTAAATAGCTGTTTATTTGTTATCTAAGCAGCCAATCCACCTCAGGAAGTTTAGAAGAATGTGCCTTTGGTGTTCTTGCAGAGGATCTTTTTGAAGGCTCTGCGAAAGTCTTTGTTGAAGATGGTGTAGATGACTGGGTTGAGGCAGCTGTTGCAGTAGCCGATCCAGAAGAAGAACTTGAAGAGGGGTTCTGGGAGGGTGCAGGTTTCTGGGCACACAGCTTGCAGGCTGTAGGAGAAGAAGAAGGGAAACCAGCAGACAACAAAAACGCCAATCACAACCGCTAATACGAAGGTGAAGCGTTTCTCTCGGTTCACCATGGCTTTGCGGCGGGCAGAGTTGGGCGTTCCCTCCTGCTTTGTCTTTCGAGCCACCAGCTTTGCACCTTTAGCTGTTGCTATCATGTCTCTGTATTTCTGGATGGTAGCTGGGGAATGGATACCACTGGGTGTCACAATGGGGGTGCAAGGCACCTCTGCCCCCTGCCCACCTTGTTCTGTGTCTGAGTCAGAACTCAAACTTTCACCATTATTGTTGTCAGGTTGTTTATTGGTCTTTTTTACCTTCTTTCCATCTTTTCGTTTATTATGAACGATTTCGGATGAATTAGAGGGAGAGGGGGAGGGACATGGAGGAGAATGTGGGGTGGTTGGTGTCTGGAGTGATGGAGGCTGCAGAAGGTTGTTGGAGACCGGGTTACCTTCAGGCTTTGTTTTACACAGCTGAGCAGAGTCCACTTGTGACACAGCAAGAGTGGGAGGCCTGGTCATTCTAGGGGTTTTCTGTATGGTGGCAGATGTTTCCTCTCCTGTCCCGTTTTGCTGACCCTTCTGCTGGGGTGTAGTGGCATGGGCTGGGACCTCTTTCCGGGGCTCTCCTGGTGGACAACGTGTGCGCTGTTTGGCAATCTGGTAGATTCGCATGTAGACTAAAATCATTATTAGACAAGGTGCAAAGAAGGAGCCAATAGTAGAGTACAGGATGTACCAACGCTCATCATTGAGCTGACACTGAGGTCCCCCATCTGAATCTGCCCCACCTTTGTTCTTGTTCATAGAGAGGAGTGGTGGGAAAGAGATGACTGCAGAGATCAGCCACACCACCAAAATGGCACATTTAATGCGCTTGGGTGTCCGCTGTGCACCGTATGTAACGGCCCGTGAGATAGACATGTAACGGTCTAGACTAATAGCACACAGGTGCACTATAGAGGAAGTGCAGAACAACACATCCAATGCCAAGTAAATCTCACACCATACAGAGCGGAAATACCAGTAGCCCATCAACTCATTGGCCAGCGAAAATGGGATGATCAACGTGGCCACCAAGATGTCCGCCGCAGCAAGAGAGACCAAGAACAGATTCTGGGGTCCTCTAAGTGAGCGACTGGTCAACACAGCAATGATGACTAGAATATTGCCCACAATTGTAAAAAGAATCATTAACGTGATCGCCGTTGCAAAAGCTGCTGTGGCTTCTGGAGAGTATGGAGGAAATTTTAGCAAGCTCTGATTACAGGTTGGAGAAGACGTGCCTGCAGTGCTGTTGTTGTTATGGCCAGCCAGACCCGTGCCGGCAGAGCACGCGCTGTCCATGACTGCCAAAGCGCGGCCACTGAGGCTGCACGTGGACTACTGTTCTCAGCCTAAACACGAATTTGGTCAGATCTGAATTATTTCTATTTATCTCGGGGATTTTCGTCGTATTTAATATCTTTTGTTTAAACTAAATGAAACCCATTTACTTATAAACGAAATAATACATGACTAACCTCCAGAAAGATTACTGCCACCGTTTGTCACATCTCTGCGAGGATTTACTTCTCTTCGAGTCACAATAAACTGGGGATACGCGTCATTTGACTCCGTTTTAATAGCAAATAAATCAAATGAATTAAATGTCAAACTGGAGGCTTTGTGACGCTTATAAATTATGAATTATAGCCCAGTTTTGCACAATATTATGAACGTCTAATCGTTATATACAAAATATGCAAGCTAATTACAATGACCAGTGGGGGAAAAACAACTGTCAAAACAATAGAAAAAATAATAACAGAGTTGTGAGTAACTATGGCAACATGCGTGGCACTGATCAATTAATTGTTAATATGTAAAATATATGGAAAATTATACTTTAATATGGCAACTACCAAACGATTATTGAACGTTACATTAAAAATACTCTAACACGTTAATTACGCACAATATGCGTCTTTTTTAAGAGTTTACAAAACAAATATTTCGGAATGTTTAAATCTAGGTTACCCAGATGCACAAGCCTCCATGGAGCGCTGGGCTTTAAATATAGATCTCCAGAGAGCGCGCATCAGTGAGCGGCGACGTGCCAATTTCCTTTCCCGGTTTTCACAAGTTTTCAGAAAGATCTTACGCACAGCATCTGCGCTGATAAATTAGTCGTCTGCTAAATTTGCATTTGTTCTTCACGCGCTGCAAACTTGAAGGTGTGGTTGGTACATTCCTGAGTGGAGAAAGTCGTAAAAATTAGGAGGCAATTTGTGCGTTATGTCCACGCACTTTAAAGCAGTGTAAGTCCGTCTTTCACTGTCTCTGGTTTTAGTCGCTCAGCACAGTTCACCTCCAGCGTGCCTTACGCATTTCCTCAATGACAGCTTTAAGTATCGGTGCGCTCTGGCTTCGTATCAACGTAGCGGTTCTTCTCAGTCCCCTAGTATAAGTGATGTCAGGACGGGCGTCATGAAGCCAGCTCTTCCCTCCCACTCAGGACCCTGACCTATCCTAACACTCTATTGTCCAACATAAAACAAATGAAAGCGCCAAAAAGTAGAACGCAACGCAAAAACAAAAGCTCTTGGACAACTCTGTAAATCAACAAGCTAAACAACCTGTTCAATCATATAAAAAGTTAGGATTTTAATGGCTTCGTCTTGGCATAATGATTAATACAGTATTATTTTCACTATACACATTCGCATGAAGAATCTCCAGTAACCTTTATGATGGCCATTAGACTACATTCTACCCAGCATTAAAAATAATCAGAAAAGTTTACAGGAAAAACGTACTGTCCGAAACTATAGAGCAACATTTGGTGCCATCATGGTGCAGATAACTCTCTAAAATAACTAACTCTAAATGCGATGGAGACCCAAGACAGGGATAGAGAGCATTTAAAACTTGCATCACAGAAAGATTGCGCTCCCGTGCGTAAAGAGCTGATCACGCACTGAAACGAGCGCTTTCTCCGCACCATATTTGCGCTTGATTTAATAAAGATCAAGTGGTTTAAGCCTCACTTCGGCTAATAAAGTGTAACGTATACTTACAGTCGCAATTCTGAGCACCTTTAAACGTACTTATTGCCTCCTGTACCTATGTTATGGTCGTGATGTTTGCAAAGGGCTACTCTTACGCATAGAGAGCTCTCCAGTGTAGTATTTTTTTAAGAAACATTGACTATGAGATAGATAGATAGATAGATAAATAGATAGATAGATAGATAGATAGATAGATAGATAGATAGATAGATAGATAGATAGATAGATAGATAGATAGATAGATAGATAGATAGATAGATAGATGTTTACAATCCTGTGGTAAGCTCTGCCCCCTTATGGACAACAAAACACACAATGGCTTATGTCTTCAGGATTAATATGAATGAATGTCTTTATTCATTTAAAATTCATTGTGGCCTCAATGTGTTTTGAAAGTCATTGATATTCATGTCTTGCAAAAAAGACTTCTTGCGTCATTTCGCAACATTACAACTGGGTTATGATCAGAACACAAAAGATACTGTGACTCATCCACTGGGTTGCACATCCTGTGTGTTTGAAAACAAGTTGTTAAGCTGCATGAGCCAAAAAAGTAAAACCTAAACTAAAACCCAGATATTCTGAACATTTAAATTTCTGCTACATGACAGAACTTACTTTCGGTTACGGTGTGCCATGTAAAATCATGACACTTCTAAGGATGAGATTCTCTTTGGAAGATGCAGCATTTTATTCACTGTATCTCAGTCCCTTAACTGTCAAGTAGGTTGTGATGTTCCTTTTGAAGAACAGTGATTTGGTCTGGCTGATTAATCTGAGATAGTCAACAAAAGCTATTTTCATTTTCTTCTTGCACACTTCAGGTAACTATTCTGTAAAAGAAAGGTGTATTTCATTTGGCAAATTTTTATGCGCCTTATTTGCCAGAATTGCATTGTTTCGTTATCCTTCCTTCAAGATATGAACTAGCCAAAAGAAAACTCTGTTGGTTGGGCTCATGAGGATTTAACACTGACAACATTAATAACTGTAGTTTCACCACCATATTTATCCTTGAGTGTGTGTGTGTAATAAAAGAAGAGAAGGACAAAATGTATGCATGTGTTACTATGAATTATTTTGTTCCTGATGGCAATGAGACCAGTAGTTGCATGCAGAGCTAAATTTAAGAAGAGTTATTTGAAAGAAACTCTATTAAAAAAACAGTCCACTCTCTCTGTATACCATGCTTCTGCTGTTATGAGTAATCTGACTGGTTGAAAATTCGCAAATGGAACCTTGAACAACCTGCAGGTTTTCCAGTTCAATTAGCTGGTAAAGTGTATTGGATCCAACAGTACGGCCAATATTCCCCATAGCCTGGCTAAGCAATATTGAAATTAATTGTTTATGTATTCAAAGACAGCATAAACAGAGGCTAAAACAGAGATATTGCTGTCATTTACCTTTCCATCTTCAGTATAATGAGTCAAATGAATTTGTGTATATGACAGTTAATTATTTCAGTCAGATTAAGAGCTCTAGCAGTCAATATTTACTGGGTATAATGTCATTCAGAAATATAGAGAGGCCCTTAACTGCATTCAGACAAATCACAACAGTCAGATTTGGATCCAATTTAAGTTTCAATTTTAAAAAGGCTAAAGTGTCACAGTAAGCAAATTTGTGAGATGGTTAATGCATGACCTTAAAGCACCCATGACAAATAAAACCCTCAAGTATTTAGATATTCTGACAATTCTTGATAGGTCTAAAGAGGTAAAATGTTCTCCTCGTCTCTGATTTGGAGATGGATGGCATAGGATGGATGGATAAACACAGACTTCCACTAATCTGTTCCAGAGTCCTCTGCACTTATACAAATAAGTAAATAAATGCATTAGTACGGTAAATCGTGTTAGTAAGCAAACCTGTTTTGATTCAGATGCAATATCTTGTTTTCATAGTCTAACACTGCCTCTGTGTGGTCACAGGTACCATAAATGCTTTACTTTGAGAACGCTTACTGGTATTGCATCCAACGGGCAGCAGATGGCGCTGTTGTAAAATAATTCTATAGTTACAATCGTCAACCATATCACAGGGCTCATATATGTTAAACAGAAACAACAATCACCCGCAAAATATTCAACTTTATTGAAATATAACAAATTTAATATTAATAAATAAATAAGAAAAGACGTAAGACCATTATGATGGTTATTAATTATAAATATAAAAACTCAACAACACTCAGTTCTGGGTTAAATGAATAAGTTTATTAACAATTCGAAATAAGTGAACAATGTAGCTTAGAAAATATCTTATTACACAAAAAATCTACTTTTAAAGTGCACAGCTTGAATGAAAATAGATAAATAAATATTCACAAAAACAGAAAATAAAATAAAACTTTATAAAAAAAATTAAACACATAATTAGAAAACAAGCTTTAGTGCCTGTAAATCTACTGTCACATAATTTACCTTTTGAAATGACCTAAGATCACAGTTTGTCAGGTCTTTGCCCTTTAAAACTCTGTTTGAGACTAACAATTAGACAGTAACTTCATGGAAAAACTTGACATTTACCGCACAGAAAACTAACCACACATCACACCCAAATATAGTCATAGGATCACTCAGTGCACTCAAACGGAACTGATGCAGTACAATTGTAGGGTATGTGATCTAAGCATATTATTGTTGAAGGCTGAAAGCTAAAGAGCAGACCTCAATGCTTTATTACTCTCAGATTTTAAACTGGTAATAGAGGTTTGATTGTTGGCTTATTTGTCTGTCTCACAAAGCTCTCAGACGATTTGGTATCGTAAGATCACAATAGCAATGAGTCAAGATTTACACAGTGTCATGAGGACATATAATCTTTATATTTTCCATGAGGGTTAATGGGTGTAGCTGTGTGCCATTATTGTTTGAAAACACAGACAGGCAGCTATATATAGTTTTTGTATTGCCCTAAACAATCAAGTAAAGATAGTCAGCTGAGGTAGTCAACCTACAACAGCTACCAAACAAGTTGGTGTTAATTTAAAGGGTGAAAAGGAAGAATGGCTTTAGATCTCTCCTCTTATTAACAGTTAGCTGTTTTTAAGACCTTTAGTATAGGCCATAATCCTGGTGCGACAGAGTGGCATTCAAATGTTTGTTGACCCGTAGAATTGGAAATGTGCAGCTGAACACATCATGCTAAAGACAAACTTAATTCCTAAAAGCACCTTTACAGATCTTTCAGATCTTCAGTCTTTTATATCCTAGCTGTGAAGCAAACTCACTAAACCTCAGGTCGGTACGTTTCTGTCACAGATCAGTGGAAGCCAGTTCAAGAATTTTGTATACTGCTACTAAAATGCCGTGGCACTGTTTTCTTGGTCTAGTACAGAATAAGGGCACAAAACATCTGTCTCAAACTGAAGTAGCTGACCCATGAAAGCCAGGTTTGGTGAGATGACTTGTCTGCGACGTTTAACAAAGTCAAAGGCCTCTTCTAGACGCACACGGCGAGCATGTATCAGGTATGCCAGGCAGATAGTCGCAGACCTGGAGATTCCTGCTTGACAGTGGACCAATACTCGCCCACCCCTCTCTTTAATTGACTCTACAGAAAAAATAGAGAGGATCATTAGTTTCTTAGGTCATTCATTATTTTTCTAATTGCACTGAAACTTTCAACAAACTGCAGAATTCACTATCAGTAAGTGACTAACCAATGAAGTGAATTGCTTCAGGAAAGAGCACACGTATATCTGCAGCCAGACTGTCCTCCACTTTTAGAGTCTTGTACTGAAGTTCCTCTTCAAACAGGTTTGGACAGGAAGAGGACACATTGAGCACGGCTGTGATCCCACATCGCTCCAGAGTCTCCCGTCTGGACGAATGATGGGCGCTGCCCAGAAACAGGAAGGGAAGGATCTCAACTGGACCACCCTGTGAATTATACAGTAAATCACATCATTAAAAACTTGTAAGTTCACATTTACACACATATGTGTATATTTAACTTTGAAATGTATTTCAGCCCACCTGATCATAGAGAGGAGTCTTTCTTCCTGACACAACCGGCTCTGGATCACTGAGGGCAGGATAATTTGAACACACAACCGGAGTGTTAAAACAAAGCTCTGGATAAAGTGTATAGAATCCATCAAATCCACCTAAAAATGAGCAAAGATGTAAAGATGTGTAAATGTAAAATTAATTTTAAAGGGCGAAATAGAAACAGCAGTCAGATATCTCTTTAATAGGCACCCCTTTAAAGTGCAGTGACACTACATCATCAGTAATAAATTATAATAAATAATAGTTGACGATTAAAATTAAACACAGAGTGGTGTTCTCTTTAAGAATAGCTTCACTAGACATTTATTTTGTAAATAATATATATTCCACAATATTACACAAAAGTAAAACGACTCTTAAAAATGAAATCTTTGATGCAACCTAAATGCATTAGATTCAGTCATATAAAAATAATATTTTTAACTTTTTAAAAAAATTAATTACGAATTACAATTGTGTGAGGCACAGTTTCGGTTGTCTTACAATCATTACAGTATACATTATAGACTAGAAATATAAATATATAAATATATAAACGACGAGTCCTCTATTATAATGGATTTAGAAATGTGAGTAATTCTAAAAAACGTACGTCATTGTTGTTTTGTATTACATACTAATTTATTTTTATTAAGCAATCGTAAGATGACGGCTTACCAAACATTATATTTTTTCTAAATAAATTACAAAAATTCCCAAAGTTTTGAATTACCTTGTAAGAAACAGATCTGAGTGGATGTAGACTGGACCTCTAATTGAAGGGCACTGATCAGTAGATTGGCCAGACTCTCACTCTTCAGATCTCTGACCGAGCGACTGTTTTCATCCAGGACTACCACCGGAGAGAAGTCCCCGTTCCGCAGCTGGGCCAGGAGCGATTTATCGGCCACCAGCCATTCCAGAGACACCACGGAGCTCTTGGATCTCCGCCTCAGCATTGAATTCCAGTTCACGTTGTGGGACTCAAGGATGTGCGCTCGGGAGAAGGAGAGGAAAGGCCGACAGTCCAACACGATGCATCCCCCAGACGTGAAGAGCTCAGAGGGAGTCCGCAAAATCTGAATTAACTCACTACCTGAGATCTCGAGAGGGTCGCCAATACCCATGACCTCTCAAAATAAACAGTAAAATAAATAGTGGTGAGCAGAAATGAATGTTCTTCACAGCATCCGCAATAGCCTGTTCAGTATAAGAAAGGTTTCTTTTTTGACCACTAGAAATGCACCGTTATAATCAACAACAAAAGCAGAGCGCGCAAAACAATATTATTGCGTGTTCTTAGAGACCTAGTGTGTTTTCACTGTATTATTCGTTTAAAAATCAACATCTAATAATTTTGTCTTTAACTGTAAGACTTCGTCAATATTTCGTCAAAGCTTAGTTAGTTTTAAAGTCCTTTATTATCAGCAGATGTGATTCAACAGTGCAGGAGGGGTTGGAAACAGTATTTGTATTGCTCTCCTCCGCCACAGCCACGCCTTTATTTTCCACATAAGGAACAAACGTCACGCACGGAAATACCTATTTTGGTCCGTTGACACAGACCGACATTCCATATATGGCTCTTGACGCGCTCTACCCTAAGTTCCCAGCGGCACGTGGTTGTTGGGGTTACCCGTGTTTTTTGTGACGTGTGTTTAAGTGCGATCGCACCGCACACACATACGTAGGTTACTATGGGGTCTATACGGCACCCGTGTGGCTATCTGGAGGCTTTTGGGCGAACTCAAGAAATGAATCGCAGCGTTACATCAGCAACATCAAACGGTCCACTCACTGAAAATTATGCATCGTTCGTGGTTGAAGCTACCGTGTAATGATGTGTGGGTAAGACACAATGCTGCAACTTTCCACAGGTTACAGCATTGTGTAGCGTTTCACGTGATGCAAACCGTCAGGAGAGAAGAGCTAGAATAGACCACACACAAAAAATAAAAGATGAAAAGAGAAACAACACACCTGGACGCCAGGGTAGATTTATTTATAAATCATCTTAATACACAATAGTAATTCAAGGTTTTACATGGATAGCCTATAAATAGAAAAAAGATATCTAACTGTCAAAATATAACAATTTAATGAAATTTAAAAATTGATTAAATGATAAAAAAATTGATAGTAATAATTAGGTCATTATATTTAGGTTGAAGGCCATAGATTGATTCATAAACATATAACAGTACTTTAAAATCAATTCTTTATGTGACTCAACACATTAAAAGAAACAGATCTATTCTGTTTTTAGCCTAAGAACAAAACAACAGTCACAGACATTAAGGAACAGGATGTCCTCTGTACATTTGAATGACTCTAATAGCATGGCCTCCCACATCATGACTGCGAGTTCAAAACAGTCTAGCCAACACATTCTCCATTGGCACTACAAGGGTGGATGTTTGTGGGGGTAAGTGGGAAGGAGGTGGGAGGTGTACCTGTGCGTCAATAAATGTTCAGTGGAGAAATAGGCCATGTAGCATAAAGTGGAAAAACAACTGTGATCTCTGAATGCGGGATTATGTTTGGAATTAAACAGTCTGAGAGGGCTGGATAATCTTTAACTTAATCTGTATAAAGTCACATTCACAAACACTGTTTTTGTCCACATCACAGTATTATTTTTCACTTTGGGGTAGTATTAATTATCTAAGCGATATAACACAAAAAAATGTGCTGTTGTACTAAATATAAGCATCAAAGTGATTCAGAAACATACCATGGGTAATCACAGCCATAGCCAATGTTATGTTGCTTTTATACATGCTAATATTTTAAAGTAATAATTTTATGTCATCAAACAGTTCAAAAAGCAAGCATTACACTTTGAATGTTGTCAAGCAACACGATCAGAGTAATAAAGTGGAGTAAAATAATCCACTCCAAGTTTTCATTTCCTGGTCATTTCTTGATCCTGGATTGAAACATAACACTACTACTCTGATAAAAAGGCTTATTACTCTATTAAAATCACACAGACAAGTAATAATACAATGTATTAAGTGTATGTGGATGACATCGTTAAACATAAATAATTCTACTCATCCAGCTTAGCCATCAATCAGAAACTAAAACTAAAGACACTGTTGTTAAAGGAAGAGGAGGAGGATCCTCCCACTGTGTGTGTGTGCTTTTTCAATGAATTTGTGTGTAAAGAGCAGCTGAGTTCAGCTTGCTTCACTCCCTCACGTTTGAATTTCCCTTCACTACTTCTCCCCCATATTTTTCCTTGACAATTTCACCCACAACTGTGGTTACTCCTGCTTCCCACCATTTCCCCTTATATCGTCACATATCGTATACTCCTTTACAGTATATAAAGTATATCAAGATGTCAACATCTTGAGCTTTATAGAGCTGACAGTTTATTAATTTAGTTCAATTATTTATGAATAAAAAAACTTTTAGTTATTCCTCCTGACCCATACCCAAATTCCACAACAAGGGATTTTCCAACAATTGGAAAAATTTAAGCTGGAAGTTCCATCTTGGGCCTCATAAAAATTACATGAACTGATTTGAATTAGCATATCATGTAAATAAATATATACAAATATTTGACTAACAAACTAAGTTTTAACTGTACATTTTTACAGATTACCAGTTTATAAAAAGATGTATGCTTTATGCACCTAGTTCAGTGAATAATTCCAGTTTTGTAGGTTTTGTATGATTATTTAAGACGTGTCTTAATTATTTTTTCTGCTATGAGATTTGTTTTATTTGCTTTTGTATCCACTTCTTTTTGTTTCTATTTAAAATGTTTACTTTATTGTCTCTCTAATTATCTTTATCATCATATATTATTAAATATATCCTTTACTACATACAGCTGTTATAGTCTTGTAGGTTTGTAGAGCATGCAAACTTCCTAAAAGTATTTATGGTTTTGTGGGGGATGTACATTTATAAGTATATAAAATGTGTTACTAAGTTATTGGTGCAAAGGTGGCATTGTGGGCTGGAGTTAGTGTAACAAACGTGTAGCATCACAATTTCCTGTTAAGATGGCAGAAAAAAATAGAACTGTCCCTTGTTACTATAGGAACAATATAGGGCTGTTTACTCTCAGAAATCTTAAATAATTGTATTACAGTACAGACTAGATTACTGCAATAAAATATAGCATAATACATGTGAAAATAACAGGCCTAAAACTGCTTTAAACAACTTTTGTAAACTACATAATTATTCTGTTATTTTTGCAATAATAAATTATACATGTAACAAACTATAGTGTGGAGCAAATAATAATTTAAATCTTATTTTACTGGCATAGAAAACAATATCTTTACTCATAAGTACCTCATTTACCTGCCTTAAACTAAAACCACATTTTAAGGGAGATTCCCCTCTATGTATGTTTCATGTAACTGTCTGTTGTCGTCTAAAGGAAGTTGATGAGTAATCTGGTGAAAATCAATACTGACTCTGTGTAAGTGTAACATTTTCATTTCCTGAGCGAAAACAACCGATTCAAATAAGAGCAGAAAATGTTTTGGAGGAACTATACAGTTCGCACATACCTTGGCAGCAATTTCTGCATCCTGTGACGTCACTTGCCTTTGTAAAACAATAGACAATATAAACGTCATATAAAGAGCTATTAAAATAATAAATTCTGAACTGAGCCATCTACATCGGTCATGTTCTATGAATTATATTAAAGGATTTTCCCTAGAAGACCCAATGCAATCGCAAATGTTATTTCTGACATAGGTGGGTCCAAAAGTACAAAATATGAATTCTCCAGTCTATTCATGTCATGTCAAACAACACTGAACCATCTGAAAAACGGTCCCATCATCAATCAATTATTCACACTGAACAGGAAGTCTGAAAGCCTTGGTTGCTGAAGGGGAATTTCATGTGAAAACAAACAATTTGGAGATTGTATCATGCACTCCTGACTAGAAGCAGAAAATCCCCAGGATTAACAAGTTGGCAGGGGAATATTAATGCTGAGAAACACTGTAATCCAAAAAGCTTAACTCTCCAATCCTCACCATATAACTCTGATTTCCTCCCACGTCTGCCCAACTAAAGTGTCATTCATTCATAAAAAATGTGTCTTTCTTTTTAATCTAGTGAATGAATTATTTATGTGTACAGAAAATGCAAATGTAACCTAATCTTTAATTGAATTACAATAGCATGTAGTACAGATTTTGCATGTCTCGTCAATCTGACCCCTATTTCATCTCTTGAAATACTCTTTTGAGCTGTTGAGTTAAATCAAGTGTGTTTGATTAAGAAGAATTCAAAATTGTGGAGTGTTGAAATCCTGCAGGCTCAGGACTGGGAATTACTGCTCTACAGTTTGTCCATTTTAAGTTACATGCCACATGAGATAATTCACCCAAAAGCAAGACCTTAAACATTTGGGTAAGTATTTTCAAATGAACAACGCAAATGCGAGTTTTGAGCAGAACAGCTTAACAGCTATATTGAGAGACTGTAAACCATCTTTTGAGAATCTGTAATCATTTATTTAGGTTCCTCTTTGGATCACATCTCTTATTCTGTGCCAGTCATCTCAACATTCGCTGCATCCTCTCCTCTCCTCCTGCTGTCTCTCTTCTTCTGTCGCTTCATGGACACTCTGTCAGAGAGACACAAAACATGACAGAATGGATGAAAAAGGTGTATTTCCTTCCAAATGTCTCACTGGACACAATCAAAGAGTCAAAGTGACAATCATCCACTGTCATTCATATCCTTGATTTAATTCTTTCTTATTGTATGTGCAAACCATGTTACGTAATGTGCATTAACAAATAATTACAAAGAAGAATGTCACATGCACTAAAGCAGATTTATCACAGGCACATACCAACAAAGCAAGGCTTATTTAACTCTGTTTTGGGTCTGTGACCCAAAGGCCAGGTTGAAAACAGGCCTTTGAAAAGGCCAGACACAAAAACAACACGGAACTCCATAACAACATCAAACTCCATAACATTTGTCAGATGTCCTCCATTAAAAAGGCTTTAAACATGGCTTTGTAATAATTCAATTAGTCATACCCGAGGTACATTACAATGACCAGACTGCCAATTATGCTGGGTACAGTCAGTAAAACCACCATAATGGTGACAGCATGCCGGTGCAGGCTGGGAGGGTTGGAGTCGTAACCCACAGGCAGAGGGGGCAATGTCACAATCAGCCTAGGGGTTGTAGATGGCAACGGGTTAACTAAAAACAGAAGAGAAATGAAAAATGACATATCAGGCCATCCACACATAGTTTACACGCTCACTAAGCACCTATAAATCCACCTTACCTTCCAAATTGAAATACATGCGAGACAGTGTAGTACCCTTTTGATCCTGTAGGAGGCAGCGGTACATGCCTTGCTCACTGATTCTCAGCTGATTGAGAACGATTTTAGAGTCCTCTGTCACCACCAGCTCTTCATACTCCCCATTATGCGACAGCTTGCGATAAATAATACATAGTCTGCATTTTAGTACATTTTATTAATTCATTTAAAACACAGTCACTGTAATCAGGTCTGTTACTTCTGGCAGCCAGGAAAGCATCTTTAAAACTGCAGCATGCAAAGCAACAAGCTATGTTTAAAATTATGATTTGAAGTAATAGTGAAACTGCTCAAAAAATGTAGTCAGTTACATTACAAGCTATTATGACTTTAAAGCTAATTAAGAGGGCAATAACTTACTGTATATATTTTATAATTGAATCAATCAAGTCAAAATCATTGAGTCAAAAACAATAAAGGCTTTTTGAAAAATTCTTAATGAATCAATTTTGAATGAATCCAAATCAATTTCTTTTATTTAGTTACTCCCAAATGCTCATAGTAGGCTAGTGGCAAAATTGTAATCTAAAATGTTTGTAATGTTCTGCGAAACCAGTAAATAATTCAAATGTGTGTGTCTGTGCCCATGTACATTCTTTGCAGGAAGCCAGGAGTAATGATACTCAGTCTGCCCAACTACCAGTGTGTGCCAAGGCAGGAAACAGTCCAGCACCACTTCCTGTCCTTCTTCTGCCTCTAGATTATGTTCTGAGAGACAGAACACAAGGAACGGAGGAAAAGAATAGGAGAGAGTAATTATATAAATAGTCAAGTGCTTCTAAAATCATCCTGGTGTGTGTATATATGTGGGTGTTTGTCGGTCTCACCTCCACAGTCTAGTGGGGGTGTGGCTGATAGACATGGAAAGAGCCTATACTGACAGGAAGAGCAATTCATCACTCTCTGATAGAACAGCCCTGTAACAGACAACCATCCACACACCCACACACTGAGTAAGCAGTACAACATACATGCATCATCACACTTGATCACACTTTGAAACAGGAACTCATTGATCCGTGACATGTACACTTGCATTCAAACATTTGTACACACTTAAATTTGTGTTACTCATACTCTCATAAATGATTTTATCTAAAGCCTTATGCTTATATGCCTTTAAAATTAGTTCTGTAGATCAATATAAATATGAATGTCATGAGCATACAGTGCTTATGCAGTGAATACAGTGATAAAGTAAATAATATAGATATTTTATGTTAAAAAATGACGCTTTATATAAAGAATTAAAATAATTATCTTAATTTTGAACTTACCACATTGATTGGGACACAGACCTGTTCAAGATGAAAACAGTGAGAATTAGCAGAAAATAGTGAGAATTGACTCATATTAATGCTATATAAAAAATTAATGACACACATCCTACCTTGGATGACGAATAGCTCCAAATGTTTCTGAAGAATTCTTTTCCCTTTCTCCACTATACTAATCATATCCCACTGAAGAAAACCTATTTACACAGAGAAACATCTATGGTAGCACTCTTTATGGGGCTGTCAAATGTAAGTTTAATCTGATCATAAATCAGTCACTGACTGCTAGACATGAAAAGACTAGTTGAAAATGAATGACAGAGGTAAATGTTACATAAATAACCAGCATTCACAAGCCCTCACCTGTTCGGTCTTCCTTCCAGTGCCTCTTAAACTCACTCTGATATTCTGTTCGGGCACGATATAGAGTTGTAGGATCTATAAAGCAAAGAGCACATAACACTTACATTACATATACCATATAATACGAATTTGAAAAGATAAAGGTACATTTGTCTAAATGTAATTCTTTACTGTTTAAGAAAAGTCTTCAGATTATAAAGTTTTCAGGATCATTAATATTAAAGGGATTGTTCAATCAAAAATGAAAATCATCAAATCTTCCATCATTTACTCACCCTCATGTCATTGCAAACCTGTATGACTTCTTTGCTTTTAAGAAACACAAAAGAAGATATTCTGATATACGTTGGTAACCAAAGAATATTGGGACCTATTGACTTCCATTGTATGAACACAAAAGCACTGAGACATTTATCAAAATATCTTCTTTCGTGTTCCACAGAAGAAAAAAAGTCATTTAGGTTTGGAATGACATGAGCGTGAGTAAAGTATGGGGGGAAATAATTTTTGTGTGAAATATTCCTTGAAATCTATCAAGTATGTCCAAACTTTGTATTTAAATTATAATGTCCCTTTATAATTAATGCTAAAAAACATATAATTATCTATTAACAAAATAATAGCAAAGATTACTAGATATGGAAATATAATAAAACAGCTATTCATCACGGCCAAAGTTGTGTGTCAGATGCACAGGTTTATCTGGAATGAGCTATTCCTATTTGAAATTGAGAACTTTTAACAGATAAGCAGACTTTTATAGATAAGAATAGCAGCATCAACATCATTGTAAAACCACTTCACATACCTATGACACCACGAAACGATCTGCTGGTCTCTTGATAGTTCACGTAAGCATGTTCAATGATTTCCTTCAGCTCAATCTGCTCACGAACACTCATTCCTTTGACAGAGGAAAGAAAATCTTCATGTATATAACGAACCACCTGGTCACACTGCAGACATGACCTTACACTTGAACATGCACCCAGAATTAAGCACAAAACAAACAAAAATGCCATGGTGATTTGAAGAGACAGTGAGATATGGTATTGAAAATCTTTTAATGATTCCCTTCAGATCCAAAGGACCCTCGTGATGTCACAAATGCGAACATTCTAAATTTGCTTCAACAATAAAAAATTCTATTAAGGACTGCATACATAAAGGAAGGGTTAAATACAGGACATTTAAATGTCAACAAGCACTGGCCCTTGCTTCCTCTGTATACTGCAATGATCTGAGACCTCTATAAGACCCATTGTTCAGTAGCTACATTTATGCTCTGTGTGGCAAATATACATGTTGCATTATCATATAATTTCATTGGTGTTTGAAGTACAACAATTCTTTTCCAACTTGAATTAACAAAAACAAAAAATACTGCAAAAAATAATACTATATTTAGAATACAATATTTATAATCTCTAAATTATGTTTTAAACAGTATGAACTTATTGCATTTATGCTTATTTGTTTTTGTTACTTCTCATCAACACAGATCTCATCTCTTTGTATAACACAATTTCTGGTTAGAAAATGTACTGAAGTAGCTCAAAGAAAAGAAGACCTTTGGCTCAATGTATTCCACACAGGACATTTTCAATACATAAAGGTAATTTAAAAACTGCTGTGTAAGCAAGTCGTGTGAGTGCATGCAGGTATCAGGAGTTGCTTGCTTTCAAAGTACAACATAGAGTTAAGCTCACTCAGCTTACCCATGAGAGTGACGCTTCACCCCAGCCCAACATGGGCCATTATTGCATACTGCGGTGATAAGTGTATGGTCCTTTTGCCAGATTTATGACGTGCAGTGACTGCGTAGGTGTGATGAAAATGAATATGCACATTAGGACATCGGAAAGGATTTCATACATGTACACCAAAGCATATACTGTACAGGCCCACACACTTACACAAAAACACAAACAGAATTATTGCGTGAAGGATGATAAAAATGTGTTAAAAATCAATAATGTTGTTCATACAACAACAGTATGCAATACTAGGTAACCACCCTCATACAATAAAGATTATTCTAAATTTTGTATTCACTGCAATGAAGAAATGTTGACATAATGATAACTTTTAGCTCATTTCTAAAAGACACAACGTTTTAAAAAGAGGGAGAGTGAGAGATGATGTACTTACACGGTTATCACCTGGCAACAAATCCAGGGCAAAGTTAAACATTGTTTATGTTCTCACCCTACAGAAACTGTATGTTCAGCAGTGTGCATTAGACCTACCATGTGTGTATTTCTGTATGTAAACTGTGCATTTTGAGAAAATACAGAGATATAAGTGTAAACCTTTTAAATACACAAGATTCAAGACTTTTAGGTGATACTTACACTTATCTATAGCTTTGCAATCTTTGAGAAACAAGTATTAATGCCCTCCAAGCTACATTCGAGACAGATAGTAATCAGTTTATTAAACAAAATATGACTTTGCATAGTGTACACCTGTATATACGGATTGATATTAACAGACTCGTTTCAGTGTAAATTAGAATGTTCATACCAATCGTATAGCTATCTAAAATTTAAAAAACAAACAGGCTGTTAATAAAAGCTAAGCTTACACACCTGAACAAACCACAATTATTGTGTCACCACACCTAAAATAATAAACCTAGTGTCCGGCCAGGTGTCTTACCCGGAACTCTGATTGCTTGGCTCTTTCTGAGCCTTTTATACCACTTTTATACCTTTTAACCATAATGACTCAACTGAAATCTGATTCTGATCCAGGATACGTATAACTTTTGCTTCTTCAGTCCACTTTAAATAGAAAAATCCCTATTATGATTAAGCATTTGCAAGACTTATATCTTTTAAATGTTCAGCTTGATCAGATTACAAAAAAGTAAATAGATATGATAAAATCAGGGTCCCATGTGATAATGCTGATGGCTGTGTTTAAATTTTGGGAAGGGGATATTGAGGCAGACATTTTTACATTAGGAAAAACTGTTTGGATAAAATAAACACTGTAGAATATGTCTTTCTGAGATCAGTTGATATTTAAGTTCAGTGAGTTTATATATTTATGAAACAAGCCTTGTTAAAAGACAACATCTTCGATAACACATTCTAGGAATCATCGTGGAGGACTAGCTTATGTTTCTTGCTCCTATGGCGACAGGCAAGCTGTCCTAAAAGGGCACTCTAACCTGGTGTGTATTATCAGTCATGTATGGGACATTGATAACACCAATGCTAATTAATTCTCAAGGGCAAATCGGGTAATCATTTACAAGTATATAAGGATTACAGTAATCATGAAAATCACTGTACAAGATACTGTACATAGTCACTAAGATATACAACAACATATACAAGACAAAATACAAAGATAAAATATTTTACAATATGGACTTTTTTTTAAATACTCAGCAATTAAAATTAAAACATAAATAAAAAATATAAACCAGCTGTTCACGTTCTTGTTCTGTTTTTGCCTGTTCCTTGTTCTGTTGTAGTTTATGTTACCCTCTCTTTTAATCAAATATCAGTTTAGTACCTCCCTCATTGGTTTCCATAGTTACTCACTGAGTTCTTAGTTTCTAATTACTCTTACTCTCTTGAGTCTGTTTTGGTTATGATGCTTTTGACTTCTCCTGTGTTTGTTAATTTGTTATTAAAGCTATATTTTAAGATTATCTTTGTGTTTCATTGGCTATTTCTCATACTAGATACGTGTTAACTAGAGCCTAAAAATTAATTATCAATTTAAAATAACAAGAAACAGTGAGAACCCCAGAGTCCCACGTGTGAGTCAAACTTACTCCAGCTAATACAAATATAGTGATACAGGCTGGAAAAATAAAATTCTTAAAATATTTTATATGTGAGAAAATGTGACTAAACAGTGCATAAATACAATGGAGCTAAAGCCACAAGTCTGGTAATGTTGTATTTTAGGTCCTAGAATGATATCTCTAAAACTCTGAGGTTTATGAAACATTTGGTAAGATTTGATTTGGCCCCAGTCACTCTTCATTCTGCACATTTACACAGCGTTACCCACAACAACCTTTTCTTGTATCAGCATTCCTTGGGTTCCAGTCTGTATTAGACCAATTCTTGCCCTTGTATGAAATATCCTATAAAACTAGATGTCCTGTGGGTTCTTGTGAATCTGTTCTCTTATTAAAATATAATCACAGTTGATAGCAGACGCTAAGCAAAGAACATTCCACCACGTTTAAGTTTAACAAATTCCACAGATTTAATGAAACAACATTTTTTAAACTGATCATTGAACTTGCATCATAAAATGAAGCATGAAAAAATATAATACATTATTAATGGCAGGTGTAGCCTTCAGATCAAACCAAACAGTTAACAACTGCAACAAATACACACATATAAATACATATATAAACACATATATTTATACACACACACACATTTTTGTACAGCATTTAACAGCATGTCTTTAACCTTACTAAACTTGCAAGCTTCATATTCTCCAAAAATTATAATGTGAAACAGAATAACGATCTGTATAATGTTGATGCTTAACAGATCAATAGAAAAACTTATTGTTAAATGGCTATTGATATGCTGGCAAATAACATCAGAATAGCTTTTTGTTTGGCCCCAGTGGTGTTTCTCCAGTTTCTTCCAGTCTTCTCTGGAAGCTTTATAAATGTAGGCATAAATACATAAATTTCACAGCATGCCAACTATCTTACATATTTTACAACCGCAATAATTCAATTATTCTTACACAATGGATTTATTATAAAATAAACAGCAATTAAACTGTGTTTAAAATTATTGTACACAAAGTATAATAATTGTAGTAGCTGTATAGATTCTACAATTGTAATAATACTTGTATTAGCTGTGCATGCAGCAGAGACTGTGTGATATGAAATTAGATTTTTATATGTTTATTTCATTTGAGGGAATGTTGTCCAACTTACTGCTTTGTAGAGCAGATATGCTAATATGTAACGTCACACGACTGTATGTCACACATGGAATGCAGGTACAGTAACGGTTACTGTCTTCAGATTGACAATAATGTTTTGCCATTATTCTTGTAAATCCTAATGTTTATGAGCTGCATGCCATGTGAAATAAGCAGTGTGGTAAGAAGCGATTATATAATTTCACCTCCTTACTGTTAGAATTGAATACATTTTAAATTAAACTGAGCCTTTCTCATTTTTATGTTCTGTTAATGCACTCACTTAGTTACGTTTAAGTTTTCAAAATTTACTTTGAAATGTGTATTGATGGTAAAACTTAAATACTCAACTAAAATCATTTCTTATTAAATTATCATAGTATAAGTCCAAATTGTCATTATTATTATTAATAATTTAATTTTATCATTTAACTTTATAATTTTATTAATTATCAGTGTTGTAATTAAATCCAGATCATCCGAGTCCAGCCTTGGAGTCCAGCCTTGGAGTCCAGCCAGGACTTGACTACACTGATATGTCCAGGAAGACAGTGTCAAACAGTATGTATATGTATGCCTAAAAACATATAAGCCTGATCTTATTCAATTCAATATTTAGTGTGTTTACAACCTATTCTTTACATGTTCAGTATCTGTTTATCACACTAATTGATGCATGTTTAATCTTATCAACTATCTTTAAACTTTATCTGTTTTTAACTGATAATCCTGAAGGACGACTATCTAAACCTTTGCCCTGCATTGTGCATTGGTTCAGAGTGAATCTTATCTAATTCTTAATACTATAAATGCAATGACAAATTAAATAACATTATTAATGATTCCACCTTAATGGGTAGCAGATCTTTCAGTATAATAGCTCCTAATCTCTGATGTTTACTTGAATCCAGAGATGATATGAATCTTCACAACATCTCATGTATTTCCACTTTTGTCTCATCTAAAAACTAATTTTAGTTCTCTTTGTCTATTTTTGAAATCTGTTGATTGCTAATTTTAAAGCAAACTTAAGCTTTGGAAAAGTGCTTTAACCTGTGAAACCTTCAGTGGTTCAAGGCAAAAAGTTGCACACCCTTGTCCAAAATTCGTTATATGAACCATTTTATATGACAGACAAACGTGGCAGTCAAAATCAAATATTTCACAAAGCTGTACTTGAATATCACTCCAGTTGCTGAAAGAGCCATAAAGTCATATTACAATTGTAATACAACATTTTGTCTGTTAAATTCATATAGGTTTTAAAACTGCTTACAGTGCAGCTTAGAATGAAACTGACAGGCCCTTCCTTGTGTCATAAATCTTACCTGTTTGCCCCAACTGCTTCTGTGTGCTGATGAAGGCTCATCCAGAGGTTTTTATTGAATCTTTCTATGTAGATTCTCTACGATCAATCTGTTAGATTATTTCAGGAGCAGAACATTTTAAAAATCCCTTTTAAAAATGAGAAAAAGTTGACAAATTTTGCTTATTTCTTACCAGGGCAAGCAAATGAAATTAATAACTCAATGGACAAAATTAGCATTGATTGTGTTATATCACATAACATCACACTGTATGTTCTGTACAACTCTTGGTAAAATTTTATAGTGAAGAAGGTGATTTTGCGATCAGTCAGAAAGGGAAGGGGGTGGGGGGTGGTGTTGGTTGTGAGGGTGTGTTTTGTTCCATCGACTTTCCAAAACTTCAGTCTCACACACATTGAGTTAGGCCTACCCATAGTTAATGATCACTGCACTGGATTGGCTTTTATCCATTCTGGTTGGTGGTGAACATATCAGGCCAGATAAGAGTCTGTTCATCATCAGTATCACCCATGTTCACCCAATGAGGGCGAGAAGTTTTTCATTTCCTTTTGTCTGATCTGATTTACAAAGGCAGTTAGGACAGGCATCTCTCTGTTACCTGAAGCTCCTCTCTTTCTTCTTCTCTTCATCTCTCCATCTGGAACTAACACTACCCACTCATAGAAGACCAGAGACTTATGAAGAGAAATGCATTTCCAAAGAAAGAGCTGGACATGGTCCATTACATTGTTTACACTTGCTATCTGTACAGTAAGTTCTAACTTGATTTATTTTCTATCATTTATTGTCTGTTAGTATGTATAGCAGCATGTGGACCAGGCGTGTATATTTGTATGTTAAAAAACAAGCAAGGATTTTTTTTACGGTTGTTGAGTAGCTGTTGTCAACTCTGCCTTCTTTACTGGATAGGAGTCAGTCAAAGGGGATAAATTTGCTTCATTTTCAGTAAATAAAACAAGATCCATAAATAAATGCAAGGAGTTTTTAAAAAGTAGAAGATTAAAACATATTATGAGATTTCAAAGTGCATGGATTTTTGACCGTACTTACAATCTGTTAGCACCACTCGAGTACAAGCACATAAAATTACAGGCCTGTAAGCACTAACATTGTTTTTTATTTATTTTTTTTTAGCTGCACTACACATACCTTTCCACAGTCTTCGCTAACAGTTACAGACTGGCATAAAAACTTGGACAGCGTTTCAGTGGTATTAGGGGTATAAAGATATATGGCCTTGATATAACAAAATGAAACTTGTTGAAGTATCACAATGTGTATAAAAATGTGCGTATTCTTGGATTTCTGGGTATGTTTTGCTGTAAGGAACTTTAAAATTACAAATGTGAAGATATCTACAAATAAATGCTCACAATTTCACATTTGAACAATGGGCAAAGATTTGGGGACAATTATTTTGATCCAGCAGTATTTTTGAATTTCATTGTATATTTGTAAATCAAAATCATAATAAAATATTTTTTAAATTCTGGGCCAAAGTGAGAGAGATTGAGCCCAGGTAATAAAAGTCACTTTCCCCTATTGGACCAGTGTTCTGATTACATCATCCATGTGTTTTTAAAAAATATATATTTTGTTTTAGTACAGGAATATTCACTAGTGGTCTTGTTTTTTTGTTTATTTTATATCTAATTTGTGTACCTTGTAATCTGTGTAAAATGTACCCAATTATCTGACTAAGATTCAATAATACAAATCTGCAGTATAAGAGACAGTGAGAATTTACACAAAGGCTTAAATGTTGTTCAAATGTCAGATGAGAAGATTACATATGAGTAGATATGTGACAGATCTCTTTATTTGCAGGTTCTCACTTGTGCTCAGCATGAACCTGGCTACTGTTCGTTTTATGAGGACTGTGGAAAAAACCCTGCTGTGGAGGGAGCTCTTATTCCCCCGAGGGTACCCTGTAAGGACTACAGAAAAGCAGTGAATGTGACGGGAGACCACTACCAACTTTTACAAAGCGTGTGCCCTATGTTGGCCAATGGTGAGGGTCAGACCTTCGCCTGCTGCTCCATTAAGCAGCTCAGCTCTCTCCAGAGCAGCTTGACACTCTCCAAAGCTGTGCTGATCCGCTGCCCATCCTGTACTGAAAACTTTGCACACATTCACTGTGCCACCACCTGTAGCCCCAATCAAAGCCAGCTATTAAAAATCACCAAAACAGCCAACATCACACAACCCAACGGCAAGGATAAAGAAGCCGTGGTTGGCTATGAGGCTTACATATCGACTAGCTTCTCAGATGCGGCTTTTAGGTCCTGTAAAAACGTACGGATCCCAGCCACTGGAGGGTTTGCTATCGCCACTATGTGTGGTCGCTATGGCGCATCTTTGTGTACGCCGCAACGCTGGTATGATTTTCAGGGTGACTCGAGCAATGGACTGGCTCCCTTGGATATCAATTTTAGGCTTCTACCAGAGGGTCAGACCTCTGGGCTTCCACCAGGAGCAACTCTGTTTGCAGAAAAAGCATTAAATTGTAATGAGACCACACCCACGGGTGGTGAAGCATGCTCCTGCCAAGACTGTGAGCAATCCTGCCCAGCTGTACCACCACCACCCCCTCTACCTGAACCATTTATGATTGGCGATCTAAATGGTGTTTTAGTCATCTGCCTTATTGTCTTCTCCATCATCCTTTTCCTGTTAATTTGTTACCTGATCTTCAAGTGTGTCACCCAGAAACGCAAGAGGAAGAGCAAAGACCAGAATGAAAATGAGATTGACCAGAAAATCAGTCCCAGAGATGTTACATGCTCTGATAAAGCTAGTCTTGCCACTCAGGAATTCCTGGGTTCACTCTTCCAGGTATGGGGAACCATAATGGCTCGGCATCCTCTGAAGGTGCTCCTGGTCTGCCTTGTGGTTGTGGTGGCATTCGCGGTGGGAATAATGAACATAGAGCTGACCACAGATCCCGTCCAGCTCTGGTCAGCTCCCAACAGTCGTGCAAGGCGTGAGAAGGACTTTCATGATCTGCATTTTGATCCATTTTACCGCACCAATCAGTTGATCTTGACTGCTCCAAACCGGCCCAGTCACTTCTATGACTCTTTACTTTTTGGCAAGCAGAACTTTAGTGGTATCATTTCTAAAGGTAATTATTAACAAATTATGGAAATGATATAAAAACAATATGATGAAATTACTGTGGTATTGCAGTGCTTTGAAAAACTGCTTCCATTTATCAGTTTAGGCTGCAGTTGTATTAAAATATAACATATGTCTTTTTATCACAGATTTGATAATTGAGCTGTTGGAACTTCAGCAGAAAATCCAGGCAATTGAATTTTGGTCAGATGAGTTACAACGCAACACAAGTCTTAAGGATATTTGCTATGCCCCTCTAAATCCAGACAACCCCTCCTCAACTGATTGTGCTGTCAATGGTCTACCACAGTACTTTCAAAATAGTATGAAAAATCTAAACGCCATTGCAAACATGACCGAGCTTGGTGTGACTAAGGAGGTTGATTGGAGGGACCACTTCATCTACTGTGTAAAGTAAGCCACAAATTCATGCTAACCATGTATGCACAATACTTAAAATAACTTTAGATAAAACACATACAATAAATTTATTTGCCTCGTTACATTATTTTTGGATTCTTCTCTTGATAATGTTGTATTATTCTGGTAGCAAATGTATTTGATGTATTCTATGTTTGCCCACAGTTCTCCATTATCATTTAAAGACATCACAGCTCTTGGCATGAGTTGTATGGCGGACTATGGAGGTCCTGTCTTCCCCTTCCTGGCTGTAGGAGGATATGAGAGTAAGACACAAAAAACAGCTGCTAACATCTCCACTTTATCTTCAAGGTTCACTGAGCTAATTGTGGCTTTAATTATGTATTCAGATGAGGAGTACACCACTGCTGAGGCTCTTCTCCTCACCTTCTCCTTAAACAATTATCCCCGATCTGATGTTAAATTTAAAGTGGTTGAACAATGGGAAAGCAAGTTCCTTGAAATTGTCCAGGAATATCAGAAAAACCCAAACACCAACTTCACATTTGCCTACATGGCTGAGGTGAGGCTCTCGTTTTGGTTGACCAGGTTTGTTCATTAAAGGTCTCAGTCTTCTAACTGTAATCTAACTGTCTGATGCTCTGCAGAGGTCTTTGGAAGATGAGATTAACAGAACTACAGCAGAGGATATCCCCATATTCATGATAAGCTATGCTGTCATCTTCCTCTACATAGCTGTGGCTCTTGGGGAATATTCATCCTGCAAACGTATCCTGGTGAGTGTGTTAATGACTTACCGGGAATTTTATCATTTCTGATAAAAAGGATAAAAGAAAAAAATTTCTGGAAATGGAAATTTCATCATGTGTGAACTGTGGATTTGAACTAATACAACCTGAAATAAAATAGATATATAAACACATATAAACATTTTAAATAAATTAAAACACAATGAAAAATGAAAGCGAACATGACTTTTTATTCTCATATACTTTATGTTTTACTTTACATATACTTTATAAATGCTGTTGAGTTGATGTAGTCTTACATTTAAAAATGATCTTAAGTAATAATGTGTCCACTAATCATAGTTGTGAAATATCTCTCTTAGGTAGACTCAAAGTTCCTGGTTGGTCTGGGTGGTATTTTAGTCGTTGGCTGCTCTGTACTGGCCTCAATGGGTTTTTATGCCTGGATTGGCGTCCAGTCTTCATTGGTCATTCTGCAGGTGGTGCCCTTCCTTGTGCTTGCTGTAGGAGCTGACAACATCTTCATCTTAGTCCTAGAGTATCAGGTACATTTGGATTAGTGAGTTATAATTTCCCTCTCTGACTTCAACTTTAAACTCACTCACAAATGGGTTTCCGGTTTCTTTTGTAGTGATCTAGCACGAATTCTCACTATACCTTTTTCCACTTGATATTTATCTTGCTATAACTTATTGTATTGTTATTGAGCCCCCTTTTATTAGTCTATGACTATAGTCTCTTAAAACAAATTAAACAAGTTTTCTCTTATTCTCTGATCTCTATCAGAGAGATATGCGCAGACCAGGAGAGGAGAGGGAGGAACAGATTGGCAGAGTGCTTGGAAACGTGGCCCCCAGCATGCTGCTCTGCAGTTTGTCTGAATCTGTTTGTTTCTTCTTGGGTGAGAATCTCACAATGAGTTAAAACAGTAGTTGATGATAGAAACCCTAATTAAAGGTCATTGTGCATGTCAGCAAGATTTGTACAAGCCAAATTATGGAGAGATATGATAATGTATAGAAAATAATATGTGATTCCAGCAAGTCTAATACCACCAGAGAAAATGTATCAGTTTTGCATTTTTCTTAAATTTTATACGAGTTATGATATTTGGAAGTTGTATTGTCAACATTGTCAACATATTGTCAAAAAATTCTGTTAAAAAGTCTGAAGGTTTATAACTAAGTATCATGGTCAATGCCAAAGTTATTTTTTTAAAAAGTGATTTTCTTATATACTTTGTACATTGTACAGGTATGTTGTTTCATTTTATTGTTGTTTTTCTTATTACTAAAACCTTCTACTTATTACTAAAACTAGCTTTATGATCTGAGACCCTAAAATGATTAATGTATAATGCTGATGGTGGGGTCAGATAAATTCTATCCACACTCATTCTCTTTATTGACTCTCTCTTTCAGGTGCTTTGAGCACTATGCCTGCAGTGAGATCTTTTGCCCTGTACGCAGCACTGGCTGTGCTCATGGATTTCATTCTGCAGATGACTGCTTTTGTAGCTCTGCTGTCACTTGATGCCCGGCGACAAGATGCAAACCGTTGTGAGATAGCTTGCTGCGTTTCCGTGACAACCCCACGCCCATCCAAACCTAACCAGGG
This sequence comes from Chromobotia macracanthus, assembly GCA_036877525.1. Lineage (NCBI taxonomy): Eukaryota > Metazoa > Chordata > Actinopteri > Cypriniformes > Botiidae > Chromobotia > Chromobotia macracanthus. The sequence continues at coordinate 9,722,437 of JAZGTH010000004.1, read as the reverse complement.
TTTCCTGCTCCCTTTTATGAAAAAATACTACGCTCCGGCACTACTGAACCCCGTCAGCAGGATAATAGTGGTGTGTTCCTACAGCAGCAATATGAATAACATTTATGCATATCTTTCGTAACCTTTTATGTTTATATCAGGGTAAATATTTGGAAATATATGGAAGGTTATAGTGATTTTCAGGTATTTATGCTTAGAAATGAATGACAGTTTAATATCATGTCATGTTATTGTAGATGCTGGTGTTCCTTGTGATGTTCTGTGGCTCTGTGTACCTCTTGTTTCATGTTAAAGTGGGCTTGAATCAGGAACTGGCTATGCCAACTGTAAGTTACTGAACATTCTTCTACACAACCTATGAAGCTTTTCTTTGGTTATTTTTTAAGGAAAACAATTTCAGCCTTACATGTGTGTTGTCTTTCTTTCTTCCTCTGTGTTTAACTACTATCAGGACTCTTACATGTTGGACTACTTTGCATACCTCTATAAGTATTTTGAGGTTGGCGTGCCCACTTATTTTATCACGACCAAAGGCTTTAACTTTACCAGTGTGGATGGCATTAACGCAGTGTGTTCCAGTGTGGGATGTGACCAATTCTCTCTTACTCAAAAGATCAGATATGCCACAGAATACCCTGATCGGTAAGAACCATATATGCATCTTTCTATAGATATCATTGCTTCTATTGTCTGCCTATTTCTGATCTGGTTTACAAACAGATGATGTTTCTGGTATTCTAGTATTCACGATCTTCTTTAATTGTACATGTGCTTAAAAGCATGAAATCATTTTTGTATACACACAAATTGTGTCTGTATAAGAATATTAAGATGGCTTTTATTGAGCTGGACCTGGAATAGCATTAGTGTTTAATGTTATTTCATAGTTTTTCATAGTTTATTTTAAAATGTGAGAAAGAAGTAATAAGTAACTGCTACTAAATTAAAAAATGAAAATATAATCAAAGTATGTGGTTTTAATAATGTAATGGTTTTATGTAATGCGTATAGCTCTGTCAATACAATAAAAGCATGTGCTGAGCACAATATACTTCATTCTGTGTACACTTTAGTGCCCGTCTCATCAGACCTTGAACTTATGGGTTTGAATTATCGATCTTGAAAGTCTACAGTAACACAACCCTGTCAAGCATTAATGTTTCAGAATAAAATGACAGCGACAATCTTTATTTTAAAGAGCACAAAATACTTGTTATTCTGCCTTAGTAACAATGTAGAATTCGAAATAGACTAAATAAATTATGAGAGGCATGTTTAGAATGCTTATAACTTTAATAATTAAATATTGAAACTCTAAAATTAGAGTAAAAACCGTTTTAATTGTATAATCACCATGTTGAATTCTAATTTCTCCAGATCATATTTGGCTATCCCATCATCCTCCTGGGTGGATGACTTCATTGATTGGCTAAACCCTGGATCCAAATGTTGTCGCCTTTATACTACTGGTCCAAACGCTGGACAATTTTGTGCGGCCAATGAGCGTAAGGTTTTAAGTTTTATATTTATAATAGCTCAAAAACAGCAAGATGTTTAAAATGATACATTAAAGCACTGTTTAACAATTCATGTTTTTATTTTTACTGATCTGTTTTAGTTCAATGCAATATTTAAAAAATAACTCATTATAAACTTTCTTGCCTGCAGCTGGTCTTTTGTGTATGAAGAAATGTATGAAGACACCCCCAAATGGAGTTCTGCGGCCCACTGTTGAGGAGTTTAACAAGTTTCTGCCAGACTTTCTTAGCAACAGACCTGACCTGCAATGTCCAAAAGGGTAAAAGAAGCTCCTCAGAAACATGTTTTACGTGAAAACTAAACAAGATTACCTCTATTAACAATACAGTAATGCTAAGAGCAAAACATGTTCACATTTATTACTAGGTTTAATTAACATATTCTTTTCATTTTCAGTGGCTTGGGAGCTTATGACAAAGCTGTAGTCAGGGACAATTACACTGGGGAAATAATTGGTGAGATACATTATTTTACTATTTTATTAACATTTTATTTACACACTATGGGGTAGCAGGGCCATGTTCCACCAGTTGAGCTATAAGAGGACATTTAATAAGATAAATATGCTGAAGTGTTAATAAATTGCATTGTACCATCTCAAGGTTAAAAAAATTATATGTTGGGATATTACAGTACAGCACAGTGCCTTCAGAATAGTAACAAGGTTGACAGTTTTACCATTCAGTTTGACAATACAAGCCATATGCTCAAGGTCACACAACTGGAAAGTTGCTAGAAAGTATATTTGTGTACAGTAAGTGTACAGTATGTTCACTTTTTTTTAATTATTAAAAATTATCTTTTTTAAAACAAAAACATCACCTGCTTGTAGAAGGATCCAGCAAATCCAGTCGTAATTAAATATGACTTCTGTCCATTTGTCAGCCTCTCGATTCATGGCCTACCACACGCCTCTGGTGAACTCTCAGGAATTTACTGCAGCACTCCAAAAGGCAAGAGAACTGGCCCATAACATCACCATGACCATGAGGAATCTATCTGATACCTCTTCTGACTTTGAGGTCTTCCCTTATACGTAAGTGTTCCAGCTTTCTCCTCTCTTATCATTCTGAAATTATCTTCACCTTTGCTTCATATCCATAAGAGATAATGACATAATAAACAGGTGTAACACTATTAAATAATAACACGAGTCCTTGAGCTACTTCATGAATTGCAAAACTACTTATTGACCTTGAGCTACTTGATAAAGTGCATCATATTTTAAATTCAATATCATTTTTTGTTTCTATGTGTAAGTATTACAGGTTTAGCTTACAATCAATTTTTCGCAACATCTGCATGCTAACATGAATTTTTTTAATCACACAGCGTGACGTACGTGTATTATGAACAGTATCTGACTATCGTGAACGAGGGTTTGTTCAACATCTGCATATGTCTGCTGCCCACGTTCATTGTGTGTTGTATCTTGCTTGGCATGGATTTGAGATCGGGCTTTCTAAACCTGCTCACCATAGTTATGATCACCGTGGATACGGTTGGTGTCATGACGCTGTGGGGCATCGATTTCAATGCTGTGTCCCTTATTAATCTTGTAACGGTGAGTGTATCGAATAAACACTTCAGATCTCTTTGTTTGTCATTTATCAAGCTTATAACAGTGTTGCAAACAGACCCTAATATTGCTAAAGGGTTCATGCTGTAATTGTGTCACTATCATTTTGTTTTTCAGGCTGTTGGTATATCAGTGGAGTTTGTTTCCCATATAACACGCTCGTTTGCTCTCAGCATTCGCCGCACAAAAGTGGAAAGAGCAAAGGAAGCTACGGCTACCATGGGCAGTGCGGTAAGTACCACCAAATTCTGCTCAAGTCAAATCAGTTCACTTAGCGGCCATCTTGGAAAGACGCTATTTTCTAAGTAGCGCTTCTATATGCATGACTAAAAAAAGCCATAAACCTCCAAAATTCTCTTTCTCAGGTTTTTGCTGGTGTTGCAATGACCAACCTACCTGGGATTGTGGTGTTGGCATTTGCTAAGGCACAGCTCATTCAGATCTTCTTCTTTAGACTCAATCTGGTTATCACTCTACTCGGCATGGCCCACGGCCTCATATTTCTGCCTGTGCTACTCAGTTTCTTTGGTATGTTGCATTAATACATGCAAATGACACACAGACACCTACAGCATATATATAAGTGGCACGCCATCTATTTCCAGTGTGATGAGTGTATTAGAAGCAATTTCTACTGCAATTTCCGAACACGTCTTTCTTAAGAGGAGTATAGTACTGACAAATGGTAGGCTAGAACATAAATGTAAAGTATGTTCTATGGATTTTATTCTAAAGAACTGAAACAAACAATTAAAGCAGGTGTGCTTAATGGAACTAATGGTACATAGTTGAATATCTGTCTGTGTTTAGGGCCTGGTGTGAACAAGGCAATTCTGCTGCAGATTCAAGACAGAAGGGCCAAAGAGATGGAACTCCAAAGCAAACATATATATGACAACATTAACTTCGAAAACAACGAAAAATCTGTCAACGCAGAGACCATATCTTCAGTCAACGCAGAGCCCATATCTTCAGTCAAAGCACAGCCCATATCTTTGGTTAACGGAGAGCCCATATCTTCATTAAAGAATGATATTACCCCCAACAACAACCAAGACTGCTGTGGAAACTGACATTCTGTAGCCCAAGACTCTCATGAACTGAGCTCCCTCTAGTATACTTACCTCTACAAATTACATTGAGTTGTAAGTTATAAATAAAGGGACCAACTGTCATTATTATACTACTGCATGTAATATTCCCCTGGAGAGCACCTAGGGGATAAAAACAACCAACAGACAAAATGTAAAATAGCACATTTTGCAGTCATAGAGCTTAAAGCTTACATGCACTTTCAGTTTGACACCATGAAACTGTATAATGTTTAAAAGCAGAACTATGCTATCTCAACTTATGGCTTCCCTTTATAAACCTTGATAGCATTTTGTTACTGCTACAAAATTGTATATTGTCTTCAGAGGAATGTGGTGCTCGCAGGTGATACTCAGCATACAACTTATTTGTTATATTAAATTGTAAATTCCACAGTTTTAGAAATAAGGAAATTAGTGTAGGATTATTTTACTTTTTTTACTCAACTGTGTCACATTTGTTGAAAGTAATATTTAATTTTATTGCTGTTATGTTGTCTGAAAGGAAGAAAATAACCCTATTAACACTCCAGTATAAAGGGTGTAATGTCTGCTCTACTATAGTAATATTAAATGCACTGTGTATATTTGTAACTTTTGCAAAGTCTTGTTGATTGTTGAACATGTTATACAACTTCATTTACTTATTTTAACACATGCAAACATTTAAAGTTTATCACCTGCCACTAAATTAACCCAAACATACTTTCATAGAAGTTTATTGGCTGTATAATTGCAGCCAATCCAATTTTAAAGGCAATTAAGAGAAGTTTGTTTTTAGGTAAAATATTTGCAGGATATTTATTGTACCATCACATTTAACAATAGTTCACCATCAAGACTGGCAGAAATGAAAAATTATGATGTTGCCGGCGTCAAAATGTATAATTAATTACCTTTTTCACATATATACAAAAGTAGCAAGTATTAAGGTTACAAACAACAAGGCCTACCGACTCTAGCACTTGCACAATATGATTACAAAAATACCCATTAGCAAGCAAGTTTAGACACACACACACACATAAATAAATCAAATGTTAATGCAACATGTTTTTATAAAGCCACATCAGGTTTTTTCACCACTAATTCTTCCTTATGCTGTGTAGCCAATAATGAGGATTTAATACTAAGTATTCCAGTCACTTCTAATCGAAAATGAAAGAAATATTAAATCTAAACTGAATGCACTGAAAACAAAAAAACATACATGTATTCAACAGTATAGTAATTGTGCAAACAATGAAAAACTGCAATCTGCTTTCTTACTTTAATACACACGTACACACGCAGATAATAATTTTGAAACTTTAACCCAGAATTCTGTTGCTCTGTGGTCAACACTGCTGCGTGTGCAGAAATCTCTCACACACACCCATGCACTCATTCACTCCACTGGTGCAGAGTTCACCCTGGTCAAAGGGATTGTTTGGAGAAAAACAAGGGCCAAGTCTCTCAATTTATGATATTGGTCAAGTATTAATTAGCATAGCTAACAGCAATAAAATGTCTCAATGTTTTAAACACCTAGGCCAATAAAGATAAACCAATAGAGACTGAAATTCTATACAAGATATCTTGTGTAACTGCTGTGTTTCATCAAGAAAAACAATTTGTGCCATCTGCCATCCAGTGGACATTTTGCTTGTTGCATCTTCATAGAACTACACCTGTGCGTTCTGAATTCATTGTATACTCCAGTTAACTAATCACTACACATCAACATTACATCTGGGCTTATACACATAGAATATATATTGAGAATATATATAAAGAACCGGTTTCATGATTAAATTCCAAATTTCCAAAAATTCCAAAAATCATCTATGGCCATTTCCCAAAATCTAATTCCTCAAGTTCTTGTGGATAAGGTCTACAAGCAGCCAAGCAGACAGACAAAGATCCTGATGGATGACTTATGAAACTGAACTGACATTGATCTTTGATGACCATACAGAACTCTAACACAGAGGCATCAAGTTCCCTCATCTATGAAATTGTGTATTGGACCAAAGTTATTAAGATCAAAACAGTTTGTGGAGGGTTTTGCTACCATGCAAGAGAAGATCTGACCTCAGATCAGTTACTCAGACTCTTTGGTGGACAGGCCTGTTTTGATGTCAGCACATAAGAGACATCTGTTCACGAACCCTCACTTCCTTTTTTCCTCCTAACAGATAAAGTGAGAACAAATGGTCATTATTTTACACACTGCTTTATATGTATGTAAAATACATACATATAACATTTACATTTCTTTGTTTTATTGATTTTTTTAAACTAAACTTGTAATTTCAGGTTTAAATAAGGTTTAAATTTTAATTTCAGGTTTAAATTTAATTCCAGATTTTTAATGAGGTCTACACTCTGGATCCTAGAGGGAACTAGATATTTAGATACATTTAGATAAATAGCTCACCATGAAATCAAGTAATTGATCGATCCAAAGAACAGCATAGAGAGCTAACAGAAAGCTTATGAACACTGCTGCAGCTGCTGCACCTGTGAGCAAAAGCAAAACAAACATACACATACATCTGTCACACTTTACCATTGTCATAACTGTGACATAATGTTTGTCTAAAGAGGCAAAATAATACCTCTTATGCACCTTTTATTTACTGAATACTGAATTTGATATGAAAGAACCGAAGTGCCACAGTTTCATAATTTTGTTTTTGTCTGCGCTGCATGTTGGTTTTGTCTGCAACTGGAACATTTTGGTGCTTTTGGCAAACATCTTTATAGCATGTGGCCATTTTCTAAAACATAACTGCTGCTTTAAACACCGATCTCAGGCCTGTCAAAGGTCACACAAAATATTTCCTTGTTTTTCTAAAAGGAGATGGGGGAAACGCATTTAAATAGATGAAAGCAGGAGTTTACAGAGAGAACAGTGATTATATGCATTTGTATTACGTGTACGCGTGTGGTGGGGGAAGGGAGGTGTAGGGCTTGGAGGAAATTTCCAGTGATGACACAGAAACTTGTCTCTGAGCAAAGAGGCTAAAAAAACGTATTTTGTCAGCAATAGCTAATTTAGCTCCTTGTTGAACCCTGAGGCATGTTTTAACACTATCTATTTACACACCCTTTTGATGATAGAATATTGACTCTAAAAAGCTGAAACTCTGAATTACTGAAAAAAATACTATTGAATTTACACAAACATGAACACTGTCACTGATCTGGTTTCTCTGAACCAAACTAGAGACAAGGGCCAAAGAAGAGGTACCGTGGTTTTCTCCTCTTTGTATGGCCTTCGTATGGTCTCTAGTTTCTATCACACTTCACTCTGACTAATAAAGCATAAAGCCCCTCAGATCAACACTGTCCTGGACACTGTTTGTCTTTACTATTTCTCTTGCTGTGCCCTACTTACATTGCTTTACTTGTTTTACTATATTTCATTTCATAATTTATAACATGATATAAACATTCAAGTATATTCTGTCTCTGTTAAGCAAAAAATTATTACTAATAAGGCGACTCCAGATAACACAGGCTTTTGGTCAGACCGTACTTACAGCTGATTTTTGCTCATTTTTAATCCAAAAATGTTACAGATTATGGCTTTAAAACAGCCTAAAGTGGTTGCTGATCTTAGTTTATTTAAACTAGCTAAAACTGCCCAAACCCAAAGGCCAAAGGGCTAGCCAGAATAAAACAAGCTTATGTTGTTTTTTAAGTTTTATTTTTCCAGCAGAAACACACACAAAAGACAGTAATACTTTTCATACAAACGGTCATACAAATTTGTAAAGATTAAATGATTAATTTTATGCTTGATATCAAAAGCAAAACAAAAATCTCCTACACAAAAAGAAAAGCACTGAGAGTGTCATGAATATATCTAAGACTGACACAAAACACAAACCCTCCAGGGAGAGCAGAGGGGCGGAGCTTTGAGCTGCTCAGACAGAACGCTCCTTCCTTCTCACAGCAGTCCCAAAATTTCAAGTAAATACATGCTAAACAAAACAGGACTAATGGGAGTTAAATAAGCATAATGACGAAAGCAATGGGGGGATCTCAGAAAGTCAGGTTTTACCTGTACAAGCAGCAGTTAACAGAAACTATAAAGCATGTGGCATGTTTGCAGATAACATGTAAATTGTTCAATTTTTATGTCTGAATCATCATATTAATTAACAGATTTTTGACATGGTCAACTTATTTGTAAACAAACATGAATATAACTGCATGTCCCTGAATTTGTCAAATACACTAAATGCAATACATTTTTGACAGAACCAGTGGAATTTTACCAGGTACAAATCAAACAAGATTGCACCTGGTAAATTTCCACTGGTTCTGTCAATAGGGCTCACATCCACAACAGGTGGATTGGCAGTTATTAAGGCTTCAGAGATAATAAGGAGAATGGTAATGCATGCAGATGAACATTATTAGCATGACCACATTAAGGCTGATGGAGATATTATCTGGTGAAAGGAACTGAGAGTGAATCCTGGATAAAGTCAAATATTAAAGGGGTCCTATTATGCGATTTCATTTTTTCAACTTTAATTAGTATGTAATCTTGGTGTTTGAGCAAAAACAATATCTGCAAAGTTACAATGCTCAAATTTCATTGCAAAGGGTGATAACGTCTTTAACAGAAATTGCTTTTTAAGGACTACAATAAATGGCTGGAAGAAACCACTGCTCTCTTCCCGGTTTTGTGATATCATGATGCCCAGAATTTGAATAAACTCCACCCCTCTGTGGCAATGACATTTCCAGACAACGCACACCAGGCAGTTAGCCAATTACAGCACACTGGGCCAGCTAACCAATCAGAGCCCATTGTGTAATTTTGAAGGAGGGGCTTTGTAGAACCAGGAACTCATTTTGAGAATGAAAACAGCACTAATGGTATAATAAAGGTTAAACAAAGCATGAACACCTATTGTAGTGCAAAAAATTAAAAAGGCATAATAGGACCCCTTTAAATGTCCTCACATGTGTTTTTGACATCCATTATTAATACATTTTGCTAGTTACATGATATCACCATGTTGGCTCCCACAAAGGGGGGGATAAAAATAAATGTAAAATAAAACTTCCTCTTTTAGGCCACTAATATGTATGTACCTAAAGAACTTTAACATTTGTAAGTTGCTTTGGCTGTGTCTGCTAAATGAATAAAAGTGTACATTATGAATAAATGTAAACTATTTTAAAAATCATGTTGAAACATTAATTCAAAGGGTGAAACTTCTTACCGAAAACATTAAAAGGTTATGTTACTTAATGCACCTTTCAAGAGCTTATCCAAGGAGGTATCTATGACATTATTGTTTATTAAGTATGCAACTAGGATGTATTGTATGCAATATAAGTGATTTTATTTTTTTAGCATAAAATATACCAAGCTGGAATGATAAGGATGAAAACTGGGGACAGAAACTGACGTTTATTTAGAAACAGAGAGAGAGAGAGGAGGCGCGTCCCAGCACTGCTGTTCAAAGATAAGAAAGCATGCAATGACTTAAAGTTTCCAAAACATGTTGGAGGACAGGAAATGAGAAAAATAGAGACAGACTGTGTCTGATAAACTATAATTTTGTTGTTTGTTTCTATATTTGTAATAGCGCAGTTTTACATTTTACTTTCTTAAACAGATCCCGGGTTTTTTTAAAGATTCCGTCTTTCAAGACGTTGCAAACATGTGCAGCATTCAGAGGAAAAGAAAGCGCTGTTGCAGAAGCGTTTAGAGATGATTACCATGTATTGCGTGTGTTTGTCTGCTTGTACCTGTGTCGGGTTGTGGTCTTGTGGGTCTTTAAAAGGGCTGGTGTCGTTTCTCACTTCTGTCACATGTTTTGCGTACATGAACTTTGCGCTCATGTATTTTCCCGTGCTCATCACGAGTCAGTCGAGCGTGATGACAAAATAGACTAAATACTTCATATCCACCATTTGCTTTTAAAGTGGACGGAGTAACAATATGTTGTGGGCAGAGAAACAAGTCCACCGACCCAATAGGTTTGCCAGTTGTTTATATTTAAGGTAGGCTGTCAAATCACATGTGAAGTCACGCTGAAGAAGTTTTAAAACATTTTAACAACGCAGGATGACAGCCTATATAATTTTGCTTGTTTTTCTTCTAATAATCCTTCTAATAACGCACAGTGACGCTAGAGATTTTTTAAATAATAGCACAAAATGGTATAACAATTTGTTGAACAAATATATAACATATAGGACAAATAAAATAATCATTTAAATAACTTTAAATAAAGACTTTGCACAGAGATCCAGTACGTTTTGCTTATAATGTTTACGTTTTACCTTTACGTTATGTTATACGTTTGCCTATTATTTTTACACCAAAAGGTAGCTCAATTTAATATTTGTTTCTACCATAAATAACAAAAAATGTGACGTTCCTTTATAAATATGGTATTCCCCATAACTAGACAGAGATTGATAACACATTTAGTAGTAACGTTTGTATATCAAATAATAATAATAATATATTGAATTGTGTTACACTGCCACCTCCTGCCCGCTACACGCTAGAGTAAAGAAGGAGGGCTAAAGTCTAGACTGATTTTGAGGAATTATGACATACAATGTGATAAATGTTATAAACAAAAAAAGCAGAGCACATTCTATAGTTAGGGTGCCATTGCATCAGTTTGATGTGTAATCACAGTTCTGCTTTTGGTGGTCTGACACCAGAGAAAAGCAGAAATAGGAGACAGAGCCTCAGCCCATGACCACCGTTTCAGTGACGTATTGATACAGATACAGCAATAAACCCAAAATTACAGAGTCAGTTGGAAACCTCTTCCAAATATACCTTAATATTGAAATGTGCTGTCTGTCAGCCTACACAAGCATGTAAACGCGGTAATTGGTAAGCGCATTGACCAGAGAAATGTTTCTGAATGGATGGATATTTTAAAATCTTAGTAATACGTCTGTTTTATTTACAGTAATTTTTTCCACATGTACAAAGCATTTAATAATTTATAGTTAAATTAAACTTGCCACTGAATATAAACAGTTAAAAAAATAAACAGTGCATGATAATGTTACACTGAACCTGAACACTCAGGTGTATTTACAATGACTTCAGCTTATCTCTGATTCTGTTTTACAATCTTGCAAACAGTCACCAAAACCCATAAGGCAATGTGTAAAATATGAAACAACAATACCCAACCTGTGCTTAAGAAAACAGAAAATAATAAACCAAATTGTGTACTAAAACACAGTAAACCACAGTCTACCTATTTATGGTATTAAAGTGAAAGACATGACTTATGGCTGTACATGAGTGGTATTGCTGAACAACCCAGGAACCTCCTCTTTCATACATGCAATGATGCAATGTTCAATGGGGAAAAAAAGTACTTTCACCACAAGAAGGGGCTTTCCAAGACCACTCAAAGCGAGTGTTCGGAAACATTGCAGGTCAGTTGTGAACATGGTTTATCATGGCGTCAGCATGCATCCGGCCATCTTGCAGGCAACAGCAGAAATGAGAGCCGCCCCCCGACCACTCCCTTCTTCTGATTGGATGAAGGTGATTTCGCAGTGAGGTGTCATTTCCCGCACAAGTTTATGGAACCTTTCCTTGAAACTAAAGTAGTGGAATTAAAGTCAGTGCAGGCAAGAGGACTTTCATATTAAATCTTAAAATTTGAAGTCAAATTTGAAGTACAGTTGATTTATAGCACATAATACTGTATATATTGCATGCTTTTTTAACAACATAGAACACTGATTCCAATTACAGTGTTCTCATCTCTCTGTTTGCTTTCCCATAATGCCTCTCTCCCCTCTTAAACTCACTGAGGATGTAGTTTGTAGACAGAGCCATCGACTCCCACGGTAATCTTTAGTTCCTCTTGACAGCGTCGTTCCCTCATTAGGTTGATGACGCCAGCGAGTCCAGCTCCACACATCTGAGCTGCTCGCGAGGACACACTCTCACATGCCAGGCGTACAATGTCACAGTCCAGCTCAGAGGGTAAGATTCCCAGAGAACTTAAAATGTTATAAATTTGCTTCCTGTCCCCAGTGTCACTGAAACAAGCAAATATATTTGTGAATTAGGGCACCATAAACATTTTCTCATTGTCATTTTTGGCACTTTCAATAAACATTGTGCATCTTAGTAACAGTTTACTACAGTTGAACACTGTTTTCTTGAGTACCTTTCAATCTGGGAGACAAAGCGAGTTTCAAAGGCACCACGTGTTTTCAGCAGGTCTGAGGCTTCGCCGTTAAACAGCAGATCTTCGTTTACTAGTTTTAGCAGCACAAGACGTACAAGCTCTCCCATATATTTCCCACCAATCAGCTTCTCGTATCTAAAGTCACGGGGAAATAACATGCAAAGCACGCTTTCTTAGCTCAAGATCTTGAGATATTGATGTCGTTTTACTCATTACAGTTACTGTGGAAAAATGTGCAAATTAAGTAATTGAATTGGGGTAAATCAGCAGCAACAGGAAGGAGTTTTACAGGAATGAAAACCTGGGAATAATATTATGAAATGTAAGTAGTCTAAAGTGCATGTTGGGTACGAATACGGAAATATGTTATCAAACATCAGAGGCTCGGCCCATTGAGCTCTTCGGTATCTGCTAGCATACACTGTAAATACCCATTAAGCTAGCAGCACCGGTAATGATCTCCTTCCCTCGTCATTAATCCAGCCGTGTGTATTCCAGCACTGACGTGGCTACTGTCAGTATAATCCACATGTTCAGAAAAACAACCCCATCACCTGGTGACCACATAAGAGCTCCAGACTGGCATCTAAGTAGGCTCTTCCTGAACTTAATGGGAAGGTATGTGAGGACATCTGTTTCAGTTGTGGCCTCTTGTCACACTGCTACTCAGATTGTTTAATAGTCTACTGTAGTAACAGTAATATCTGAAAAAATTACGCATTTATCTTTGGATCAAAAAGATTTTTCTAATGTTTATTCTAAATTGTTATTATATATTGTTATTATTATTCTAATATGTATATCTACTATGAAATAGCATGTGTCAAAGTATCTAATTATCTTAATGTGTTTCCATTTAGATCATCAAAAAATAACCGGTAATATCTTGAAATAACATCAGTACAGAATCAAATGCATGAAAATGCATGGTTCCATATTTTAGTGTGTATAATAAAGTATGCTTGGTCTCAATCTTGTGGACCTCATGGACCTTATGTTTTTGGAGAGTTTCTCATGAAAGACTCACAGCTGTTTTCCAGGATTTAGTGACGTTTCATCTACAACACGATCATACTCCAGACGAAACTCATCCAGTTCGCCATTTGCCCCAAATGCTCCCCACTCTGTGTTCACACACATCCGACCCTCCTCCCCCTCCACCAGTTCCACAGTGCGCATCTCCTCCATATAACACGCATTACAGCCGGTACCTGACAAACAACCAAGAGAGACAAAAGCAACAAAATTAAACTAAAAGATTTGGGTGTATTTCTTTATTGCAATGCTGATTTCTGAATGGTTAAATATTACATCTTCCTGTTAAAAACTTACTACAATCTCCTACATGTAATAATCTAGATGTGTGTTTGTTTGTGCTGTTACTCTCTTACCTACTATCATGCCAACTTCACAGCTGTGGTCTTCATAGTAGCATGAGATCATAGTGGCTACTGTGTCATTTACCATAGCAACCACATCCATTTCAAAATCCTACAGAGAGAATGATTCATTTATTCATGACTTTCATAGGCCAGCAAGTCTCAAAAGATCTCAGCACTGATCTCAGATCTCAAAAGATCTCAGCACTGGATCTGTGATGGAAAGTTTAGTAATGAACATCACTGTATAAAGGGTAAGTCATGCATACTAACCCCTCTCCTTTTAATGGCATCTCTCAGCAGACCCACAACATTATTGCCCTCAGCACCAGAAGCTTTGAAGCCTTTTGTCCAGTTGAGCAGAATGCCCTGTCACAATTTAAACACACAACAGCACATCTGTTACACTACATCCACAAAGCCATAAATGAATGACTTTTAAATGTCAAAGAGGCAAGTTCAGGATCACTGTGGTTTTTAAAGCATGTGTGACTCATGTTGACACTGGTGAAGGAACGGACCTTGTCCAAATCCTCATGACGGACAGGAAAGGAGAAGGTGAAACCCAAGGGAAGCTTCTTATGTTTCAGATTGTGCTTGTCCAGGAAGTCAGATATGCAGCCTGCAATGTAGTCAAATAGCTGGATGGAAAGAAAAAGAAACACAATGAGACAAAACCATTAAAATGTACTTCTTTTATCAAGGCATTCAAAGCCTATGAATATGTACAGTATGTTATGCTTGACCTCTTTAATTGCTCACCATTTCAGCAGTACCCGTCATGGCGTCCTCTGGAATGGAGTACATGTGATGTTTGGTCTCCACTTTCCAGCCCCGCTCCTCATCCTCACCCACTTTCACCAGCATAACCCGGAAGTTTGTTCCTCCAAGGTCCAGTGCCAGGAAATCACCCACCTCTGAGATGAGTCATATTTATCAATATTTCACACAAAGCAAACTCTGTAGGGCTTTCTGTTTATATTTTATAAATACTGTGCATAGACCTACTAGACCTACTTTTATCTATGTAAAAAATAAATTAGTAATTAATAAGAGTTACTTGTACCAAACATTTCAGCTTAAAATCAGATATTCTAATACACATCATACAAATAATGCCACCTAGTGATTAAATATGCTTTATAGAGCGCTTACCAGAACCTTCAGGTGTGGAGCGAACATAAGTGGGCAGCATTTTGACACTAGATTCATCATGTGTCTCCACACGCAGACCTCTCTCCATCTCCCTCTGCATCCTCCTCATCACCTCCTCAAGATCTTCTTTACTCAGCAGAAATTCAGACAGAATCTGGTCCACCTGTAGAATGTGTCAACAAGAAAACGAGATTCAAATAAGTCAATAGTTTTAAACAACCTCAATTTGATCCAAACATTTGATTACAATGATCTTATGAACGTGTTTCTTGTTGTTCTCCATAGTGAGTCTAGTTTATTATTAAAATGAATCAAAAATCCTGTAATATAGTAATGAATCAAAGGATTCTTAGTACATTTCTCCTCTAATAAGAGGACTGTAATAAAAAGCAACTGTATGGTGTATGAAAACCATATATAACCAGTTTTACAGCATGCTTTGGTTCTTACCATAAGAATTGTCTCCAGCACAGACTCATACTCAGAGGGCATCCTCTGTCTACAAGCTGAAATAAGACACGGCATCTTCACAAGAGTAATCAAACAAGAGTGTGAGCGCAGATGTGCAAGAGTTTGAGTGTGTGTGCGCAAGTGAGGTGCATGGCTGTATTTATGCTCCGTTAAAGGAGGTGGAGAGGTGTGGTCAAAGAGATCAGTGCCCTTTGTACACACACACAAGATTTCATCCATAACCTTGGAAACCCAGCTGTCAAGGCCAATTGGCACACGTTTGCTCTCTTTGAACATGACCTGACTTTTGCCTCCATGGGAAATTCCAGAATGAGATCCGCACTTAATGTGATTTCTGAAACATTTCTGAAACAGTTCAGTCCAGAAGTTCGAGCTTACATCTGGAATGGTTGATTGTTATATCATCACAACATACTGAAATCTTTGTTCCATAAGTAGATTAGATGAAACTCCTATAGACAAATCTTGATTTCTTGTGTAAATGGTCATGGAACCTTATATAAAGTATCTGCAGAAATTGATGAAACTAGGATATAAGTTAAATTCAAAAATAGCTACACTGAACTTCAAACCTTGCCAAAAATAGATCACTTGGTTTGCATAGGACAAACAGTTTCCCCAAAATAGGTCTTTGATTGTAGTATCAATGATTCTACAGTATCAAAGTCCAAACATTAAAAGGTTATTGTACTCAGGGTCAGTCTAAAACTAAAGTCAGACTAAAACTTAAAATTATGGTTTATGCCTATTTTAAATCTGATAAGAGATCCTAAATTAAGATTCTATGTAACTCAAATGTGGGAATGTGTATAAAGTAATGACATTTGTAATCTAATTTATATCACTCTCAACTAAAAAATACATATTAATGAACTTTTAGGAAAAGCAATTAGGAATTTAGGAATTATTGCAGAATTACAGATTGCATATTTCATAAGTATTGCAGCTTTAAAAACATTTTTAGAATACATTTAGAATTACAGTTTAACAATGCATCTCTACAGTGACCTCAACAAGTGTTTGAACACTTAACACCTAAAAATGTCTTTAATTATTGTCTTTTCAACCAAGTAAAATTTCTATTTGAGCAAAACACTTGTGTGATAAATATGATAAAAATAAATTTACTGTTCATGAATGAAGACCAAGTATTCATACTGTCTGGTTGTCAGATAGTGAAACAAGTCCATACTTAATGTGATGAACTATGCATATAAAAGTAATGTGCACAAATGGCTGAAAGGTCTAGCATAATATGTTTACAGATGCCACTTTGTTTTGTATCTGATACACTACACTTGCACACAATCATTTAGACACACACAAACAGATTCATATAAATGAGCGATTTTTTGGCAGAACAAAATTTGCAACAAAAAAATAATCAGCATTACTACAGAGTAATTTATACTGAGTGTAGAGCAATCAAGACAGAAATTATGCAATCAAATATTACAATTATGCAACCTCTGCACTGAAGATGCAGCTAAAGCTCACATAGATAAAGCTCAACCAAGGTCATGAGCCATTGGGTGGCAGTCAGTCTTGCAACAGACCAAAGAAATGTAAATCTTATGGTGTGAGGGGGAGGATCAAAGAAAGGTGAGCTAATATTTCTGGAACATTGAAGCATGTGTTGACATATGCTTCATTTCTCATAACGGCTTGAGTAGAAAGCAATAGGTGAAATTAAGTGTTGATAAAAAGTTTTCTATTTCAGACATCTGACTAAAGATTTCTTGACAAGAAATGTGTTCTTTTACAATTAAATATCTATTTCAATGATATAAAGATTCAATAATATAAAGATTCTATATTTTGATCTTTATATTTTAGTATACACCTACATGTATGATTGACATTCTAGAAGGATTGTGGGCAGTAGTATGTTAATGCTTTTTGGCCATACAAAAGAGGAAAGATAAGAAAATATAAAGAATATTACTTTATCTTCTACTTTACCTTGTCCATGGTATGAAGGTCCATGGTGTATCGTCCTCATGGGTGCATCATTTCTTAGAGAAACATTCAGGGTTTACCTCTGTTCTTCCTTTACAATGGCTTGTGTAAATAAATAGATTAGAAAAGGCTGCCCATCAGCTTATCCAGCCTGCTTCATTGTCAATTGCAGATGTTCCAATGTTTAGTCAGTCACACGGGATGCTCCTTTGTGTTGTCCATTTTCAATTATCCGAGTATCCAAACATTAGAATCAGAATAGTTTTGTATGGTCTGAAGATTTTGCTCTATTTCATTCCACTTCACACAGATGAATACACAGTTTGTAGGAATATTTAAAATGTTAATACTTAGGTGCAGTGATTTTTCTTCTTTTGTTGCTAAATTCTTTGTATGTGCCGGTGTCCAATGTGACAGGTATACCACGCATATGATGTTCAATCAGTCAAACTAACTAAACAAACAAATTCATGACTGCTTTATTCCAAAGACCTTAAATAAACTGGGGTACATGCACTCCTCTGAAATACTAATACTCTTTTGAGGAAAAAGAGTTTCATTCATAATTTTACCCCTCCCAACCCTCGTAACTAGGACAACAAAATGACTTGGTCCTTCTTTTTTTATTGAAAACTACCCACACCTGTCTCTTTCTACACTAATTCAGACCACAGGTCCAACTTGTTGCCATGGCAAACTCGTCACCTAGGATATCTCTGAAGACCACACACTACTGATATGGAAAATATTTTACTTCCCCCCGTTTAAGTGCCCAAAGGAAATTGTTAAATGAGGCAAAATTACTTACGAAAACATTGGAGGAGTATGACTCCTGTTTGGTGACATTGAGTGACAGTCTAGATATCTGTATCTTCATAGGCCATAGGACATTTCATATTGTAATACAGAATTACACAGAGATGCCTGTTGTTGTTCGTAGTATATCAGTCACTAATAATAAAAACAGATCAGCTTCTCAAATTTAAAGTTTAATGTAAGTGGCTGGTGGTTTCTGCTGTTTCATTCATTTGGTTGTTTAAAATGACTGTTTTGTTCTCTTGACATGAGCCAGACTTGTCATAAATAACTCTTCTACAAAGACACTTTGGTAGTAGAGAACATCTATAACACTGCAGGTTATGGGTCACCCTTCTTTGTTAGAATATAAAACATTTGTCATGCAACAAGTTTATTGTGACAATGGGATATTGTAGGCTAACGTGCACCACTAACTCAAATGTCTCTTCTAGTTTTACTCCTCACTCGTACACATACGTGCACACACACACACTATCTATTTTTTCACTCTACTGGAATCCGAGCACTTGGGCACTTATCAGGGCTCCTGATTTTGTGAGGCACTGGGTGCCCATGTAGGGAACTAACAGAGACACTGCAGACTTTTATAGAGGGCCGAATGATAAGGCCCTCATACATAAAGACTCCATCAGACACCACTGACCTCGGAGCTCACATATACAGCCAGACGAAAGAAGACAGTGAATATGGTGAGTGTACACATCAGCTGTTTGGTTTTTAATAGAGTAACTGTTTATGTGATGTTTGCATAGTTATAAAAAGTGCATTTGGCAGTGTTACTTCATAGTTGAAGATTTTGCATTCAAAATTAGCACTGTTAATATCTTTAGTCAATATTAGAATTAAAATTATAATAAGAAAATTAAAAAAAAAAAACTTTTCTTATTCGGTCACATTTGACTCAGAATGTCATTTTTTTAATGTTATGTTGATAAGCTGAATTAAATTGCTGTGTTGTGTAAAATGTCAACTGCCTGTATTTTCTTTAATTTCTGTCCTTTCATAGGCTAGTAAGAAGGCTGCAGCCAAAAGGGGAAAAACTGCTCAGAGGGGCTCCTCTAATGTCTTCTCCATGTTTGAACAGTCCCAAATACAGGAGTTCAAAGAGGTGGGGTGTTTAAAGAGAAGTTCTACGGTAGGGGTGTCCAAACTCAGTCCTGATTTCAGCTTCAACTTGCCTCAGCACACCTGCCTGAAAGTTTCTAGTCTGCCTAAAAAAGTTGATTAGCTGGTGTGTTTGATTCATGTTGGAGCTAATCTGTGCAGGGCACATACTTTCCAGGAACGGGATTGGTCACCCCGTTCTAAAGGATCTTGATTGCTGTTATCAAGTTTGATTGCCTTAAATATTAAAATAATCTAGTACAAACCATTTGAAAAGACCATCCAGAATAATACATACTTAATATGCTTCTTGACAGGCATTTGGCTGCATTGATCAAAACAGGGATGGAGTTATTAACAAAGCTGACCTGAAGGAAACCTATGCACAGTTAGGTACAGTCCACTCTCTGAAAAGTGTGATATTACTATTAGTATGAATCTGACCTACTTGTAGGTAATAGTCAAGGCTAATAAGATGTTATTTGTTATGTTTGTGCAGGGAAGCTGAATGTAAGTGATGAAGAACTGGAGTCTATGTTAGCAGAGGGAAAGGGTCCCATCAACTTCACTATCTTTCTCACTCTCTTTGGAGAAAAACTCAATGGTATGGCATCTAATATTTCAAGAGTCTTTAGGATGAAGATTAACAAGAGAAAAATAATTTCTTTAACAATAACTCTCTTAAAAACAGGCACAGACCCAGAGGAAACCATCCTTGCTGCTTTTAAACTGTTTGACCCAAATGGCACAGGCGTTGTTAATAAGGAAGAGTAAGTGTTCAGCACAGATCACAGGATATTTATCTCTTGTGAAGTGATAACAATTGATTTTAGCTTCCCAAAATTAATTTTTTTTGTTATTTTTTAGGTTCAGGAGGCTGTTAATGAACCAGGCTGATAAATTTTCATCAGAAGAGGTTAATGTGTGCATTTAATCAATTACTCCTCCTTTAGTGATGTTATAACCTGCATCATCTGGTGATAGTCAATGTGAATGCTATTATAACTGTTGTTCTACTCAATTCTGTTTTCAGGTTGACCAGGCTTTTTCAGTGGCTCCAATAGATGTGGCTGGGAATATTGATTACAAATCACTGTGTTACATTATCACACATGGTGATGAGAAAGAGGAGTCTTGAATACAAAATGTATTTATTGTATTTACTGAGCAGCTTCCACTATTAAAACCTTGCTGAAGATTTGTTGTATCTACATACAGTAAAATGCATTTAAAAGCTATTGCTTTTCACACATAACTTGTACTATTATGTACAGTCAATATTTCTTAAACGGCAATGTGCATAGCCTAAATTCATGATAGCTCTGTTATCTAATTTTTCCTTATTAGTTTAAAACTTCCAAGCAATTACCATTGAGATCCTCTACCAGATACAAAGTAGTGGTTTCATGACGTTTTTTTCATGTAAGATACTTGAAAGGTCTGAGACAATATGCAGAAGAGATTACTATAGCCTATTACAAAAAGGTACATTAAAGTCTATGAATGTAATTTGCTCAGTTGTAAATTCTGTAATTGCTGTCATCTACAGGCTGTTTGTTGAACTGCATGTAACTAGTTGAAGTGAGGCCCTCATGCAGTCTAATTGTGATCATTTAAGACACAGAATGAATATTTTTACACATTAAGTTCATTTCTGAACAATAAGTGGTTCATTTTCCCAATCCTCCAATAAATTGCAATGCGTTATTTCTATGCCTTATTTCTAAGTTATTTAGATGTGGCAGGTAAATTGTATCATGTCACAAAAGAGATCAAACTTTAACAGGCTTTAGAAGGTTTATCCTTATGTATCCTTATGTTTATCCTTATGATTAAAGGGGAAATGAAGCTCTACAGAGATATTGTTTAGGATATAATGCAATTAAACAAGCCGTTTATTTTATAAATGGGTTCAGACCCATATAAATAAAATAACCTGTGAATTCCGGAAGTGACACCGCCGCGCATGTGCAGAAATGTCAAACCAGCAGCGAAAGACTGGAAACTCATTATCCACCCTAACATTAACAACACTGCACAAATAATGTCCTATTTATGTTTTTATCTGCTCCTTAGTAATGGAACCTAAACGTAAACTAGGAAAACAACTTGGCTGGTGCATTTTCATCGGGAATATACTTTGTTTTCACACTCTGAAAACAGTTAGCTGTACTCTAACCGCGAGACTTGACAATCCGCGGACTGGAAAAATGTGATTCAGGAAATTCAGGCGTCGTTTCGTTCGTCCGTTTGTTTACAGGTTTTTCGGGCGATACTTTGGCACATATAAAGCACAGTTTTTGATCGTCGTTGTTTTGAGATCCGACACAATTGCGGTGGAGAGTGACACGTCGCGCGCTAAGCTACTTTAGCATCTAACTCGGGTGATTTAGACGCACAAAGGTCTTGTGTAAGACTTCATATATTCATAAGACTTTACTTAGATCGCTACATACAATATTTGCTACATCTTGTTTAATAAATCGGCATGATGGGTCAAAACTGTTGGTCGGTGTAGATTTGATCTGACCTGATTTCAGATCAGTTAGAGGAGGACCGTCATGAATTGAACGGTTTGTCATGTCATTGGTTTGTTATTGTAGTTGGTGTAGGTCTTTATGTTAGTATAAGATCATGACGGCTCGGGAGAATGGACGTTTATCATCTGATGACACTATGAGTGTGAGGACTCTGGGCAGTCAGTTTGATGAGAGCTCTTTCGGATCTGACTCTGAACTGAACGGATTCACCACCTCCAGACAGACTGACAGATATGGATTTATCGGAGGAGCCCAGAAGTATTCATCTGAATCGTAAGTGAATCTGTTTGCAGGTTTGTGAGCATGGAAAAGAAAATACTGCATGAGTAGACATCTTTAGATAACCGGCTTTAAAGCAGAAGATCTGTTGAAGGTGGCATTGTTTGGACACAGCAGAATTAATAGAAAAGAAGCATATAATCTTTGACAGTGACATTGTTTAGATACCGGACACGGTCAGAACATGCTTGACACAACAGAATAAATAAAAGCAAAGGAAATTAACCATATTCACCTCCCAGTTTTTGTATTGGTCTTAACTTAATAATCAAGTTGCACTTTATTTTGCAGTATGTGCACTTACAGCATACTAACAGTAACTACCTACATGTACTTAAAATGGGTTAGGTTCAGGCTTGGTGCTTAGTAATTACATGGTTACACAGTAAGTATGTATATGTAGAACAGGACTGTAAAATAATGTGCCACCCAAAATCACTACACTCCTAAACCCTTTTGCAACACACCGTAATCCTTCCCATAGAAGATAAAGGGAGTTTGTTAACTTAACAGACAAAACTAAACTAAACAAAATCTGAGTACTTTATTAGATCAGGTGTCTTGTGGTTTGATCAAAGCAGACCACTGTTTGTGAAGTTTAAAATGAATTTGTTTTGTTTAACTTGGTAAACCAGTTTTGACAGATGTATGAAAACCGACAGCCTTCCATTCACTGGGAGTGCACAAAAAGTACTACATTAGATTTTATTGGTGTGGTTTGAATGGAGTAGCAGGGTGTCACATCCTCACTAACAGCAATATTAAGCCTCCTATTGATTTGTAGCCAGTTGCAGCCCTATTAAACAAAGTCTTTAGGTATTAAGCATCTCATGTCTTTACCAATAAGTTGCTGTCCGGGCTGGTGCCTTTATTTAGATGTTTAGATACTGTTCTTTAAAGAGGCGTTTCCACAGGAGTCATTCTATTATTTACAGATCTGTCTAGATTGTCAGCTCTCTGTAGTAAAGAATAAATAGTTGTATACAGTGGATTAAGACAGACGGGCAGAATTGGAAGACTGAAAGATATGATTGTTAGAGAGAATGGAATAGATGAGTAAGCAATTGTTGTCCTTCTGTACTGAGTGTACTGCAGGCTTTCCGTTTCCTGTGGTTTATGAGTGCTGGTGCCCTGAGGTTACACAGTCCCTGCCAACTGCTGGAGAAAGAGGCCTTCGTCGGGCACCAGACACAGCTCTCATGAATTCTAGATTCCTCTGATGGTCTGTTGGTCTGACAAATGAAAAGGAAGTAAAACTTGCAAGTTGTATAAGTTGGATACCAAAGTATTAAAAGAAACTGAGCTTTCAGATCAAATTTCCAGTGGTTAGGATTGTTTTTAAGTATAGGGAAGCTGATGGTTGCTGTGGTGGTAGATTGATATTTAATTGTCTAGCCTGCAAGCTTAAAGCTTCAAACCTGACTAGGGGAAGTCAGGAACAGATAACAGTCCTGTTATATAACCATTGTAGCTTTAGGTAGCGTAGCTAACCACAGAAACAATCCCTGAAATTAGTCAAATGCTCTGTCAGTCCCTTTGGTTGAAGAATCTAATAAGTGGATTCTAACTCAGTATCGCCTAACTAGATTTCTGCTTAATTCTGTCTTGGTATCTAGAATTAGATTTAAGCTAGTTTAATCTGGATCTGAAGTTGGTGTTATTTAACCATTCGTTTATTTGGGGGGGGTTTCCAAGCTTTCCAAGGTTTGTTATGCCTCTTTTAAAATGACTCACTACCAAATGCGGAAGCTGCGTGTGGGGAACTCAGATTGAAACTCATTGTGTAGATTGAAAAAATATAAAAAATATCGGCAAGCCATCTTGGTGAACTATTTTAGTATCGATGGTGATGTAATTAGCATGCAGTGTATGTACTGTATTTTGAAAAATACAAATATATATCTAAGCTACAACACATTTGCATAACACAATGTACTTGCATTTGTCGGGCCTCAGGGCTTGTAAGAATTTCATATGAAACTTTTGTAACCAACAAGGCTTCATAAGAACCATAGTTGGAGAAACTATTTCAGTATAGTGGTTCCATGCTTTAAAGATCTGTTTACTATGTTACAAATCTACACACACAAGAAGAACCAATGGAAGAACCAATTTGTTTATGAAACCTGACAGTTCTTGTTCATTTAGAAACTTCTGCTCTATTTCTCCTTTTGAGTTCCACAGAAGAACAGTCATGTTCATTTTTTGGGTGAACTGTCCTGTTAATGCTTTGATTAAGTTCATAGTTTCTCTCTCACACACACACAGGGCTCAGGATGTGCCTCTAGAAGTGTTGAGACACAGAGAAGCAAAATGGTTGGATATGCTGAACCACTGGGACAAATGGATCAGCAAGAGGTTCAAGAAGGTAAAACTACCACCTGCATTCTTCAGATCAGATTAATTTACACTACAAACGTTCCCACAAACAGATGTACTATGTAAGGCCAATCCATACATGCTCAAGCACTAGAAATTAAAAAGAACAGATACAGACTTAATTCTGTTTCCCCTGTACTCCCCTCTTCTCATCTTTCACTCATTGACTGCTCAGGCAGTCCTAATGCTGCCTGGATTAATTAAAAACCCCAGTGAAATGACACCATGACACAATCATTCCAGCTCAGCTCTGTCTCGACAAGTCAGAATTGCATCAGTTACCCTTATATGGTCTTGTGTGTATTTATTAGTGAGTGTTGCAAGTGTTCATCTCTGTTTCTCTCTCAAGCTTTATAAAGCTTCCATTGGGAGTGAGTCACCTACAGGTAAAAACAACAGGAATTTTGACAAAGGTCCCGTTTAACAGTCTTTGTTGGCCTTCATGTTTGCATGCCTGTATTATTGTATGTGCTTGTATTTGTGTTGCATTTAAAGCAACAAGACTGTATATTTGAGTTATTCATAACTGGTTTCATTTTGTAAAAATACAGGAACCCATTGATTTTCATGGCATTTGGTTCTGTTTGGTTCCGTTGACTTGACACGTGTTTCTTGCACTGCTGTGATGCGACTATGCACATGTACGGCGCCATGCAAAAAAAAGTCTTATCTGATTTGGGAACTTGCATATTATGCCATGTAATAATAAAAAGACAGAACTTCTATTTTTTTGTCTTTATTAGTTGCTATAAACAACATATACAATAGAACCGTTGTAGGCTATTCCAATTTTCAAATGAATGGTGGTTGTGACCTGGTTGCTTCCATAAAACAGTGGTTCTCAGCTGAGTCGTAACTCAAATTCTTCTGATTAGGTTTCTGACTTAATGTAAAAACAATGCGAATAAGATAAAAAAAACTAACCTTATAATTGTGTATTTTGTTCATATAGTAAAATACACTGGATAATGCATTCAGTAAATTTACAAATTTAGATTTATTCAGATTAATACTAATAAATATTTGTCCCAGTATGTTAAATCCATATTCTGCTGATGATTATGCATTTACAAAATTGTCAAGTTGTCTGATTTTGGCAGTTGTATAATAATTTAAGGGCAGTTTGATTTTATTATTCTTATGTACAAGAAACAAGTTTTGTAGAAACTTGAACCAGTTGTGAATCACTGCTAAAAAGAAGCTGAAAGAATCAGACAAACCAGAATCTTTAAACTCTTTATGATTCTCATCCATTTAAACATCACTGCCAGCTGATGCAAGCAGAGACTTAGCTGTTTTTTATAATTGTAAATATCTGTCCAGTGGCTTTTCAAAACTGCTTTGAAGGAAGACTAATGTATTTGTGTTAAACTGTGAAACAGATTTGACACCTTGTGTGACTGCATGCCGGTTCCCACTTATCTGAATATTACTGTGCAAGCATGTGACGTTCAGATCCCTGTCACCTGCAGGTCCGGCTGCGATGTCAAAAAGGAATCCCACCATCATTGCGAGGCAGGGCGTGGCTCTACCTGTCAGGTGGAAAAGTGAAGAGGGAACAGAACAGTGGCAAGTTCAAGGTGGGTCAGGTGTTCACACACTTGATTGTTTCTTCATTGTTTCTCAAGTATGATCACACTGGTTTGTTTCATGGTTAAGCAGGAGCTGGATGGCATGGATGGAGATCCTAAATGGGTGGATGTGATAGAGAAAGACCTACACAGACAGTTCCCCTTCCATGAGATGTTTGTATCGCGAGGAGGCCATGGGTTAGTGTTTGTGATTTTACGCTTCCTGGTACAGTACATAATTGTTAGATTTGCCTGACACAGTACATGTTATATCTGTATTTTCTTATCTGCTCTGCTGCTTATGCAAAATATTCCACCAGTTACATACTGACTGTGTTTGTGTGCGTGTATACGAACAGGCAGCAGGATCTCTTCCGGGTGTTGAAGGCTTACACCCTGTATAGGCCAGAGGAGGGTTACTGTCAGGCTCAGGCTCCTATAGCAGCAGTGCTTCTCATGCACATGCCAGCAGAGGTAAATCTGCAGCAGCTGAATTTGACATCTGCATTTAAGCATTTAACAGTGCATTCTAGTTATACATTTTGTCAGTATGTCTGTTTCCTGGGAATCAAACCCATGACCTTTGCTGCTAATGCAGTGCTCTAACAGTTGAGCTACTGGAACACTGTAGCATTTTACAGTTTTTGAAAAAGCAGTAGAATACTGTGTTATGGCTGTATTTCAAATGAGGCACTAAACTCAGGGGTCTAAAATGCATAAGTATGCATGTTATGATGCAGCAGATTGTAATTGGCATAATATGTTATGAGGAACTAAATGATTCAACTGTAAAAAGTTTTTTCTGTCTATCGTGTTCAGGATGCATTTTGGGGGCTGGTTCAGATTTGTGAAAAGTATCTCCCTGGATATTACAGTGCTGGTCTGGTAAGACCTCTAAATGCTAATTCCATTTGTAACAAATATGTATTACTACATATCATCAGATTAAAAAGGGAAAACCACAAGTGGCAGCAAGATCTGACTGATAGATACTGTGTAAATGTTCATTTTCTATTACCTGTGCAATTAAATTAGTAATAAGTGTAGTCTACACTTTACATCTAATTAATAAAGATTTTGAATGAATAGTAGGATGAACCAAGACTAAATATTATGACTTTTATAGTTTTTGGTGATATAAACCTTATGTAGGTTCTTTAGACACATTCATTAGTTCATAGCTGACATTCTATTCATAGCATTCATTCAGTCTGAAGATCCCTGTTCACAGTCTGCAAACATTGAGTCATATTTCTGAGTCAAAATGCAGCTTAGGTGCTTGTAAAATGAATACAGAGCTGCTTTTGTACTTGTTCAAATGTGAAACAGCAGATATGCAAAGTATTAAATTAAGTTTCTGTTGCCTCTGTTTCTTCCTCCAAAGGGCAAAAAATATTTAGGTCTAATTTATAAGACATGCCTTCTTAACCCAGAGAATGTGGTACCAAAAACTGCCTGATAAGTTACAGAATCAGGAAAATATGACAGTTACGTCAAGTCCAAAAATAGTCATAACATTTTACATTCTTGTGTATAATTAGGAGGCAATACAGTTAGACGGGGAGATCCTCAATGCATTACTAAAGCGTGTGAGCCCTGTGGCGTACCGGCACCTTGACAACCACAAGATAGAGCCCATCCTCTACATGACAGAGTGGTTCATGTGTGCCTTTTCCAGAACTCTACCCTGGTCCTCTGTGCTGAGAGTGTGGGACATGTTTTTGTGTGACGGTGAGATCCACACACACTAAGATAAAGATGTTTGTTGTCTCACCTGTTATTCTAACCTGTTTGTACTTAAAATAGGAGTAAAGATAATATTCCGTGTTGGGCTGGTGCTACTGAGGTGCATGCTGGGATCTCGTGAGAAACTGAAGTCTTGTCCTGGTCAGTATGAGACTATGGAGCTTCTCAGGGCCCTGGAACCACGATACATGCAAGAGGGCTTTCTCATACAGCAGGTAACACACGACCATGCTGTTACTCCACTGGGTTATGCTGAGGTCCATTCAGTAGTCTGGGGTCTGTACAATAATGTTTAACATTAAATGTGTACACTACATGTGTGCCTGTGTGAATGTAAAATTTATATGACATCATACACTTGAAGTTAGGGATGTACTATCACATGAGTTTGTAATTTGGAAGTCTTGAGTTACAATTTGGAAGTAGCACTGTATTTTGAGTGTTTGAAAGATGGAAAGGTTGGAAATTCCAACTGCTAAGAACAATATTTTTGTTAAATCCCAGGGATTGCAAGAGAAAAGCATCTTTCATATGTTAAATATATAAAATATGCTAATGTTGGTGCAGATGACATTGACAGCATGACATTGGTATTTGTGTGTAGTGGTCAAAATGATGATAGATGTTACTTCTCCACGCGCAGGTGTTAGAGCTGCCCATTTCTGCGCGGGATGTTGAGCGAGAACACCGCATACAGCTGAAGCGCTGGCGAAAAACTCACGGCGAGCTCAGTTACAAGGCTGCCCCCAGAATGCACGGCACGCAAGCCATCATGGCTGCTGAGCCCCATACCCGGCAAGACCTTCATCAGAACCCCACCATCATTGTCCAGTATCCTCTGCCTTTAGATGCTAATCCTGAATTCACACGTCTCAAGAAGAGAAGCACCATCAGAAAAGCCCATATTCCTGATCTGGACATCCCTAACCCTTATGCCTTGCCTATAGACCACAAACCAGCCCCCCTCAGTAATGAGCCTGAGAAACAACAGCTCAAGCAAACACCATCAGACAATCTACACAACAACAAACCTTCTCCATCACTACAGCGTTCCTTCCTCACTACACAAGAGAAGAAACCAGCCGAGAAGGTTTTACCTCCTTTACAGATTCCTCCAGACTCCGCCCCCAGTCATCCTCCTCCTGTCCCAGCCATACATCCATCACAAACACCGCAACCCCAAAAACCTCCAAGCTTCTCTCGTACCCCAACACCTCCTCATACACCTCCTCCAGACCCCAGACCTGTACACCCAACCAAGATCACTTGCCCTCCTAACCCTGCAGTAGTTTCTCTTCTCAAAAACTCCACACCCTCAACCAACACCAACAACTCAGCCCACCTTAGAGATCATTCGCTTACTACAAACTCAACTCTGCCTCTTCCAGATAATGCGTCTTTGAATGGGAATTCTGCACCTAGAGTTCCTAGTTTACATAACTCTTGTGAGAGTGTGGGGTCAGAGGACACATACCTGTAGCTCTCCATCACTATGTTAAACTCAATAGAGATTGTTCAGGGAGAATGCAGTACTGGGAACCAACACTTTTATGACTGATAACCAGGATATCTGCAGGATGGAATAGAACTTTGAATGTATTTTGATATGATTGAATAAATGATTTTGGGTGAGACTAAGAACGTGGGCTTGACAGATGCCTTCCATGCATCAAATCCACCGACTATCCACACTGAAATACTTCAGAAGTCTTGACAAGTAAAGAAAGAATCAAAGGACGAAAAGAACGTCAGTACCTGTTTCTCAGTGCTGTTGCATTATATGAATTATGTTGAATTATCTAATTGTCATAACATTCCTTGATATGATTGGGAAAATGCTGAATAATTAAAAAAAATATTCCATACATTCATTATACAATCATTATCAGTCA
This sequence comes from Chromobotia macracanthus, assembly GCA_036877525.1. Lineage (NCBI taxonomy): Eukaryota > Metazoa > Chordata > Actinopteri > Cypriniformes > Botiidae > Chromobotia > Chromobotia macracanthus. The sequence continues at coordinate 9,692,739 of JAZGTH010000004.1, read as the reverse complement.
GACTTTATAATCGACTATGTTTCCAAATAGTATCTCAGTTACAGTGTTATTTGCTGCTTAATAATATTAGGTCATTATGTTGCAAGTGTTCTGAATATAACGTTTGATTCAACTTAACAGTCTTACATTAATAACTATGGTTTTATCACTATTATAGGTATTTACAGTATTGTTATTTTGTTGTAAACACGGCCTCACAGTTTTAACCTATGTAACTGACATAAAGAGCATTGCGGTATGTTTCAGCATCCTGTTCATTAGGCAGCTGATGAATAGCATTGTATGTATACAAATGTGAAATTTAAAAATTAATTTTATTTTAGGAGGTGTTCAGCTGACTATCAAATGAGAAAGCTGCTGTTTAAACGCAACTCATTTCATTGGTCATTTTCATGGTATTACAGTAAACGTAATGGACAAGATGTTGAAAAATGCTGCAGTGTCGCTTTAACGCAACAGACATACTTTTGATTTGTAGCTCGGAAACTTAGACTCCAAATGTTTTTCATCTCAAGCCACCAGATGGCAGACTTTCTTTACAAATATTCACTTTACAATCATTTCACTTACTGACCGTCCAAGAAGTCAGTAACATGTTATATTTGGGAGTATATTTGCATACATGGTTATTTGTGTAACACAGCCATCATCTGTGAAAAGTGATATGTTACAAAAGACAACTAAAACAGTTGCTTTCAGATGTTATATGGAGTAGATATTAATTTACATTTTTTAATTATAGCTGGAATAGTCTTACAAGTATTCCATAAGATTTTCAGCTATATCTTATATGTTCTTTCTTTTTCATTGAAATTATGGGAGCACTGTTTTCTTTATGTATGCTTAGAATAATTTTGGCAAGATCTTTAATCTGTATGTTTAATATATAACCAAGAACTGACTGTCTTATGTGGATTTTGTACAAATAAAAGCACTTACAATCAGTTTGTATGAATGTATTAAATTGGTGTAAGAAGGCACTGTTTCCTACAGTCACAGCATGCCTGTTTTCTGTCACCGCTGTGCTTAAATTACCATAAGGAAGGCCATCAAAGAAGCCAGTGTAAACCGATACCATAATGCTTTGGGTCAACTGTGATGGCCTCCACTAAGCAGCAAATTAGAGAGCGCTTTTCTTTTTTCTATCAGAGGCCTAAACCCATGTCTGTGGTCACAAATTAACAACGACAACTGTGTGTGCCTGAGGTCAAACAGGGATTTTACACAAATTGTTACTTTAATTCATACGATCAGTTCGACTGCACTGAATACACACACAAGCGTAAAGTTCTCAGCACAAAATTGTGGCTTATTCAAACTAAATGATTTTAAATGCTATAAATGGCATGTTTTATGTTACATTAGACAGGATATATACACTCTTAAAAATACAGGCACTAAACAATGCCTTAGAAGAACCATTTTTTTTGCTGTACGGTTACCATAAAGAACTTTAAAGATCTGCAGAACCTTTCTGTTTCACAAAAGGTTCTTTAAAGTGGAAAATTGTTCTCTGGACTATAAAAAGGTAAAAATGAAATTATTCTTTTCAAAATCCTTGACTGAATGGTTCTTCTATGGCATCGCTATGAAGAACTTTTAGTACCACCTGTATTTTTACAGTTATTATGTGCATTTTTAGCTTCTGCTAATCATTGCCTCTGTGAAAGACAGTCAAAAAGACTCCCTTGATCACTCCCTCAAATGTGAACTTTCTATTAGGGGCTTTTGTTATGTATGGGTTTGTCACCAAGCATATGCCTAATTCAAGCTGACAAACATGTTTCTTTACTTGAAGTCACAGTACTGTTTTTCTAATAGAAAGCCCGACTGTGTGAGGATTTAAACACATTGGAGGCATTCTCATCTAAATGAACAGTCCCTCAGGTGGACTGATAAACATATTCTCAGACTTGTTCAACAGAAGAACCCCTGTGTTTTAAAAGCAGAAATATAGTTGTCTTTCAGTAGGCCTCTGTTCAGACTGGCTCATTGCCCAAAGTGCCTGCTGCTGCTTCAGGGTTCCCTTCAGAAACCCGAGACACCCAACTGTAGGTTACTGTTCTCAAATAAATACTGCATTTCTGTATGGCTCATTTAAAATCACAATAAACAAGAATACTGATGGGGGCTGTAGCAGAGATACAATGGTAATTTAACTATGTTACAAATTAAATCTAATAACATCTCAGAATGTCTCCAGAGCAAAATGTGTATAATAAAGACCTGATGTTTAGAAAGTGATAGAGTGTGCTTTTATGTGCTGGTCGGAAAGTGATTTTCAGGATATGTCATGAGGTGACAATGCACCCTAAGGTGCTGCAGGCTGCTACCTGAGAAAACAGACAGACATGCCCCAGGAGAAAACCACATATTTCTTTAGGTCTGACTTTATCAATTGTACCTAATTTGGTACAACTGGTACAAACTCAATGCATTCTTTGTATTGGTCTATTTGTGCTGTTTACAGAGAGAAAACCTTAATTTAGTGTCAGCTATCGAGGAATCTGGAAAAAGCTGTCACAAAATTATCCAAAATGTGATTTTTAATAATAATAGATCTAACAGATTTTTGTATAGTTTTAATAAAAAGACAGTCTCAAAAGAGAAATGAGAAATAGCTTTTTGTCCTTGTTCAGTCTTGGCGACTGCAGCAATTCACTGCGTGCTGGCCCTAGTTAATCTGCATTTGAGAAGGCTGGGAAACATAGCTGAGGCTTAGATCTAATACTAAATAAACAACTGATTAATGAGTGGAGGAGAGATTCATTGGTAAATGGACAGAGACAGACAGACAGACAGACAGACAGACAGACATACAGACAGATCTTATCAACAATTTGCAAGTCAATACTGATGTTACATTAAGCAAAAAAGATCTGAGTAAATCCAATGCTATCTGAAACTTTCTTAATAATCAGAAAAATTAGAAGTACGCTATTCAGTTACTCCTTTACTTTTATTGGTGGGTTTGTTTTCTGAGATCATACAAATGAAGTAATAGCGGAGATATGGTCAGAATATAAACGTATTATCTTAATCCTTTATTGAAGGGGTGGTCTGTCCTCCACAGGGGAGAATTGGAGGCTGCAGGCTTTGGCTGTATCCCCACACAAACACACCTGATCTAACTAATCAAGCTCCAGCAGAGAGAAGGATCAGGCCCAATAAAGCAGTCCCAGAACTATACTGTTGAGATCGTTGGTTCCAGTAAAAAGATCTCATCATGTCTGTGTCTCTGATCCCTTTAGCATCCTCACAGCTTTTTCATTCCTGAGATGATTAGTACTGAGGCATAAGACACAAGTTGCTCTCAGGCATAAGGCTCTATACAGACAATGAAATTATTTTTGAGTTATTGCATTAGAAAAATCACTCTCAAGAGTGGCAGATTAAAAACTATTCATTTGTGCATGTCACAGCTGCATGCAAATGGGGAAAAATGTACAGAGAACAAAAACCAAAGCCCCAAAGCTATAAACACAAGACTTTATTTCACTTGGCATTTATTAAATTATATAAGAATTTGCTCTATGACATTTTATATAAATACTTAGATTATGATGCTGTATATTGTTGTTTTTGGGGATTGCTGTCTCTTCAGTGCCATTGGGAAATTTAAAAAAATGTTGTTTTGTTTAGTCTGTTGTGCTGATGCACATATTTAATTAAAAACTTTCACTTTGATTTTTTTTGTATTTGTCTGTATCTTGTAAGAAGGTTGTTTTTCATTGCACTTGCAAAGTCGTTTTAAATAAATAGGAGGTTTATCAGCTGAAACTTTCTGCAATTTGTAGCCTGTATATGATTTATTTTTATACATTAATGTAATAGGAATTTCTGCCATAGAGTCGAGTTTAGATATTGACCAAAGCTCTTTTTATAAGCATAACTGTAATAAACTGTAGCATGACACTCGTCGGTTGAGCTGTCACAGCATGGCTCCTGTATCTGTTTGTTTCAGATAACACTGCTGATAAACAGTGAAAGACTCCTGAATTCCTGAATAAAGCAATTCATCAACACAACAGACCTCCAGAAGTGCATGCTGACTGAATTCTTCATACCAAAGGTTAGGTATTAGGCTACTTATTTATAGCATTATGGAACATAGGGTAAGAATCAAAACAAGGGTAAGAAATAGATTAATTGTAGCTTTTAGCTTCAGATCTTTACAGCTTTACATCGAACAGTGTGTGGATGCATGCCTGTTTGTACTCTCTATAAGGTGGTGAGTAACACACATATGGTAGATATCAGTGGCACAGGGAGGCACAGACACCCTGATGTGCAGTACACACCCCGTCTCCTCATCCTGTCTCCATGGCCCCTAAAGAGCCGCCATGCAGTAACTCTATCTTGTTCATGTTAGTTTTTTTGGTGGGGGTATGTTTGTGTGTGTTTTTGTGTCTCATTGTGAAGCCTGTAGTCACCAAAGACATTTAGAATAGTGAATCTGACCTAATATTATAAATCAAGTGTCTCCCATATATGGCACATTTTTACCTTTACTTTTTAGCAGTCCTGCACTAATGAATATTAATTAAGGTGACATAAAAAGATAAATTAATGTTAAGTCATAGTAGATTACAATTTACAGATTGCATGTTAGGTTCAATGCTTAAAATGTAAATAAGTGTAGGGTAAGTGATTTGCATAGGGTATATAATAAGATAACATGTTAATCAACTAGTGTTATGCTAAACTAGTATGCTAGGTGGTAAGATTGTAAATGTAAATGTAAGCTAGCTAATAAATTGCAAAGAGAAAGATATCTAACAACATATTCAATATTACAATCTATATCATTTAAAAGACTTTAATTGTGATATTTACAGTTATAGTTAAGATTACATATATTTAATAAGTTTTGTAGGTTTTTGAATCAGACAGACCCAATAGTTAGACAGACCCAAAAACTATTTGACAAAGTTTTTTTGCACAGCAGCCTTAACTCTTATATAACACAGATATTTCCCAGAACTTAGCAATTTCAGTTAAAATATGTCTGTGCAGGTCTCTTTACTTAAATCAACACTATTATTAGATGTTAAAATCCAGCAATTTTTCTTTTCTCTTCCCTGTGGGGTTCTCTTTTCACATGGGGGTGCGTTTGTGTGCAGGATCTGTATGTTTGTATGTGTTTGTCAGGGTGCAGTAAAAGTGTAAAAGCTTTACACTCAGCATCCTGCGGAATACAAAACAACTGCCTCTTTTCCTTTTGCTGAATTTTACCAGGACGGCACAAATTGTGCCCCCTTATCCTGTGTGTGTGTTTGTGCATGTTTAAACGGTAGGAAGCTTCTACAGGTCTCCTGTTTGAAAACAAGCTGGCAGAGAGATGGGTCACATCAAAGTAAACACACACACACACACACAGAGAGGAAGTGAGTGGTGACCCACAGAGGTCAGAGGTTACCACAGTGGCATTGTTGGGAAGACAGAACGGATGCTGAGTGGATGGTGACATGTACAGAGATGCTGCTGAGCATCTACACATATATTAATAAATGCTATAACCCATGAGAATGGGAAATTGTCTGATGCTCTAAATCTGTAAGATGTTATTGACAACTAGCCAAAATGTGTCATCCAAATTGGCTCTTCTTCTTAAAGATGTTGTTGTAAAAATGGCTTATGTAGCAAAGAAACATCCTGCAATTGTTAGTTTTAAGGAAGGTGTGTTGTGCATTGGAGTGATAGGGGTTGGTTTATTGAATGTGATAGTATCTAAGGTGATGCACCCAATTTTCTTAAGACACTTACGATACATTGTCCAAAGTTCCTGTCAAGATCCTTCCTTTGTTTTGAAAGTATCCAAGTTTGATTTTAATTGAAAATGGATGCACCTTCTGTGTGTGTGGGGAGGGTAACATTTTTGAAATGTTCCACTAACTTAAGAATAACATTTTTGATATATTATATATAACGTTACCATTAACAACGTATATATATAAATATATATATATATATATACATATAGACATTTTTTCTTCAATTTTTTTTCAGAAATTTTTGGTTTGTGGGGTTCCACCTGAATACAACACAAGCTAAGTGTTTTATTTGCTCAATAAAACTTTTATTTGCTCAATAAAAAACAATAGTCATCAATGGGAAGTTCCCACTATGATATAAAAAACAAGTGAGTGTGCATATAAGCGCACAAGAGCAGAGCAAGGTTTAATGGTGAAAAGGTTAAGGTGTTTCCTGTTAGCATGTTTTCCACAGTGTCATAATCTATTTTTTTTTTATTTGGCAGATGTGCTCATCCGCATTGTCATTTTGCTTCATAACTTTATTATTATTCAAGATGTGACTACAGGTGCATTCTGCCTTTCTCACATTCATTCTTTCCTTCCGTTAAAATCAGATTCTTTATAAAACCTCTTCAATACTGTTTTCTTCCCACTAATTACAGACATATGCCACTTAAGGGTCTAGTCTTTGTTCTTGATTCAATACATGTAAGCTGCGTGTCTATGTGTGTGTTTGTGTGTGTACATTTGAGTGCTTTGAGGTCAGTACAGCTTATAAGGTCTTAATATTTCATCACACACAAAAAATTGTTAGTACGCACAGCCATAATTGGTATCAACAATATAATGTCTTTGATGTCAATCAGTAGAGTACCATTTTCCCTTTGTTAACAAAATGAATTGTGCTACATGTATTCACACAAGTATGCACTCACACAGTTGCGTGTTATGTGGCACTTTATGGTTTTATCTCTGTCTGTTGTGGCTCTGATCCTTAGAGGAAAACCCCATCATACACTTGTGAAGTGCAGTCTGAACTATGAGCCGAGACAAAACTGTGGAAAGATCATTTACACAATGTTTGTGTGTGAAAAGAGTTTGTGGCTGTGAATGTAAGTTAACCTATATGTCAGGTTTCATGTTCAGGTTTGTACAGATGTTGGCTTGGCAGTGTGCCAGTTTTGTGATGTCATGGGAGCCCACACGCCTCCCCTAAAAGAAAGATAAAGATAGATTAAATAGAGGACCTAGAGATTTTTGGGGGAAGAGAGGGGAAAAAACATTTGATAAGAAACACAAGTGAGGTCTAATTTATGGTCTATCATAAATGTTGATGGGGTCATATTGTGTATTTATTGTACTACAAAAACACACTGTAACTTTCAGAACTCAAAATTCCAATTCAAAAAGACCATCTATTGAAACTGCTGCAAAAACAGCTGTGGTCAAAATCTTAGTATTTTTGAAGTCATAAACCAATAAACATTGGAATATCACAGCCCACATTTACATGTCAATGATTCATGTTTGTGGTTCAGAAATTTGGTCCAATCAATCACTATGAGATCACCAGAATTATGCAGGACAGATACTGTACAATCATTCATAAACAGCCAAAAAACTAAGACATTCAAGAGTAAAATGTAGAAAATTTTATTAAAAGTTGGGCTGTTAGATACACTTCAAAAACTTTTGCCACTTGTAACAGTTCATACTAGTCTGAGTGTGAAAACAAAAGGCACAATTTATGGTTTCTCAAATTGCCAAATGAGTGGAACTCTTTAGAAGGTGCTTCAAATATCCAACTTTCCCTCAAGGATCATCAATATATATTTCAAGTGCCTCTGAACCCTTCACTTCTGAAGAGATAAATGAAGTGTTGACTGTTTTGAGTTGTCACTCATTTCACATGCAAAGAGGCCATTTACAAAGTAGTCTTAAAGGCACAGTAGCAAAAAAACAGCTGTTTATGGAAGACAGCATAAAAATACATAATACATAAAAATGTATTGTGACTGTTTTGGTGTGAAAAATATACCTAACACTAAAAGTGAACCACAGGGAGTAAGATAACAGTTATTGTTAAGAACACACATTTGCCATATGTGACCTGTGTTGGCAAAAAGAGTCAGAATGAGCATGGGCTAATTACAAGCTACAGGCAAAACTAGTGAAAGATGTAAGTTTTTGTCTAATTTAAGGTTTTCACAAAAATCAGTTCATTAAGCCTTCATCTAGCGATTCCAATACAAATAGCAGTTAAACATCTAAAATTAAGGTGTTTTGTTCCAACAAAACATACAACATTGTTAAGGTTTTTAATCGAGAATGTAAAAATAGCAAGTGACTAATTTTTTAAAATATGCTCATGTGACTTTTTTGTCAGCACTGGTAACATATGTTAAATTACACCAGCTATGTGCAAATAACAGGATGGTCACTACATATAAATGTTTTAAGTAAAACTATATGTCCTATAAATATATTCATGTTTATGTAGTTTAGATAGTTTTCAGTGAGAGAAAGTTACTTTAAATCAGAATTATACAAAATCCTTTGTAGTGTTTTCATAATCACAAACATGCCTGGAAGGCTCGACGGAGCATTTAAAGTCTTCTGGGGAGTGTAATTTGTAGTGGAATTATATTACTTTGCTTTAAGTGTGCTTTTAAGTGTGCATTTCCTATAATTAGAGTGTATGAACTGTGTAATAGAAGAGTATAACAGTGTATTGGGTTTGTATTTAAAGAGTAATGAGCCTCCTCTAAGGAAGTCAAGGTGTTATGAGCCTGGGAAAAAGTTTAATTGCCTGGAATGGAAGCAAACTTCCTATTTGCTGTACATCCAATGAACAAACAGAACAATAAGATTGGAATCTATTAGGAGTTATTGCAGTTAGGAGGCCTCTGCAAATTATACTCCTGTATCTAAGCTGTTATTGACATATCTGTTTACCTGCACTGTAAAAAACATTGCTGCCTTAAATTTTTAAGTTTAATCAATTTGGTTGCACAAGTCATTTCAACTTACTCTTTGTAATCTTGACTGGTTTGGAGTTGAGGTAACATAAGAAATAGTTGGAAAATTGCTTAACCTGTTTTTTTTAAGTTGTACCGGTAAGGATTTAAAATATTAAGTTGAAATTACTTGTATAGCCAAGTTGATTAAACTTTAAAAAAATTAGGCAGCAAAGTTGTTTTTACAGAGTGTGAACTCTCTAATTTGTTTGCTTATATGTTTGCTTTAACTTATATGCTTGATTTATGTTTTCTATCCTTATACATTTCCATCCTTTTAAGTCTTTTCTTTGTTTTATGTTATAATAATGAAACTGAATTGTTACATGTACAGTATGTGTATTATGCCTGTGTAGGGCACTTTTGAATTACCATTGTGTATAAAATGTGCTATATTAAATAAACATGTCTGGCCTTTTAATCAAGGGACAAAGAAGCAAGCATGTGCACTTCAGATGTTTTATGAAGTATTCAACAATGAAAATTCCTTACACATTGTGTAAAAACAATCTGTCTTTGTTCAAATGTCATGCAGTTTTTGATGACAGATTGATGATTTGTTTTTCTTTTATCTTATAAGCACACAAACCAGCTCTTTGCCCTTAGCATCTATTATCCTCTTCTCGCAATTATTAATTTCCTCAGTGTTTTGTTGAATATGAAGGATTTCTTAATCAGTATTTTTTTCAGTATTCAGTAATTGTTTTGCTAATATACTAGCCTAATTTAAGGGAAAGAACTACAAAACTAACGGAAAACATTATTTTGCAGTACAGATGACACAGGACCAATGGAATGAGTGAAGCTCTAATCTGAAAATGACATATGATCCAGATCATGTGACCAATCTTAATATCATTTTAAAAACTCAGTTCTATCACTGCAGTTCCAATACCTCTCTCTCACTGTCTCTCTATCTCGCTCTATCTTTTTCTTTCTGAATTCATGGGTCCCCAATGCAAAGGGTGGGGCTAGTCTGGGAAGAGTTGGTAGCTTATGTTGTGTGTGTGATTATGTTGAGAAACAGATACATGCAGTATTGTGTGTTGACAGGGCTGGTTGATTTTGACTTGGGCTCTGTGTGTGGTCACATGGCAACTGTGGTTTGTCTGTGTGTGACTGCGTGGCAGAACGTTGGTTTCATTTGCATGATTTTGTAAAAGGGCATTAACATATCATCAACACCATTATCATCACCAGTCAGTCTAATAAGTCACTTTTGTCAAGCAATTGCCACATACATACACACATATGCGAACACACAGACCTTCCCCTGCAGGAGAACACTGTCAGAAGGTTGGCAGGTGTGTCAGGGCTTGTCTTTGGGGCCCTATTTTCTGACCTCATGTTACAAATTACCGTACAGGTGAGGGGTCAAATACAACAGAAAAGAATTCTCTAAAGAAAATAATTGTGTGTGTGTGTATTGGGATGTTGTGTTGACCCAGTAAGCTGCAGGCATTGTGTCATACTTCAGCCTGAAATCTGTGACAGAGTTGAGGCCAATCTGCCCTCCAGCATTCTGCCACACTAAAACGTTCATTAACCCATGTGAAAAACAGAACTGGGGGTGCAGTCCGCAGGTCATAGCATGCCTGTGCCTGAACCTATAAAGTAGATTCAATTCTCGCTCAGAGACAACTTAGGACATTTGGATCACATGGAAACAAAAACAGGGTTTATTTTGTTGGCATGTGAGCATCTTTGCATGATTTCTTGCTAAGTAATGCTGTGTCAGTAACAGTAGATGGCTTTGCAGATTATAATGGAAGCATTTAAGTTCTCTGTTCATTACCTCATGTTTCTAGAAAAATGCTAAAAAAAACAAGTTTTCAACAGGAGAAATAAGGATAATGAAAGTGAAAAGTGTGTGTGTTGTATGTTATCACTATTTCATTGGGGTGTTTTGTTGTATTAAGGTTAACTGTAAAAACTTCACACTGTCATATTTACTGTAACTACTGTAATTTATATCATGCAGAAGCAAAGCTCACATGCATTTATTACAACACACACACATATAGTCACGTACACACATTACTGTAAACTCCAATCACCTCTAGACAAAACATACTGAACTGATTTCAGACGCTCTAATTTCTTCTCTCTGTCTCACACACACTTCAATTAGTTCTCCCATCCTGCTATTGTGCTTACAGTGGCCAGAGGTGCGGTTCTGTCCTGTTTGCAGCATGTTGTTGTTTTAATGATAACATTAAAAGCTAAATGTTTTCCTTAAGGTATGCTTCTGCAACATGATAAAGCAACATGAACTGAAAGTGTCAGTTCAATGACACTTTTTAGTGCACTCCCTAAACTAAAACTGAGTTTACTATTTCTGCAATATTATGCTGTTGTGCCCTAACCACGGTGAATTCTTACTGGTCCAAAATTACTGTATATTACACAGAAAATACATTTAGATTAGCTGATTTTCCCATATTGGACAGCAGTTTTATGTTCGGTTTGTACAGAAAAAATGCTTGTTGATGGAAACTTACCATGTGTCAGGGACAAAGTTAAGGTATGTATGTGGTGGTAATAATAATCTTAATTTATTAGCTTTAAACTTAGCTTTGACTTGTGGGGTCCAGCCAAAGCCCCTATGAGGGAAACATTCTAATCAACATTATGCTTAAAATGCAATAAGGTTTTTGTGAGGTTTAGGGGTATGAAATAGAAAATATAATTAGCTCAGTATAAAGACAATGGAGGGCAATGGAAAGATTGATGTGTGTGCTTATTTGAGTGCTTGTTTATGAACACTGGTGAGATTTAATGCTAGTAACGGAGAGATTACTTTGATTGTTAAATTTAGCTAACAGCTCATGCACAAACTTTACATCATCATGCTGGTTAATGTATTTCAGTGCTCTATTGTTTATTGTCTCATATCAGACTTTTATTTTATCACTTGATCTGCTGTGTAAAAAATATCTTTGGGTGCAGGCTATGTGTGTGTGTCTACTTATTTTGTGCACAAATTTGTACCCAGAATGAGCAAAGCCTGACAAAACCTCCTTCTGAGGACATCTTTATTCCAAAAACATCCAAAAACACCATATAATACTATATTATATACAAATATAGAGTGTTTGTAAAAAAAAATGTATATATAAAAATGAAGAATAATATGGAATGTCCCCTTTTAGATAGCTAAGTACACAAGGGTGTTCTTGTTTTTCTACCAAATGACCCCACAAGCATGATAAAAATCACACGCACCAATATTGTATGTGTGTGTGTGTGTGTGTGTGTGTGGTTCGGGAATGAACGGAAGGGCATCTTGTGTTTGGCCCTTTGCTCAGGGAGGGGAGTGGCTACAGGGCTTGACCTGCTTCCCCTCCCAGTCTGTCTCTCTGCTGCTCTTTCCCCTTTCTTTCAGACAGGAGATATATGATGCCTAATCAGCAACAGGCAGAACTATCACAGGAAACATCTCCCATCTTAAGACACAGGAAAATAACATCTGTGTTGGGGGGCAGAGGTGGGGTGAGTAGGGGTTTGACAATTTTGTAATATTTTGTATATCTGCACATATTCTTCTGCTCTGAACGTTCTAATATAAACCCATCGTGTGATCACCCAATGTGATGATAAAATTTTCATAAAGTGTGTTGCCATAAAATAAAATTATTTTAATTTCACTAATGAGATTTCTCTGATGCCTCTGTTGTTTCTTCTGAACAACAATATTAAATAGAGAGCAAATGAAGAGGTTTTCAGAGCCTCCTGCTTCTCTGACTTTTCTTGAGAAAACAGAGCACCATTTAAGACACCCTTTGAGCATTAACGGTAAGGTTCAGAGCTCCAGCAAGTCTGTTCTTGTAGTTCACGGAGACCTTCTTTAAGAGCTTGAGTTAGTTCCTCACTCACCTGTCACATTGACTGCACCTCCTGCATCTGTCACTATAGTCTTTTTTATCACATTCACACACTTGTGATAGGAGTAATGGACTATTAAATGCTTACTTGGATTACAGGACATGAAGAAGACAACAAAACACAAATGCACACAGACACACACATACGCAAATGGTGGTCAATGGGAAATTAAGTTGTTTGCTCACCCTTTGTTAGAACACCAGGACTGCACATCACCACATACACACACTTACACATTTGTTAGACTGGGAAACACTTGACTGGTCTATGCTGGTTTATGTTGATTTGGTGGCGGTGTAGCTAGCAGACTAACCAACTATATTGTTCACAAAAAGGTGGGGAAGATGTGTGGTCAGTAAGCATGCTCTGGTGAGCCTGGATGATTAAGGAAGTTTTGCTGGTAAATATATCAGAGAACCCTGACAAATTCTGATTGAATGAGCTCAATTTGAAGCCATTGTAAAATGTAGTTAACCCCTCTGGCTGCATGTTCTGTGTTTTTACAGACAATTCTGTTGCTTGGCAACCATGAACAGCCCCCAGTTAGCTAATATACTACGATACTCTATTAAAGAATAGTCTATTCCAGCTATCATTCATAGCTACAGCTATGTATTGAATATTGGAAACATTTATTATGTTGCTGTTGCAATTAGCAAGCTACTTAACTGTGTGTGTGTGTGTGTGTGTGTGTGTGTGTGTGTGTGTGTGTGTGTGTGTGTGTGTGTGTGTGTGTGTGTGTGTTTGTCTACACGTGCTGATAGGTGAACTGCAGCTGTCTGCACATAGAGGATACGAGTCAGCTGCTTTGCTATTAGTCTGATGTGTTGTTTGTGTTTATGGAGATCTTAGACCTTTCATCTTTTCCTTTTTATAAAACTGAGGCCTCTACTTTTTCAGTCTGTCTTCTGGTAACCCCAACCTTTAGGTGTCTAAAGAAAAAGGCCACAACTCTCTGCAAATATCTTCCCACAGTGACCAGTGTGATGGCCTGTTATTTTTGTGTATGTGTGTGTGGAGACACATACACACATGACTTTGACTTTGGCTTTGAGCCCATATGCCACTGTTAAAGAGCAGTTTGTTATTGGCCAACAGCAGCAGGCAGACATGTAAACATTAGGGTCTGCCTAAAGTGCTCCAAAAGAGAAACACCAAAGAGTCTAATAATAGCATACTACAGGAAATAACTTGGCCTTATGGATGTGTTTAGGTGTGTGTATGTGCTATATAGCCCATAAAGTATTTAGACACTTATAAAGGTTATCTTTAATACTTGGCTGTATGGCACTGGAGAGAGTCTGATTATTGTTTCCTGTCAATCATCATGTATGTATGTAAGCACATAAGCAACTACTTGCCTGTCTTCAAGAACAATTCTTCTCAAATTAATTTGGCATCCATTAAGACTGGATGGGCATCATATCAGCATCCAATGCTGACCAGAATCCAGAACACAACATATGCTTTCAATATGATCCATGACCAAAAAAAGAAAGAAGCTGGAAAAAGAAACACAGTGATTGAGAAAAATGGGATAGAGTAATAACAAAGTCCCTTTAAAGTAGTCTCCGCACTCAGTGGTCATCTTTGCAACACCTCCTGGCAGCTGTTAAAGAATAGTTATCTCTGATATAGAAGTCTCTGATATATCAGTCTTCTATAATATTTCTCTATATTTCAGACCATTAGATTAAACCTGACATGAACTGTATCATAAAATATTATTCTTAAGCTGAAATTGCACTATAAAAACAAGTTTTTCAGATCACTTATGGTACTGCATGTACACAAAGAACCTCACAACATTCTGTAGAGAGCGCCCCCATTCATAGTAATAGAACTGTGCCATCTTGTTAATTCTATCTTTGGTAATAATGAACGTACCGTAACAGTGGAGGGAAGTGACTTGTCAGAGACTGCAGTTTTACTTATGTTTGTTGTGTTTTACTGGCTGCCCACAGAAAACACACACAATGGGATACACACACACTTGCAAAGAGACAGACTCACCACCAATAATTCACATACTAGCACGTGCCTGTTAACAATAGAGAACAGAACAAAAGCATGAGATGATTATTGCTGCTCTTACAGTAGCAAAAACAAATAGACATCAGAGCTTTGACACTCCAGCCTCCAGTCTGTAAAATATTACACATATCCCACAGGAAAGACAACTCATACATCAAATCAACTGTTCCTCTCTCCCAGCCTGAAATGAGATTAAATAGAGTTTTCAGATTTTTCACTAAGACCCTGTTGTTTTTATACAGGTCTCAGAGATTCAGAGGAGATCTCAACAATGTCTCAGTCTAAGCTCAGATTTGCAAAATACCAAAGTAAAAAAGCCAATATGAACTTCCTTCCCATGCTCTCTCTCTTTCAAACAGCCCAACACACACACAGTTAACAGTCAATCTCTTCAACCATTCGGTCCTTATCATTTGGCCCATTTGGTGTACAAAAGTTTGTTCCTGTTAACATCCAGTTTAAGCATTTACAGCGACAGTAAAACTCTGGAATAGAACAGAGCTCTCTGAATGTTCAAAATCCACCTGTCACTCAAAGAGGGACAGCTCAGCCTCCCAGCAGGACGCCACTATGGGGGTCTGACAAACCACATACATACACAAACATAGAATTAGTTTTCTGTGCTGCTTAATACTGGCCACATTTGGGTCACCGTAAACCATATGGCAAGAGGGGTTTTGACAGAGTGTAAAAACAATCTTGGCCTTTAACAGAAACAGGCCTTTAGGGGCACATAAATAGCACATGCATATTTAGAAAATCTTTGGTGGGAACAGTCAAAAGTTATGAAGCACCTCCCACCCCAGAGAATATTGGTCTACCAGGCCAGAAATATACCCCACCAATACACGTGAATGTTATTCTGTGTGCATAATGGCCACCATATATTTCTACCCTGCATTTCATGTGAACTTCATCCCAAAAATATTCTGTATGTAACTGTGTTGACGAACTTGTTTTAAAAACTAAATGTATTATTTAAAACATAGTAAAAGTATGAATATCAAACTTCCAAACAGGAAGTTTTTACATTAAAACAATGTAAAGTTTAAGGCTTTTAAAGTTTTTAGGCCTTAAATCAATATCTGATTATGATTTATCGATTTATCTTAAGGTTATAGCCCTGTTACTTTGAGACTGAGGTAGAAACATGAATTCTTGAAAATTTTGTAGTAACCTGTTTACATGAAGTGATGAAAGCATATCATTTTCCTCAAATCCAAGGCACATATTTAGTTTCCTGAGAATGACCCAGGAGTTCTCATGAAATATTCAATGACAGAGAATGTTATAGCAAGCAATAACTCAAACCCAACATGATGACTTGCTCTTCTGCATGGGAGGACTGGTATGAATTGGCCCTCTGTTTACTCTTGAACTGTGTTCCATCTTCTTTTCATTCAGTCTGTCTAGTGGGTAAAACCAATGTGTGTGTTTTAGGTAAAACTATGGAGAAGCTTTTGTTTTCCTCAGGATTTGGGTCCAGATGTGACCAAATTCCTTTCAGGCCCTCAGGAAAGAGGTAACCAGATAGCTCATAAGCCTTATCCTCAATATCCTCAAATTTTAAATGTGCATTGGTGTGAATTCCTGATGTGTGTGTGTATGCGTGTGTGTGATTGACTATTTATCTGTTTTATTCTTCTTTATAATTCTTTTCATTATCTATTTCTAACTCTTATCACCATTATCTTCTACCTCTGGTTTTCCCACTATGTTTCCCCCGCCTGTGTGTGTATTTGTTTGTGTGTGTGTGTGATGGGACCCATGTAGGCATTTTAACCTTGTACTGTTTATTTAAGTATACCAAAAACTTTACCCTGTTCTGTTGAAACCTTAAAAAATATTTAGGCCTATATTATAAACAAAACGCTTTATAACAACTTTAAATAAAGTTATTTATAGTGAAGGAGGCCCCACAAACACACACACACATACACAGCATCTTTAATTAAACAGAGCTCTTCCTGCTTTACTAGCTGCTTTATCCATTCAGAGGATGAAGGGCAAAGGAGAGGGACAGGGTCAAAAGTCACTGAGCCTTCAGCGCAAGCGGGGAAACACCTTGCAAACCCTGTTTGTTCCTGATTCAGATTTAGAGAGATAAAATGAGATGGTCAAAGAAAGAGGATAGTGCCCATGTAAGGACACAGAATGGTTGAGACTGATTGTTTGGTTTAAAATAAGTAAGCTATAAACCCTGGAGACTTAATAGTGTTCTTAGTTATGCTTTATTAAGTATCAGTTATATCCCTGGTGCTTCTAAAAATCCTTAGGAGAAGGATCCTAGGAGAAATCTAAATAAACAATTGACATACAAGTACATTTTTTCCAAGACCAAATTACCATATACGCTGTACAGTATCATAGGTTTCTATTATACAGTAGAAACAGGAGCAATCATGATCCTGGGTGCAACAGTTTTGTACCATCACAATGGGCTTATCTTATCCAGTCCACATTTACACAGGTCTGTACAGGTGTCTGAACTACATGCGGCCACTTGAGGACAAGTCTGGAAGCTGTGCAGTGTGTGTGTTTATGCAGCAATGTGTCTATTATGAACAAAATATTTGTCTTCTTTTTTAAAATTAACTTTAAATTGCTTCATTCTTAGGAAACAGTGTCATTTGTGTGCTATGTGTGTCCCATAACTATTGATATAATTAACAGAATACTATTGTTTGTTCAATATCACAATATCAGATAATGATCATGTCCCCATGCACTAGTTTCTAATCAGCATTTTATAATGTTTGCACTATGGCCTTGTCAAACTCCAAAGTTCTGGAAAACAATCATAGGAATCAACTTTTTTACAGAAAAATGAATAGTGAATGTAAATTATGTGGTATGTAGTGAAGGTTTTAGCTAGGGTTGAAGGCATAGATCACAATTCTGTCATCATTATTACAAGGCACACAGAATGTACTATATTATCTATAACAAATCTAAGTATATAAATATAAACTTAAGTAAAAAGACACTTGGAACCATTATGGGGGTGTAATAATGTAGTGCTTTAAGGTGTAAGCTTAGGGTTCGTAATGGTAATTAATGGTACTTTGCAAAGCTATAATCACACAAGTAGGATTAGTTTGGGTGTAAGTAGTTTAAGAGGTTTAAAAGTTTAAGTATTGGTTATTTAAAACTCATATTTGTTTATAAGTTAAAACGGACAGACAGAAGAAGGGGAATGGTTTTTAAACATGCTAAATGAAATGCATCCAACAGCATTTCTTTTTTAATAGTTAGACAAGTCCAACCTTTACTAGTCAGAAACACAAAACGTGTTACAAAAACAATCATTAAAAACATAAAAGCAGCCCATACGGAACAGCCATATGGCATTTTCATCATGGCAGAGATTTAAGGCTGAAAAATGCAAAAAAGAAACAGCATTTTATAACTCCCCTGACTATGTCCAAGGGTGTATGCGATCTCTGCGCTCAAGTGTTATCAGACTCATCAGTGAAGGCAGTTTGAGGGTGAGGAGTCAAACAGTCAGGCTGCTGCCCACAGGCACCATATTTCAAACATACCTTCAGTAATGAGCAGGGCTGGACAGACCCTGAGGTACAGAATGGCAACTCACTTAAGAAGTGGTGAAAAACACATTAATTGAAAGAACAACTCCATTATGATTAACTGAGCAGGCTTACACATGTGCCAGTGGGAGGGGTTAAGCAGACACATGCTTTCTGGGATTTCAAAGACTCGTGAAACAAATCAGGGGAGGAAGTTAACTTGCTAAGCAAAAAGGCAAATAAATACACGATTGCCTTTTAAATCTCAGTGAATTAGCTCACTGACAACAACTGAACTGAAGTCTTTGTTTGTTTGTGTGTGTGTGTGTGTGTGTGTGTATGTGTGTGTGGTGGGGTGTTGGGTGTGATTTTGTCATAGAGAGTTTTTTTGGTGTTTAGCATACCCATATTAACACTGACTTTACAAGAGAGACCAAACAAACAATACACAACATTTCAGTTTTACAATATTACCAGATATTTTGTATTTGACCTTTTTTTGTATTAGACTTTTCAACCCCTTTGCTCTTCCTCTTTGTGGCCTGAGAGAACCTCAGCCCTCAGACATTTGGTGACACGCACTAGCAGAAAAGAACACACCTCATGAGATTTGTGGGGTTTGAAGTTCCACAAATCAAACAGTGAGATCACATCTGACGTGTTAGGTGCCTGGCAGCTGTATACTTCAAACAAGGCCCAAATTACACCTCACACCCTCCTGTAGCTTTACCTCTGCTAGCTTCAGCCATGCCAGACTGCTCTGTCTGCATGTGATTTTGAGCGTGTTTGCATAAAGCTATGATCACACTAGGCCTTGATACCGGAAAATTACCGGTAGAGACTTCAGTGTGATCTTGACAAATTATGCATCATTAGAACATTCTGAGATATAAACTTTTGTTTTACTATAAATATCTTAAAGGGACATAAATTTCGTAAACTTTGGCAGCAGCTATGCATCAAAAGCGGACATACCTTGAATATGAAATATGGGTTTCAGCTGCGGTAAATGAAATGTCTCAACTTGTGCCACAGACGAGCAGTGTAATCTCTCCAGTCAGCTGGACAAGAGTCGAAAAACAACACAGCTGCCATGAGGTCTCACACACACTTACACACACTGACTAACTCAAAGATGTTATTTCTTGTGTGGTCTCACACTGAAGAATAAAAATGAAATCACAAAATAATCTGGACTCTTTGAGAACTCATATTCACTGTGATTTGCATTTTGGTCATAATAACAAAAGGACTGAAATTCTGTGAATCTGGACTGATGAAAAACTAAAAATGCTGAAAAACTACCAATACAGATTTATCTCTTAATATTATTAGTATGGTGTTTACCTAAGTAAAATACTAATATAGTTCTGGTGTACTTCAAAGTAGTGTGTGTGTGCTCATAGGCCTGACTTTCATTTTAAAACAAATGTTTTAACCCCAGACCATTAACCCTCTCTTAACCCCCTCCTCTAACCCTCCCTAATTGTCCAAACGGAGACATGAACGAGTATTATCAGTGTGATAAAACATCCATGAGTAAATCATGCTCACACAAAGCTGTCACTAAAAACATTTGATTTGTTACTACAAAGGGCTTGTTAGTTCAGAGCTGTATTTTATCTGCTTAATCTGGTCATTAAAGATGTGTTATGTGTAAAGTCGTCTGGCTAATCTGACCATCTGCTTCATATCAGTGAATGATTCTTTTATTTTCAGAAATGAGTAGATTTATTTATTTATCTAAAGGATCTATTAGAGCAGCAGGCATCCACACCTCTTCAGAGTCAGTTAGATAGCAGCACCGCCTGTGAGATTGTATGTTTGCTAAACAGCCCAAAGAAGCCACAAACTCCATGCCGACGACTGACATGTTAGGAGTGTGGTGTGAATGACATTTCCAATGCCTTATTACTCTTTTGCTTCAACAACATGCAATGTGCATGCAACTCTTTTTGCAAGTGCACTGAAGTATGCAAAAGCATCTGTTCTTATACATGCATTTTTGTACAAACATCTTCTGGTGCATGCATACATATCCACTAGAGGGGGCAGTCTCATTGGAGTGTCTCCCAGCCTTATTTAAGCAGGAAACTGTCTGTTGTTTTTGCCAGGTTGTCTGCTGTGTGTGTGGAGTGTGTTTGAGTTACTCTCGATATGAAGCACTGAGGGCTACCAAAAACAACATGCAGAGGAAGGGGGTGAGGGGCAGACATGGACAGGGCAGGGGATTATGGGGGTGCAGAGAGCAACTCAGTCACCTCTTCACACAGCAGGATCTGACTTTACACAGATTTCAAAAAACAATTTATGGCTAACTTTAAATTAACTTTAAATACCACAAATAAAACCAAAATATAAACCATGACCTTGCTTGTCATAGAAAATAATAATTTAATTTAATAATAAAATAATATTTTCCCACTAAGGACATGAAAGCATCATTTAACAGATGTGTTTAGGAGTATAGAAGAGGCGGGATCTTAATATTTTAGCCTATCATCATGAATATTTTAGTACATATATAGTTAACCACCCACTTATGATCAGTCAGTCTATCTATGATATCCATCTTATTATGTCTCAAAGCTTCTGACAAGTGTCTTATTTAAAATAAATATTGAATAAAGGACCTGAAATGTTTATGACCATAAATAAAGATCATACCACAGCTGGACATGCCATGACAAACTCTACAGAAGTGATCGAGAGCATCCATTTATTCTAATATCTGCCTTACCAAAAGTGGCCCTATTCACACATTTTTATCTAATCCATTGCATTCACACAGATTTGTCAGAGATGCATTTTCAACCTCTGGTGACAAAATATGTATAAATATCATTAACATGTCAGTTTACTTAGCAAAGCTAAAAGTTAACATCTTTACAGGCGATTTATTTTATTTATTTGAAAGGTTACAGTCCTGCAGAAGATAATGAAGCTCATTAGGTCAACTGATTAAGAAGATCTACAGATGATCTCATCAATGTTGTAAATGATGGATTTACTCACTGATCCTCCTGAACTTGATTGCACATTAATTTAGGGACTGAAGTGAAACAAGCTTTGCGTGTGTAAATGATTATGCGTGATAGTGGTGCAGATATATATATTAAACGACCTTTGCACAAGAGAACTTTATGCAGAGTGATCATCTACAGAACATCTACAATGAAGTGCACAATGAAAACAATTTACATGGGCTAGTTTTTCTACTTTTTTAATGTAAATTGCAGTCTTTTCAGCCAAAGCTGTTTGTGTTTCTGCCTTTTTACGGGCACTGCAAATTGGGTGTAACGCGCGAACAACGCGTCCCTAAAGAAACTCGTTAACGTCAAATGCGTCGTTTCCTTTTTGTTTTTGTTTATTTTGCGAGTTTGCGTCTGGCATTATCATGCAAATACATGCAAGAAAGTGAGAATTACATTTACATACATCCAAATCCTCCGCTGACATGTAATCTAATTACTAAATACGACATATGGAGCGCGTTTAAATGTAGCTAACAATGTATTTTTATTATTATTATTTGGTTGATTGCAATTAAATGGATTTCGCTATTCTAGCGATGAGGGTTTTGAACGAGATATTCAGATGTGGGAATTTTAACCTAAACGCGCGTAAAAAAGGGTGAAAACGGAGGAAAACTTCACAAAAATGTTCACAACAGTTAAACGTTTAACAGTTTAATTCGTATATATTGTTTGAAGTTAAATAAACTATATACTATAAACTATATAATAAACTATAAATGATCATACCTAACCCGAAACCCTATCTGACTATATTATTGAACGTTCAATGATATGTTACACATTATAAAAGTTAGAATCAAGTTAATAGGCATTTTCTTCCTGCAGTTTCTGTGTTGTGTTATTGTTTGTGTGTTTGAATAAGAGGTTTTCATATTAAAGAGAGGAACTGGTGTTATGTTGTAGTGGAAGCGGGGCGTTTGAAGTTACTGAATGCCACCCTGATGTAATGTTTGAGGGAGAGGAAATCACGGAGCAGTGCCTCTTTAACATTATAATTTGGTTTAAGGCTCTGGTTTCACTGGGAACCTGTCTAAAACCTGTTCTGGCTTGCCGCGTTTAAACGAGTTTACTTCAGTTTAAATCCGTTTAGTGTCATGTAGCCATGTTTGCAATGCACCTTATAAATACCAGAAATACATATGTTAAAAGAGAAATGATTAAGAATACGCATATTGCGAATGTATTATGTGGTCTGGGTGCTTCAGTCTCATCGACGTGAGTGAACACATAAAGGCTGCTGGCGCAAAAGATAAATCTGACTGACGTTGTGTTTTTCATTTGTAAGTGTCGTTAAGGAAACGTGACGCAAAAACATCCCTTGTCAGAAAAGTTAGGGTAAACCTAACTTAAAAGACGAGCGAGCCATTACTTTTTCATTAAGAAGAAAAACAAGAGCTAACCCCACTTTGTTGACACACACCGGTTCTGCCGACTGCGTGGCCCGGGGGGTTGGTGTGCCGCGGTGGGTGGGAGTGTGTGTGTATGGGGGGCTGAGGTTTAGTGGAGATAAGGGGTCCGATATATGGGTCCAGAGGGAGGGGTGAGAAGTCCGGAGTTTAAAAGGACAGGGCGCTCTTCTCCTTCACACAGACGCGTTTATTCTAGCTCCCAGTGAGGAAAATCAACCTCACCGTACAGACTCTTTTTTGGGAAGGCAAAAACAAGCATTTCCACTGACCTTTGTCAAATTAAGACCAGCCATTTGGATCAAACTGAAAGACCATTGAGTTTTAGGACTTTAAAGTGCCCTCACCAAATGGAGCCAACGCCGGAATACGCCGACCCTTACGATTACTATGAAGATAATGAGACCGTCTGCGACTACTCGGAGTGGGAGCCGTCCTACTCTCTCATTCCCGTGCTGTACATGCTTATTTTCATCCTCGGTCTTTCCGGTAACGGCGTGGTTATCTTCACTGTCTGGCGCGCAAAATCCAAACGGCGTGCCGCGGACGTTTACATCGGTAACCTGGCGCTGGCGGACCTGACGTTCGTCATCACGCTGCCGCTGTGGGCAGTGTACACCGCGCTGGGCTACCACTGGCCGTTTGGCGTGGCTCTCTGCAAGATCAGCAGTTACGTGGTGCTTGTCAACATGTACGCAAGTGTCTTCTGTCTGACATGCCTGAGTTTTGACCGCTACCTCGCCATCGTCCACTCTCTGTCCAGTGGCCGGCTCAGATCCCGCGGCACTATGCTGGCATCACTTGGTGCCATCTGGTTCATGTCATGTCTGTTGGCTGTGCCCACTCTCCTCTTTCGCACCACAGTGGACGA
Organism: Chromobotia macracanthus; assembly: GCA_036877525.1. NCBI lineage: Eukaryota > Metazoa > Chordata > Actinopteri > Cypriniformes > Botiidae > Chromobotia > Chromobotia macracanthus. Next base: position 9,669,205 of record JAZGTH010000004.1, on the reverse strand, counting down.
TGTCGGAAGCAACCGCACCACCTGCGCAATGGACTTCAGCCTGGTCACTATGAATCAACATCATGAATCACTTTGGATTGCAGGTCTGAGTCTTTCTTCCTCTGCCCTGGGTTTTTTGCTGCCTTTCTTGGCCATGACCGTTTGCTACTGCTTCATTGGCTGCACAGTCACTCGCCATTTCAGCCACCTACGCAAGGAAGACCAGAAAAAGCGGCGTCTTCTTAAGATCATCACTACGCTGGTGGTGGTCTTTGCTTTCTGCTGGACCCCTTTCCATGTTCTGAAGAGTATGGATGCCCTCTCTTACCTGGACTTGGCACCCACCTCGTGTGGCTTTCTCCACTTCTTGCTTTTGGCCCATCCGTATGCCACATGCCTGGCGTACGTCAACAGCTGCCTCAACCCGTTCCTCTATGCATTCTTTGACCTGCGGTTCCGCTCACAGTGCCTATGTCTGCTGAATCTGAAGAAGGCCATGCATGGGCACATGAGCTCCATGTCTTCAACCCTCAGTGCTCAGACTCAAAAGTCTGAGGTGCAGTCACTGGCCACCAAAGTGTGAAATGAAGATGAGCGAGAAGCACCAGAAAACATTAAGTTGGAAAAGAACACACTTGGCTGAGGGGTTAAAAGAGTGAGAATCTACTGACGGCTGGTCCGTTTTGGCTGGTGCGACCCCCTCAGCAGTAAAGGAGATGTTGACCAGGACATGATGTTTGATGAGAAGCATGTCAATGGCTAGAAAATAATAAAAAGGGCCGATGGACTTGGAAGAACCTATTGTTCTATGTTTGTAAATAACAGTCATAGTTTTGTGTATTCTACTGTATTCATGGATGAGTTGCTGATGAGAATGTTGGATAATGTGCCTGTGTGTATGTGCATGTGTGTGTGCCCGTGTGTGTTTATGTTTGCTGACACGCTCCTTCACGCTTAGACACACTCAAAAACACGCACACAGAGATCCATCCAAGCAAACAAGGAAGTGACTTTTGTTTCCCATGAACAAAAAATGTAACAATATCTTTAAAACTTTTATTTGAACCACAATGATGCTGCACTGAGGATGAACTTGCTTGTGCTGCTGTGAGAGTGTGTGATTGTGTTGAAGCTTATATACACTGGTGTAGAGATGAAAATTGTACAGTATTTTCATACTATTTTTCTGCTAATTTGCAATGTTCAGAAATGTGTTCATTATCTGTAGCACTTGTTAAGAGAAGATAAAATTATAATTTTGTTAACAAAATCTCTGGTGTGAATGTGTGTGTTTTTTAATGAAAGATTTAAAGTGTGTGTGTGTTTACCGGTGCTAAAATGATGCTGCTTGATTAGATAGCACAGACAGGGTTGGGGGGGTGGGGGGATTCAGCGAGCAGACAGACAGATGGCTGCTGACAAATGTCTCTAGGAAAAAAGGAAGAGAAGTGGAGACAAGGAATGGGGTGGTGGGGGGTGGGTAAATGAACGTATAAATATATACATGAAATTACATGATATAGTTTTGAAAGTTCTGTAACTAACTACTGCAGCTGTATTAAATATGTCACTTGAATACAATTCGTCTTATCATCATTCCACATGGTTATACATATGCACTGATGTGCAATGTGCAATATACTAGTTCAGAGGAAGTTAACATTATTAGAACTGTATCTAAATTAATGTTTGTCTGTGTATGTGTCTTTGTTTCATAAAGACACATCAAATAGTTATGAAGTTAAATAGTTATGAAGAACCTGGAAGTTCCACCAGAGTTGGGTTTGGTTAAAATATGGAGGGGTGGTGTAACGTTCATATTAAAGTGCTGAAAAGAACCCAGTCAAATATCTGAAATTAAACAGAAACCAGTCCAATGGTTGGGGGAAACCACACATTAAAGACCAGTTTTACACGACTGGACTATACACACACATACATTATGTGGCCAAATGATGGTGACTAATGAACAGTGACATTGTGAGGCCCCATGACTACAAGAATGAAGCAGGATAGACTTTGTCTGTGTGGATGCTACATACAGCTAATACTTTGTTCTGGCAGGGCAAATGGGGCAAGTAAATATTCATTTTTGAAAAGATGACAGTTGAAGAAAGAGGAAAGGACGCTATACACACACACACATAGCAACACACACACACTAGCAACAACAGAAACAACATGACCAATAGGCTTCAGGAACTTGGAGATCAAAGGGGGTTGGGGGGGGGTAAGTGAGCCCAAACAAGTTAGAAACAAGTGTGAGTTTGACTGTGAACTTGAGCACTTGTTGATGCCCCTTGTGACACACAGAGTTCCTGTGATAAATATGACCAGATTGTTTTTGGCAGACACACAGTCTGGGAACAAGATATAATGAGGTAATCTCATTAGCTGGATAAACCAGGCCTGTGATGTCATCACAGAAAACATAAACCTTTAAACCAAAACCCAGTTTGACAGTTTAGTGTAATTCTAACACTATTACGAAAAGGCAAAGTGCTACAGAAAATTGATCATATACCATCATGTTTTAAACCTAAAAAAAGTCTGCATATAGTTTGACCAACCAGCAATTAAGAATCTGTTATTACAGTCTGATGATAATCCATTCAGATGTGCCTTCTTTTATTAAATTTCACCTTTTCCAATTACAAAAACTGTACAGGCAGTCACATTCTTATTGACTCATAGGTGGAGGCCTTTTATATTTAGGCCTATTATATTTTGAGCTCATTAAAATATGCCATACCAATCAAGGGAGCCAATCAAGGAGCACCAATAATGGATAAAAGAAGGATATTGTATGGTGTATTACACAAAAGGAAGTGTATCATGGATTACTGTACAACATGCTTATCTTTCCCATTGTATGGGAGGAACATATGGAGTTCAGGGCCATTCTGCATGGCTTTGGATTCAAAATTGTTTGGTCAGATACCCAAATGCCCAAATACAGACAGACTGAAGTTAAACTGAAAGCCTCCCTATGGAAAGTGTAGCAGGTGCTGAGGTACTGAAATGTTAGCGTGTGTACCCAGGGCTTTTATAAACCATTAACAACATTCCAGAGAAAATAGATTATGATATATGGACATGTGTGTTTCCCAGCTGTTAACCTTCATAATAAAGAGCACAAATGCAAACCCTCTGTCATTGCTCAGCTTCAGTAACAGCCCCTGTTGCTTGACAGGTGTTTTTTCTCACTGGTTTTACACTCACTTGGAAAATCTGTATAATATATATATATATATATATATATATACAATCTGATGTAATTACTTGTCAGTATGTGTTACATTGAATATGTTCCCTACTCTCATGAGCACCATACAAGCCAAAACACACATACAATTGGTGTTATTTAATTGGTAAATAACTAACATGCATAATTACAAAGCAAAAATAAAAGGCATATTCTAAAAGGGAGGAAAACGATACTTGTTGGTTTCAAAAGTAGTTTGTCCAATCACATACTACAGATTTTTTGTCACTTAGAAGGTTGAAGCTTTAATTATTAACGAATTTAATTATTTAACTAACTAATAAATAAACAAATACATATTTGTATGTGAATATGTGTTTCATGTACATGTGTGAACAGTATGTGTGTGTGTTGGTTATTTTTCTGTGGTTTTGATCAATGATGTCAAACATAATCCAGCTGTCATGTCGAGTTCTCTTCCACTTTTAAGGACAGGCATACATCAATTGTTCCCACTGCAAACACACACACACACAGATACAGAGGAAGACAGATATTGTGAGAATGAAGTTAATAACTCAATGTGTTCAGTCTAGCTGAACACCAGACTCAACAATAGAGCCTCTTATCAAAACACAGAGGCCATATTGAGCAGAGACATTGTTGAAAGACACACATTGACATACAGGCAAAAGAATCATACAAAATACAAATCACAAAAGAGTTCTGGAGTTTCCCTTCACCGTGTGACAGAAAACAAATGTGTGTTGCATTAGCTCCTGAATTTGACATGCGTGAGAGTGTTACCCAGCTGTCAGTTTGACAGAGATTTTCATAATGTCTACACTGGGAAATTAAGATCAAATATCTATGTTTCGTTAGTATTTTCTCACAGATAAATCATTTGTGACTTTGGCCTCTAAACTAAGCCAGATGGGTCTTAAATCATGGGTCTTTATACTGTTGTTAAAGGAAAATATATTTTTTCTGCTTTCTCTTGTTTATCATCCATGGCCAAGTTGGACCACCTTCTTTGTGAAACCCAGTCTTCTGTTATCATATTTGCTTCACTATTTGTAATTCCATGTCTGTTTTTGTATCTGCCATAAACAAAGCTTTCATCCCACGTTTCTCTAGGCTACTCTCTTTCTCTTCCCTGTGGTTCAGGCTCTTTTGATGTTTAATGTGAGTTCTCCTCCTTTGGTCAAGCTGCAATGAGCTGTGGAGCAGCAGAGAACAAACGCAAGATTACTACAGAGCAGTTATCCAGGAGAATATTGAATAAAGAAGAAACAAGTAGTTCTTTTAATGTTTTATATTGATTACCCACCTAATACTTGTAAAGTCACTGCCAAATAGTTTAATGATTTGATATGATTTACAGAACACTCCAGTGGTACCATTGTACAATAATAGTATGAGCTGGTAAAACCATGGAACTTTGACATATACTAAACCTGGCTAATGAGTGGTTACTATATTCATCTATTATGGTATTTACATGATATTCCATAGTATTTCAAAGAATACAGTGGTAGTACCATGGTACATGTCCAAAAAAACTATGCTAATACTACAGTACTGTGTTGAAAGAATGTCTGTGTAAATTTGCTTTATTTGCTGTGAGAAGATTTAAGGTGGAAATTTCAATGCGTTTATGTTCAGATGTTCTGGAAAATTTGAGGGGAACTTACATGATCTAAGCCAACTGGCCAATTAGGTAAAAAAAAGTTAATTCAAGATTATAATGTCATATGCAGTTTTAAGGACGTTCAACATTTTTACTGGTAACATGACAAAAGTATTGATACTGATTTCTTTGCAGTGTTGCTTTTCTTGCGTGTTTTTCATTGGGTGTGTTTCAGCCTTAGGGAAATGAATATAACAAGTTACACTGAAGTCATAAACACGCACTCTCTTTCTTTACACAGGTGTCTAAAATCTTTCATTCATGAATTCATATTTGGCTCCAGCTGTTCTGTTTACTGTCAAAGCATGTATGGCAAGTCTAAGGGGTCAAACCTGCTTTAGGATGTTTCTCAGGGTGAGAATACTTTTCTTCTCTGCTGGATCTTATTTTAACTGGCCACTGCAACCAACCAAACAAACCTAGCAATTAAAACAGTGATTTGAAATAGTGAATATCCATTATAATGGAAGACACAACCAATATACACATACATCTGGTGTTGATGATCCTGTTACACAATGTGAAAACCGAAGTTCAATTGAATCTGTGAATGTGAATATTCTTTACAACTCTCTTTGACCACACCCAGAGACGACAAAACCTGTATATATGTGAATTCAGATCAGACAAAGACTAAAGTGGCCCCTCAATTCAAGTGCTGACAAAAGCTGACTAAACTTGTTTTCATTGATTTTCATTCAATAAAGTTCTGAGCCATTTTTAAGCAACAGTAAAGCAACTCTTGAAAAAAACAATAAACCACATTGTAAAAATGATTTGTCAGGTAACCAAAAACGTGCTTCATTTGATAACATTAAAAATTATCTGAATTTAAGTAAAAAATATTATTTAAAATAGCTGACTGCAACCTGACTGCAGTAGATACAGTATCATTTTTTAATTTTTGAAAGCAAAATTTGTTACGGTACATATAAAATCACATCAACTTGATCAAACTATGAATGATGTTTGCATGCAGTTCATGTGTGTAAACATGTCTTTGTGGGTGTGATGCCACCTATGTGTGTAAACGTGTCTTTGTGTGTGTTGCAGTCTGCATGTGTAAACATGTTTTTGTGTGTGTGATGCAGTCTGTGTATAAACATGTCTCTGTGTTTGTGATAAGATGAGGAGGAGTGCGTCTCTGAGGTCCTGTGAACAGGCAGGTCTTCCCCTCACATTGTGTTTCTTAATAGATTAAACATGCTGTTTCCCCAGGATGCTACAACTAGGTCAGGATCCAACCATTTCGAGTTACTGTACAAGTAATGCACTCATTGCCGTATTACAATAATATTACTTTCACAATTGCCCACAATTCAAAGGACAATTCACACACAAAAGAAACCTTATCATTTATTCACCCTCATGTCATTTCAACCCCATATGACATATGTTTACATATTGACATATGTCTAACATTGACATATGTCTAACATGGAACACAACAGGAGTTATTTATCATGCTGTTTCCAGTACAATAAAAATCACCATTCACTTTTGTTGTATGGAAAAGAGCATCTTGGACATCCTGTTATATGCAGTAAAGAAAATCGATGGGTTTGAAACAACACAAGGGTGAATAAATGGCAACAAAACTTTTTCCCTTTTAACAAATATATCTGTGGGTACACTATCCCTTTACGTAAAGAAACACTAACCACACCATCTTAATTTGATAAGTATTACAATCTGAGGTGCTCCACATAATGTTTCTATCCCTTGACAGACTGAACACAAGGTGAATGATGGGAATAACCACAGTATGTCTCTCTTCTCTGCCACTGGGAGAAGCTCCTGCATCCGATGTTGATTTTGGCGGGAGGATATAGTGTGTTTATATGAGAGTGCGTGTATGTCTGTGTTTACGAGTGCCCAGCTGGACTGGCAGTGACAGCAGAATCATTTAGCTCCCAAACGGACAGCCAGGGTTGGTCAGCCCACACAATGCCATCCTCTCACGAGCACCTAAACGACCTCTTTGTAGCTCCAGGAGGAAGGATGAGTCGTCCCTACATCCAGATCCGGCCTCACACTCTCCAGCACACGTTCATGTACAGGTGTTCAAACAGACAAAATTTGTGCTATTCCATTCTTCTGCTTTCTTAAACTCTGTTTAAAAACCTAGTGAGATACCTTACCACCTACTGTCTACACAGGCAGCTGCCTTCAAAGGGAGCATCCTAACTCATGCAACCATATAATTAACTAATATGCTGCAAGCTCCACACAGGAGATACAATTTTCAAGTGATTTTTTTATAGTTTTACATGATACTTTGATACTTTATGATATGATACTTTAATAAGCACAAAAATACACACAAATATTGGGTAAAATAAATTATTTTATATTACCCAGAGCCTGTTTTATCCATACATTTCAGTAAAATGTATTTATTTTTTCAATGAACTTATGGAAATGCACTCTGGGATTGCCTTCCCTATGAAATATATGTCTGATTCTGTCTTAGTTTTGGCAATGTAAGCAAGATGCCTGTCTTATGAAACAGTCATTGTGCCTGAAGCACCTATATGGTACCTTAAAGTGCTGCAGCTCATTAAGTCTCCCCTTACTCAATGACAAATGTTGTTTCAACACCTCTATTCTATGAATACACCAGTTAGAGTGACTTGAGTGAGTGTGCGTGTGTGTGGTCTGCAAAAGGTGAAACATGCTGATTAAACAGAGAGATTCGATCCAAACCAAACCGTCAAAATGTCCAAACATCCCTGGAGCTCTTTTGTAGCACCATCAGTCTAAAACTGACCCTCTGCCTCTCACCTCTCCATGTCTTTACACACACAAACACAAACAGATACACACTTCTGCCTCATCTGCCCGTTGCCGTTAATTCTCTGCCTGTAACAACAAACCGCTATGCTCACTTCCTCCTGACAGGTGCTTCAAATAAAAGGACCTCCAGTGTGAGAGATACATGGCACCCCATCAAAGCTACAGAGGGACGGGAAGTGAACAGAACAGAGAAAGAGAGAAGAGAGAGAGAGAGAGAGAGATATGATCCTCTATGGAGGTCTTGGGAAGCAAAGCAGCATACCAACATAGTCACGCTTCAGTTAACAGAGACATCACTGATCACACTGTGCATCTTTCCGGGGTCTAAATGCAACTGAGCAACAACAATGATGTACTTATAAACCCATATTCACCTGCGGAAAGATCCCAGCAAACACAGATAAGACAATAATCAAAGGATCACTTAACTATCTTGAGTTTCAATGCACTCACAATGCTATTTTTTTATATTTTTGCCCTTATATCTGAAAAAGAGGTTGTTTAAAAAGGCACCAATTTTTTTATTGTTTGCAAGCAGGAGCTGTTTATTATTATTCACAACAATTATTCATAAACAGGCTACAATGAATTACAGTTAACTGTGACAGTTTTTCTTATTGGCAATAGTGTGTTACTAAGGTAGTTTGAAACTTACTCTATATGAACCTGATCAACGCCGCCATCTGGTGATATGAGTAATACATTACAAGCTGTCTAGCGATTTAAATACAAAATCAAGACTTTCATCTTAGATTTATAGTGTTTGCAGTTAATGTATGACTGCAAAAAAGTAGTTGTATTGTGCTTTTTCTACAAATGCATCCAATTATCCTTGATCAAATTTCTTTTTTATTTTTTGTAATGTTTTCCTGAGAGAAAGCCTCCTTGATATAATTCCATATAGCCCCATATTCTGTGCTTCTATTCGAAGGTTTCATTTCACACAGTCATTTTAACTCTTCGTACATTTTTATTTTTCACCTCATTTTCGATTAGAAGTAGTTGACAATGATACAGACAAATAAAGTGTGTCTGAGATTGTTGAATGACACCATAAATGGATTCCAGCAAAAGTCTTCTCCCTGACACTAATGAAGTTTGTTTCATAGCCTTTAGGTGTAAATATGAAAATACATTTCATTAAACCTCCATTAAATGAGACATTTAAAATTCAGGGAAGAGCAGCTTTGCACTTACAGGTTTAAATAGTTTATTAGCATAAAATATGACACTTAAATTCCAATATACACACTGTAAAAAACTTTGCTGCCTTAAATTTTTAAGTTTAATCAATTTGGTTGCACAAGTCATTTCAACTTACTCTTTGTAATCTTGACTGGTGTGGAGTTGAGGTAACTTAAAAATAAGAAATGGTTAAAAATTAGAAATAGTTGGAAAATTGCTTAACCTATTTTTTTAAGTTTAGACTCTACCAGTCAAGATTTAAAACGTTGAAAGTTGAAATGACTTGTATAGCCAAGTTGATTAGACTTAAACATTTAAGGAAGCAAAGTTTTTTTTTACAGTGCAGAGAAAACCTTTTTGTGACATCAGCATTTTCATTATAAATGTCCTGTACAAATGCAACAGCAAAACTACCTCCCAGAAAACAACACTTACACTAATATAACATGACAAAATGTGTCGTACCTGTAAAATCCATCCAGTTTCAGAATATATGGACAGTATACATTTAGCCATTTGTTGAGTGTATTCATGTGTTGAGCCACTATCTGAGCAACTCCTCTCATAGATTTTAGTTTAGTGACAGATTAGATTTAAAGCACACAAATATACATATTTATATACGTATACAGAATTCAGTTTAATACAAAGCAACTGCTATAATATCAGGAAAATATAGAGATATACACACAAGAGCAGGTGTTAGAATTAGTTTGAAACATGCAAATACAGTGGTCTCAAAAAGTCAAATGTTAAAGATCATAATAATTCTATATATATATCAAATATCAAACAAATTAGCATCTGAAAACAAGTTTCTAGGTGTTTTTGAGAAATATGTTCCTGTAATATCAATGCCCAAACAGATTTTCTTAATTTTTAACATTATAATTGTTGTTTAATAAGTTATAACCTAAGAAACTTCATTTGGTGAAATGTTTTACTTAAGAAGTGTTTTAGGGTGTATTTCATGAAAATAAATGCCTTTGGTTTGAAATTTTAAATAATGCAAAATACATTCATATATTTTAAATGTTTTACTAAAAGTGTTGCTAAGCACCCAATGTATTTTATTTGTTATAACTATACAGTCATTTGCAAAAGCCTTTAAAATATTACTCTTATAACAAGACTATTCATGTAAACAAATTACTCCAGTGTAATTTAGTACTGACCATAAGAAAAGGCCTCTTTAAAACGTCTTTCAAATTAGTCAATATACATTTTGTATTTACACATTCAAAACATGCAAGAAAAGACCAAAGAACATATGTAACACTTAGAGCATGCAGCAAGAATTGCTGTTTGTACTACAGCCACAGCCATAAAAAAATAATGCTATCTTAACAGCATTATTTTTGGTCTTGATGGCCTAAACAGCAGCTATGCAAATATTATTTTACATGGCCTGAGCACATAATTAACTAAAATGATGCCACCTACAAAATTTTGTTTGGTTGAATCACAACATATTGTTTGAGAAGATTTCATCATTTTTTAAAAAGAGGTCCATTTTGAAATCAGATTAAAAGATACATGGAGCAACAGAACATTCTTTCATTTACACTTTCAAACTATGTTTAAGATAACCAGATTTTACGTATTATGTATTTGAATTGCATCTCAGCTTCCAAGGCATTTAATGACATTTTAAATTATGTACATATTTAAAACTAAGACTTAAATTATATTTTTCTGTGCACACATATCTCCTCATAATACTGAAAATGTGATTACTATTCATTTGGATCTAATCTGTGTAATCTGTGAGTCAAGAGTTTCAAATGAAATCAAAACAATCTTTTTGGTGGCTGTTCGGAAACTTGTGTGTCCCAGTTGAAAAAAGATCTAATAAAAACTACTGAGACTGAATAAATGACATTCTTTTGAATCTGAATCGACTGAATCAGTAGTGTATAGCATCAATACACTAAAATTCTTATCTTCTCTTATTTGAGGTTGGATATATGAAAAATGTAGGTAATCATATTAAGGTCTTGGTGCAATCATAAAAAAATATAAAAAGTATGTATGTATCACAGTACATTTGTGTGTTTGTGTACTACTATCATATTATAAAATCTCTGATTCCCACCACCTAGTGTCCATGCATTGTGAAAACGGTCCTTATATTTGTGTATTCAGTGGCTCATCTGCAGTGCTTCACTAGGCAAAATGTCCTGAAGAGGTCTGCATGTTAGAGGCCTCTCCCCTGTGATCCAGCTGGTTCTGAAGCCGTGTGATGTTGGACAGAGCCTCCAACTCCTGAAACTGGCGGTCTGTTTTGTGACTTACCAGCGATCGATAGAAATGCACAGCAAAAACAATGAACACCAGGCCAAAGGGCACCATGATGGAGGTAGAGGCAATGGCTGCAGCTTCTCCAGGACTCATACCTGGAGGTTCACCAGTTACATTCTCGCTAGGGGTTGGCTTTTTATTCTTCAGAGGTAAGAACTTCACCCAGCAGAGAAGGACCACCTCTGCGAGAAAGAGGAGGGTGCCGATGACGGTGGAGAAAGCCCAGGCCAGCTCGATGTGACGGTGCATTCGCTCGTGTGGCGATTCTTTGACAGAGTTGAGGTTGTGGACGTTGCTCACGGCCTCCAGGTTGGGCAGGATGCATGTGCTGATCATCAGAGCAAAAAGATGGACGGCGACCAGCACCGTTGTGCAGGCGCTGAATGCGATCAGTAAGCCAGGAGGATAGTCATGATCTTGCTCCAACTGAACTTCCACCATGGCCACCTGAAAACACATCAGCAGTTACCATAGCATCAGAAGGACCATACTGACACCTAGGGCTGCATGGCATTGAAGAAAAATATAACAACTTGCTAAATAATGTGATATGAGATACAATAATGCTTTAAATTTGTAAAAATCCATTGAAATGATATTAAAATGTATTTAAAAACTGAAAGCTAAATTCACTTCAAGTTCTGAAAGTAAACAGCCATGTTTTATGGTTACAGTAACATTCACGTTTCATCAGTCTCTATATGCATTCACCCAAAACTTTGTCTATACATAACTTTATGAAGTATTAAATCATCATTCATTTTTGATTGAAGTATTAAATCAATCATCATTTAGTTTTTGCAAACCATTGCAATATGCATATTTCAGATACTTTGGTAATTTCACCATATTATACAGTCCTAATAACAACCTATTACTGTAACTAAAACTGTTATAAGTGATTTACTGAACACTAAACAAAAGGAACAGTGAGGCCTCAAGAGAAGACACAATAAATATCTCTTGCACTGTTTTAACATTTGAGTCTGCAACTCAAATCATTAGCCATCTAGCAAACACAATCCACACCCAGCAGCGCAAGACAATACACACAGAAAATGTATTTCTTTCAGTTGTTCAGTAAACAAATTGTTATTTGCTCATGCACATCTCTTCTGTAAAGCAGACCAGCAAGTTACGTGGTACCACAGATATGAAAATGAGCATGGGAGTCAATAGTTGCTCTGTTATTACAGCTAACTTAAAAGTTACAACTAAACTGAATCATGTTCACACAGGTCCTTAAATCTAATAACAGTTTATGAAATGCAGTTTCCTCATTTTATTCATATTTCTGGTGATGTAAAAACGGCCCTTTTCTGTCCCAGTCTAATCAACAGCTGAAGAAATACTACAGTATGTTAAGACACATTTCCTGAAACCTATTATGATTTTTATAATCTATAAATATAAAATCAAATCTACAAACTCAACAGAACAAACCTCTAAACTTTCCCTATTTTAAATACACAATTTTTATAGCATGCACTGAGATTTAATATAAAGCATTTTACAAAAATGAAGCAGGTTCTTCGGAGCAATCATAAAACATTGCAACATAATACTACTGTAATGTACATAAATCATAGACATTATACAGGTAGAAAACAGCCACCCCTGGAAAATATAGTATTAGATTTGTCTTAACAGTATTGTTTTTGGAAAAAATACAGCTTAGAATGGCACATTAGATGTTCCAATAAGATAACATCCTCAAAATCTACCTCCACTGCCTGGAAAAGATTTTGCATACTAGGGTTTACATGACGAGAACTGTGTGTTCACAGAGTTCAGGTTGTAAAGACATTGTGTTGGTTTTTAATTACCAGTGCTTTCTATATTTTCACAGTGTGTTTATATTTTGGCTGGTATTCGGTGTGGAAGCAATTAGAAAAAACTAGAGAATGCAGTCAGCATTTATTGTATTATATGCAAATGTCCTATCTTCGATTCTTTTTGTTTTTACGGTAGCTTTGCAATTTGCATGAAATAAACATAACAATATAAAACTGTTGATGGAAACATGTTTCCTGTTGTTATGATAGTTTTAACATCATTAGTGGGATCTTCAAGTCAATGAAAACCTACCACTATGATAATATTTGGGCCCTTTTTGTTTTGTTTTTTAGTATTTGGGTGGAAACTGTGGAAACATCATTGTAAACTGTAAGAGGCATTTTATTTATTTTGTCTTAGGAGGGAATTTTTAAAGCCTGAAATGTCATAAGGACTAATCTTAGTAAATCTTAAAAACTACTAAGACGTTCTTGTAAATTCTGGAGGTACACCAGCAGACATTCTTAGTGGCTCTCCAACACACTTGATTCAACTTTTTGGGAAGTTAGTAGGGCACTTCCAGACCTGAAATGGGGTGTGTCAAAAAGGGAAACACCAAAATTGCGCAGTTTAGATGTAGCTCTATGGACAGGGTTTGGAAACAGTGCGTTAAAATAGAGGCCACCGATCGCCCTTTATTGTGACAGGTGCTGTGACTGACATGCATGCGTCATATTAGAAGTGCGGCTATAACTTCTGAAAACTTGCCAGGCTTCCGAGCAATGTAAGTCTGTCGTTTAAAGAAAAATAAAATGTAGTCTCTTGTAAACTCACCATAGCGAAGCCGGAGAGTAGAGCAGAGGTTCGGCTGGTGGCTTTGAGTTTAGCTCGACTCAAGTAAAGTTTTCTCCATGACAAAGCTTGAAGCGAGTGCTCGTTCAAACTCATTGCGTTGTTTCGGTCGCAGTTCAAGATTTGCGAAAACTGTCCTTATGTTTTAGACTAAGATCGTCTTACTTTTATTAGCCTTTGTACATTTGACGGATCCCTTCAACCGCATGTGACATGCTCAGATTGTAAAATTACTAACTTTGGTCGCGGCTCAGTTACTCTGCACCGACTCTTGCTCTTCCATCAAAAACTACAGCTCGGACTACCCACAATGCAACGCTGTAATTCAATTGCAGGTTTAAAGTTTTATGGGTTCTGTAGTCCTAATCTATTTTTATAATTTGAGAGCGTTTTGAGCTGTCCGTTTCTTTGATGTTTTCATATTTCATAGGAATTAATTATGATATGACGAGACATGCATGTATACCATCAACACTTATTTACTCATTTAAAAAAGTTTCTTGACGCAGATGACCCAGAAGCTGACAGTGTATTTTCTCTATGAACCCATTGACACATTTAGAAATATGCTCTGGATGACTGTATCACTAATACAGTAACTACTGTAAGTTTATTTTTGTTTCTAAAAGATTCACGATTTGAAGTGTTGTCGGGGATCTGTATAGGATGAAAGACTAAGGTAATCTCTTAATATCTGCTCTGTGGGGCTTTTTGTTTGTTTGCCAAAAACATAGCGGTATAACAGGACACTGTTGTGTGGTTTTGCAACTGGTGTAAGAGACTGAAACTATGCTTAATGAACCTGTTAACATGTCAGTTTAACACATGCTTAGTAATCATAACTGTGGAATTAGCTGTAAGACCATAATAACCACGGCTCAAACCATGGATGGGTTCATATTATGGTTAATGGTTAAATAATATAATTGTAGTTCCTAAAAACAACACATAACAAAAGTTTATAAGTTACCAAATAACAAACCATGGTTGTTAAAAATGTTATTTAAAAAGTTTAGTTAAAAAGTCTAGATAACTCTAGAAATGTCATAAAAAGTAGATTTCCTTATTCCTCTAATAGATTATTACGATAGATATAATTTTCCAAAATGTCAGAACAGCTAGTGTTGTAGTAAAAGAATGGTAAATGTTTATAAGGAATTAACTTAAGATTTACAGTCTTTCTAAAAATACTGACTACATCACACTACATGGTCAGTCTATAAGGCCTCTTCTAAGACAGATGAAGAAGAGCAGATATGTTCTGTTTATTCAGAAAAAGGCAAAAATGAAAACAAAGAGCACAAACCACACAGATGCTTTTCAGTGTTAATAAGGTGTTTCTGTATTAACACTAAAAAGCAGCTGTATAGTAATGTGCATTTTGTTATGTGCAATAGATGTTAGTGGTCTTTATAAATGGGTTGTGCTGTCTGTTAACTTGGATTTTAACAAAACAAGTTACAAATTAACCTAGCATGTTAAGTTACATTCACACAAATGAAATGAAGATACATTTGCTATTCTACTTGGTGATGCTGATCCAAACAAAAGGCTATTTCTTTAAATCTGATGGCCCTCTAAATGTGATAGATTTGATTATTGTCATTCAATTCAGCATCTGTCCTTAGACTACCCTACAAACACACTTGTTTGAGACCTTCATGCACTGCAGAAAACAACAAAACAGACCAACACAATCAAACCCAGGTTAACTGATAACTTCCTGCATTTGAGGAAGACAAAATCAGACCCTCTAAATCAATTACAGAGCAAACCCTTGCTCACACATGGTAAAGACTCTCCGTGTAATGTTAGTAGTTCTTTGTGTGCAGCAGTACCACCCTTCCCCCTTCATCTCCCACCCAGATCCACGGCTCTTTGTAGGCAAGCCTGTAACTAGATGCCAGGTGGTCTCTGATTGGCTGAGCTAAGGCCCCCTCTGCCCCCTTTTTTTTGGTGCATATGCATGAGATAGCAGGCTGGTGTGTGCCTGTGCAGCTGCCTGCTCCAGACAGGAAAGGAGAGGGCGAGGAAAATAGAGCAAGACATTGGGGAAGGTTTAAAGAAGAGGAACAGAAAATAAGGGTGACTGTATTGTTGGGGAGGTCATAGCCATGTCTGTGTTCTGTTTATCTGGTTGGCTATGAGATCAAACAGCCATGGTCATGTCACTGAGCGCGGACGATGAGGATTACGACTCGGACACAGCCGAACAGGTCAGCGTTCTCTCTCTCACATACACGCTCAAACAATTGGCTGCCTTCTCAGGTTCCTCTCCTTGTACCAGCATGCCTCTCAAACAAGCCTGGAAAATGTCGCCATGTGTTTTCTCTTGCTGTTATATGTCCCAGTCTTTTTTCTACTCTCCTTTGAGGCAGTGTTTTGCTTATTGCAGTAGTTTGATAGGTAAGAGTGAAGAGATGTCCACGCGACAGGAAATGTAACTGGCTTTCAATGCGTCAGAAAAGAAAACACTGCTTTCTCCATTCCTGAGTTTGGTTGTGGTCCTGTTGGTTGTGGTTGTTTAGTCTTTTTGTCATGTATGATTGCTTAAGAAAGGCTTTTTTGTTAGGTCAAGGAAAACAGTATTCTTACATTGCTTTAACTTTATTTACCTTTATTACTTTCTGAACCCTCTTTTATTGTGTTTTATATACTGGTTTGTCGTCTTTTCAGTTCAGAGTTTTTGGAGTATGATATTCTTAAAATGTTAGGTGAGTGAAGAATTGCATTAAAGGGGTACAGAATTGAAGCAGCAATTGTGTTGCCATTAAGTTCTCTTCCCATAATGCACTTCTACTCAAATCTACAGGAAATATAACTTGTTTGGCTTTTTACATTTAAGAAAATAGGACTACTATAGGCTTTTGTTTGCATTAATTTCAGAGATTAGTAATAGAGATTATATTTGTGTAGTGTTGTGACATTTTCGTCTTTTATGGACAACTTTTCATGACAGACCGTTTACATGTATGTGAATCATGAAGGGACACTAGAAGAAAATGAGAGTGCACATGATAGGTTGAATTAAGTACACACACACACACACACACAAAAGTGGAAGTCACACAGTCAAATAAGACACATGTACTCACCAAAACACAAAAAATGTATGCATATTAAAATCTCTTATAGTCTCTTATATCTCTTAAACACCTATAGTCAGGTATAGCTGGGCCTATCACAAAAGTAGTTTCTAAAGCTGTTGAGGAAGACTGGGGGAGGGGGGAACCAAAGTATAGAGGAGACAATAGAAGGGCCTGGCTGTTTATGGGGGCCCCAGTAAATTTAGCAGTTAATCTGTAAGTCAAAATATGTAAATTTACTTAAACCCTAAGAGTCTATGGAGTCTATGTCTCAAGTTTCAACAAATTAGGTTGATTTGCACAAATTGCCTAACCCTAACTGATTATTACACTCTGATTATTATTACAAGCTTAAGGTGTCTGCACATATTCATGTCCCACACAGAGCATCTAAAGTTCAGCATGTCACTGATTTGTTGCCTCATCGCTGTTGTGTGCTCCATTTTGCAAAGGCGGTATTTTTCACTCCTCTGCTAGATTACTGGTTGAATTGGGGCCTTATGATTCAAGCACTCATCAGGCCCTTTGACATGCACTCCTCCTGACTTCCTGCTTTCTTCTCGAGACGCATGGCATGGGCATAAGCTAGTGCCAGAAATTAGACTGATGCCCATGAGAAAATATATTCACACCCACTTCATCAGATTACACAGTACTTATGCTTCTGATGACGTGTACATAAGATAATTTGTAGTTGATTACATCTACAACATGTAACTGTGTATTAGGAGAGTAGTGTCTTTGTGTGCGTTTGTATAAACACATGGATTCTTCAGAAAGGAGAATAATAGCTTAGTTTAATCAGATGTATGTGTGTACTAGAGAGTGATGGAATGGGCTAGGGCTTGTTAGTTAAGATTGGGGTAACCTGAAGCTCGAAAAGGTCCCTAGATAGGTTTCTAAAGAAGTTTGTTGAATATTATGGTGGGTTAAGTTATTCATGACCTTCTTGCTAGATTCATAAAACACTAGCAGAAGTGTCCTCAAAAAATAGTGTTCTTTATGCTTTTCTGCACAGAACAGCTGTGCTGTTTGTTTAATCAGCTATTTTGTTGGACCCCCAAGTATCTGTAGTACTGCACACCTCCACAATCGTTCTTTGCGTTGATGAATGATCTCAGAGACTTCCTTGTACTCTAGTAATCCATCTCCTGCACCTGCAGATGAGAGATGGTGCAGTAATGTGGTCAAAACTCAGTGCTGGTAACCAGAAGGTTGCTGGTTCAGTCCCAGCAAGGAACAAGCCATTAGAAACCTTAGGTTGCTTCAGGGTTGCTGTTCCTATAATAAGTAAAGCAATTCAATGGCTAAGTCATAAAAACTTTCCACCAGCCCTGGTTGTGTGACATAAATAAAGGTTTTGTTTCTTTTTTATTCAGAAGGCACACCCTACACCACTATGTAACATCCCACGTATGTAACATTCAGCTCCATGTTGCAGCACACAGTAGAAAAAACTGGAGGACTTCTGAATGAACTAGTGTTGAATTTTTAACAGCTCTGTCTGTCCATACCGCCATTCATTAGTGGTGGAGATTAGAGTTTAGACCCTCACAAGTAGATATTCTTATGACAGTTGAAGGATATTGGCTGAAAGTCAGCATTCTCCAGCTTGGAAATGCATATCTCATATTGGCTTCCTCAGTCAAACAAGGAGAGTAGAGGTCACAGCTGTGATGTATCACTACAAGGCACAAAACGAAATGTAGTGTAGTGTAGTATACACTTCTTATGGTCTGCGGTCTGTATTGCTCTGCAGTTGCCTACATTTGTTATGATGAAATTGAGTGCCGGGGAATAACTGTGTTATAGCTGTTTGGCTGTGAAGGAAATTATTTCATATGAAAGAAAGTAGGTTTTTGAGGGCAGTACCAGCATTTGTTTTCAGAGTTTGACAGTAATGGATTACGTGCTGTTTCTAAAACATCCCATGGGGATGAATTATGACACTGTTGATCTCCTGACAGATCTTTTAAGATCGTTATACCCTTTCTGTTTTGTGCATGTTTTTTAATACACTAAAAAGACTGTGTACAATGTTAGAATTTAATTCCTTGATGGAAAGATCTCCAATTAAATGAAGTGATAAAAATATTTAATGTGAAATGAAATCATCAAGCACTTCCCCCTTCTGAGCCAATTAAATCTTGAAGAGGACTATTTCTAATACAGTTTTTTTTACTCCACCAGTCAGGAGGAACTGCTGTGTTGCCATGGTTACAGTGCAGAAGGACAGACTTCCAGTGCTGCACTGCAGTTTTGTGCATGCGTTTTACTGTATTCATTATCTGAGCTGGGAGGCAAGATAATAACGGCACTTATTTGAAATGAAGAAAAAGAAGATGATGGTACCGGTGATTGGATCATTAGAATGACTGTACAGATGCAAATATATGAGATATATTAAAGATAAGCAATACCACTATCTTGTGTGTGCATTAATTACACATACTTGTGATAATCAACTTTCGCTAAACTATTTAGTGAACTATAAAAGATCATAGTACCAAAACACTATAATCAGGTCCCCTGTAGAGCAATTAGACGGCAATCAATGTTGCAAGCTAGATTTAAACTTGCACGAGCACAATGGCGCAATATGTTAAGGCAAGTGCATTAACTACACCATTTTTTATACTGGAAAGTAGCCAGTGTTTTGATTACAGTGTCTCCAGTATTCTTCTCTGCTGCTGGTACCTGATCTCATGTTTTACCAGAACAAATCCTCTGCCAGCAACATAGAGAATGTAATGAGGCAGTTTGCTGGAATCCACTATTTGTGCTGCTTATTATTGCATTAGAGAGCAAGTACAAGGGTCCAAATATCAGAGCAGGCTAATGTAATAAAGTCCCTAAGTAGGTTATATTCTGATAGCTCAGCTGCATCAGCATTGCAAGAATGGTGCACGGTGAAGGCAGGGGTGGTGCTAAACAAATCCCAAAGGTGAAGGAATCAAGAATATGAGCAGAGATTTCAGAAGATCTCATAGATTTTGAAGCATAGTAAATACATCAGACTAGACATAATAAACTTATACAGGAACAGTTTGGCTACGGGTTGGTAAATATACAATATAGGAGGTGCTGGAGCTTTGAGTCATGGAGGGCTGTATTGTGCACAGAATGAGGTCATAATAGAAGAGAGTACTTCCCTTCTACATAATAGGCAAAAAGCAGAACATCCAATGAGGAGTCATTTTCTGAAACAGACACTTTGCTATCCAATGGGATAGCAAAGGCCATGGGAGCTGACAATTAAAAAATAAAAATTAACATACTGGGGAATTGTTGAGTTTGTCAACATGTCTGTCATTGTCTGTCATTTGTAAGCTGTAAAGTGCTATAGGTAGTGGAAAGTACTTGTGGTTTAATTATATTTGTTAAACACCTTAGCCTATGTTGTGTTTGCCATTAACGTGTTATAGGTCCAATATGGCAACATGACCATATGTGTAGCATGTCTGAAAATGCATTCTTACTACATTTCTGCATACTCAAAGAGTGTGTATTTTTAGTGATCGAGAAGTTCTTGTTGAAATACAGAACATACTCTATATTTATTTGTTGATGTATACAAAGCAAATCTGTAACTTAATACATTTTGAAAAGTGATATTTCAAAAACTGTAATATTCTCCATCCCTGTCTGTTTCCATCAGCAACGGCTACCCAACCGCCCAAAATCCAAAATGGCTGCATCAACAGCAGCAACTCCAGCAGCAGCCAGTTCTTCATCCACCCCAACAGCAGTCAAGCTGCCATCCAACCGGACCTCCTCTGGAGCCCGCCGCAGGCGTACACGCTGTCGCAAGTGTGAGGCATGTGTTCGGACGGAATGTGGAGAGTGTCACTTCTGTAAAGACATGAAGAAGTTTGGAGGACCTGGTCGCATGAAACAGTCTTGCATTATGAGGCAGTGTATAGCGGTAAGAAACCCAATAACTCAAACACCAAGATGATTCTTGAAGGGTCACAGAGTTGGTGGAGTTGTGGAGTGATTAGGAAGCAAGAACAATGAGCTACAAGCTTTTATATCAATGATAAGTCATAATCACAAATGCTTCACAAACTCAACCTATATGAGAGGATGGTAATAAAAAGGTTTAATCGAGGCAAAACAGAAGCAGAAGAACCTTGTAGTTCTTGTTTACATGGTTAAGAATGTCAATCATCTAAAGCACAGGACCAACCTAATGACAGAGTGAGTAAAGCAGAGAAAGGTAAATGTCTTTGAGGTCAGAACATTTGGAAAGGTACACAGTGTAAAGGTAATAAACATATTGAAAATGTTGATTGCTTTATGGCAATTGAAGGTTAAAGGTGAGGAGTCATTGTGTGTTGCTGAAACACTGGGTGTTAACATCTTGTCGTGTTGTTCCACAGCCCGTGTTGCCGCACACAGCGGTGTGTGTGGTGTGTGGTGAGGCTGGTAAAGAAGACACACTTGATGATGAAGACGAGAAATTCAATGCCATGCTCATGGAGTGCTCCATCTGTAATGAGATTGTCCACCCCAACTGTCTCAAGGTCAGTGCAACTGACCTTTATTCCCCAGCCACTGACCTACCAACACAGTGAAGGGCATGCAAAATAGTGTATACTGTTTCCTCATTTGTTTTCTATGTGTACAGAATAGGAAATTGGGTTGAGGAGTGTTAGTGAGTGTATACTGATAGTATTTAACATCATTCAGTTCCTCTTTAGTGTGTGCTGGGGCGTTGTATTCACATGACTTAGCAGGAGTGTATTATATTTTTGGCTCTCTCTGGGGCTTCTGTAAACAACCTCTTGTCAATACAGGTGAAGGATGCGGCTGGAGTGGTAAACGATGAACTTCCTAACTGCTGGGAATGTCCCAAATGCAACTACGCTGGGAAAACTGGAAAAGTGAGTATCTGGGGAACAGCAAGTGTGTGAGTGTTGTGATAGAAATTTAGAATAACAAAGATGCATTGCAGGACAAGTTTTCCAGACAAGTGTTAGAAAATATTTGAAGAAAACAACAATAGTTTATAAAAGTGTATTTGTGTAAAGAAAAGGGACACAATTATTACAGTTAATATATATAGTTCTTGTTTCGATTTTTGACAGCTTGAGTTTATCATTGTTTGAATAACAGGGCTATGAGGAAACTGTCAAACTAGAGTGACTTGCAATTAAAATGCAAACAGAACCTGCTGTGACATTATTTTAAGGCCATTGATTGGCTGTTAAGCGATAGCTCTTAGTGCAAGCTCTGAAATGTTTTAACATTTATATAGGTAACATGACACACACCAGTGATACCAATTCAATCTTATTGCATAATGAATGACATTCATAAGGTATAAAGTTGTCTTTTGTATTTTCTTGCCACTCTTTGGCCTGCAAGCAAAAACGGGGCCCAGGGTTTAAGTACGCATCCAACCTGCCAGGTTCCCTGCTGAGGGAACAGAAAGCAGGACGTGACAGTAGAGAGGAGGGAGACCAGACCTCCATGGCAGCAGCATCCATTAAGAGGAAGACTGAGAGGGAGGAGACCCCTAGACTGAAGAGTGAGGATATGCCCTCACGTCTGCTCCCACTCTTGAGCCCCAGTGGCCTGCAGAGACCTCGATCTGAAGTGCCCAACTTTTTGAGGAAGAAGAGGAAGTTATTTGATGATGATGAAGAGGAAGAGGAGGCTAGCACCAAAAAGAAGGTAATGCAACCGTTTCTTGTGTACCTTTTAGGCATAAAAAGCTATATCTTTAAAAAATAACATTGAAATAACATTTTACAGCCAAAGAAGCCCTGGAGACCAGAGGAGACTTTGATTCCCAAACTCTCTCACGTGAAAACAGATGAGGAGGAAGATAACTCTGAGGAGGAAGAGAAGCATAAGCGAGAACCGCCTCGCCGTTTGTTTAAGAAAGACTATAGCACAGTGAGAAAAGAGGAGGAGCAAGATGACGAGAGGCAGGATGTGAGAGATCCACCTTTCCGATCCCTAAAAGACTACAGCCACATGAGAAAAGAAGACGACCAGGAGGAAGACAAGGAAGAAGAGGAGGAAGAAGAGGAGGAAGATGGTAAAAGCAAACAAGGCAGAGACAGCAGCCCTGTGATGAAAAACCCTTTATCGCTGGAGAGTGATGCGTCACGGTGCAGCTCCCCAAGGGCAGGGCCCAGCAGCGAAGGCAGCGAGACTCAGGAAAAGGTACCAAGAGTCCGAGCTAGACGCCACCGACGCAGGCCCCCGAACAGACAGCTCAGTGCAGAGCTCAGCAAGCAGCTCAACATGGAAATACGTCGCACAGAACATTCGCTGGCCAATGAGAACCAGCAGCCGCTCAAGAGCGAACCAGAGGACAGTGAGAATGAGGAACCAAAGAGAGGCTTGCGGAACGGAACTGCAGGGAACGGCGGAGGGGGCGAAAGAGTGGAAAGGGGAGGAGGTGGAGATGGAGGTGGAGATAGACCACACTTACGAGCAAGAGAGATGAATGGAACATCATGGGAGCTGCGGCACTTCTACCCACCTCAGATTACCCCACTAGGCTTGAACCGCAGTTCTCCTGCAGTCAGGCCTCTTCCTGCTCGATCCCCTCCCAAGTGTGTGCAGATGGAGCGGCATGTAATCCGGCCCCCTCCGATCTGCCCCCCACCCGATAGGCTTCCTTTAGCCGATGGGCGTAATCACATAGCTCCACGAGAAGCCTGGTTGGCTATCTTTAGTCACTTGAGCCATCGTGAGCTTTGTGTGTGTATGCGGGTGTGCCGAACCTGGAATCGCTGGTAAGAAAGACTTAAAGGATAGTTTCACAATTAGTTTATTAATTATTGATATTTGATTATTTCGTGCCCTGTCCCAAATGCCACCATCAGCCCTAGTGGGCTTTCTCTATATTACACATTGCTTTGACACAATGTTGCATTGAGTGTAGGGTAGTAGTGTGGGCTGTGTTAATGTAGCATGTTGTAAACGTGTCGAGGGTGCATTGGGAACCTTATGAGCACCCTTTTAAAAATTACAAATAGAACAACCCACAGTCGCATGCAAATTAAGGCCACAAGACAAGCCTGATATTTGGGACAGATTCCACAGATGATTTTTACAATGACATTATATTGTTTGGGCACCTTTATTTTCAGCCATACAAATCCAAAACTGTGTTATCTGTCTGTTCAGGTGCTGTGACAAAAGGTTATGGACTCGTATCGATCTGAAGCGTTGTAAGTCCATCACACCTCTCATGTTGAGTGGGATCATTCGCAGACAGCCCATGACTCTGGACCTAAGCTGGACCAACATCTCTAAGAAGCAGTTGAGCTGGCTCATAAACCGGCTACCAGGTCAGTGTTTATGTCAGCATGTAATAGATCTGCATGATCTGCACCTATACACCTTTAAACCCTATGTGCATACATGTGGTCATAGGTCTGAGGGTGCTCCTCTTGTCTGGCTGTTCGTGGGTAGCCGTTTCGGCTCTCTGCACTTCTAGTTGTCCTCTAATGCGTACTCTAGATCTGCAGTGGGTTGAGGGGCTCAAAGACCCCCAGATTAGAGACCTACTGTCTCCTCCAACTGACAACAGACCAGGTAATATATATTCATAAATGCACACAACCATGTTCCATGTCACTGACTTAAAGGCAGGGTTGGTGATCCTTTTTCAGAAACAATTTATATATCTTCTGTGGAAGGCACAGGACCATAAATGTTCCAATCATTGCATTCAGTCTGAACCGCTCTGAACGGAGGGTGGGATCTTATACTTTCAAAGCTAGGTGTTATTGCTAGCCTTTCCGAAATTGCCTACCGTACCTTGATACCATATTCTTACATATTCATTCCATATATCAATATCATATTCTCTACTGGTCTTTTCTAACAGGTCAAATGGACACACGCAGCAAACTGCGGAACATTACTGACCTGCGATTGGCTGGTTTGGACATCACAGACAGCTCTCTGCGTCTTTTCATTAAAAATATGCCTCTGCTCCAGCGCCTGGACTTGAGTTACTGCAATCATATTAATGATCAGTCAGTCAACCTGCTGACTGCAGCAGGGACCACCACTAGAGACTCCCTAACTGATGTCAACCTTTCTGGTAATTGCACTGTTCAAAACATTCCATCGCTATTTCTATTTTGTAACCGCTGCTTTTGTGGTTTCAGCTGATGCTGTTTCATGTGTCTTCTCCACCAAAACTTAGAAAGAAAATGACTAACTAACATATCTAACTAATGATAAGATCATTACCACTGTTTTCAAAACAACAACTCCGTTTTTAGCCATGCTGGCTAAGTAACTGTCATTAAGTTGGATGCTAAGTTTGTAAAAGACAAAGAACATGATGTGCCTTGTGTGTTTGAGGGCAGGTTACATAGTAGCATAATCAGTTGTTTCATCATTTAGGTCTCAAGTTAGTTGAAAGCC
Organism: Chromobotia macracanthus; assembly: GCA_036877525.1. Lineage (NCBI taxonomy): Eukaryota > Metazoa > Chordata > Actinopteri > Cypriniformes > Botiidae > Chromobotia > Chromobotia macracanthus. The sequence goes on along the minus strand of JAZGTH010000004.1, from coordinate 9,643,932 downwards.
ATTACTAACCAATTTGGTAAAATGGAGTATTAGTAACTATGGAGCTTTTATGAGTAACAAATAACTACAGTTTTTGCATATCTTCAGAAGTATTTAAAAATTATTGATTATTATATTAATTATAAAGTTTCTATTTCGTACTAGCTAGTTTTAGTCTAATGCTGTAATACTGTTAATTCTTGTACTTTTTCTATCCTTAGTGTGTAACAGGGTCACCGATCAGTCACTGAGCTACTTCAAGCGCTGCGGAAACATTTGCCGCATTGATCTGCGCTTTTGCAAGCAGGTGAGCCGGCAGGCATGCGAGCGCTTCATCGCTGAGATGTCTGTCAGTGTTCCTTTCCAACTGCAAGAGGATAAACTGCTCCAAAAACTCAGCTAGTTGTGCTATACAGCACCCTCTAGTGTCTGGGAGAAGGCAACAATCTAAAATGATACTATGTATCAGGTGCAGTCATGTGTTGGGAGAGAACACTGAAACTGGACTTGCACATATAAAAAAAGAAGCACTGCATCACATGTCTGTGAACAAAACAATTTGTCAGCTCCTTTAAACTGGACAAAGAGGAGGACGTAGTGTACTTAAAGGCCCATAATACTGCTCCTGTTCTGAATGGTATATTCTGAATATGGACACACTTTATTGGGCAAATTCTTCATATCTCATATATGTAGATCATACATGTTTGATGCCGAGAGATTGTATTAAAAAGGTGTTGTGATAGAAAGTAGAGAATGCAATGCACATATATACATACAACATTTACATACTCTCTGGATATTACAAACACTTTAATTCATGAGAGATCAAGCATGATTGTACATTATACAAACCCTCCAGTTTTTGTACAAAAGATATATTGCAGTTGACATTTCTGTGTGATTATATTTGGTTTAGTCTGGGTTATATGTATCGTTCTCTGATTTTTATATAATGGAATTTTTAAATATCTTTGCAGTCTGTTTTATGTTTTCATTATCTGAATGCTTCAGTCAGATCAACACTCTTGCAGTCATGAGTTTTGACTGCTCTCAGTTTACTTAAAGTTCTTGCTGTTCTTATCGCAGAGCAGATATACAGTAGGTGTGATATTTGTTCTTCAAGGTCTATTTATAAAACAGTGCCATATTCCATCTGTTGTGCTACACAGTTGTAACTGGCAAGGCTTCAGCTAAGTATATTTCACAGCTATGCCTGTGTAGAATGTTGTGCTTCAGTATCTCTATTTAAAGATGTTAAACCAAACAAATTACTGAGCTAGATGGTTACCTTATTGTCCTTAATTTAACTGATGCTGTTAGAATATGCTTAATGAATAAAAGATTGTAAATAAGTTACAAAGATCACATGTAATTGCAATATAATCCATCTAGCTCAGCAATCATGTTTTGAACAACATAATCAGGTAGTTCTACATTTTCTCAATGAGGCCAAAAAGACTTTGCTGAAATTCTTCAGTATTTGTCTTTAAAAGTCATCATGTATGTGATTTATTCCTTCCACAGTGATTATTATTGTAAAATTGTAATTGTGGTGATGACAGATGATTTCAATGATGTGTATTATTGTAAGTTTTTGTCTCAGGAATGTGACTCAGAAGGAGGGAGCCTTTTTGATCCAAGCCACATACCTGTACCACTATAAATTAAGGCATTGTTTGCTATCTAAACACTCGGATGTACATTTGGCTATTTATATTTGTATGTAATTAAAAAGAAAAGTGATTTACTGTGTGGCATTATTTCATTGTTTTCTTTTTGTAAAGAGGAACCAGAGAAACGTTTGTTGTACAAATACCTTCAAGACCACATCAGACTTCTGTGGTTTCTTGTCGATCTGTTTGGTTTGAGTTGAGACCAGCTGTATACCAGTACTCTTAAACATTGACAAAATGTACTTTTAGCAGATACATTTTACCATTCTTCCCCCACATCATTTGAAATGGACTAGAAGCAAATCATAGCAAAATAGTCTGTTCTGATACGTCAAAAGAAATAATTTCATGTGGTCTTTAAAGCTCATTAAAGTAAAAAAGGAAACGGTACAACAACTAATTCTCATTATTTTTATTTAGTAGCAGAAGGGTAAGAACCCAATGCTTCATCTTGTTTGTTAGTTCTATATTGAAGTAATGGAACGACCAACCAAAAGCAACAAAGATTAAGTCCATTTTTTGTTAAGAAAAACATGTACATAAATAGGCATACACACAGGAATGAAAACTGTCATAAAAGTTTAAACAAGGATGTTATGAATTTGAATATACACTAAAATGTGAATTATATCCCTTACAATCTAAAGAAAGGCTGGTATTGCTGTGGTTTATGAGAAAGCATTAGGGCCTTTTTGTGCAGCTGTTGCTTGTCAGTGCTATAGAATACGCCATAATGCAGCTCCTCAGCAAGCAGAAACAATGCTGACTCTGGAAATGGATGAACTCTATATGGATTGCACTCTCTAGTTTTACTTCATTAGTTTTTCCCCCTCAGGTTTAAAGCACACAAGGGCTACAAAAGGGTAAGTCCAAACACATTCCATCACTAACACCAATGGAAAATACTACGGCACAGTGGAAACACAAAAATGCACCTTATTTGGCACCTACATCACACCTCTTCTCCAATATAAGTGCATCATTTTAGGTTATAGTTAATTTTTCTTAAAATACACTGTTTTAACACACGCAAAACTGTTCATCTGGCTGCCTGAGGAACATGTGATGTGCTTCCATCATTATTTGTGATATGACATCAATCAATTTAAACAAGCTTTTTAAAAGCATAGTTCACCCAAAAATGAAAGCATGCCGTTTATTTAATCACCCTTAGGCCATTCAAGGTGTAGGTGACATTTTTCTTCAAAAGTTTCTTTCACAGACTGATTGTTTTACTTCATAAATCCTCAACATATCGTCAGGAGCTCCTCAAAGACACTGCACTTACAGACTTGCATTACATCAATCACCAAGAATAACAATTTCAGGTAACAATATTCTTTACTCTTCTACTGAAGAAGATGTCACCTATGCCTCAGATGGCCTGAGGGAAGTTTTGCTGGGGTCTGTTGGGGGGGCTGGTTTTGGGCCTTAACTTTTGTTATCAGATATTTCTCATCACTCACACAACTGACTTAGGAACAGATTTGCAGGCTGAATTTCAAGTCACGTACAAGTGCTCAAAGTCACCCGACCAACTGTTGTTACTGGCACAAAGAGCCCACAGAGCAGCACAGACTGAGAAACCAACCATTGGATTGAGACTTTCGACAAAGCAAGCAGCTCATATGACTATAATAGAGAAGAACGATGAATCTGGAGGAGAATGACCTGCTGTGGGCTCAGAATACATTTTTGTATGGTCATTATGTCATTTGCAGTTTTGTTTAATAATAGTAGTGTTATGTTATTAGAGGGTACAATGTTACTGACAGCAACCGATAAACCATTTCCAGAAACCCAGAAGGTTTAAGCAGCATAATCAGAGCAGAGAACAAAAGCGCATTCACACGTTGCAAATAAAATGAATTAAGAGTAACAAGAACATTCCGTTCCTTTCATCCTGAGATATAATGTATTTGTCCATGTATAAGGTTTTTTTTGTTCATTTCTGCTTTTCTCAAAGTGATTGCATGAAACACGTGAGCAGAATGTCTACAAAGCTGAAGGACGTCAAGTCAAGGCTGTGAGGTGCTGCTAAACAATTGCATATTACAGATCCTCTTTAAAGAGCGTGTGGAATGTCTTTATTATTGAAGCATTTGTGCATGAAAAACCATCGTGGACCACTGTCTGAAGTCTGTGTTCCTTGAGGCTTCCTGAAACCTCATGAAAAATTAGGCAGAGAGTCTTCTACTTTCACTGATCAGGACAGGGGCACTTGACGGACACATCCATCTGGAGGCCGTGATGCAAAGCAGTCTGCAGGTGGAGAACATTGTTGAAGTGTTTATACTGGGCTAAAGTCGGTCCTTCCAGCTGTATTATGACTTGAAGACGTGCACGGCCCTGATGACATACTGTCTGCATATGGGGCATTCGCTCATGCGTTTCCCGCATTTTGTGCAGGTGACCATGTGACCGCATTCAAGCAGCACACAGTCAATTACAGCATCCATGCAGATGCGACACAGGTTGTCGTCACTGGATAACTGGGGCTTGCAACCATCTGCTGGAGAAAAGGTAAGACGGAACATAACTTTATAAAGTTGAGACAGATAAAGATAGATTCTTGTGTAGCTGCAGATTAAACAACGCACAGATCTGATCAACCACTCAGAAACTACATAACAGATGGTCATATATCCAACTCCTGTATTTTGTAGTTCATAAGAACCCTAATAATGTCAAATCAGTACAACTTTATGAAGGTAAAGGATGAAATGGGGGAACAGGGGTAAAACATAACAGCAGATACATTCTTTAAACCTCAAACCCTACCAACAAATGTGGATTGTCTTAAACATTACCTTTATCCTTTAATCGAAAGCTTTCTTCTGAATTATTTATAATTTAAGTAGTATGAATTGCCCTGGCTGTCTCAACAAACACACCTTAAATTTTTGTGAAAGTACATGCTATCCGTTAATGGCAGTGGCCATGCAGGAAGGGAGGGGGTTGTAGTGCAATGACATCACAAACTGCAATGCAATGGTGGGCGTGACCAGGTAACATGTCCACCAATCGCAAGCCTTACCTCTGATTCCACCATTGCAGATAGGAGGGGGATAAGCTACCACTTAAGTGGGAGGAGCAAAGCACAGCCATTAGACAGTAGCTGACTTCTGTTGAACTAGCTTAAATATTGTTTCTTTAAATTTACAGAACATTAATGAAATGAACTAGACCTAAACAGCATTTAACAGATAATGACTGATTTCTGTTTTAGCCCAGGATGATAGCCCACTCAGTCTAGTACTGTATGTGTTCCGAACTATTCTACAACCCATTCTCTAGTCTAGGTCAAATTATGAAACAAAATGTTTTAGTACCTGCAGTGATGGGGTTGCTCACATTCTCCACTGGTGAGAGAAAGAGGAATACAAAGTTTGTTTTAATCCTGTTGCACAGCTAATGCGTGATGCTTTATATACAAATCAGTGTTTTGACTAGTACTGACTAGATTTGCGATTCTCCTCGTCTTCCCGGTAAAGTCTCCTGACGCGCTCCACCAGCTCCCACTTTTCACAACACCCAGAGAAGCTCACAAAGTTTCTGGCCAGGATCTCCTTCAGCTGCCGTATGGTCAGTTGCTCCACATCATCAAGGCAGGACAGGTCTGACAGAGAGGCCCGGGCCCGTCGCCGTGTCTGAGGACTCACCTGATAATACCAGGACATTACATGAGCACTATATTACATGTAGGTGTGTTATATACAGAAGCCCCTGATCACTGATCAAGTTTGTACACATTGTGACACTTTTACACGCCACACAATATTAATATCATTGCATAGGATAACAAAATATCTAACCAAATGTCATCTGCAAACAAATAATACTAGAGCTTTTCTCAAAATTAACTTTTTAAAATGAATTTGAAGTGGATTTATGAAGGTCCACTATGAGAGTAGACAAATGTATTTTTTTATTAGGTAACATTTATTATAGAAAGTATGAATTACACCTCTTCACCATGCGTCAGTCTGCAGTAAATAACTCACCTCTGGTGTGTGTCCTGTCTGGTCAAGGTTAAGGAGTGACACTGAAGTGGAGTCCTCAATATCCTATCAGCAACAAATATTTACACTTAGTTTTAGCAACTATTTACCACTGACTGACTGAGGTAAACAAGTCAATCATGTAACTTTCAGTTTAAATTCAAATCCTCCTGATGAAGTATGTATAGAAAAATACAAAGTATGTGTAAGTGTAATAGTAAAAGTATCCTATTCCAAATATTGCCACGTTTACAGACTGTAATCATTTGGACGCACCTGATTGGTGGACTCTGAGCTGTTGCTCCTACTGATTGGTTCTCCTTGACTTGGGGAATGTGCAGACAGAGGGGAAGTGGGCTCTTCAAATAAAGGGGGCGGGCTATAAAGGGGGCGTGACTGCAAAGACGGCGTGTCTGGATCATCTTCACTCTCTGCACCTTGGTGACAAAGCACCAAGTCTACAAGGTCTTCCTTCTCCCTAGAGTGAAAGTATTTAAACATCATTTCCACAACTTTATAAAAAATATTAAAAATGTAAACTCTAGAAACACTACGGCTGTTCAATACATACCTACAGGTATCAGTGTTAATGTTGTGTAGTGTAAGGTACTGTCGCAAGTCTTTGACACGCAGACGCATGAGTTGAGGGCGCTGGAACGCGGTGCCCTTCAGTAGATGACAGGTTGTGCATCTGCGCAAGTTTTCCTGAAGTACGGAGCACATCGAACAGAAACTCTTCTTACAGTCACAACAGATGTGCTAGGACACAAAAAAATGGTTCATGACCTTTATTTGAAATTACATTCTTGATAAAAGGACAATGGACAAGGCTGTAATAAAATTAACACTGTTCATCTTGTTTGCACATAGAATGGGAAGACAGTCAAATCCTAAGATGTTTCTAGATTATTAACTCCTTTTTGCTTGGCGTTTTATCCCTATTAAATATGCAATTGTATTAATTTACATCCTCTGATCTTAAATTACAATTTTTGACTAAAACTTTTCTGAAGAAATCAAAATTTGCTGATGGGTCAAAATATAAATGTCTTGTACACCACTGTTTGTCCAATAAATTTCTCTCTAAACATGCTCCTGTAGCTCAGTTGGTAGAGCACTGCATCAGTGGCGCAAAGAATTCCCAGGGGATTCCCAGAGGAGCACACATACTTACAAAAAATGTAACTTGAATGTACAGTAAGTTGCTGTGGATAAAAGCATCTGCCAAATGCATACATGTAAATATAAAATGAGAATGTCCCCTCCCCCAATACCATTTGCCACCAACTAGCAATATATGTCAGGGTGTGATGCAAACTAAAGGCTTTTGGCCCATGTCCTGTTTCAACAGGAAATACAGCAACAGAAAAACAAATTATGTTCATCAAACCACTTTATTAGGTTTTCAAACCTAAATGTCAAAAAAGGTTAGAATCTGAGCATAAATGACAAGAATATGAATGTCTGCATGTCTACCTACCCTCCTTCTAAAGACAGAGAAGGCTTGCCCACAGGTCTGACAGAGCAGACTGGTGCTGCTTGAGTTGGCAGGGGGGTATGTGGAGTATCCTGCAGTGGGAGCGAAACGAAATGGCCCAGCACCCACTCCAAAACCTGGTTGCTGCCCTCTCACAGCCCCAGTACCCATCACCTCATTCAGCAGACCACAGCATGATGCCCACATAGACGAGGCCCCCGCCTGAATAGAAAGTATGAGTAAACCTTTCCAAGTTTAACTTCTAAAGAAGTATAAGTAAAACAAAACAATTGATCTATTTTTAATCAACAGTCTGACATCTTAACTACATATTCATTCAAAAATGGGACAATTTTGAAAACCATCCAGCTATGTTTGGAAACATTTGCTATTTTAGCCATTTCATTTAGACACAACACAGAAATTACACACAGAGTTAACATACCAATAAAGATGTTTTCATAACAATGAGCGGGTCTACTTCATGACCATCATCAATATTAATAAAACCCTTTGAGGTTGCATTAAGATGAAATATCCACCATGCAGGAACTGACATTCCAGAGCAGATGATGTTTTTTCTGTGGGACACAGAATTTTATTTCCCTACATTTTCTGGCTCATTCAGGATGTCCCGCCCTGAAATAGCTCCCATTGACTAGGATCAATCTCATTACGGGCGGATGGGAATAAGGCTAAGCTTAGTCTTAGTGTGCTTTAAATGACTTATGACTGCTAGTCAGCTGACACTCAACTGAGAGTAACCATAGTGTTTTTTTTCCCAAAGCAACCAACAGAATAATCAATTGTCACTGTGTAGACAATTGTCACTGTGTTGCGCAAAGCACAATGAAGGATCTGTCCTGTTGCTGGTCTCACCTCTCAACAAATCAAAGAGTTCAAAAACAAACAAACATGTCTGATCATTGTATGTAACCACGTAACAGTGAGATATTATAAATGCATATCCCTAACCGCTAGACCTAGACTGATATACAAATATTTAGGATATGGAAAATCAGTGCCCAAACAGAAACGCATAGAATGCACAACGTACAATTGCATGCTATTGCTAAACCGCAGACTTAATGAACGCAAGATAGCACATTATTCCTGCTAGCACGATTTACAGCTATTAGATAAACAAGTTTCAAAAACATCGAATAGAATAGAAAATGACATTACCTTCATAGCAACTCCAGGAAACCGCAGGGATTCACCCAACAGTAGGGAATGGCAGTCTAGCCATTGCTTATAAGCGCCAGGCTTTTGAGCGATCTCTTCATTTTCAGTCTGGTCTACCGCCTCACCAAGAGCGCTATGCAACAGTAATGACACGCCGCTGACCAATCACAGCTGTGGATCGGCTGTGACGCAAATCCAAAAGCCAATCATCTTTTACCTTCTGTCGTGCCCCGGAAGTTCGTCCAGATGGTTTCTTATTTGCTGTGCAATTTACAAGCTATTAAGTAAAACCGCTTTAAGTTAATAATTTTTGCATGGTAACCTGATAATGTGTTGCCTTATGATGTGTCCTTTTAGTATTTTTTTATATGATTAATGTGCCGATTGTATGTGGTCTGAACTTCACTGACCTGAAACGTTACTTGTTTCATTGGTGTGACTCACAGAGTTGTACCACAAATAAAATGACTACAAAGTTTAGTCCTGGAACATTCAGTCCTTATGTAGTGATTATTAAATGGCAAATTGGTAAAATGACCCATTTGTTGATATTCACAATTGGGGAACTGAGTATAAGTTATTGAGGGTGTCACCTGAGTCACAGTCAGGTCATTGTTGAACTGAAGGGCGTTGTTGCTGTTTCAGCAGATGAGAATTCATAATTGATAGCTATTTTTATAACAACCTTTCCTTTGGTCAGAATTGCAAAGCTTTATGTTTAAGACTTTATGTTTACATATTTTGTTCTGTATTTATTCTAGGGCCTTACACTTGAAATATACCTTTATAGTCATTAACTTTTAGCTAGAATTACCAACCTGTAAAATTGTTCTCCTATGAGTACATTAACGTTTTGAGTTTTTCACAGAAAATGTGATTTAATGTAACTGTCATATAAACATTTTCAACACTGGCGCCCTCTGCCGTATGCCAACGATATTGTCACGTCGCAGTGCATTTGCCTGTATGCCATTAAAGAAGGAATTTGGATGCCCCTTACGACCATTGTGAAATCATATTGGTCTGTTATATAACATCATATGCGTTGTGATTGGCTACGAATTTACTTTATTGGCCCACTTTTACTTTTAGTAAGAATGCAAACTTACTGGGTTTGTTATGTCTAGTCAGGACATAATCCAGAATGTAATGATGATTTTCCATGTCCAATTTTTGTTTTAGTACATACAGTCAAATGTGAATGATATGCTTAATTTATTAAGCAAACATATTGTGTTTCTTACAGTTTGTGTTGTAACTATAATTGGGTCTTAAAGCAGCTGTTAAACATGACCTGTCTTGAGCCAGTAAACTTCGGTGTGCAGCAGAACAACACGGAAGCCTTTGCTGAGCAGGTCCCTGACATCACACAGTGACACAGCCTTACAATGACTGGTAGAACAATCAGAACAGCAGAGATGTATTAAATCATTGTTTAGCTGTTATAATCATGCATTACTAACAGTTCATTCTATCATTTTTTTAATAGTTTATGTTGGAGATGCCTGAGCAGGCCCTAGTGCTGATGAAGGATGTGTTGGAGTCAGTGTTAGCTCATGGGGCTCTGATAGACAAGGGCAGGGCCTTGCTACAGGCTACTTGCTGTCAGACGGCTTGCTGCACAAGAACACAGACTGCCTTGTAATGAGTCATGCTTTTCACCCATCAGCTGTTTTAAAGGCATTTCTGAATGTTCTCTCATACAGAGTTTTTAGGGAAGAACTGTTTTAAAGTGATTTGTTTTATTCTTGCAGCTGTGGAACTAGCCGTGCACACATTAGATCAGACAGCCGTGTATTTCTCTCGTCTTGACTGTAAGGAGTGCATGAGCAATGCAGGCGCACTTGCATCACACTCTGGGCAACATCTTTCAACACAACAAATGTGCCATGCTCTTCCCCGTCCTCGATCAGGAGCTCCTGTTGTCTGGAATGACTGTCGTCAACCATCCTTAGACAACCTCAGAGATCATTCTTCAGCTGACATGCATTGTTTTGCCTTTCAGACATTCAAATGACGAATTTTGTTTTGTAGGGTGTGCCAAATGATTTGTGCATACTAAAAATAAAATTTCTGTATATAAAAAACTATATTTGTGTCTTTGAAGTTTTTATATTTTATACCTGAGAAATAATTACCATGATAAATTTTCAACAAAAACTCCATATTTCTTACACTTATTATGGGTGTAAGGCATAATAAATATTTGAAATTTCTAAATTCTAAATATTCTAAACTCCATTGATTTGAGGTTTAGTGTGGATATTATTTTCATATTGGTTTAAAGGTATGCAGAATTACAGATTTATTTTAGTAGCCATCATTCCTTATTACCACTTGTTGCTAAAACCTAGTGGAGGATGAGATATGCTTATAAATAAATGAAGAAATACATTTCTGTATACATACAAAATACAAAAACATAATGAAATACAGGAAGTACAAAGTGTTTTGGTATGAAAATAAGCATACATTTAAGCAAATAAAATATTGTTAATGACAAAATAATTCGTCATTTATTTATACTTAATTTTATTTATACTTAATTTAATTTTTTAATTTTCCTTTTTTTCCCCTCGTTTCTACTTGTCCTGTGTAACATGATGCCTTGAATCATGTCCCACCTTCAGCAGCTGATGCGCAATGTCCGGATTTCTGACCCAGACTCCCAACATGGAGGCGCTTGGGGGATACCCTACCAAATCATCTGCCTCCAGAGCCAAACTCTTCAAAGTCTTACTCAGTGTAGCCGTGTGCATGGGCTCACTGTATCTACTACAGAGTAAACTACAAAGACCCCGAAAACCCAAAGATTTCTACTCGTATGAAGTCAAGGACGCAAGAGGAAAGAACGTTTCGCTGGAGAAGTATCGGGGGAAAGTAAGTTATGCAATCTAGTTATGCAAAAACAGTTTTAAATGGGCGAACTTATTTTTAAGATCTCGACGGGAGCATTGTTTTCTTAATCTGCCATGTGCAGATGCATTATCATTTGAAGCTTTTCTGTGTCTGATTGTAGGTCTCTCTGGTTGTAAACGTGGCGAGTGGAAGTGAGTTAACGGAGCAGAACTACCGCTCTCTGCAAGAGCTTCATCGAGAGCTCGGCACGTCGCACTTTAACGTGCTGGCCTTCCCCTGCTCGCAGTACGGAGACACTGAATACGGCACTAGTCGTGAAATCGAGGCTTTTGCAAAATCCAGCTACGGTGTAACGTTTCCCATCTTCAGCAAGATCAAAATAATGGGGTCGGAGGCGGAGCCTGCCTTCAAATTCATCACAGGTAGCCAAATACCGAGAAACATTAATGCATATATGTTCATGTTGTAATTAAAAGAATGTAAGTTAATGGCACTGTTAAGATACTGTGCATGATGATTGAGTTTTAAGAAAATGTGTTACTTAGACCAAGAGCCCTATGATTTGTCTTTGGCCCTATTCATTTTAGTGACGACCCTGGTTTATGTGTAGTTAAACAGCTGACATTAATCTCTGATTTCAAAACCCAAGCCATTTTTAAATAAGTTTTTAAGTTTTGTAATCTTTTTTTTGTTTTGGAAATGTAGATTCAATTCAGAGAGTGCCAAAATGGAACTTCTGGAAGTTTCTTGTGAATCCTGAAGGCCAAGTGGTACGTTTCTGGAAGCCAGAGGAACCCTTAGAGGACATTCGTAAGGAAGCAACAGCGCTTGTACGGAATATCATACTGAAGAAAAGACAGGAACTATGATGGACACAAACTTCCTTAGAGACTCAGAAATATTTTCTTGAATGGGCATGTTGATCCTCAGTGGCAAAATCTTGAGCCCTTTGCCTTCTGCGTATCAGAGAATGAAGTGTTGTTTAGGGTCATGTGAATAAAAGTGAAAACAGATGTATGTGGTAAAGACCTGTCTTTCTCTGCTTGTGTGTATGTGTACGTGTAATGTTAATAATTTGGATTTTGTGTGACTTTAAAGTATGAAAAACAAAACAACTCTTGTCTGTTTTTTATGTATTACAGGCCTTTGATAAAGCTGGATGATTTAGCAGAATGTAAAGATGCAATCATGCAGATGTTTCAAATAATGTCTCTGATTTGTCACAAGCAAACCAACAATTGTGTATAACATGCTTTAAGAATAGATTAAAGATATTCCAGATAAAAAACTCAGTTTGACATTTTTACTGCAAAAATGAAGAAATTTATATTAGCCTTGTTTGGAATTGTAAGGTTATTCATAAAAGTAACATGTCTTGAAAAAATTGAAAAAATTCACATTTACAAAAATAACCTAATAAAAAACAAATTTTTAGATAAAATCTAAAAAAAAAAAGTATTTGATTAAAGTCTTCATATGCAGGTAAACTAATTTAAAAAGAATGATGTACTCTTACTTACGTATGACAAGTGTTAACCATTAGAAAAATCAGGAGGTTCAGCACCTGGATCTCAGTAGTTCAGCATCTTCTGTCACATCAGACTGGGCATGTGTATGGTCACGAGGGACAAGTCTCAGGTTTAGTACAAGTTAACTGTATCATGATAAACTATGGTAAAGTTAAGCATGATTTGAACCTTAGACAAGTTTTAAACCTTGGGTGTGTATGTGTGTGAAGTAGTTATCTGTACAGGTTTAAAGTTCTAGGCGCTATAGGTAATTTTGTCCACTAGATGGCAAAATTGTACAATCTCTCGATAGATGAGGTAATAAAGGGCAACATGCAAAAAGTATTGCTCTATGCTCTATGAAATTTGTTTGACAGTATAGCCTAGCATATGCTTAATATAGTGTAGTACATATATACAGTGCATGTAATATGTTTATATTATATATACTTACATCGTAATATATACATTGTATACATTGTAATATGTACTAGGCTACTAGTAGGAATGCTCTTTGTCAAAAGAAGATTGTAGTATGTACAGCATTCATACAGCAATGTATATACATAGTGTTTATGGACAAGACTTTTGTTAGTCTAAAGATTATCACAGTGATCAAATGAAACTAATTCATATTCTATAGTTTGGGGCATGAAACATTCTTTTTAGTTGTTGCTTTTGTCCCACATGTATTTATTGTTTCATGTTTTTATAATTCAGTTTGTTGTAGCTGGGTTTTGTCCTGAAGGCACATCTTCTATACTCGTTTATAACTGATGTGACACAGAGTACAAAAGCACAAAACGGGCTCTCAAGAGACAAAGAGACCCAGCACTCAGCCTGTAGTGATTACCTTCCCTGTCCTCATGTTTATTGGTTTGAGCCTGACCCAGCCAATCCATCGCAGTTTTTTAGGTTGAACGTCATTAGAGAAACACTCAGTACCAAATGTACCAAGTGTCCAGACAAGTGCCGGCATCTGTTCTTAAGCTTCAAAGTTCAGCCTAGTGGGGTTACTGCTTTCTGGCTGTGTTCTGACATTTAGTGAAGTCTGATCAAAAGGCCACGGATCACTTTGACAGCACAGAAGACCCCATCAGGTGCACTGCCGGCCAGAAAACTCTACAGGAACTTTAAAAGCCCAGAGTAAATGAAAATGATATGCAAACTATTTCCTTGTCAGCATGTCAGTTAAATTAACAAACATTATTCAGTGTTATTCAGAGCTTCATATGGTAACTACATAAATACAGTGACTTTATTTGGCTTAGATTTGACTTAGGTTTTATTGCCCACAAAACACTTCATATAAAATAATCTATAGAAAATAAGAAGAATAGATATTCCTTATGATTTTTAAAATCTATAATAAACCAAAAAAGGAATCTCATTTGAGTATGTATAAATTAGTTTGCATAAAGAACAAGCAAAACATAACATGTATGCATACTTACTTTAGTATATACATTTTCTTTCCACCATCATGTCCTTTTAAACATGGTTTGTTTAGCCATGGGGTGGCAGCCGAGGATCCTGGGAAAAAATCTTCTGCAGTAATGCAAGTCTGTATGCTTGTCACATCAACACCATGACATGCATAATTCTTAAGACCGTCTCATGAGCTGTTACAAGGTCACTGTTTTCACAATCAGATGTAAAAGACCAAAACAGTCTGCACTTGTTTAGAATGACAGTGAAACACATAAACAGAGCTGAGAATCGTATACCGATGTTAAAATATTAAAGTCTTAAACACAACATCACAAAAACACACACAGACAAAACTCATAGAAGCTCAGCTCCATATTCTAGTGGAGCTGGGCACCTGCCTTGTGTTTAATGTATCTTCATAAATGTTTAAATGTTAGTAAATAATTTGTAATGTTATAAAGGGACAGATGTTTTAAAGAGATATTTCCCCACATCATTCCAAACTTGCATGCACAAAATGAGAACTTGAAGAATATTCACACAGCTTTTATATACAATGACTCTTCACACTCACCATGTTTGTCAAGCTTTTTAAAAAAGCAGTTTGTATGACTCACGCGCTATATTCCTAGCCTTCTGGAGCCATATGATAGCTTTGCATATTTATTTTGAAACTCCTAACATTCTTTGCGTATTCCTTTTAAAACATCAAAAATTCTGTTGGTTTACATAACAAATAAACAGCATATGTGTTTGAATGAGGGTGATCAATGAATGACAGAGTTTTCATTTTTGACTAAACTGTTCCTTTAATTGTGTGTGTATGTATGTATGTATGTGTGTATTATTCCCTCAGGCTACCACAGACTCTAGCACCACCCCCTTAATCAAATAAAGTTCTCTTCATCTCTGTTGTGCATTCCAGCACATGAACATCAACAGCCTCTCACAAGCACTTTCAACCATCAAACACGCTCTGATTTCCAAATCTCTTGAAAAACAAGCAACTACTATTTTGCCACACTCATGGGATTATAATAACAAAAGTTTATTACAGAGCTGTTGAACAGTCTTATAAAGCGCTGTTAACTACATAATGTTTGAAGCACAAACTTGTGACACAGACAGAAAAGGCATACAAACATACACATAAACATCATGAAAAATAATTTGCCCTCTAAATTAACATGTATGTGAGAGTATTTATTTGCCACCATGTAAAATATTAACATTGTGGGTGTTGAGACCCTGTCATGGTTTATGCAGGTTAAACATCTCATATAAGCAGATCACATGACTGGTATTCATAATGATCTAGGCACAGGACCATAACAACAAATGCAAATATTTATGCAATTATTTCTATTTTTACAATAAAAATGAAATTTATTTCAATATGAAAACAGTTCCGGAAAGTTTTATAATGTTATGTATAAGTTTCACGTATCATTGACATATCATTTGTTAAGGTCCTGTGGAGATAACTGTTTGGGATATTACATTACACTTATTATAACAGCCTACTAAAGTCATCAACAACAACACTGAGACAACATTAAGATAACATTAAACAAATACACATCTGACACGTTTAAAAAATAATGTGTATATGTTTCATAAATAACGTTAACATTTAACTATTCAATATTCTGAGCTTTAACTCCAAACAACTTGGTAGTACAGTAACTGTAATCTGTTTGGCTAATTTTAAAATAATAGGGAAAAATGTTTGTTACACAGGATGATAATGCTACAAGGAGCTTTTGTGTCACACCTGATCTAAATACTGAATAAAGTGCTCAGGTAATCAAAGGCCATAGAACAATTTCTCAGCCACTCCAAGACATTTCAACAGGTTGCATTAAAAAATCTGAATTACAACCAAGCACAGTTTAGCTCTGAGTCCATTTGTCAAAATTTCTTTAAATACTTTTGTATTGTAAAGGTTAAAGGTAGAATACTGGCTGCTGTCACAACAGCTATGTTAAGAACATTTAATACTTCAGTTTAGTTTGCTAGCCACGGCTTATGAGCTATGAGACATCAGACCACACCACATGGAATTTATGCTAAGTGAACACAGGCAACATAAGTACCTCAATTTATTGGACAATGTCAAAGTAAAAGTCCTTGTGAACTTGGTCAAAACTTTCTTCAAGAGGGCAATGTTGAAAAAGCGGTACACAGTCTCCATTGAGAAAAGCAAGACATATTTAAGAGGTATTCAATGAACATAATAGGCATGTTATAAGCGTTATCAAACTTGTGTCCTTGCTCTAGTCTAACCATTGTCTTCTAAGATTCATTCGTTCATCATAAGTAGACAACCAAAGCAGCCCCTGGCAATTCAACAGTGTTACTTTTAATCATCACACACAACTACTCAACAAGTAATGTGTGGATGAACGAATGAACGTTTTGGAAAGGGGGGGATGTAAAAGTCTTGACCTAGCAGTTTTGCCCGTGTCACGTGTTGGTAGGTCGGCTGTATAGTCTGTTGAGCTGGTTTCATGGCTTTTGTTGGGAGATTAGTGGAGCACACACAGAATGGTGATAGGTCCGGCTTGCCCCAGCAAAGACAGCCTCAGCAATGCAACACTGACAAATACCATCAAACCTGACCAGACCTCACAAAATTACTAACCATCATTGTTAAAAGCTGGGTCCTCGGAGCTTCCAAAACATAGTTGGTATGCATCAGCCTGGCCACTGACTGGCCACTGGATTAACAGCTTGTCATTGTCATTTTTTCCTGTCAATCACTGGTTCTTCGTGAAAGAAGATGAACCAATGAACCCCCATCTTGTGTCAAGGATCTTCACCCACCAACACAGTAAGTCAATGGTGAAGCTTTTAGAGAGTTTCTAAGCAGCATGTTACACCGTTTGCTGTGTTCTTGTGGTTAGCCATCCCATTAGTTACAATTGCTGTGTTGGCTCTTTAAATGTGATGGTGTTGGTTCACATATAACCACAATGGGAAATTCATGGAGCTGGAGTGAAGGAGGGAGAAGATGAAAGAGGGTGCTGACTGAGAGAAATGGTGCTGGGAGAGAAGTGATCTCCTACTTGCACTTTCTCTTTCTTTAGGATCTTCATTCCATCACTAAGTAACATCAAAAATGATGGGTTCACCTCTCACAATGGTGACGGCTAAAACTACATGAACTTTTCTGTTCTCCAATACTCCAAGGCTCCAGGTCCTCTTCCTCCTCCTCCTCTTCTTCGTCATCTTCTTCATAGTGGCTAGGTTCTTCAATGGAGCTCTCCATGCGGTAGCAGTAGGGTTGACCTTCTGTGTACTCATAGATGGTGGGCAGGCTGCTTTTCAGACTACAACGTCGCCTTAGGGCCACCAGAAGGGGCTGTTGAGAACAGAGGAGACACCCAGATCAGCAGCTCTACTTATATATAATTCAATCTTAAGTGACTTTCTTATCCAATTGAAAACACTGACTAGAAACGTGTTTTTACTCAAGAAGAAGATGTTCCTGAATAGGCATCAATAATATCCTGGTACAACATTCCTGTCAACCAGTCAGACTTCTTTACTGATATTTAAAGATGTTTTGTTTTGACAGAAACTGTCTATAAAGCAGGAAAGCATGTCATATTTGAAAGAAGTTGACAATTTAGACCTTCAGATCAATTGTTTTAGGGGTCTTGGAGTGTAACTTTTGTTTTACACAAAAAGAAGCAGTGACTACAGTTACATTAGCAGGGCTGTGATTGATTTTATAAGAATTTTATATGCGATTTTATTATTTTACCTGTGGCATGGTAAATATGTCCACGTTGTTGCCCAGGTCAATCCAAGCCAGACAAGTGAAACTCTTGGAGTCCTTGAGGACTTCAGTCAGATCTTTAAGGATGCCAAGAGTCAGACGGTTTCCATTGAGAGCCAGTGTTGTGAGTTTGGGCAATGCACCCAGGAACGGCAGAAGTAGACGTAGGCCCTCATCTCGAAGCTCAGTGAAACTAAGATCTACGGATAAGACAGCACCCCCACTGGTCTGGAGGTAATACGCCACATGTCGTATGTCACGTGTTGACAGAGGAATCCCAGAAAGGTCCACTGAGTCACTGCAGAGCTTCTTCTGAAGTGTTGTTTTAAGACTAAGAACAAAAAGTGGAAAAACATCTTTGTATACTGAGGAGCTTACATAAGAAAACATACAGTAAGTAAAGACATAGCAGAATAAGCTTGATGTTGACTGTAAATCTCATAATAAGGAAAGAAGTGGTGTGCCTTAATATGGGTGGATTTGAATAGAGGATATTTTGGGCATTATTGAAATTCTTCCCTGCTGAGCAGTGTGCTGTTCCAGTACTTTAAACTTCAGGGACAGAGGAAATAGAGGCATAGAGATTAGACAGCTGTGGTGGGGTTAGAATGCAGGATATCCCAACTAACAGGGAACATTCTCAGAACATTGGCTAATGTTCTATGAAAGTTCTCTCAAATGTTTTTGTTGTTATGTTACTAGTGCACTTTTTAAATGTTAAATGTCATGTAAATTTTATTCTTAAGTTGTTAGTGTAACATATAAAAAAAGAAATTTAAATAACGTCCTTCTAACCAAGCAAAGTCTAAAAACCGGCCGTTTTGAACGTTCCTAGAACTTTCAAAATAACAAACCTAGAAGTTGTTACAACCTAAAGTTGTTAGCTGGGATGTCATTGAGAGCCCAAACTTTATCCACAAACTGCATCATTTTCTGTTGTATCTATTTAAAGGAGTCATACAATGAGCAATCACATGCATCCAGGACAATAGATGTCAGTATAGAGTCCAAAACCACTGGTACTACTGAGATCAATGAGAGCTAGCCAAGTGCTGACAAAATCCTCCTGAGTGCACCTTTTCCAGACTTTGCAAAGATGCAGTTTTCAAAATGTTAGTTAAAAACTAAATTCAGCCAGACAGCAAAGCTGCTATCCAGCTTCCTTTCAAATTCCAGTCCATCTCTGTGCTCCCTCTCTGAAGTAAAGCTCACAGGCAGAGCTTACTGTTGTTCTGCTCCACTGAAAACTGAATCTATGCTGCTGCTAAGAATCTATGCCACTACTGCTTTTTTTTTTTTTTGCAAAAGATAGAATTTGTTTGCATCTTCTAAACCTCTTCTTTCTGCTGTAAAAATAAAGTTTTTCTAATATGCTGGTAGTTTGATTTTCATAAAAACACTATGCTACCAAAACATTGCTTTGTTTGTTTGAGCATCCTCACCATGGCGGCGTAGCAACTCTGGCTCAAGCAATGGCATGAGCTAACTGTTTGTCTGATCAATATAGTGTTAGGATTAGGTCTGGGAAACGTGTTTAATTATATCATATACATTTAATCAAAAACTTTGTTTGTTGTCCATAATGGCACAAAAATCACACATTTCACCTGTAAAACCAAGTAAAATGTATACACAGTCACAAGAGTGCAAAAAGAATTGTTTTGTTTTTGATTAAATAAAATAGAAATTAATGTTTTTTAACAAATATCTATGTACAGAAGCATTACCATTACTGTCAGCCTGCGAACTTCATTTTGACCCAGTTCTACGAACAGAATCAATAAGGTACAAACACAGACGCACAAGCATATATTCACTTAAAAAACACTCAGTACAGATCATCTGCATGATGCATTTAAATGATGTGGGTGGCACAGTAAAGTAACAATGCACAGTCTGAAATGAAAATAGGATGAGCCTTTTAAAATACACTGTCACACAAACAACAGGAGAAAGATCAAAGGAATATTCATATATGGTTTGCCAAGAAAATACACACACACATTGTTATATGCAAATACACCATCACAAAGCTCTCAGTGGTTGATCTTTTCATACATTTTCCTATCAGTAGTAGCAGGTGGCGTCGCACTTCTGTGTTTGGGCCCAAATTCAATTTATTTGCCAAATATAACTCCAGGTCCAATCCCCCTCCCCTGTTGTTTGTGCTGTATTCAATTGTCCGATGGCTTTATTTCAACATATACAGTGGTTTTTTTTTTTTGAGGCTTGGTGTCTCATTTCAGCTGACTCACAAGCCAATCTGCTCTGCCTTTAAACAGTGACATTTGAGGGATCTCCGCGATTAAAAAGCAATAGGTTGGCCCATGAAAAGACAGCATGCTTTGATGAGGTGCTGCAGAAGTTCTTTGAAGATGCTTTAGGGATCAATTTAGATAAAAGGAGGTGCTTTAGAGGGGAAAATAAGATCAGCCTGATTTGAAGGTGAGAACAAATTGCGTATTAAAAGCAATTGCGTTTGGATTTTTGGCTAGTTTGAGTGATGTATATGGCCAAAAGGTCTTCTAAAGGTCACAAAACAAAAACTGGAAGACAAAAATGCAGTCTTTCTAGTTCACCTCAGCTGCATAAGCAAAAGAATAATTTCAATGTGTTATTTATTTGTTTTTCCTGCGACCAGGTGTCAGTTTGAATTACACTCACTTCATGTTTCTTGGCAACCAGCAGCTATGAGTGACATTCATTTTCCTTACTGTCAGCTTTCGTCCAATCACAGAGACAAAGCATTCTGCACTCAGAGATGGAGTCAACGTGTGCATCCTTTGCTGCACATTTTCAGCCTGTGAAAATATGAGCCTCTAAAACTGGTTTAAAATGAATGGTTGCAGTCCATGCAGACTAGTTGATAGGCATTGTTTAATTGCAATAACACACAGATATGAACTCTTTACAGATTTGCATCAGCAGCTGTGCTGCACCTGTAGCAGATCGTTTATTGGGTTGCATAGCAACCAAGTATACATTTTTCTAATTCTATTAATTGTTTAGGACAAACATGGGTTTTTACCTATATAATCTATATGTGACATAGGAATTCAAGTTGTTAAAAAAATATATGTGTGATATGCATTACATACTGAAAACAGACAATTTTACAGAATTTTGTATATATGCAAAACATATATGAAAGTATATGTTGCATACATGTACAACTATGTGAAGTAATATTATACATGAAATCCATATATAATCATATACGTCATATATGTGTTTTATGTGTTGTTCCATATGTTACGTGTATGTCATATTGCCAAACTTGCAAAGCCTGATTCAAGCTTCTTTCCATTTTGTTTTTGAAGAGTCATTACCAATACAAAATGTTACTTATATAAATGTCCCCAAAGGTACATGTTTCCTCTTCATTTTTTCCCTATTTTGTGGAGTTTTATATATCTGTCATTTTGTGCAGTCTACCATCCAACAAATTTAAATATCTCACTTTCAGAGGTATATGGAAATGCAATATATTTCCTTTGATGTTGCATTATCATGTGGCAATCAGGTTCTATTGCGAATCAAGAGCTTCTGCTTCACTAGCTTAGGGCTCTTACACAGCCTAACAGTAATTAACACACTATTGTAGTTCTCATGTTCTAAATTGCTTCTTTTAAGGTATGAAATCAGCCTTTGGCCACCTATGTCATCTGATTTTGTGCACAAATGTTTAAAAACAGGCAACAGCAGTATCTAATAACAGCTGGTACACGAAAATCACATACTCAAATCCCAAAACTCCAACACACAGACATATATTTTAAAATCTTATAATTATTCTTACAGTTTGATGTGTATTATTAAAGATAAGCAGTAGT
Organism: Chromobotia macracanthus; assembly: GCA_036877525.1. Lineage (NCBI taxonomy): Eukaryota > Metazoa > Chordata > Actinopteri > Cypriniformes > Botiidae > Chromobotia > Chromobotia macracanthus. Next base: position 9,622,199 of record JAZGTH010000004.1, on the reverse strand, counting down.
TGGGTTCTGAGGCTCTTGTTTGTAGTCTTATCGGATGCACATGAACTGCATCAAGGCAGCTTTGTGTACAGTTATAGTTATCTGTGTAGTATACTATTACCTAAAGCATTCTTCTCTCTCTGAACATTACTGCCAATGCTGTACAGCCTGATTGAGTAACACATTCCCTACTCTTTAGATTTGATTAGAGGATATATTCCTCATCACAGCTTTGGAAAATCACTCATGAGCAGCAGTTTAAATTCACAGATGGGTGAATATACATTTTGTGGGGTCAAGTACTATATTCCACAATACATCCTGACCTGTAAGATTCTGTTTAGAACGTTTTCCTGGTTCGTTCTGCTTTGACTTTGAAGGGACATGCACGGTTGTTCATTGCCAAGCATGGTGAGATACTAGTGTTAAGATCTTACAAGTCTAAATTATGGTTCGTCATCACCATACACGTAAGTCTCTATGGTCCTATGAAATTCTGTAGAAACAGGTTGAACTGCGATCAAAATCTGTCTACCAGCATGACATGTTATTTGTTCTGTAGGGTAAAGCAGCAAATTCATTAAGTCATTGCGAAAATGTTGCATGTGGTATTTCAGCACAAAAACCTCTTCATTTAATTCAGTTTAGCCAAGTGTTAAATGTGCTGTGCCATAATTAAAGACACAATTCTATTTAGCACAAACACCCCTGCTTTCACTGCAAATTAGGCTTGTTTTGGATTGTAGCTTACTCACAAACCTGAATGCCATTTCTCTGCTGTAATGAACTGACACAGTTCATTTTTTGTAAATGTCCCCCAAAGTAAACTGCCATGTGACCATGTGACAGAGTAACTGACTCTGTAGTATAAAATAACTTGTTTCTCCAACTTTTTTTAGAAAGTTTAAACTATATGAACCAATTGTGGAAAACACAATTGACTTACAGACTTAAGCATCTTGCAAGGTTTGTTCTGTATATGTCATCCTATGACTATAATATCAGTTATTTCTGACTTTGTCCTTTTGTCAACGTGTTGAAATAAGCCATTACACAAATTTTTTGTTTGTATATGTTTCAATAGATTAACAATTTCACTGCCAGCTTTCTTAGTAAATTATGCATGTAAATAATATGCTTTATATTATTGTATAAGTATAGACCATTATGTTATGCTGCTATTATGTTAGAAAACAGAAATTCCTCAATATCCAGACTACAGCTCAGAGCAGAGCCTTAGGCCAGTGTACCTCAGGAGAATAGCTGTTGTTTGAAGACAAAAGACAAGGTTAGCTATTGACGATGATCCTGACATACTTTCATTTAAACTGACAATACACAGAAATAAGCTTATATGACCTACTCAATCATGGCAGTGTTTCATTTTTGTGTGAGTTTGGATGTCTGTAAACCCTGAGAAAGCTCATAACTTCCTAGAGCTCAGTTTTAATGTGGGGCCTAAGAGGTGAGAGAGAGGATACTACAATCAAATAATGAAGAAATTAAAGTGAACTCAAGCTGATTTCATTGACTTTAAGAAACACTGGAGGGTTTAAGTTTCACTCTCACAATTAGCAATTAGGGAATTAGTCAGCAAAGGCAAACACATCCCTCATCTCTCTTCACCGTGTGTGTGTGCACTTTTTGCCATGGTCGATTTTGTCCCCACCATGAAATAGCTTATGGCAGGGATGTGTCTAATGCAGATGATGCATTTTCAGCTGTCGAGCATGAGTTCATTTTGTTTTAATGTTTTATAATGAGTGTGCTGAGCAGTCGTTGTGACTGTAATCACAGAAAGTGATGATGTAAATGTTTTATTTGCATACTCATCACTACTAAGCATGTGCTAATCTGTGATTGTACTATAATTGATAGTGAGATTCAGAAAATCATTTAAAGCAAAATGTAAACAAATTAGTTTTTACTCCTGATCTGCTGATAAACAGCTGCTAAAGTCAAATTAGAACTAGGGATGTGAGAAAACGTTTTTTCAGAGATTTTCAGATGCATCTTTCTCTAATGATTCTGGAATTAAAATTTAGAATCAATTCTGCAATCAATTCAAATCTGAGTGTACAGCAGACAGAAAAACAAATGTTCACAGATGCAAAATCGCTTAATTTGGAAAAAATGGACAAACTACAGCTGTGACACTGTGACAAAATTAAGGGACTCGAAATCCATAATTTGAGTTGAACACAGAATCTAAATTTTTAAGAACAGATTCAGAATCATTAGAGAAAGAGTCACAATGCATCAGATAAGCAGCTTTTTCCTCACACCCCTAATTAAAACCCAGAACCTCTCAAAAGTTGGAAAACTGTCCACTAGACCAAAAACTCTTGCATTTATCCACTGGCCTACAAAATTCAGACTGACAGTGATTTAAATTGAGTTAACAAATTTAATATTTTATCCGAACACTTTGTTCAGCAAGAAAGATTGCTTTCGCAAATCTCTGTGTAATGAGAATCTAGTCTGACTCAAAAAAGAACTTAATGCACTATTAAAATGTCTGAATAAATGATTTGTGGGCAATGCTAATCTTTATTAGTTATTGTTTACATTTCAGGTTTTACTTGGAGATGAGCAACAACTCCACTACAGACCTGTCTGAATGTGTCTGAAGGGCCTTAAAATTAAACTAAAAGATATATAAAATTCTCCACCATCATTTAGACAGGCTGGTTTTCAGACACAGGGGGACTGTCTTCATCCCTGAATGAGTCTGTAAGGCTGTGAGAGGTGAGAGATGATTTAGGAAACATTGAACATGAAAAATCAATCAATCGGAATGGATGAGGAGAAGAGCCAAACAGGGAATGAGTGGTGTTAAGGTTTGCCAATGCCGTTGGCATGGTGATGACTGTTTTCTACCTGAGTGAATGCTTACACACCTTTGATCATTGTAAGATTCAGACTCGCACCTGCCTCCTGGAGCAGATTCTGGCCTGTCTTATTATAAAGGCCTGTAAACGACACTAACACATCTTTTTTCTCACAGGTATACAACACACAGAAGCATAAACAATTAAAATTACCTTCTGTTTGAGTACAGAGTACCACTCATTGGAATTTAAATCACAAATTAAATCTCTTTAATATCTCAGTTGAGTCTCATAGACATCTTAATTGAGATTAAACATGAGCACTGTGAAGACTTCTGATTTTTCTACAGAAAAACTGACCCTAATGCTCTCACATGTGTCTGAACTACAGTTTTAGGAAAAATCTTACTGGTTGCTCAGATTTTTCAAAATACCATCTGCAAACAAAGTCACATTTCAACATAGCAATTATATGGTGAATACTAAGCTAACATCACGTAACATAATAATATTCATGAGCCAAGTTGTTAAGTAGGTCAACGTTTGTCTCGGATGTTTCTATTTGTGTTTCTCCTTAAAATGTTTAAAAAAACATTACAAACAGATCAAACAAACTAACATCAAATGTAACTGAAAACTCTGAAAGTTTTGATAGCTATGAAAAAGCAATCTTCTCAGCATTTTTTCCTCTGTGTATAATGTTTGGAACAAAAGTCTTTACAAATTAACTAAATACATGTAAAATTATAAATACCGCATAATGCTGCTTGACAGATTGTGTATGTCTGAAAATATATGTGTGCAGTCTGGATCCCCTATGAATCAGACGCTCATACAGTCATCTTAGACAGCAGCTTTACACTGCCAATCAAAGATCTAAAAGTTACACTGCTATGCCTTTTCAAGACATCTGATTAATCCCCACATACAAAAGAACCAGCTCAACATAAGATTCTGCCTCTTAAATCTCTGCCTGCATCCCTTCCTCTGTTCTGCTTTTGTCAGACCATCCTCTGCTCTCTCTTCCCCATCGTGATGAACACATCGTGATGTTACATCAATCATCATTGCTCATTGTATAATTGCATTGTATAATTGCACTGTATAATCTCCAGTCGCCATCCAAGCAAGTTGAACCCTGATAAATGTGAGGCTGAGAAAGAGCAAACTAATGCAGAGCCATCAGAATTGACCAGACATATATAGATCTGTCCATTTAAATAAAGACGGCACTCTTTCTCATTTCACTTCTCATTTCTATGTAAATAGAGGTGAATTGCAGTGATATGGAACCTAATAGAACAGGCTTGCATTCATAACATGACAAACCACATGAAGAGGTTCACAAATGCACTGCCAAATTGCATATTCTTCATAAGCAGATATCTATCTATCTAGCTATCTATCTATCTATCTGTCTGTCTGTCTGTCTGTCTGTCTGGCCATCCATCTGTCTGTCCCTCGGCTTGGTAGGATTGTTGTTATAATGTCTAGTCTTCTGCTCTTGGCACAATCCCCCTCTCTGTTTCTTTCTCTTTCTCACACACTCATTTGAAGAGCACTATTCCTCATGCTGGGTCTGGCGTCTGTAGTGCAGAGCAGGAGACCTGCAGACTCCGTTTGTCAGAATGACTTATACGAACACAAAGCTCTAGGGACACAACAGCAGATCATCCACAGGAGAAATCCTGAGCTCAGGCTGAACACACACACTGCTGAACAATCTTGTTAGATTCTCTCATCACACAGAATGTTGCCAATATAGCCGAGCTAGATGAACACATACACAGGACAATATTACTAACAGAGAAACATCATGTTTTGGGATATGTACCATGGTGTTTTGAGAAGTACTGTTACAGCATCATGTACTGTAAATAACATGATTTAGGAATATAGCAATCATTCAGTACTATGGTAGGTTTTTATATACAAGTACCACAGCATTACCACAATGTTGGATACCACAATGTACAATAACCTGTACAACAACACCACAGTACTTTTTTAAGCAACATGACCTCCATTTATTATCAGCGGTACAGCTACAGTTATTTGTATTTCGCAACCCTGCTTAATGAAGAATGAAAATACCTCTCTCACCCAATCATAGGCAGATCACATACATACACACATTTACTTACACAGCATGACTAACATTACTTTTAAACACACACACATGCACACACACCCACACACACCCACACACAAATTCTGTTTAAGCATTGATTGATATGTGTAATACACACACTTCTCCTATGATTAATTAAGTACAAGAGTGTAAAAAGGAAATAATTAATCAGCTAATGAGATTGAATGACTTATGACTTACAAAATCATTTGGGGGTTATTAGACAGCACTTCTCAGACTGAATACCAAAGAGTGTTAAAAACACTAACAATCTATAGTGAAGATGGGGGTGACACTACTTTTTGAACGTAACAAGCTGTACTTTGTTGCATTCATATATAATCGCATGGTTGAATCATCAAACAGATTTCTGCTCAAAAATCATGACACTGATCTGCTGTTTACACAAATCTTGGTAGAAAAGAAGAAAAAGCAAAGATGAACCATTATATATCAACATATACACTTGCCGGCCACAATATTAGGTACACCTGTTCAATTGCTTGGTAACACAAATTGTTAATCAGCCAATCACATAGCAGCAACTCAATGCATTTAGGCATCTAGATGTGAAGACGACTTGCTGAAGTTTAAACCAAGCATCAGAATGGGGAAGAAAGGAGATTTAAGTGACTTTGAATGTGGAATGGTTGTTGGTGCCAGACGGGCTGTTCTGAGTATTTCAAAAATTTGCTGATCTACTAGGATTTTCACACATAGCCATCTCTAGGGTTTACAGAGAATGGCCCAAAAAATAGAAAATATCCGGTGAGCGGCAGCTGTGTGGTCTGAATCAAATTCTGAATCAAAATGCCTTGTTGATGTCAGAGATCAGAGGAGAATAGGCAGACTGGTTAGAGATGATAGAAAGGCAACAGTAACTCAAATAACCACTCATTACAACCAAGGCATGCAGAATACCACCCTGGGTCCCACTCATGTCAGCTAAGAACAGGAAACGGAGGCTACAATTCACACAGGCTCCCCAAAAGTAGACAATAGAGGCTTGGAAAAACATTGCCTGGTCTGATGAGTCTCGATTTCTGCTGCGAGATTCAGATGGTAGGGTCAGAATTTGGCGTAAAGAACATGAAAGCATGTATTCATCCTGCCTTGTCTCAACGGTTCAGGCTAGTGGTGGTGGTGGTGTAATGGTGTGGGGGATATTTTCTTGGTGCAATTTGGGCCCCTTAGTAGCCCAATTGAGCATTGTCTAGATGCCACAGCCTACCTGAGTATTGTTACTGACCATGTCCATCCCTTTATGACTACAGTGTATCCATCTTCTGATGGCTACTTCCAGCAGGATAATGCACCATGTCACAAAGCTCAAATCATCTCAGACTGGTTTCTTGAACATGACAATGAGTTCATTTTACTCACATGGCCTCCACAGTCACCAGATCTCAATCCAATAGAGCACTTTTGGGATGTGGTGGAACGGGAGATTCGCATCATGGATGTGCAGCTGACAAATCTGCAGCAACTGCGTGATGCTATCATGTCAATATGGACCAAAGTCTCTGAGGAATCAACAACTTCTTGTTGAATCTATGCCACAAAAAATTAAGGCAGTTCTGAAGGCAAAACGGGGTCCAACCAGGTAGTAGCAAGGTTGGGCCGGTGAGTATACATGTATCATATAGAAATATTTCATATTTAAAACACATGACCAAAACACATACTGGTGAGCAGTGGCGCTAATACCAGAATGATTAATGTTTGACTCAATGGTATATGATGAAATCATTCACTCTATACAAGTTCTTTCTATATACAGTATAAAGATGGCAGTGATAATTGGGTAAAATTCTCACCAGGCTTGGGCCTTTCTCCTGGTCATGCTTTTTCTAAGCCACTTGGAGTGAGGGGTCAGGTGGTAGATGAGCTGTCTGCAGATTTTATCAGTTGATTTCAGCATATCTGAGTCCTGAGAGAACAACGTGAATAAAAAGCACAATAAGAATAGAAGAAGGTCTGTGATTAAACCTGGTCAAGATAAATAAGGAGCCAGAGAAGTTCTCATATTCTGCAAGTAAACAAAATAACCATCCAGATAAGAACTAGATTAAATTTCATTGCAATACTTTTTTTCTGAGGTTAGATGCACTCTTTAGATGTCATGTTTAATTTTGGATTCAGGTATAAAGTACATTTGAAATTCTTCAAATCTTAATCTTCTCTAAGACTGAAAACACTAATCTGCTATATAATCAAGATGGACTTTGTATCATGTGCCTGCTGTAACATCTTGAAGACTCATCTATGTTCACAGGCCCAGTGTTTTCAGAGACGACAGCCTGAAGCTCTGAAATGTGTGCCAACCAGATCAAACTGATTCATCACACAGATCAGTGAAAAACAAGACAGAACAAAAAACTCAGCCTGATTAATTCAAATAATCTGTAAATCAATCACCAATTTAGGAGGTTTGTTTCCTATGACAAATTTCGGCTGCTTTGTACAAATATTCTTTGTAACTTTTATAAGAAAACACTCACAGCACTTTTTGACTTAAACACCCCCCTGGAAGACGGCAATTACATTTTATGCGTGATAAGACATAAAAAAATAACAATGCTCAAAATTAATATCAGACAATGTAATTTTTTTTTTTACTGATCATTTCCATACAATTTATATTTGCATAAATTACATTTTCCTACAAATAGAAACTATACATACAGATTTTGCATTCAGGTTTACCCATCAATATAGTTTGCAAATCACAGTACAGGAGACCTGTCTTTAAAATGTACAAATTGGATTGCTCTGGATCAATGCTGTGGATAAGGCTGTTACAGTCCAACAAGACTGTGTAAACCAAAATCTGACTGCTGTGTTTTTCTCTATTAATAACTTGCACCCTGCTTAGATGGAAAACTCTGGACCTCCCATTGGGACAGGCCAGGTGGTGACTTCATTTAGAAATGCAAAACTGATAAGAATGCACTAATGGCGCATAGCAGATTGTAGGAGGTAGAAAAAACCAAGCTTAGGTTATCAAATATTTATGCTTGTGCAGGTGTGGGGTTAGGCTGATGCCATCATTTCAATACTTTGGTGAAACGAATGGTCTTCACTTTTCCAAATGCACAAAATACACAAAATGAACCCTGACAGGGTGTTTAGGACCCCCAGCATGGAGAGTAGGAGTAAGTCTATACTGAATCTCACACTGAGTTAGTAGACTCTTTAGATGAGTATCTAAGGCTATGTTACGAACCACCTCCCTATGACTCTGATAGACTCACAGCAAGATCTCCATCTAGTTTAATCCATCCGCTCTCATACCCCACAGCAGCCTTAGGGTTCTGCTACTGTAATAATGTTAAGACAGTAAGTCTTTAAAGGACAAGAATATGAGAACGATAAGCAATAAGACTTTAGTTTACATCCATGGGTAATTTCACTAATTTCTGTTGTGCTCTGCAGCTGGTGTGGCTTACAATCACGTTTAAGCAGAATAAAGAAAACCAGTCTCAATAGAACATTCTGTGGTGCAAATTCAAAGATTCTGGGATAGCTGTTAGCCTGACTTAAGATGCTCTGAGGCTTTTCCTGATCTTTAATCATATCTTCATCCCTGGATGAGAGCAAATTCAGGCACAGTGCCTGAAAGAATTCAGACACTTTGAATAACTTTTAATTTTTAAGATTCAATGCTGCAACCATGCAACCTTAAGCAAATCCAGTAATTGTTACTCTGTCATACTGAGGAAGACTAACTATTCCATTGAGATACAGTAACTACAGTAATCCTGGAGATACCTTACAGGAAAACACAGCTTGCTATCTCACAGGATGGGAAAATGCTTGCTTAATTTCAAACTCTGCTGGAATCGTGCTTATTGTGACACAGGTTTTAAAATAAGCCACTAAAATGCTGCAATAGATCTCCTTTGAGCTTATTTTTATCTCCTGCTTTGATCATCAAACCCTGTGCTTGAAAGTTCATCTCCCTATGAAGACTAATGAATCAAGTCTATGACTGATTGAATGGGCCCAGCTAGCCATGCACATGAGCTTTACCAGTCATACACAAATGAGATCTCTTAGTTATCATTCACTGCCTTGCATCATATTTAGTGAGCCACAAGTGCAATACTATATTGTTTGTGAGCTTCATTTGATGGTTGCAATACATCAGTACAGCTAATCATTATGCAAACACATTTCATTTACTTAAGCAATCAACAAAGCAAGAAATTATACACTCAAATTAAAGTGACTTACCTTTTTTGGGCACTGCATATCTCTGGCCAGGCTTAGCAGCAGCTCATGAGATATGGGGTCAACAAGATTTAGGAAGGCTGAGTTTTTATACAGGATATCATTTAGAGAGGTTCCCTCTAATCCAAGGTCCTGAAAACACAAAATGACACAGAGACAGCATGTTATCAGTCATGTAATTTAGACCTTATTCATAGTATTTTATCATTTTTCTTTTCATTGTGTATGCCTCTTTATTACATGAAATATTAATTTCCTTTTTATTTAAGTTGTTACCTGGCCAGGATGAACAGGGACAAAATGCTGCTCTAGTGTATGTCATATACTTTTAGAAAATGATAGAATGCAGTGTAAACTTTCTTCAAAATTTCCTCTCATTTGTTTCAAAAAAGAAAGTCAAGAATATAAGGTGCAGATGTGTCACAACTTAAGGCGAATACAGTTACTTGTAAATGCTTCTAATGCAAGATGCAAAAGATATATTGATGTTCTGATTTGACAGGAGAATTCAAATAAAAGTTTTTAAATGAAAGTTATTTTACTTTAAAATATATTTGAATTAAAAAAATTGCATTCCTCCATGCTCACCTAGCTACCCCAGTTTGGGGACCACTGCTCTATGTTACCAATAGCACGATTCTCCACTGTGAACTCTAGAATAGCTTTTGAATGGCAAGACTTTGGTGTTTTACTGAGCCATAGGCTTTCAGTAATAGAGAGGGAGCATGAAACTGCCTGTATTGAGTTATTAATATTCAGAGACCAGATGCTTTTATCCGTGGTGACTTGCATATTCTGATTAGAACAGGTCTTTGCACTCAGCTGCAAGGAAGGTGACGCCCACACCTACCCACTTCTCTGTCCCCGACTCTCTCCCTCCATCCATCCATCCAGCACTGAACATTCTCTCTTTTCTCCCATCTTGTGCTGAATAGCAAATGCATTTCCCACAGAAAAGGCAGCACGGAGGTTGCTCCGTAACTGTAACTGAGTGTAAACCTAAGATAGCCCTGTCTAAAAGATCAACCTAGAACATTCATTTTGTTGAACAGTGCTGTTACTAGTCAGACTACTGACTACTGGGGCTCGCTTTAGCCAAGATTCACCCACATAGACAGGATGAGACTCCAATCAGTTTGCTTTCTTTTTTGTGTTAAGTTTGCTTTCTTTTTTCTTTTTTGTGCCGAGTTTGCGGTTTGCTTTCTTTTTTGAGGCGAGTTTGAGATAAATTATACCACAATAATTAACAGGAGAGGGATTATTTTTAAAAGATTCCAAGGCAGCCTCCAGAAAAGGTTGCCAAAAAAACCCAGAACAAATACCACCCAAAAATAACAGGTTAATTATTTGATTAACCTATGATCTTTCTCAAAAGCCCCCAATGTGACAGTTCACTACCTTGTAAACATAAGCTTTATCCAATGGCCTTGGCCTTGTTTTGCTTGTTTAGTGCAGATTAGCTGTTATACATTGTCTTCTAAAACCAATAAAGTCTAGAGTTTATAGGGTTAAACTGTGTGCAAGAAATGTAAATGTTAATAGTGTTCTATGAGATCCAGACGGCAGTGAGCAGAATATAAAAAAGCACATAACGAGATGTGCAGACCTAGTTAAACATGTACATGGACACACTCAAAAGGTGGTAAAGATGTATGTTTAGTTTGTGAGTGTATGTATATCTAATGATCTTTGGCTTCTATTCTAACAAGCGAGATATATATATATTATTATATATTAATAACAACCAATTCTGGTCTCCTGCATGTGCATTAACCACTAGCCCATGTCTATAAAATACATAAAATAATATAAACCTTCAATACTTAGTATATGAAATTCATTTCCATAACCACATTTTTTCGGTTTTTAGACAAAGAATATTTATTATAACATCTATGACAACCTGTCTGAGAAAGGAATTGGCTTATAACACCAAGCAGTGGCTGTCAGCTGCCTCAAGCTACATCACGTGAGATCTGTGGCTGTCAGCATGGTTTTCAGACGCAGTCCCTCTAGCTGGTATCTCTAGATCCTTTACGCCAAAAGTGGTTTTCTTCAAAGTGAGCGCACTACCAGTCCTGTCACCAGCACATATCTCCGTAAGCCATATCGCTCCCTTCAAAGTCCTCTTTAATTGTATTAGACGCTGATAGTGGCTCTGAAACATGAGACCCATTTTCAGCTCTCTGTTTCTTGATAATGTGAGACAGCCTTAATAAAGACTGAAGATGCACACAAAGGGGCCCACCACAGGTCTCCAGCGACAGGCCTGTCACAGCATAGGTATTCGAGACTATCTCTCTGTCTGGAGTAAAACATTCTGCTTTGGGACATCAAACACTCAATGTAATTAACAGCACATTCTTTGGGAGAAAGATGCTAAAGAAGACGTTAAAAACAGGACAGGAACAAACAAAGTAAAAACAAAAGATAAACCGCAAGGGGAAATTACATAAAAGAGTGAAAACATGAGGGCACAACACAGGTGACAGGTGACAGGAGACAGAAGCGCTCCTGGCTCCGGGTCTGAACAGGCCCTGCTCTTGATGTGTATGGCCTCTTGTACTTGATAAAATGTGACCCGCTGTGAGGCTGTACTTATGCTAATGGGAGATTTCATGGCAAAAAAACTGCCACAAAGGAATTTAACAGCGGGGTCATTCTATGAAACGCCCTTTAAGTGCCCTTTAAGTTTGATGAGGTTATTTCTATAGTACATCTTTGTAAGAGTCATACAAAAATATATTAGAATGATGTTATATCTGCCTTCAGAAAGGTAAGAGTCTTGGGTAACTGGGTTCAGCAATTTAATATGACATTACAAGCCTTGCTTTCTAGGTTATGAAACTATAAGTGTTTCTTTATAATTTGTTTTAATAAGTTGTGATTTCTACAAATACCTCCTATGAAACTATAAATTATTTTCTGTACCAAATCATGTTAACTGGGTTAAGGTTTTGATTATTTTCATATTTTGTGTTCATTGAAATGTGCATATATGGAACTATAGCAAGGAGGAGTTGCAAGTACAGGCCAAAAAAGAGAAAAAGAAAATACAAATCAACACAGAAAATAGAACATATAAAATAAATACCTGGATTTTTCTGTAATTATCTCTGTTGACACATATATAATGGACATAAATGGCAAGCAGATTATAGAATAACCAACAAATCAAGATATGAAACAAAAATAGGACCTTTAAAAGCTGAGTACCTGTAAAACCCTTCATTCCTCTAAAAAAGAAGAAAAAATGTGTCTTTATGACATAAAGCAAGAATATGCATTATCTTATATAAAAAGTTCAGTTGCGGAGTATTATAGATTCTTCTCACCATTTATTAAAATTTCAATTATATCACATCTAGCGCCAGATCATTTATATTCTTGGCAGATGCATTTCTATCAAAACAACAGATGAAAATCAACAGTAGCCAATTTAATGATGAACGCAACAGCACGGCATTTGAGCTTTTTGGAAAAGATGCAAGCAGCTGCAAGAACGAGCACATCAAGAGAGACAGAGAGAAAGAAGTATCAGCATCAGTACATTTATACTGTGGGAATAGAACCCACAACCTTTACACTGCTAATTCAATGCTCTACCATTTGAGCTGTAGGGACACTCACAATATGTTTTCAATAACTATCAATTACTAAGGCAATTGTAGGTTGATTTACCTAAAGTGTGAACACAGCGGCTCTGTTTCTATTTGTTTAACCATCTTGATCAGCCCTACACAGCAACACTGGCTCAATCAGTGGCATTGGAATATTTATTACTCCAACCAATAAAAGATGGTGGGAGTCTACTGGAAAACCAGTTTGAAAACATATTGTTGTAATTCCAGTTGGTAACCCTAGCAGTGCAAAAATGACACATTTTAGTGTGGAAATTAAGCAAATGCAATACAGTTTGTGTCTTTGTTTTGCTTTAGGGTTTTCCATTTACTTCTATTGTTATATACACTGATATTCTAGTTTGCAATCCTCACCGAAACCTTTGGTCATTTTTACATATACATTTAGAAATTATTTAGTATGTTCATTAAGCTGTGTACCTCATGGGGGCTGTTGGCTGAGCCTCACAATGTAGGTGATTACAATGTAACCAAAATTTCCACACACACATGCTCTCTCTGATGGATAACCTCGTGATCCACTACATCACCTGTGGCATCAGAGGTAAGTTGACTCTATGCTGCCCTGTATTGAGCATACAGGTCACATCAACAGAACAAATGTCCAATGTGGGAACATTCACGAGAGGTTAACATTAAGTATTAGTGTATATTTTCAACAACAAATAACAAATCAGGCAGTAATTTGAAATGTTTTTCCATACAAGGTGACCTGCAGCTTCAGAGTAAGCAGTAATGCTTGTCTGAGTTTCTCCAGAGATGCCAATGTGAATGGCTAAGAAATGCCAACCAATCTTATATATCCGAGCCAGGCAACATTTCACTTCACCAGATTGCTTTTAAATGTTTATTTAGTTAATCTGAAAAGATTAGTAGTAAGTATTATGACATATCTGTGGTATTGATGTGCTTTTCTTCATTGTGGCTGCTCAAGCATCTGCGCAGCGTCAGTCTAAAGGAACTTAATCGGACATATTTATGATGAGTTATACAGTCTAAACTCATGCATGTGTTATAGTTTAATAGCATGCACATATGTATTAATCACTGCAGGACGTTTGCCCCCCACCTTTCTCAACATTCTGAGTACGTCCGTCGCCTCTTCTATCTTTCTCTCCCGGAGGAGCTTTTGAATTTCTCGGATCCAGGCGACTCGTCTGACATATGGGCTGTGGTTTGCTCTCCTCAGCATCCCCGGCAGCTTATCCGACTTCAGCATCAGGGACGTAAACAAGAAGTCCCCGCTGCCGCGGCTCCCGCTCCGCTCGCTCTCTCCCGTGCTGTCTAGATGCTTCCGTCGCCTCCTTGAAAAATTCTCGTTGTCGAGACTGTTTTGACGGCTGAGTCTGGAGCCCATTGTTTGAATTACAGTAAAATGTCAATGTTACACTTCAATCCGATGCTCTTACTCCTCAAGACGTAACCATGGCAGCGAGGACAATAACGCCCAACAGTCTCCACATCGGTCCGAACTTGGGTACCACGTACTACTCGTTCTACCTGGACGTGCGCGCTTATAAACAATGTCTTGTCTTTACTTCGCCCTATTACACAAACATATAGAATTAGTTTCAGCAATCTCAGTTTCTTTTGTGTGTGTGTGATCGCAACTCTTGCGTCCTTGTATGTGTTTGTTCTCAGTAGGACACGTCCGTCTGATGCTCTGGTTGGTATTCAGATGGTGATGGCTCTCCACAGCACCACGCGTGGATCGCTGGAGAATACTGTCCTGCCATTGGCCAGCGGTGTCTCGTGGATGCGCCCCACATGCCAAAAAGAAAGATGTGCTGTGATGTCAAAAGTTAATTTTTAATCAATTCTGCTGTGGAAATGAATCATACCTCAACACCTGTAAATGTTGACACTAGTAACAGTAAGTGAAAAGAAACATCAAGTCCAGTTTCTATTTTGAAAACGCAACAGTATGGCCATTTGTGTCTGTACTTTCTTTGGGCGAAAATATATGTCATTAGTTATGTTATGGTGCTGGAGATTTCTATTAAATATATAATGCAAAACCCATTCTGTTCTGTATTATACTGTCAGGGTCCTGGCTTCATGTCTTGAGTGTCTCTTGGTTTCTCTTGCCAGGATTCTGACTTCCCTGTGTGTTTGTGTCAGAGCATGTTGTCTGAACCCTGACTCAGTCCTAGTCTTGATTCTTGTTTTTTTGGAGTCAGGATCTAGACTCATGCTCTGTGTCTTTGTCATCTGTGGAAGCACATGGCCATTGTTTGTTTACTTGTGCTCTCCTGTCACGTTCTTGACCCCGATTTCTCGTTCCCTGGTAATTCTCCCTTCATTAGTTAATTCCTCCCACCTGTCTGTCCTTGTTACCTGCCTTGGTTTTGTCTATTTAATGCCCTTGTGTTTACTGTGTTGTGCTGGTCTGTTTTTGTTTGCCTGTTTCCTGTCCAGTTATTTGAGTTTTGTCTATGGCACCAGGTTTTTGTTTCGCTCCCTCGAGGGAGTTCCTGTTTACAGTTTACATTATATTTCATGGTTTGTTTCTGTTTTTCCACTTGAGGGAGTTTCTGTTAAAGTTTGTTTTTGAGTTAAGCTGGCTTCCCCACCCCCACACCTCCAGGTCCCTGACATATACTACATATTGTTACTCATTGAATACCTTGGCTGCTCTTGGTCAACACAGGATTCCTGAGTCTTTTCTCTTTAGCTGCTGTAAAGTTTTACAATGTCTCTTCAATGTGGCATAGTAGATGGAACAGACCTTAGCAATAGACCTTTACTGTTTTTTCTCTGTCTGAACTGTAGCCTTGTTTATTATGTCTGTTAACAACCTCCATGTGTCAAGAAACATCTCCAATGTCAAGGAATACTTAAATAGATGCCCAAAAAATAGCTTCATTTCATATTTAAATTCACATATAACCTATAACCTACATGTATGTAGCCACAATTTAGATGTAATATAATGGTATGAAAAGAAGTGCAATGTAAGCTGTTTTAGTTCATCGATGATAGTTCATTTCAAATTAGTTTGACAGTTTAAGTATTAGTCACTGCTCCCATTAAATATCTGAACATGATTGTACATAAAACCAAATAAATGAAGGCATTTGTATCCCATTTGTCTTGGAGAGATTATGCAAGTTTCAGATGGGCGTTTAGAGCATTATTATAGAGGATTAGAGGATTATTTATTAGCACCTCTCATCCAGTGCTGAACCAAAGCAGAGCTGCAGTGCAAAACTCCATGTTACCATTGTTTCCAACTGACAGACAGTTTCTTAGGAATGAGCGTTATATAAGAATTGAATTGTGGATATTGCTAGATATTCATCAGCCTCATCAGCATTAATCAGATTAGTTCATCATAAACTGCATGATGGCTTGTTTATCACACCAGTAATACTAGTCCCAAATCAATTCTCTGAAGTTCATGCAGATGAGTTGATGAGTTGCAGATGAATTAACTTTTTCACTTTTACAGTTATACACACAAACATATACACACACACACACGCACACACACACTTACCTCTATCTAAATGGACATTCCATAGACTTCTATTGTTTTTATACAATGCTAGTTATAAACAATATAACCTAACCCTAATCACACTCTAATCCTAACCCCTAACAAAAAAACATTTTAACAATTTAAAAAACAATTAATTTATTATATTTTTATATCAATTTGGCAAATGAGGAGAACCCCAAAAGGAGGTTTTACTCAGATTTGTCAGGTTTTGCTGACTTTTGGGTAGAAATTTGTCCCCAATATATGGTTAAGTAAACCCCCTACACACACACACATATGTTGGCTTTTCATGTTTAATGGGGACATTCCATAGATTTTATACGGTACAAATTACGTAGTATATTATATCCCCCTACACTACCCAACCCCTAAACCTAACAAAAAAAATTTCTGCTATTTTAGATTTTCAAAAAGATCATTCTGTAAGATTTGTTTCCTTATGAGGACTTAACAAAGTTACCACAAGGTCAAAATGCACAGGTAGTACTATACTTGTGGGACATTTGGTCCCCACAACGTGGTAAATACCAGTACATACACATTTACACAGATAGATACACCTTTCAGCTTACAGACACTTTATCTATTTACTCAGCAATTAATTAGGACCTGCTGAATGACAAGGCATATTAATAAATCCTGCACAATGCTTGACATAAAATGGGAGGAACTACAGATAAAACCGACAAATTACAGTTTCTGCTGAGGTTTACTGCTCGGATTGAGAACACTGGAATAAAAGGTCTCTTGGACAGACCTAATGATACTTCATGTGCCGTGTGCAGTGTAGCAAAATGCTGGCTGTTTATTTTTAGGTAACATTATTACTCAACATTTTGATAGTTTGATACTCTTTGATACCAGTTACATCATATATTATAATATTAATAAGGTTCTAGATTTATCTGCTGTTGCTTTAAATTTTGAGATTTTACAACCCCAAATCAGAAAAGTTGGGACAGTATGGAAAACACAAATAAAAAAAGAAAGTAGTGACTTATAAATTTACTTTGACTTGTATTTCATTGCAGACAATACAACAGCACATTATTTAATGTGTTCCTCATGATTTTTATTGTTTTTTCTTCAAAAAAACAAAATTCCTATTTTGGTTCTTGCAACACATTTCAAAAAAAGTTGGAACAGTAAAGCATTTACCACTTTAATGTTGTAATGTTGCCATTCCTTTTCACAACACTTAAGACATTTAGGGACTGAAGACACCAAGTGAAGAAGTGTTTCAGGTGTAATTTTGTCCCATTCTTGCTG
Organism: Chromobotia macracanthus; assembly: GCA_036877525.1. Lineage (NCBI taxonomy): Eukaryota > Metazoa > Chordata > Actinopteri > Cypriniformes > Botiidae > Chromobotia > Chromobotia macracanthus. The sequence goes on along the minus strand of JAZGTH010000004.1, from coordinate 9,604,613 downwards.
CAAATAAGTCTTAAGGTGGGCAACAGTACGGGGTCTTTGTTATTGCATTTTGCCCTTCCACACATTCTCTATTGGAGACAGGTCGGGACTGCAGGCAGGCCAGTCAAGTACCTGTATCCTCTTCCTCCGCAGCCAGGACTTTGTAATGTGTGCAGAATGTGGTTTTGCATTATCTTGTTGAAATATGCATGGATGTCCCTGGAAAAGATGTCTTCTTGAAGGCAGCATATTGTGCTCCAAAATTTCTATGTACTTTTCAGCATTAATGTGCCATCACAGAAGTGCAAGTTACCTTTACCAAGGGCACTGACACAACCCCATACCATGACAGACCCTTGCTTTTGGACTTGTTGCTGGTAACAGTCTGGATGATCCTTTTCTTCTTTGGTCCGGAGCACATGGTGCCATTTCTCCCAAAAAATACCTGAAATACTGATTCATCTGACCACAGTACATGTTTCCACTGTGTGATGGTCCATCCCAGATGCCTCCGAGCCCAGAGAAGTCGACGGCGCTTCTGGACACTGTTAACATAGGGCTTCCTTTTGGCACAGAACAGTTTTAACTGACATTTGTGGATGTAACTACGTATTGTGGTACTTGACAAAAGTTTGCCAAAGTAGTCCTGAGCCCATGTGGTGATATTGCTTATAGATGAATGACGATTCTTGATGCAGTGCCGCCTGAGGGATCGGAGAGCTTGGTTGTTCAGCTTAGGCTTGCGCCCTTGTCCTTTACGCACTGAAATTCCTTCACATTCCTTGAATCTTTTAATTATGTTATGCACTGTTGAAGGTGAAATAAGCAAATGTCTTCCTATCTTTCTTTGAGGAACATTGTTTTTAAACATTTCAATAATTTTCTCACGCATTTGTTGGCAAACTGGCGATCCTCTGCCCATCTTTGCTCCTAAAGCACTAGATCTTTCTTGGATGCTGCTTTTGTTTCAAATCACATCATTATTTAACCAATTTACCTGATTACTAGCCCTAAATTGCTCCTGTTCCAACTTTTTTTGAAATGTGTTGCAAGAACCAAAATAGGAATTTTGTTTTTTTGAAGAAAAAACAATAAAAATCATGAGGATCACATTAAATAATGTGCTGTTGTATTGTCTGCAATGAAATACAAGTCAAAGTAAATTTAGAAATCACTACTTTCTTTTTTTATTTGTGTTTTCCATACTGTCCCAGCGTTTTCTGATTTGGGGGTTGTATTTTAAATTTACCCACTGGAAACTTTGGAAACATAAGAATGGTTAAAAGCATTTGTATACCCCGTTTTTTTTTTTGCTTTAATGACAATGTACAGTGAACAAGTTTGTGCAAAAACCTGATTCATGTTACCTCAGCAGGATTGGGGATTATAAAGAACATCATGTTTGTTAATGAGCACTTATAGTCGCTTATAGTTTGCTGAAGGAAATACAATGTACACCTTTTGTACATATTTATATTAGTTTCTGGATTTCAGTTTTTGAAACAGGGAAATAGTTCACCAGACAAAATCATATCTAAGGTATGTATGTATAAAATATTATTTTGGGGAAAATGCCTGATTTTGCATGCTTAAATACTGTTGTATATTCCTACATCAAACTTGTTGCTAATGGATTTAATTTCTCTGTAATAGTAACAAATAAAAAATGATCATGAGTAAATGACATGACATAATTTGGTTAGGTATAGAGCTTTGGACATAAGCAAATTTCAGTCTACATGAATAGGCAAACAAACAAATAAATATATATGTCGTAAATAAATATATCATGTATGTAACATATATCAAACTGTGCTTTATCTTAGCTATTCTGTGTTCATATTTTCTGTTTGTTCAGAAAAATGGTCAGGAAGTCTCTTGTTGCTGGGCTGGTGGTCTTGCTCGTTGCTGCTGTGGGATTTTTCCTGGGGGTATATTTGGGGGTCGGGAAAAAAAGACTCACCAGTTCTCCAAATTACTTTTACTCCAAAGCAGCCGTGGCAGCAGATGCCGGAAAGTGTTCTGAGGTCGGAAGGTAAGAATTCCAAGGACTTGAAGTCATGTTTGTGGGAAAGCATCTGTCCTTGTCCAATGAGAGCGTTTAGATGGTCATTATTCATCAGCTACACACATTATCTTTGCAGGGACATTTTAAAGAGGAATGGCTCAGCAGTCGATGCCTCTATTGCTGCTCTGCTGTGTGTTGGGCTGTTCAATGCACACAGCATGGGCATTGGAGGAGGGCTGTTCTTCACCATATATAATGCATTGACAGGTATAACATTTACATTATGCATTTGACAGACACTTCAAAACATTTTATCATTAAGTGTGTTTCCTGAGATACAAATCCACAACCTTGGCGTTGCTTGCACTGTGCACTCTCAATTGTGCTACAGGAACATATGTGAAACCTGAGCAGACTAAATAACTCCTCCATACCACCTACGCCAAAACCTCAAGCTTACTGAGCCTCCTGTTTATGATTCACTATGATAATTTCCTAGGAAGTCTGACTGTAGTAACTCACATAGCATGTCTGATATCTGACATATCATCTGATTCTTGCAGCACTCTTACTTGTGTAACAGTTTTTGGAAAAAAAAATACCTATTAGGTCACTGTAACCAGGTCACGTTAATGATGACTAAACAACAACATATGATGATGCCCAAGCTTCCAATTTCCTCCCTGGTGTTTTATTTGTTTTGATACTGAATTGGAAAGTCTCATGTCTTAACCTGTAGGAAAGGTGGAGACAATTGATGCCAGAGAAACTGCTCCTTTGAATGCCACAGAAAATATGTTTGGCAATAACACCCAGTTGTCCCGAAAAGGTACTTTTGGCTCTGTGTATTTTTGGCTCAGTGCAATGAAAAAGTAATAAATCACTTCCACTATGAACTATTGAAATTTTTTTGTTTGAAACACAGGAGGGTTGTCCATAGCCATACCAGGAGAAATCCGCGGTTATGAGATGGCACACAAAAGACACGGGAAACTACCTTGGAGGGAACTGTTTCTTCCCAGCATAGAGCTGGCACGCAAAGGTTTTCCAGTTGGCAGAGCCTTGGCCAGTGCCATCGTAAAGAACAGGGAATCAATTCTGAGTGATGTGACACTGTGGTAAGGTTTTATCATGTGAACTAGCCAAAAACTAGCCAGATTGTTTGAAACTTTACTCACAGTATAAGCTGTCATGTAGACAAAATGCACATGACAAGTATACAGTAGTGCTAAATATTGTATAATTTGACTGTATAATCTGTCACTAGTTTTAATGACATCATCTTAATCTAGCTTTTTTGTTCTGCTTTTAAGTGAAGTGTTTTGTGACTCAAACAACAACATCCTGAGAGAAAATGATATTATTCGATTTACCAAACTCGCTGACACCTATGAGAAGATAGCAGAAGAAGGGCCGGATGTTTTTTACAACGGGTCAATGGCCCAGAATATAGTGGATGATATCCAGGCTGCAGGTCATTTTATGTTCCCTATTTTTACCCTCAAAATATGTTGACTAACCTTATTTTATCAAAATATGCTAATCAACATGTTTTTATTGCTGATAATGCAGGAGGGATCATAACACTTGAGGACCTCAGGGAATATAAGCCAGTGCTGAATGAGAGCCCACTGAAATTACATGTGGGCGAGTACACCCTCCATGTTCCTGACGCTCCATCCAGTGGTCCTGTACTCGCTTTGATTCTCAATATAGTGGATGGTGAGTCTCCTACTGTTTCTTTGTGTGTGTGTATGTGTGTTAACTCATATTCTACTTATACTTAACTCATATTGGGGACGTCCTCGTTTGTTATATCTGCTATTAAAATATATTTCATAACGTTATTTTTTATTAGAAGTCTTGTTTGTATCAAGGAGGCCTATAATATCTGGGGAAAGCTATCTGTTACCATTCTTCTTCATTTCTGTGGCATTTACTGACTTTACTGAGCTGTGACATTCAAGGCAGCAGAAAAAAATTTAAAGAGCCCTCCAAAATTCTTCACTAATTAAACATCTACTGTGGTGTAATGAAATATTAGCTATTTATCTGTTGTTTTTAAAAATTGTTTTACATCAGAATTTACAACTATTTGGTCTAATGATACTAAACCCTGGCCCCTTGGTTTGTCAGTTACAACTTCTAAGTATTGCAGATGATCTCTAAGTTTAACACACTTGTACACAATAACCCTTAATAAGCAGGTTGAATATGATTGTCATTGTAATTACATCATGATTACTGTGAAAGTTTAGAGATCACATTTTACGTTTACATGTGAGTAGCTTATATAACTGTGTGTGGATATGTTCTTAGAGCTAGAAAATGTACACCCTTGAATCTGGTGATTATGTAATAAACCTCGATCAAACCACAGACACTTACAAACTCTTTCTACATCACTTATATGAGAACTGTGTTGTCATAGGTAAAACATAGGTTTACACAAATATATGCTTTATCCATGAAGCAAGCAGTATCATGTTGTATATGAATGTTCATTAAAACTTTTGGAATTTTGTAATGCACAATATATGTTGGTGACTCCACTGTGACTCCAGTCGTAGTTAAGGTTAGCTCATTAGTGCCTCACCTTAACAAGACATTATCTTTATTCAGCATTAGATGGTGTATATTATTATCATTGCAATGATGAAGCATATTAATTCAGGCATTGGTGCGTAGTTTTGTAGTGATGATGACAAAACCAAAAATCAACCTTCTTTTCTAGGTTATAACTTCTCAGACAGCAGTGTTTCCACAGCAGAGAAGAAGACTTTGACATATCATCGAATCGTGGAGGCGTTCCGCTTCGCTTATGCCAAGAGGAGTAAACTAGGAGACCCGCGTTACCTCAACATCACTGACGTGAGTTCAGCTATTATTTAATAATCCATATATGGATTTCCTGATCAAGGAATTGTGGATATCAAACTGACTCACCTCTCAGATACCGAAGAATCAAGTTCAGTCTAGCCTCATCTGATCCAATTTTGCTCAAAATCTGTGAAGTGGCTTCAAGAGCTCTTTACAGTTAACATGTGCGTCTCAGGACCATCATCATGTATGCACATGCGAGCTTAGTCACCTCTTGTAAATCTTGTTTCAATTATCTCCCTCCACAGCTCATCCAAAACATGACCTCAGACTACTTTGCTGACAACATCAGGAGTAAGATCACAGATGACACCACTCACTCAGATAGCTACTACGATCCTGAGTACTTTGTACCTGATGACCATGGTACAGCTCACCTGTCAGTCATCGCAGAGGATGGGAGTGCAGTGGCAGCCACTAGCACCATTAACCTCTAGTAAGAGAACACTTGGGCTATGTTTACATTAATAAAGCAGAATTTAAAAACATTATCAGAATCTTTTTTCCACATGTTTTCTAGCCTTTACGAAAATGCTCTCTTATAAGTAAATATATTTTAAAATTCCTTAACGTTGTAGCGTGGACTGGAAAAACAAAACTTATTTCACTAACAATAGGTGGTTTGACATGAATCTGCGCAGACCGATCAGCTAATGACATCAGGTACTGCAAGAGCGATTTGAATAAGAGCATACAAAGCATCTGTTCACAAGTTATGCTCACAGTGCTTTGATGTCATACACCGATTAGTCAGTGCAGCGCCACTTCAAGTCCAACAGACTTTGCATCTGTTTGCAGTCATGCAATGCACTCATATGGTCCAGTCACACTAAAACAAACAATATAACAGCCCTACATTGTACTGCCATTACTGTGTCTGCTATTTACTTTGATAGCATTGTTAAAGTCACCATGAAATCAAAATATGCTATTCTTATGTTTTTATGAAATATTGCATTGTTAATTATAAATTACTTATCCGTGCACATGATTATTATTTTTTACTTAATGTGCCCTTATCATCTTTAATCAAAATCCGAAAATGTGCGTCTGAAATGGCAGACTGTCTCTGATGACATCAATCTGATAGTTTGGATGGAGCCAGAGCCATTAATAACTCTCTTCCAACAGTAGTCTGCTGCAAGCTTTAAAACTCCTATTTCCCATAGCCAATCAATTTCCAGTCGAAAAAATAGCCACACCCTCTATTTTTACATTTCATTCTGAATTATGTCAGAACACCGCTGAAGTCGGTGGCAACCAAACAGACTTTAAGCATTCAAACAGACTTTAAGCATTTAAAATACACAATGTGTCTTCATAATCTTTCTAATCCAGGTCATGATGAGACACTTTAAGAAGATGATAAGTAAAATCAAATGTGTTAGATACTTAATGGAGACATCAAAAGTGTGGTGCTGAGCCCCAGTAACAAAATTTAGAAACAAATAAGCCTGACCTAATCATTCTTCTGATCTTTCCTGTGTTCTCACAGTTTTGGCTCTAAGGTGATGTCACGCTCAACTGGCATTATTTTCAATAGTGAGATGGACGATTTCAGTTCTCCTTATATTACCAATGGCTTTGGGGTTCCATCTTCACCCAACAACTATATTCAACCAGGTGAAAGACTGACATGTCTTATGACTTAAAGCATAAGGAAAAATACAAATAAAACTATTTATATCATCATAGATCTTTACAGCTAATATTCAGATGAAGAAACGTTTAAATGTACTGCTTTTGTCTGCTCTTTTTGTTCAAGGTAAAAGACCACTGTCATCAATGTGTCCCACGATAATATTTGACAAGTACAACAGAGTCAAAATGGTAGTTGGGGCTTCCGGTGGGACGAAAATCACCACAGCAACAGCCCTGGTAACAGCAACTTTTGATTAACATAAAATCTATACAGGCACACAATAAAAGCCAGCTTAAATAAATTGACATTGTTTGTTTCAGATAGGGTATGTGCAATAATACCCAGCAATGCATCAAAATTAGAGTTCTTGGGGCTTATATTCCAAATCTGTTACCTTAGTATTGGAAATACGTCAACACAGAAAAAAACTTTTAAAACTATTTCTTAAGTCTTTAAAGCTGCAATCTGTAACTTTGTTTTGGTTAAAAATAAACAAAAATCAGTTCATCACTTCAAAAGACAGATCATTGTTCAACACGATCTCCTTACCTTACCCTGATTCACAACGCCAAGTTTATAATAAAGATTTATAATTTGAGCTTTTGCATACAAAATTATTTAAAATGTAAACTTGTCATCCACATTTACAAAATAACACTGCAATACCTTGCAATTTTCAGACAGAGCTGGCAGTAGAGAGGTGAAAGTTGGCAAAAACATGCTTTTCAGCTGTCCTGTGTTTCTCATGACAGGTGATTCTAAACTCCCTTTTCTTCAACTATGACCTGAAGAAAGCTGTCACAGAGCCCAGAGTTCACAATCAGCTCAACCCCAACATGACAGTTGTGGAAGAGAACTTTGAGCAGGTGAGAACATCTAAAGCTTTCTTTATTAAAGACATGGTGAAAGATGAATTAAACCAGTAAGCTATTAATATTGAATGTGTTTGTGTATTGTGAATGTGGACACATGCTGCAGAGTGTTCTTGATGGCTTGGCCCAGAAGAATCATGTTACAGAACTGCTGAGGACCCCAGGAGCAGTGGTCCAAGCAGTTGTGCGGCAAGGAGACAAACTCTGTGCTGAATGTGATCCCAGGAAAGGAGGCTATCCTGCAGGATACTGAATACGACTGCCCTCTCACTATTTGTGGACCATCAGCCAACAGACTGCACTGGTGGCTCAGTCAAGAGCCAGGAACAACTATGCATATTCAAAGCTATACACCTTTAAAAGGACAGTTCACCCAAAAAGAAAAATTCTGTTACCCTTTATTTACTCTCATGGCTTTCCAAGCACATATGACTATGTTTCTTAGTCATACACAAGAAAGGATATTTTGAAGAATGTCTTAGATATTAGGTGAATGCCCATGCAAGAAAAATGGGAGGGTCCAAAATTCATCAAACCTTTCTGTTTTTGCTGCACCAAACATCATGACACCAGAAACAATATATGCAAAAGACAGAGACATATGAGTTTGTATTGTTATGAGGGTGAACAGATAATGACAGAATATTTATATTTTGGTGAACTATCCCAACAATCATCACCGACTACAATGCACAAGGATGCACAAAGACTTCCTGTATTTATTATAATTTTTTTTTTTTCATTTTAATGGAAAATGTTTGTGTCATATCAGTATCAAAATTGCCTATTTCTTACTGAATCACAGTGTCTATAATTACCATTAATTTCCTTTTGTGAGTAGAGAAGAAGTGTGATTGATTATTTGTGTGTGGGTCTTCTCAGTTTCCATTGTACAGGTTTTTTGTTGTATAATAGCATTCTTTGGGTTAATGGACACAGGGTCATTTGTTGAGGGCACTCAAGCACTCTAGTAATGCTCCAAAATCAAGGTGTTTGTGATTCATGTTACCAGTACCAAAAAAATGCCTGCGGTCACATGTTGACAGCAACAGGTCAGGGAAATAAGTATGAAATGCAAGTACCAAAATTACATAGTATTAAGGTAGTAAGCATGTATTTTTCTCATGGAAAAATAAAAAAAAGTGAGAAATGTTATATTGATGCTATCTATATGGTGAATGTTTCATTGATGCGGGTATGTGAAATGTCAATAAATAAAATATGGCACATGACTCTACATGACTCCTGTTTGAAGAAGAAACTAACATGGTTGTGTAAAAAAATGAGATTACCCCAAATGACACCATATACAGCAGGCAGTCATCCTCTCCTGAAAGACAGGGTACACTTACAGTTACAGCATTGTGTAATGTGAAGTGTGAATATACACATGACGTGTGTAAGTAAACAGGCCATTTTATAGAAAACATTTTATTTACACTTCTGCTTTAAATGTCTGCAATATTTTGAAGCAGTTTAGAAGTCTACTGAACAGGTAACATTGCTTATAAACTGTTGAGTGTGTATCAGGGCTTGGTTTTCAAAGCTAAATTTAGCTTATCAAAAGTATCTTTTATCTGCAGCCCTTTGAGAAAAAGGAAGGAATTTAATTAATTAGAAATAGTTTTGCCTTCCCTCTATTTAGTTTCTGTTCTTTCGCAATATGAAATATCGTGGGTGGGAAAAGGCAAAAGTATTTAAAATCATTTCACTCTATACCTGTCCCCTGAGGGGCTTCACACCTATTAAAGCTGTCAAAGAAGACATTATTGATTGCTGGTCCCACACAGATTATCACAATATTTGTTAAAGTAAAAATAAATCATGAATGTGGAAGTGTTAATGTTTATCATAATGTGACACTGCGCTGGTCAAAGTATAGTGCATTCTAAGAAATACATTTGTGTATATTGTTTTAAACATACATTCTTCTTTTGCCTTGGCTGTTGCTATGTTGTTAATTAAACATTTGTTGAAAACAAAAAAAAAAACTCATTACGCATTAACTAAAGGATCACATACCCAGTCAGCACACATTCAAGAATATATTGTCTAAGCAGATATGGATGTCTAAGTGCACCTTGAAAAATGAAGCATGTAATATCTGCACAATTAGTGTCAACAAAGGAAATAGCTGTTTTCAAACAGATTTCCTGAATACTTCCCCCATCTTCTATTGGTTAGACAAACAGCTGGTCCCACCACACACTCAAAGCATTGGCTGAGCCAATGTTGCTCTAGAATGCTAGCAGGGATGCTCCAACAAACAAGAGCAATATTTTCATATCACCAGTGTTTAGAATTTTAGGCAGTAGAAATCAACCTTTAAATCAAAATTACTATTTAAATTGGTCTCGACTGGGCTAAGAGAAAGTTTTTTCATATCACAAAAATACACATAGTAATTTTAATTCAGTTTTTGAATATTTTATTTTACATGGCTCTTTTGTATTGTAAACATAGTCCAGCAGCCTGTGGAAACATGTTGCTCCAGAACTGCCTCAGGCTGTCTGTGAGTGATTTGAATATATTTCTGAATATATTTCTACAGAAGAGATAAAATAGGTCGCAAACAGTACTGTCAAGGTTTTTCCTCAGAACTGGGTTATCTTTAAACTGTTGCTGCAGGTTGTTTGTTTTTGTGGGTTATAGGTTTTGCATATTGCATACTTAGAGAAATGCCTGTATTAAAATATTTTTGCCTACTGTATAGTAGTTTACAATGATTTTTAAAGAGAAATTGTTTGTAATGCACTACAGTGACTGTAAAATATGTAACTATTTATACCTACTAGGTATATAGCTGGCATATTTTTAGTTTTGGCATTCGGACTAGTTTTGGGCTAGTTTAAATTGGTCATTGGGCTGCTTTTGTTGAGCAACTCTGATAGGAAATCTTTATTTTCTATGAAACCCCCAAAGCTGGTTAAGGACAGGAGACTTCTCAAAGATACATGCCCATAATTCATTGTGCAAGAGCTTTGTTCAGCAGGCACAGTTTCTGGAGCGGTTGGAACGTTCCATCAGAGAGTTTAGGAGAACATTCATACTTTGAATAAAATGAAAACAAAAAAAATCCACAGATTGACACACAAAAGAGAACTTTCAAACATCTGACAGATGTATTGCCGCCCCCCAGCCTGTGATTGATTAGGATGAGTTTTACATTTAGGACGAGAAGATTATTCACTGTAGAGGCTATTATTCTACTGTCAGACAGGAAACCCTCTGGCGTCCATATGGTCTCAGCTCAAGGACGGAAAAAATAAAGGCTGAATGAAAGTGAGAAAAACTGGGGTAGCAGCAGGCAGATTCAGGACTAGCTCCCCTGTGGACTTGAAATGAAAATCGCTGGGCTTTAGACTGCACACACTACAGGCTCTATGGGTTTGCTGACTGGCACTCGAGTTACCCAAACCACTTATGCCAAGCGATTACATGACAACATTTATTCTTGTGCTCCAAAATAACTAGAGCTCATAATGCTCTGTTTATCTTATTTATTGCGATGCCGCAGCTAATCCAATCAAGCATTGTTCAGCCTCCGATGGGATGTAGCTGTGCGTATTTATGAGTCAGATCGTGTTTTCAGCACTTTGAATGTTAATTATGAAGAAATGCTGAGGACTCATGCTGTGGAGAAATCATTTGCAAGCAGCTGAGCTAAACATTCCTGTTGACCATCCATCTGCACACTCCAGTCCTATTGAGGGATGCCAAGAACCTTTGACAGGCGGTCAGCGATCCACAGAATCAATAGCGCAGTGCCGTATACTTGCATTGTACATCATTAAAACAGGTTTTGACAGAATTTAATTGCAAATCTAATTGAAAACAAATTTAGATATTGATTTTTTTTCTCTCCATGCTGTGGCTGAAAACAAGAAACATAATAATAAATATGCATGGCATTCAGGGCTGAGGACCCTGCATGGGCACGTCTCTGAACATGATAATTGCCAAGGGTAATCTGGCCAAAAACAAGAGATTCCATTAGCGTAAACAAAACAAGAATAAGAACCCAACATGACTCTTAAGCATTCAAATGTGGATTTGCTGTAATATTTAAAACAATTTAGTGATGAAGTCACTTCCAGTTCTGAATGAACACTTCCAGCTAGTTTTAACTAGAACTGGGCTTTTTTATTAGAACTTAATTAGAATTGATGACTATAAAGAAAATTGGGCTACTAACACATACAAATAGCTATCAGTTTCTTTCTTAAATTATTTTTTACCTGTAGAAATCACCTGATCCCTTGACAACATTTTGTGGAGTTTGTTTTTTGAATGTTCTAACTACATGAAAAGGGGAGAGTTTTAATTACTATAATTAAAAAAATACCTGAATATAAATCAGATATAAATTCTACAATTGTACATATACAGTAAAACACACACCCACAAATAATATCATTTTTTCAACAAAGAAATTTATGTAAAACATCTGTTTTTACTCTTACAATGGCTGCTTCATGTTTAAAGTTTAAACCTTCATAAACAACAATTAAGAAAGAAATTGAATTGTCATATAACAATACCTGCTGAAGAGAAACACTGGCAACAGCCACTGAACCAGAAAAAAACAATGCTAGTCAGTTTCTCCATCACTCCAGTTTTAGAGACAAATTATGATATTTATATGCTCTGTTATCCACAAATGAACCCTTTAAGCAAACAAGTTGGTTAATGTAAAAAGTGCAACACTGTTTTTACAAGTATTTGTTTTTATGGTTCTCCCTAAAGTAGTGTTGCAAACTATTAGGAAATAACATTTTATATACACTATTTATATACACTGTATATGTATGTGTGCATACAACTCAAGTACTTCATATTTTTCACAATATGTCAAATTCATATGCTCTGTATAAACATATATATTGATAGTGCCCATGCTATTATGTGTCAATTTGTCATCTGCCCAGTGTACACCAGGTGTTTTAACCTAGTGTAAATGAGTCTGCAGCTGCACTCCAGGTCAGTAGCCTGCAGCTTTTCCCTGTTTTCTTGAGTCTGATACAGCCTCTATGCAGTTGATTTCCTTTGATACTGCATTAACCACATTATAAAACATCTGTGGGACTTTAACTGTGTGCCCTGTCTTGTTAAGAGCCTCAACAACTTCCTAGGGTAGAGAAGAAATGTGAGAAATTAAAAAAAAAATCACTTTGTATTTAAGTATTTGGATACGGAGTAAAGTTTTAATCTGTTTACCTCGTCAAATGAGGGTTCAAAGTTGAGAACATTTTTGGAGTCCACATACACCACAGGAGCGGCAATGGAATCTTTCAGGTTCTTGCCAAACCACAGGAAGTTCATAAGGGTCTAGTTCAGAGTTTGAAACAAAACTGACTTACTAAAATGTAGCATGTTAAATGTTATGGTAAAGCACATAGTTTGTGCCACTAGCAGAATTAAACAGATCAGCCTGACTGTTTCAACCAATGGCATGAGGTTGGAGCAGGGCTATCTGTTTGTCTGGCCTATGGCTGATTGAGGTATTTGAAACTTGTTCGAAAACAATTCTAATTTTGGCGGAGTGTTTGTAGCTTGTTCTTATAACGGTTTCTTAGAATTTAAACTTGTCACCTATGTTAAGAAAATGTCTCTACAAGTAACTTGCAATCTGATGTTTCAAATAGATGGCAATAGAGAGGTTACAGACTGCAGCTTTACAATGCAGGTTATGCTCACCAGTGCCACACCAGTGGTGATCATGCTGCCCCCTGATGCTCCTATGACCACTGTGTGCTTCTCAGATGAGGAGTGGAGGATCATAGGAGACATGGAGGAAGGTGGCTGTTCACCTTCACAAAAGACAGAATATAGTCTTTAATGATACTTGCATTTGAAGTGCCATATGTCCACTGGCTCTCATATGTCCATTCCTACCCTACATTCCTAAGTAAGTGTGAGCAGCATGTGTCAAGCATCAAATAGTAGAAAAATCATTTAGGAAGCTTTACTGACCAGCATGAATTTTATCTGCTTTCCCACAAAAGTCTACAAGTTCATTGTTGAGGAGGATGCCTGTTTTAGGGGAGAAAACTCTGGATCCAAATCTGAGAACATGTAATAAAGTCATTTTACAAATATATACTGATCAGATGACAAGTCAAAAATAGTGCTGATACTTAGAACTAGATACTTTAACAACAAAATGAAATGATCACAACAAGTGTTATAGTCCTCAATAACAGGTTTTTGTTTTGCTAAACATTTTCTCATAAAGTGCGATCACACTTCACACTCAGAACTTTACTGAGCATATGTTGAGTTGATATCAACTGTCATCAACTTTAGCTGTTTGTGAACAGGGTGTTAAAACTGCCTGCGGTCTCTCCTACTTTGCTTAAGCCTAGCAGTGAGAGATTTTAGATAAAATTATATTATGTCACTGTGTTTCTATGTCTTGTATAAACAGAATGAAGGATATATGAGAACATACATGAGGTTGATAGTGCTGGTCACAGATACAGCCATACCATCCTCAGCCAGAACAGACACATGCGTCGTGCCATGTGAGTCCAGGTATGGAGTGACATTATAGTAGCTCATATCATGAGTGCGGTCAGAGCTGATCTTTGCTCTCACTTTCTCTGCAAAATGCTTCTGAATGATCTCCACTGCTTCCTGTTCAAGTTAAAGAGAAACACCAGGTTAATCATCTAACGCATCACTTAATGTGTGACTACCATTGTGTAGCCAGCATTAATGCGCAGTATTGCTGTGCTGTACTCCACTGCCTGCGGTAACGATCCCCTCAATATAGCACTTAAGTCATTATAGTAGATTACACCAGTGACTCCAAAGAGGGTAATGACTGTAATGTTTCTGTTGAGTTACTACAGCACAGCCTGATGTATGGCATAATGTCTTTTATGCTTACAATGGAGAAAAGTTAGTAAATTATTTTCCTTCTGCAAAGTGTACCGTTTGTGAAGAAAAGTTGGGATCTCTCATGAACTTCTTCAGACCATTGGCAAATTTGCAGGTTTCTACATAACGCTGGTACATTAAAACTTTCTCTTTCCCCTGCAGAGATGCACGGCTCAAGGTATAACCTGATGGGTACAGAAAAACTTCATTAGAGTAACAGTTTAGAAACAAGTGCAGAACATTTTCTGGATGGTTGCCAGGGCGTTGCTATGCAGTTTTAAGTGTTTTGAGTATTTTTAAGGCTTTGCTTTGTGATGGCTAGGTCATTGTTCTGGGGTTGCTAGGGTCTTCTGGGTGGTTGTTAGGTGGCTGTTTATTGGTCTAAAACTCAAATATGTTAATTCGTTTTCCCACCTAGCATAGTGTTGAGTATGAAACTAAGCGTAGCTCCCCCTGCTGGTGGTGGGGGGAAGTACATGTCATAATGTCCTAAAGTAACATCCCAGGCATCTGATTCAGACACACTGAATGAGCTCAAGTCCTCCATGGAAATTGTCCCACCTTAAACACAGAACATACATTTACAGTAAATAAACTGTAAAATGTCTACAATTCTACAAACATTGTCTCGTTTTTAGGACACAACACATAGAACAAAGACGAGGCAATATGCACGTTCCAAAAACAATAAAGCAACTTTAATTTACCAATAATTTGTGGTCTAACATCCAACCCTATTTTAAACGCACAGAATTCATGTAGCTGTATTTATAAACATCACAACTGCCCGAAATTTATGAGTACCTGCCCCTTGTATATCACTGACAAGGTCTTTTCCAATGTCTCCAGTGTAGAACGCATCTGCTCCATGTTCTGCGATGGTCTCAAGAGTATCTGCTAGTTTCTCAAATCTCACTATATCTCCCTCTTTTAACAGGTTCCCTTGTTCATTTTGGAATAACTGGCTAAATAAAAAACACATGAGGACAGAATGGAACAGATTAAATTTTTTTTTTAAATCAAATGTGTAAATTTTTTATAGAAGCTCTTGGAGTCGAATTGAACATTAAGTAAGAATGAAAGTGTTTGAATGTTACCGTAATGGTGATTCTGGACTCTCCTTTAATAGAAGTGGCAAAAATCGGGACAGCACATAGGGAATGGGGACACCCTCTCTAGCCATCTTGATAGTGGGCTGAAATAAACTGGCCCAAGGCAGACGTCCATATAGTTTATGAGCTTGCTCATAGCCACGGATCTCACCTGGAACACCAATCCATTGAGCACCTAGAGAGAGAGAGGGAGAGATTTTATCCTAAAAAACTGAGGTGGAGGAAGTATGCAAGTACTTCCAACAAGAACGGAAAATTCAACATCACCTGACAATGGCTGGAATGCTGCATGGCATTCTGCAAGAAGGTCTGCTTTAAAAACTTTAGGAACAGTCTCTCTAGCACTGATGATTCTCACTTTGCCTAGAAAACAAACACAAGCACATGAATACATTACATTACATTACACAAGTTTTGTAGTTAAATGCTATGTCAAAGCCCTCTTGACTTTTGTTTGCATTAAACCCTCACCACTTTTTTCCAGTATTGTGAATATAGATCCCCCACCAATGCCCATACTCTGAGGATTTATTATTGACGTGCACAGCAAAGCAGCAATGGCGCCATCTACCGCTGACCCACCCGACTCCAGAATATCTCTAGGAAGACAATATTGCATATTGATGACAGGTTAGTTAAAGGGTGAGAGATTGTGAACAGTTAAACAAGCGTTTTGGAAAATTATTTACGACAACAAACATAGACCCTACCTGCCATCTGTACCATCAGAACTTTTCCCATTTGCTGACAAAACTAATACATTTTTAATTTGTTTAAAAATGGCCTATAATTCCAAATAAAATATCAAAGGTTTGTTCCTCGCTTTGACCAGCAGTTAAATTGTCTAATGAACACCACCACTTTCTGACCAAGACATTTTCCCTTCTGTTATTGTATATAAAAATGCTTTCCCGGATAAAATGTATTCCCAATAATCAAAGTCTAAACGTGTGACCCCAAAATCACTTGCACCCTTATCAAGAAATATATATCAATTTGTCCACTTAATGCATTTACATTTACAGTACTAACAATCATTTATCCTGCGGGATTTAGCCCTATTTCAAAGACCACTAAATTTAAAGAAGTAAAGGGACATTTTTCAGTCAAAATGAGAGACAGAGATTGGTGTCAAGAGGATTAGTCGCCTATGAAGATACTTCACCTAATTAACTTTACAGTTTCTGTGTACATTCAGCCGGCTGTTTCACCTCGTTAGCCATTCATGTCCTGAAATTTACCCGACCTAGCTATCCCACGGGATTACTCCAGACCTAATTTATTTACATTCTCCAAGTTGCGACATTTACAGCACTCTCTATGTTTTAAATCAGAAGATAAGGAACTAGTCAGTCCATGAAATGTTTTTGAACATAAATGTGAAAGTTAAAAACTTAAACTCTGATGTAATCGTTCCATCCCCAGGCATGCAATCTGTGATTTTAAAATCAAGTATAAAACAATTTAAAAAAACAAATGTCAAAATATTACGATCACTATTACGATCACTCACCGACCGATCTTGGAACAGGTTTCTGAATCGGCTGCCACTGCTGCTTTTTTGTAAAGTCCGTCAGAACAGTTCTCGTTAAGGTGAGTCGCGAAGATGATAATTATGATTAAAATGGATATCACCGGGATAGTGATACACAAGCAAACTCTTTCTTTTCGTCTGGCCATTTTATCTCGACCCGCAGCAGGCGCAGTTCTTTGCGTTTTCGTTTAACTACTAGTCCAGAGCACAAGCACAGTGCGCAATTAGCCCTCCCCTTTCTGTGTTTGGACGCCTAATTAAGTGAACTGGAAAGGCGCAGAGGTCGTTCATAAATTGGATTGCTGAAAGTCTTGTGGTAAATGGTGTATTCTCCATATGCTACTTTTCCATTTGGCGTACTTTTTGCTTTGTTTACTTTGAGGCAACGCCTGGCGCAATTGATCACCCCTAGCGGGGTTGTAACGTACAGCCTTTTAAGGCATCTGGAACAAATTTGCTAAACCATCACTGATGCTGAGTCTATAAGGGATGAAGTCAAATGGCCGTCCTTTCACTGTAAAAGGTGAAAATGCGATGGTGTTACTTTTAGTTATTTATTCAAGTTAAACGTTTTGTAATGTAGTCAGGTTTATTTAGTCATGTTAAATAATATTTTGACCTGAAATCCGTACTTTTTAGGGTAGCTGGCAAAAGTTTTTAACAGTGTATAAAAGAAACGACTTGCAAGTTCTGTTGAGAAATGACAGAGTACTGTCATCCAAACTTTCATCACGTTGAATACATTACATGTGAATATGTTTGAATGTTACATAGACTTTAAGTTGAATTTTTCAAAATTGCACAGTATTTTTTTATTTTTAACCAGATTATTTATATTTATTTATTTGGTACTAGATGCCTGATATATATTTTAATATTTCGACCACTTTATAAAATGTTTGTTTTTTTCCCGTTCATCAGAAGGCTCCAGGTTAGATCTTAAGGCCATTGTACAGATACGGTATAGCCACTGTTAGAAAGCAAAATAGTATTAATACGTTTTTCAGTATACGTTCACTTATATTCATGTAAACATTTTCTGAGTAACAATATCTGCCTTCCAAGTTTCAGTTTCAGCAGAGAAACTTGTTTTAGATAAGGTTCACTGTAAGGGCTGGAAAAGGGGGAGGCGCTTCGGAAAAACTCGCCCCCGGACACAATCACACAGCACAACCGGATATGTACATGTTTAACCCGAAGGCAAGTTTCAAACATTGTCAGAATTTAATATTTTGTATTGGCTTTTTAAAATTGTAAAACACGGCAGCTGTAATTCATACTACTGCAGGCCTTTCATATCTGAATCCATTAGTTACAAAACAAACATTGTAAAGCAGACTTCTACGAGTTCTACCGACGTCTGCGACTGGCAGATAAGTTTAACGCTAAAACCAGTAAGGCCAGGCTTAAACCAACGAAAACAACAAAAATCATAATATCTATCAAGTAATAAGTAATAAGAGACGCAGCCCGTTACATTTGTTGCAATTTAATTTGTAGCGACTTCTGCTACGTTCTCGTGAGGATGATGTCAGGGGAAATTGTTTATTTGACGGTCGAAAAGCCTCATGGGAATTGTAGGCCACGGAGACGTCACATGTAAGTACAAAGGCTTTTATATTAAAACAACGCGTAGCATGAAAATAACGCCGTGACAACCCATCCTATAACAATATAGCACAAGTGTCCAAATGGGATTTTATTCTGTTCTTGGTCTCGTTTGTCCATGAAAAAGTTGTGCACTGCGGTGTTCGTCTTTAACAAAGGCTACGTGGACAGAAGTACAGGTGGGTACGAGGATGCCTTACAGTGACACCCCTTATTTTGTGCGGTTTACGACACCGGCATGCATCAATACTCTGCCCAGTAATATTTCTCAAGGGGAAGTTCGATTTAAAAACAAATGTAATGCATTATTATTATTATTATTTACTGTGTTAATGTTGTTGGTAAGATAAGTATCATATTCAAATACCAATTCAGTATTAAGTGTTTGTCTTCGATCGTTTCACTTGCCGATGTCTTCACTACAATGCAGCTATCTGTTTTAAAGGAATTTAGGGTCTTTGTTATATAAACGCCCAGATTTCAACGCTGTTGTAATGAGACGTCGGACATCTGTCATGTTGTTTTCTGCCCTGTAGTCTTCGGCATAGTGGACGTCGCCTGACAGTGTTTTACTAGCCTAAAGGAAGAACGAGAAACGGCAATGAAACAGCTAAAGGGAGGTGTCTGACAGCGAAGTATGCAGACGGTAAAACGGCTTGTGCTTGACGGAACAGTCGCTTTACAATCTGTTAAAAAATAAGCACCGTAGCGGTAAATAGTGGTTGGTAAAAATAAACGATTTTAATGCGCGTCTTGGGATGTCATTTGCGCAGTAACGGGTGAGACAAAAGCGTCGACTTTGTTTGATCGTCTTTCTGCATGTTTAGTTTCTTAATTTAAATGTTGCATTCAGTGGCTTGGGTTTCTCTTTCTTTGTGTTTAGTATTTGGCTATTACTGTACGCATTCCCCTGCTGTTCCACTATCGTAAATCCCATTTGTCTTGGTTGACAACCACCGGGAGAGAGTAGCATAAACCTCTGGTCTGTTTTAGTCTTCCATCTATATTAGCCTGTCGGGGCGCATTCCATCCAAGGCGTCTTAATGCAACAGTAATGCAACAATTCCCTGTTGTTTGTCAGGCAAATTTGTCAGTTTCCATGTAGGTTTGTCTGATATTGTCTGTGGTTTTTGTCTGTTATCAGGATATATTTGTACTGTATGTATGTATATATGTATTTGGTATATGAATTCTCCAATAACTCATTATTTTTGCAAGTGAAGTGCAGAGGTTTGTTCCAAAGAAACCATTTCAAATGCCATGCATGTGTGCTGCAGTCTCTGTCAGTGTGAAGCTGCTTGTCTGTCTGTGAATGTGTGTGAGGAGGGGGAGTTTGGCCAGAATGTGTGTGGGTGGTGTATAGAAATGATCGTGTGGTTAAACCGGGCTGTCAAGGCAGGTGTGATGCGGTTTGTCTCTACATTGTGATGTTGCTGTATGCCATACTGATATTTTCTGCTGCACTTCACTATGAAATGCCCTTTATATCTCCTTTTCTCTCTTTGTCTCCCAGATGCCCTGAGGTGCACTTTGTCTCTGTTTGTCTGTGCTGAGGAGCAGGGAAGCAGCTGAATTATATCACAGCAGAACGCTGTCAACATTTCCAAATGCAGCAAAGCGGATAGCAGAAACCTCACTTGCATAAACCAAAGTGCTCACTGTATGACTAGAGTGATCTCACAACAGGCCAGTGAGCTGTTTGATGACGTGGTAATATCGGCCATAAAAATGGAAAGATGTTTTCAGATAAAAATGGATTTCAAAGGCAAGGCAGACGCTATATCGCCTTATTGAATCACACAATCAAGCACTCCAATGCACAGTCCAGCAAATAAGTGTGAAAGAGACAGTCTGTATCAGTCACTTTAGACCTCAAATGTCTGTCTGAGTGTGTGTCGACGTGAGTGTGTGTGTGTATGTTTCTATGTGGTGATGGAATGGTCTTTAGAGCAGATGAGGGAATGGGTGGCGGGCAGCATGCAGTCGGTACGGGAGTGTGAGTCCAGCGCTCTGGGCACTGTGCTTTGTCTTGCCCTCCTGTTTATCTGGTATTGCTACCGGGTGGGGTGCGAGCACACCTCCCCTTCGCTCCGAGGAGGCTTCACCACAGAGTCACGTGGCAGCTCTGTTCCCGGTGGAGTCCTCACCGCAGACCTCATGATACGTGGAGGGTCATCGAAACTCCGTCAGGTGGGTGGGGCCAGAGGAGGTGGAGTCAATGAGGAAGAGCTTAATGGCTTTGCATATTGCCAGTCACCCGAGTGCTTCCGTTGCGCAAAGCCTGGTGAGGGCCTAAACCAGCGACTCTACCACAACCTGCAGGAATATGCTAAGCGCTACACCTGGGCTGGAATGGGCCGGGTGCACAAGGGTGTACGCGAGCAGGGGCGTTACTTGCTGTGCAATCGGCCCTCTATCCAGAAACCAGAGGTCTTCTTCCTGCCAGACCTTCCTTCTGCTCCATTCTTCTCAAGAGAGGCACAGAAGCATGATGTGGAGCTTTTGGAAAGAAGTTTTCCTGCACTGCTGGCTGAATTTGAAAGCGTGTACCGACTGCCATCCAATCGGACTGGCTCCTCGCTTCCACTAGGCTGGAAGGCTAATAGCACACCTCGTGGCCAATGGTGGACCTTTTATTTGGTAAACCAGGGTACTCCGATGGTGCTGAATGCAAGGCGTTGTCCACGGGCATGGAGGGTACTTGGGCAGCTCCGTACCTTTATTGCTAATAATGTGTTTGGCAATGCCTGCTTCTCAGTGCTCAGTCCTGGAGCCACCATTACTGAACACTATGGCCCAACTAACGTACGTCTGCGCTGCCACCTTGGTAAGATAGGAAACATCAGAGGTATAAATAATACATACACTACCAGTCAAAAAAGTTAAGACTGACTTACCCATTTTTTATTATTACTATTTTACACAATTTAGAATAATAGTCTATAGATGTATTAAACAAAACAAATACAAGTATAGAAAATTAAGTGTATAACAGAAAATGTTAAACAAAACAAGATTATTTATTGTAGACATGCATAAGCTTGGCATTTTCTCAGCCAACTTTATGGGGTTTTAGGAATGCTTTTAAAACGACTATGTATGCTGCCAACTTGATGGCTGCTTATTTATGCATTTATACTTGTATGTTTGTATAATTGTATATTACTGTACAAAACAAATGTCGGGCATACACGCACAAGCCTTTATACATATAATCAGTCAGTTTTGACTCTTAGTGTATGTCTCATGTATATGTGAAAGCAGCAATACATGTGGCGGAGTCTATGAGCCTGCTTAATGTATAGCGATTTTGTGTGCGCAGGACTGAAGGTGCCCCCTGGTTGTGAGCTGGTAGTTGGTGGAGAGCCGCAGTGCTGGTCTGTGGGAAGCTGCCTGTTGTTTGACGACTCCTTTCTTCACACTGTGTTTCATGATGGTATGATATAAGTTATATAGAAGCGTATAATAATAATATATATATAGAATACAAAAGTTTATATAAACATGTACATATAGATATACATATGTAAATATACGTATATACAATAAATAAATTTAAAATATATTCCATGTATAAAATATAAGAAAAGTCAATTTGAATATAAGTATATACAGATGTGAGGATTTGTTAAGGCTAGCATCATTGCTCATACCATTGCTCATACTTACTCATACATATTCAAATTTCTAACCCTCAATCCTTTGGCACATAACTCGTCTTGCACCATTAGTGCTACAGAGTCAGGCTGTTATAAATACTTCATGATAAAATGAGAAACAAAATTCCTATAGATTTATATTGAAGGAGGGATCTGAACTATATCTAGGCACCAGGCTATTACAGAGATGTGGAGATGGACCAATACATAACCACCTGGCAACCCCTCTGAACACTCTAGCAACTACCTTAGCAACCACATAGCAACATCCTGAACACCCACCCACCCACAACATTGTTAAAACGTGGCAATGAGTTCTGCTTGCGCAAGGGCCACTCACTTTTCCCTTAGAAATGGTAAAGTCTAGCTAGTATATTTTACTGTCAGCTTCATGAATTTTGAATGTGTGTATGTTCAGGTTCTGCAGAAGATGGCCCTAGAGTCATATTCATGGTGGACCTCTGGCATCCAAACGTGGCCGCAGCTGAGAGACAGGCACTGGACTACATCTTCACCCCTGTACGCTGAGGGGAAGGAGAGAAAGGTGGAACAAATGGGATGATGATTTCCATTGAATTGTCAGTATAAGATGGGAAAGATAGTGTATGAGGATAAGCACATCAATATCCTCCTCTAGTATCTGTATTTATCTGACTTTTCCCTCTTAGCACTGCGGCGGTAGAGTCTGATGTACCATCACTATTATACATTATCAGTGTTTACAGAACACTTCTAACCTACACTTCTAACTTAGCAAAAACCTTCTGGAGACCTATGCTTCAGACAAAGCTCTTGAGTACTTTCGCCCGTCGTTCATTTTGTTCTTGCAAGTCAGCTGCAGTTGGCAGGGTCTCACTGTACCCAATGAATATCATGTTATCATTTTACCTCAAGCATCGACCGTCAAACGCACATGGATATGCACTTTTATTGACTGGTTGCTACAGCCAGGTAGGATTGTATAGGAAGCACAGTACAATGTTTGGTCTGTACATTTTTACTGAGGTTAGGCTTGTGTAAGCTAAGCTAAACAGTCGTAAAACGACATATGCTGCAGTGACAGGTGATTTGACATCTATAACAAATGTATGCTGATGTATGGCAGAGATACTACAGTAGGTGAGGTAAAGCACTAACAGCTATTGTGTTAAACAACCTCTGTTAAATGCACTAGTGGTGAGTACTGCCACGCTTAAGCCAGGGTCGGATCGTTCCAGTGAGGAAGAATAAGAGCACATCAGATCAGCCTGCTATCCACTTTATTCTTTCCTACCCTGAATTTTCAAATAAAAAAAATTACATATTGATTGCTTTGTATCTCTGTAAACAAAAGTGGGATGTGACGCTTATTACTTTCAGAAAACACAACATTTTGGCTGTTAATATGTGCTAGGTTCAGCCTAATTGTGCTTTGTTGTACTGCTTGTAAACAGAGCTTTCGTGGTTATTGCATTGATATTGGTACATTCCTTTTGTAAGAAGAGAGACCGTTTACAGAGAGTTTCATGAGAAGTGACATTTTATATCATTGTGTGACTTTTGGAGTTGCCAGTCAATTTTATGACAATGGTCCTACTTCCATGTTTCCAAATTGTGTGCCATGGACTCACTTTGCAATGGATGAGTAATTCTGTAGATTTAATAAAGAACTCATTTAATATGTGGCAGGTGCATTTTTTTCTTTGTCAACTTTTGTATTTAAATGTTCACAAATAGCATAACATATATAGTGGTCTTCTGTATTTATGCAAGTTCTCCTTTGATTGGATATGTTTGTGGATATCAGAGAAAGAAATCTTTAACTTCTTTGCATTTAATGGCCTGCTTCTTTTCAATAATATTCCTGGCACTTCTGACATTCTATAAACATTAAAGCAATATGCTGGATTTTTGAAAGATTTGTGTATGGGGGTGGCAGATGACAGGGTAGAATTGTAAAAGGCAGCCATTATCAGAACTGAGATTTACATAACTAACCTCTTTTGCTAACGCAGAGGGGAAGCAAGATAAATAGTAGATGAATGAAATATCAGATGAAAGGTAGCTGCAATCCACCTACAGTGCATATCAGTTCTCTAGATAGTGTTTTGCAGAGGTTGCAAATCTAATATTCAATTCCAAACATACGTTATGCAATGAGAGATTTGCATGGAATAGTTTTCTGGTATGAGTATTATTGGCTTTGTAATCATCATGTACAATCTTGACAAGCTGGTCAATTATAAGTCTGTATAATATGCATCAGTTACACATCTTATCCAAATCTACTCTCTTCTGCCAGGCTGACATTATATATATAATATACGTTCAATTTTATAGCTAAACCTCTGTATACTGTACCTCAGTGTGCTAAGATAGATGGACCAATCTTTCGTAATATCACCTCACTGTCGCAAGGGGGGGCTAGAATAGAGTGGAGTAGGGCGACAGGGTTCCTGAATGTGTCTACTTTTCTTTTAAAGGTTAAGGTACCTAATTGGATGAACAAGGCTTTTATCAACACAAAAGGACACCTTTAACCAACAGCGGTGTCTGAAAAAGACAATTATGATGGCTGTTAGGAAATGCAACATACTGGAGCGACAGTCTACAGCAGCTATGAACACTGCAGGATACATCACCTGTGCAACAGCTGACAGGTATTCATGGTTTATGCCTCAAAAGAAAGACCCTGAAAAACAGAACAATGTTTAACCTAGTAACACTGCATGGCTAAATTGCACAATAAATAACACCAAATTATATTTTAAAATACATTTATTGTGTAAACATTTATTTCAGCATTATTTATTTCTAGCAGTCTTCTTAGATGTAGACCTAAAAATTAAAGAACACGTCCAAATTATCAGAACAATATTTGTATTAGAAAAAATTAGTTTAATGTGCTCTGTTAAAATTTAGGAAATAGACTATAGTTTCTTTATTACAGGAATAATTTTACACAGCATATACCATTACAAATTAATTTACACAGCCTATGTCATTACAAATGTATATAACTTTCTTCTGTGGAACACAAGTTTGAAGCAAACTGCTTTGTCAGTGTTTGTGTGTGTGAGAATGAAGGCTTTCATTAGTAAGACTAGGAATATCAAAATGGCAGAGGTGGATCTCTGAGTCTAAATGTCATGTATTATGCAGGTTATCTCAGTTGTGGTTCATAGAGAATAAATGGACCATAAAGTGGCCTGAGGCTGGGATGTCCTACACAGGAAGCTCAGTGGGGGATGCAGTGTTTAATCAAGTGAAAATTTGTGGGCGAGAGAGGAGAATTTCTCAACATGATGCGTTCTGAAAACTTTCTCACCCCAGGGAGAAACAACATATTCAGGATGGTGGAACTGAGGGAATATTAACAAAGATATTTTTCCAAAATATTTCTTGGTTTATGATATGGATGTGACCATTGCATTTAAAGGGTAATAATTTACATGTTTATTGCAGTTTGGGATTTTATTGTGGCTCTTATTCTGGATATCAAAAGATGATTATACATGTTTTAACAATAATAAAACACAACATGCTATGAAATTCTTTAGATATATAAATCCACTGGACCAAAATGGTCCACATAAATTATGTTTTGTTTGATAGGTTTTTCACACAGCATCCCATTGTATTCTGCAACTAAAGTAGCTTTTACGTACAAACTTTGAACAATTGTCTCAATGACGCTTACAGAGACAGAAAGATCTTTCCAATTGCCATGTTTTGGATCCATTGTTTTGATGGGACCATTGATTTTGCATACGTTATTGGTATATTGTCTCATCACTCCCGGAGGTCACACACACACACACACACACACACACACACACGGCATCTGATGATGCACACCATACGTTCCCCGTGTCCTCTCTCTCTCTTTTTTGGTTTATATCCTAACCCATCTCCCCTTACCTACGCGTCCTACCAGAATAGCGCTATGCCGTTTTAGAGAACAATCAGGTGGCGCCAACTTCGAGACGAGAAGATCTCAACTGCATCATTTCCATCGGGGAGGTTCCGATGGACTCTCAACCCCTCCGACCGGGGTATTTTATTCTTATGATAAAAATGTGACATCGGAGGTCAACCTTAACCTTCAAGGGCATTTTACTGGGCTGAGAATGAGTTTCACGCTGCCCAAAAGCGAATCGACGACCTCTTTGCTGAGATCCTCCGCACCGCCCAGGAGACCTACTCATCATCCCGACCATCCCGGAGCCCGTCGGATACATCATCAGCGTTCAGCGGCGGCGTCTGCGGCTTCTGGAGCTGAGACCGCCTTAGAGGAGTCCTTCTGGACGGCGGATTGCGATGCGAGCTCACGGAGACCCCTGTGTCACCCCTCACTGGTCGGTAACCGGAATAGCGCAGAGAAGAGCCACCCACAGCACTCCCACGAACACGCACTTTCCACGGCTCACAACCAGGAGGACCTGTCGGAGCTCCCAGGTGGAAGGGAGCGCAAGACAGCCAGACGACACCATCATCATCATCACCACCACCACCACCATCATAATCACCATCATCACCACCGCCACCGATCCACACGGGACGACCTGCCCCAAGAGCCCCGACCGAAACACTCTCACGCCGCTCGCATGCCGACCAGGACTCAATCTTTCTCTGAGTCTAGAGACGAAACTGCGCTCTTTTTTGAGTCACCCCAACTAGACCGGGCTCGACCAGGGTCGTCAGCGAGCAGAGACGCATGTCCGCCCTCCACCGCCTCATCCTCGCCGGTGCCCGCGTCCTCCAGCCGCTCCTCCCGGAGATCAGGGAGGTCCAGCGCAGCATCCTCTGAGGCAGACTTAAATCTGCGCCCGTTCCTCAGCTCAGTGTTTGGACAGGTAAGGCCAGACCATATGCAGCTTTCCTAATAGGTTGACTAAAATAAACTCTAGACTATATTTACACAAGGCTTTTAAACTGTTATGGGACCTTTCAGATGCCACAAGTGGGTAGGGCCTTCACAGCCACACAAGTCCCCAAAAAATAGTGTAACAAATGATTTTTGGTCTGGCGTATAGGAAACAAGATTTGTGTCTCATGAATATATAGATATGTACATTTACAAGAAGTTTTATTAAGGAACATCCAATAATCCATTTGATGTAAGTAAATGTTAAATTATTTTACACAGTTTCTTTAATGCTGACTTGAAGCTTTCTGCAAACAAACAACTATTAGCTGAGAATCAATTACCTAAATAATGAAACAGGCATTGCTAGTAGGATGAGCTCTGATGTTCCTTTGTTAGTAGACAATCAGAGATTGAATGGAAGAAGAGATTCTGTTTGTGATATGTAGATTAGGTATTGCAGAGAGATATTCTGTGTTTTAGTGATTAAAAGGTGTTGTGATGTCTCATGGCACTGATATAATGGCTTTGATGCTGTGTTGTGGTTATAAAACAACACACACACACACACACACACACACACACACACAGTCGTTTTCAGCATTACTAATGTGGGTCTTACTATTATGGTATCCAGGAAGCTTTTTAAACTGGCCTATCACAACAAATCAGAATCCATGATTTGTTAATAAGACAAACCTCATCTTGAGTTAAAGGGTGGAAATGAACTAGAGGGTTAGTTGAAAAACACAGACTGAATCAGACCCTTTAATTAGATCCAGCTTTAAAATCACATTCATTTTATAACAGTGAGGGTAATACAAATGGTAAAATAGTTACATTAAAGGGGTAAAATAAACCTGCGGCGAGTTAGAAAATATGGGCAAAATAGACCAATTATAAGCTTCAAGGTCAGAGCTGTCCTCACTCTCCATCTGTCTTTGTTTTTATACTGTAGTGGTCCTTGTACATTTTTGTAATCTTAATAACAGAAACGGCCACAATTATTATGTATGGTTTGTCTGTACATTTTGTTCAAGTGTTTTTTTTTTTACGTAATTTGCTACTTCGCCAGTCAATCATCATTAATTTTGCCTATACTGTATTATGCATGTCCACAATGTTGGAGAATTTCATTGGCATCCATAGAGGAATCTCACTTTTACTGGAAAAACCTTCTGTTCGCAAGTATGTTGTTTGGGCTGTTAGCGTCAGACACTGTATGAATCAGTGAGGCTGGCCTGGAGTCTCTCTGTTTCTCACTGTGTGTGTCTGTAAACACACAATTTATCAGAAATGCAATGTAATAGGGTTGAGATCACAAGGGTGACACATTCTCTATCCCTGTGTCTGAATTCCTAACACAATCCTTGATGGAGTATTCAAAACAATAACGACAAAAATGTCCTTAAATGACAATGCAGTTCTTTCCCACCATAAATCTATTTAATGGCAAACCAGATATGGTCTCCCCTTCTTTTCAGTGCTATTTTTAGCATCACACTCTTTTGTTCCTGTATATAGGTGCATGTGTGTGTCATTTCTCAAATATGTTTTTGTAGCTATTGTCAAAGATGCCCCTCCGCCTTTTTCTACTGATGTGTTTTCCGAGGTCACTCTGACCTTGTGATTGTCTGCTGGAAGATCAAGAGTGACATAAGAGATAGGACATACAGAAGACCTAGAGAGAGAATAAATGAAAGTAGAGAATGGATTGGATAAATTGTTATTTATTTGTTCAGATGGCAATATTGTAGGCTGTATGTGAATGTAAGTACACCGTAATACTAAGTGACAAATACAAAGACTACATCTACAAATCATGTTAGACCAACAATATTCCATCATATGCTTTCCCAGCTGATCTAACAGAGTCTTAAAAACTATTTCATGTTGAAGAATGTTGCTGATTTGTTAAGCATGAACTGCAACATGAGTAAATGAAG
This sequence comes from Chromobotia macracanthus, assembly GCA_036877525.1. Classification (NCBI taxonomy): domain Eukaryota; kingdom Metazoa; phylum Chordata; class Actinopteri; order Cypriniformes; family Botiidae; genus Chromobotia; species Chromobotia macracanthus. The sequence goes on along the minus strand of JAZGTH010000004.1, from coordinate 9,575,645 downwards.
CAGTTATTGTTATTGAAGTATTGTTTTGCTTTTTTATTTATAGCTGCAGTGTACTGTTGTTGTTGTCATTGCCATTTGTTATGGGTTTTGTGTTGACGTTGTGAGCTTTTTACTTAAAGATTGTTTGTTCCCATTCTGAACAAGTGGTTTTTATTTTCCTGTAATGCACTCAGCTAAAAGCAATGACAGGACAGTTAACGGAAGCAGAAGAGAAGCTTTTAAGAGAATATCAGGTGTATATATATATATATATATCATATATATATCTTCACTATATGTGGGCATGGCTCACATCGTGTATAATAATTATTAGTTAACTTGAGTGACAGCGCAGCAGGGTGCGTCTCAGTCATGAGGTGTTTAGAGGTTAATTAGACACCTTTATCTTATGCCATCTTCACAGGTCTTACTCACTGTTTTAACTGTCCTGTCTTATGTATGTTCTTATGACATTAATTCTATGCACTCCTCTGTTTTATGTACCCTCTGTACAACAGTACAAAGATACTGTTAAATGTATAATAAAAAACTATTCAAATTTGAACATTATTTGGCTGTTTGAGACACATTTTAAGAATCCTACAAGATTCCTGTGATCCAAGACCAAAATCTGTAGTCTTTGATCGCTAGTTGGACATGTTTGCCGACGGCCAATTAATGACGATTGCAATCTAATATTTCCTAGGATAAAATTCTGCCAGTGTCAGAAATTTTGAGGCACAATCCTGCAGTGTGGCTTTTTCTATAACAAAGTCAAATCAAGAATTAGTTTGATGAATATGAAACACTGGACGAGTTTTCCTGTGTGTGTCCATTTTTAACAAGTCCTGAATGTTGTACAGTCTGACATTAATGACAACTGAGATCCCGCAGTGTGACATGAATTATAGCTGCAATCACGTTTGTACAGTCTGACAAGCAACAATGATAAAGGACTCTTAAAACTGTACAGTGTGCACCCAGCTTTACACACATTGTTTTGTTTTCTTTCCTTAAAAAGCAACTACTGTTCTTTATGTTTTATAGGTTTAAAAGCAAAATCATGCCCCTGGAATCTGATTTAGTACCCCTGGCTGAAAATAACTGCTTTGAAGTAATTCCTAACATTTATCCTGTTACATTAAGAGTTATGAAGAGTTACTTAGGAACTGCCAGGGTGTGCAGGTTTTAGGTGGGAACAGGTGTACGATTAAGGACTGTGAAAGAAATTGTGTAATAAGTAAATTCTTTGTGTTGAAATGTGTGTGTGTTTGTGTGTGTGTGGTCCTGGTATTCACTACGTTATAGAGACCTAATGTCCCCACAAGTATAGTAATACCAGTAAATTTTGACCTTGTGGGGACATTTCGTAGGTCCCCATAAGGAAACAAACTTATATATCATACAGAATGATCATTTTTGAAAATCTAAATACTCTAAACTGTATTTTGAAATATACAGTTTATAAAACCATTTTATGGAATGAACCCATAAAAACCCCTGAAAACCCAATGCGTGTTCTTGTCTTTCTACCAGTTACTATTGTCCTCACAAGTATGATAAAAGTCACACACACCTACACACCTGATTATGAAGCATACTAAATGATGCTTTTTTAGGCTTAGGGGTAGTTAGGAGTTAGGCTTAGGGGTAGGGTGAGGATTAAAGGACAGAATATACAGTTTGTACAGTATATTCATTCATTTCCATAGTCATTATGTCTATGGAAAGTTCCCACAAAGCATAAAAACCTAACGTGTTTATATGTGTGTTAAGCTTGTGACTACATCTGCTGACAGAATGAGAGCTGACACATAAGTAAAGTAGGCTGAGCCTCGAAGTTCACAAAGAGCTTGAAATAGGGATGGAGGGATGGATAAAGGAGAGGCAGGAAAGGGCTTTTGCACTTCAATCGTTGTCTTATGATGAATCATCTCATCGGGAAAAATGAGAGGGCAATATAGAGATGGATGTAGTTTGACAGATAAACGTAGTGTGTGTGTGTGTGTGTGTGTGTGTGTGTGTGTGTGTGTGTGTGTGTGTGTGAGAGAGAGAAGAGAGAGAATTCTTGTATTTTACTGGATTTTTTAATTAAGACAGTTCTACTAAAAAAAATAATTCGTCATAACTTATTTACCCTCATTTGTATTTCTTTCTTCTGTTAAACACAGATAAAACATTTGGAGAAATATTTCCCATACAATGAAAGTAAATGGTGACTGGGTCCGTCAGTAACATTCTGCACAACAACTCCTTTTGTGTTTTTTCTATAGAAACCTATACCCTAAAAATTCCCTGTAAATGCCTTGGTGTAACTGTCCCATTAGTAAACAAAAAGACGGACTAATATAAAATATAATATAAAATAACTTTTATAGACTATTGCTATGGGAAATGATTCTCATTTTCTTCCCATTCTCTAAGATACCAGGTTTGTAAAATCTAGGCTCTCAGATTCTTACAGTACAATACTATAGCATTACATGTCCAACAAACCATGGAAATACAACAGTTTTTCCTCTGGGGTGTTTTTGTGCATAAGTTATTTTAGTAAGTACTAAAAACAGAAGAATATCAAGTCCATGATAGTGCCGGACTGAGGTTAAGTGTGTGTGTGGTATTTTTAGCTTTCTGTATAAATGATTGTTTGGATTAGAGACCAGGCCTCCGACTGTGACAATGGCAATATGCATGTTTGAATGAGACACACTCTCCACCCATCCTCTTAAACACACACACACTGAGACAGAAATTTTTCTTCTTTCTTGTACTGATTATACCTTCCTCTCAAATCTGCAGATTCATTTGTTGTATTCTAGTCCATTTATCATAAATGCCTTCCTCACTTCTCACTGTTAATGCTAGAAGATCATCTCTGTGATAGTGAAGCAACCCACACTGCCCTGATTTCCAATATACTATGATTATGATATGATATGAAGGCCACATCAACTTAGGATATCTGAAACAAATTTAGGACGTCTAAACTTATAGAAACATGCTGTTTTGCCCCATTTTTCCTAGTCCTGTTTGCTACATTTAATTGTGTGACCTAGATTTTGCAGTAATTATCAGTGAAAGCAACTGAATTTTTGGTGTAATCTGGGCATACAGTTTTCGCGTGAATTCCAGCTTTCAGAGCAATTCTTTGAGCGATTTGAAAGCCTCTGTGAATTTTGACTAATAAGTAATAATGACTCTAGAAGCCTGTAAACCTCATTCCACACTATCAACAAAAGACAGGAGTGATTTTACTATTTGAAAGGCATCCCAGTTATCTTTGTATGTATGTGCTCTGGTTCGCCTACATTTTCTGAATAGCAGATGTCACTGCTGGTTATTAGTGGGCTTGCCAAATATGAATAGTTTGAACTATTTCTTATTCTTTTTGGTTATTTGAAAAATGCATTCACTTATTAAGTATTACATTCCAACACATAACTTATCCTGCACTGTTTATGCGGTTTATGGGTATTGTTGGAACTTGTTTAGTAGAGATGTGCTATTAGTGATCAGTTGTACAATTTTGGTCTGGATGACAAGACAGCAAATACCAATAGACTACATTGAAGGACATATATATCTGAGTCATATCAGGCCTGTAAGAAACCACCTAGCAACCATCCAAAATATCCTTGTAACCACCTAAAAACAATGCACTTAAAACCACTCAGAACAGCGTAGCATGGTGCCAGAACGTTTCGTGTATGACCTGGGAAACATCACATTTATTTCAAACATAATTTTACTGTCAAGTTTTTAGAAGTGCTCTAAGCAGATTCATATAAACATCTGCAACAATCTGCTTTTGTCTATGTCTTAAATACTGTATAAATGAAAATATATGGTATATACTGTACATTTATAATACATACTGTATATTTTCAGTCCTTCTTCTTCTAAATTCCAAAGCTAACTTATAAGATTATGCATTCTTTCGGAATCTGTTAAATATAATTTGAAAAGCAATTTAGTTTCTGCCTCTCACATCTATGGGCTGCAGTCATTTCCTCTTGAAAACCATTTGGGGTGCATTGTGGGTTACACAGTGAGGCAGAGCACATTAACTGCACATTAACTCCATTGCCATTAAAACAGATTATATCTCCATTCTTCTCTGTGTCTTACTGACCCTCACTGTCTGTGCCTATCACACGCTCCCTTTGCCTTCCTGTCTGTTTAGAGTTGCTGTGAGAGTGTATAGATCTAGTGATAGTCAGTCTACACAATGTGTTTAGTAAACTGTCATGATGAATGAATGGAAAATGTTGGCTGGATTGCTTTTATTATTAATGAGGAAGATTTCTCAGTGTGTCTCACACACGCACCCCCATCTAAGTGACAACACAGATGGCTGTGTGAAGAGGCATAAATAAAACAAGCATTGTTTTGTGACTTCATGTGTTTGTATTATGTATAAGAGCAATGTGGTAATGATTTTTTAAAGCGGTCTAAAATCTTAAACCACTAAGGAAAATAGGGTTATTTTCAAATCAAAGAAATAAAACATATGGAATTTTTTGAAATGTAATATTTTACACTATAGATAATATTATAATTATTTACGTGGGAAGTTTAATTGAAAATTATTATTTATGATGTTAATTATATAGCTAAATGGGTAAATAGTTTCAGTATTTGGTAGATCCCTTTTGTATGTTGCTTTTATGAAATCATGTACTCAAGCCAGACTCCACAGGTTTGTGTAAAACCTGATTATCCATGTTATCTCAGCATGACTTGAGTGTCTTGTGTGCTTCAATAGAAGCAAAGTACTCCAGTTATGTTTTGGCCTTATCTTATGACCTATACATGTAGAATCTCATTTATTTCATCCACTTCATGTGTTATTTTAAGCCCTCAAGTTTGTCAAGGTCCTAAAACATTTAATTTGTCTAGGTTTAAATTAGTCTAATAATTTTGATTTTAAATCCAAAACCCTCTCTGCCTCAATGTAGAGAACAAGGTATACTGCTGATATATTAAAAGTGAGATATAAAATACCTCAATTGTTGGTTTATTATGAGTGTGCTCCTCCTAAATCTTTGTTAAGAACTCCATTAATGGTGTGCCAATGCAAAGCAAAATGAGGAGAACCTAGAAAAACTGTTGGGTCAGTAAGATTTTTCATTCTCTAGTACAGGCCCTCACACCCAGCTTCAGTCAAATGTTACATGCTATGTAATGCAATTCTGTTCCTGTAGCTCAGCTGATGTTTTTGTAGCTCAGAACTAGTTGGAACTAGTCTGACTGATTGCACTGTATTTTATTTATGTATCTTTTTTATTCTAAACTGTTTTAATACATTTATATAAAAATGTTAATTTTCTACTTTAATTGTTATTGGTATTTCTTATTTATGCTATTCTTAATTCCTGTGCATCTGTTGTCATTATTTTGATTGTTTTAGTTTCTTTTAATGTAAAGCACTCTGAATTACCATTGTGTATCAAATGTGCTATATAAATAAACTTGCCCTGTCTTGCATTGCACTAGCAACACCATGGTCATGGGTTTGATTCCCAGGATGCAGACATACTGATAAAATGTAGCTTAATGTGACATCAGTTTAATTTAACCATATGCCAAATGAATGAATAACTACACACAATGTGATTATAGTGTAAATACATTCCAGAAAAGACTTTGATGCTACTTTGTTATCTGTATTTAAACATACGTAAGCAATATATTTACATCACAGTTTTGGTCTGCTATTCAGGTTGCATGTTTTTGCATGTGTGTGCATGAATGTTGGGGTCTTATGTCAGTAATGACAGCATGTTTACACTCCTTTCCTTCACCATGGTTAACACTACAGGTTCTGTTCTCTATCTTTCTTCCTCTCTGTCCTCTATCGCCTTTAAAGGTTGTCACTGTTAGGTGAAGAGATTTTTTTTCACTGTCTCAAACATGTTGCCGGGATTTGTCCAGTTAGCTGTGACGCTTGAGAAATGCCACAGTCATGTGACCACATCCAGGACCACCTCTGCTTAACATTATAAAACAGGTCTCAAATTCAGGTTTTGTATGCATTTGAAAAACTAGTTTTTAGTCTATAAGCATAGTAACAATGGGCACTTTGACTGATATGGATGCACTGATTAAAGATTTTCTTGTAATGAAGCCATCTACAGAAGAACTAGACGGCTGTTTTATTGTGAGGGACTGAGATTTTTTGGGGTGTTTATTTTGACTGATCTTTGCTGATGTTTTGACATTTTTCTTCTCTTCTGTGTTTTGTTGTAACAGAATCGAGAGTTGAGACCAGAGGAGATTGATGGTGAGTGGCCCTGCTCTGTTTAACTACCAGTTTTATGAACTGATTTGTAGTGCATAGAATCTGGCTATTTTAACTACTAAAACTTTACTTAAACATTGACTTGTGTGTTTTGTTTGTCTTGATGAGTGAAGAGTTGCGGGAAGCTTTCAAGGAGTTTGATAAAGATAAGGATGGTTTTATCGGCTGTAAAGATCTTGGTAACTGCATGAGAACTATGGGCTACATGCCCACTGAAATGGAACTAATTGAACTGAGCCAACAAATCAACATGAATCGTAAGCTTCTGTGTGCACACTATTAACTTATCTGTAATAATTTGCTTTTGGCTTTTTTGTTTATTGACATCAGTGTTTTTCTCAGTAGGTGGCCATGTGGATTTCGAGGACTTTGTAGGATTAATGGGACCTAAACTCCTGGCTGAAACAGCAGATATGATTGGCATTAAAGAGCTAAGAAATGCCTTCAAACAGGTCAGCAGAGAGGAATAAAGACATGTATGTTCACCTATACAGTTATACAGAGATAAATATATACATTTATATCCTTCCTTTATGTCTTACTGTCAGTTTGACACAAATGGAGATGGGGAGATAAGCACAGGAGAGCTGAGGGAAGCTATGAGGAAGCTGCTGGGACAGCAAGTAAGTGCCTGGTGCCTTGGAGCCTTTGCATGAATGCACTTAAAGGGATAGTTCACCCAAATGTGACAATTCTGTTCTTATTTACTCATCCTTGTGTAGTTTTATACCTGCTCTTAATTTGTACATGGAACTTGGGTAAAAAGAAGAATTTTGAAGAATCTTCATGCATCCCTTTCCCATACAACAGCATTTAATAGTGGCCACATCCGTTCACTATAAGTAGTTTGTATGACATAATGTTCTTCTCAAGCCTTTCGAAGCCATTAGATAGCTTTGTGTGGCAAACAGACTGAAATGTAAGGAAAATGTGGATGAGATTACTTCTTTTCAAAGATGTTATGTGGCGTCAGAAAACTACTGCCCAAATTGTATGGACTTTTATGGTACTTTGATGGTGTCCTTTTTATAGCTTTACCGGCATGGTAACTATAAAATGTTGTTTTATGAAAATGGATTGCATAAATATTTCTTAACATGTCTCCCATTGTATTCCACAGACAAAATAACAACAAAATAACTGCCATGTTATTTTATAACCGCTAACTAAGTGGGTTTAGTAAAACAAAAAAAATACATCATTTTTGGTGAATTGTTCTTTTAAGTGACTTTTTAACAGCATTTTAATGTATTGAGTAGGTTGGTCATCGAGATCTGGAGGACATATTAAGAGACATTGATTTGAATGGAGATGGCAGAGTAGACTTTGAAGGTAAGAATGCAAATAGCATTGTTATAATGAAAATAGAAACAAAAAAATAATATAAACAAAAAACAAAAAAAAATCAAGAGTAAAATATGTCTTCTTTTGTCTCTCTGTCCTCTAGAGTTTGTGCGAATGGTGTCCCGCTGAAAGGGGGTGTTATGATGTCTACAATACAAGAAAATGAGATGCTGTGCTGCTTCCTGCTGGTCAAAGCAGACAGAGTATTAGACTACTGCAAGTAAAGCCTTCCTGAGCCGATGTTTTATGGCATAAAACTGGACTTTTTCATAGAAAAAAAATGATGACCACTCATGCATATACACGAACACATATACACGTATACTGTAGCCAAGTCTCTGCACTTTTAACCATGCAAGACCAAACAATACATGTTTTAACTTGCACATTTAGAGAAGGGTATCATGCTTAATTATGGCAATATTAAAAAATGATGTGTTGTCCCTGTTGTCACATATATGTGTCTCTGTGAGATAAACTAGGTGAAGAAAATAACATCTGAGTGTTGTAAAGTCATTCTCTGTGATTTCTAAAATGTTTTCTTTTGTTTACCATTTTTAATGGCATGGACACATTGACTTTAAATGTTACATGTTATAAGTCAAGATCAACTACCTAATGCAACTGTAATCCAATGTATTTTTTGGTTAAAGACTAAAACAATTTGCCTGATTTTTCAGAGCATATTGCCTTTAAAACATATATATACCACTGTGCAATATTGTTGGGTTCACTTACACAGTAAGATAGATATGGAACCAGATTTGAAAAAAGAAACTGTTGCTGGGTAAATTCTTGCCCTATATGATTTTAAAGACTTAATTGTAACACATAACTGAGCTGTTTCTAAGTTTAGATTTGTTTGACCAGATTTACTATTTTTAGAGGCCATGACATATTTGTAAGGCAACTAATTTTGAGAGCAATCACAGAGGTCTACTTGAAGCAATGCAGAGTATTCATATACATACTGACAACATCTAATCACAACATGCTTGAGAAACAGACAGTCAAGATTAATTTCTTGGAATTGAGCCTCTTTACGTCTGTTTGTGTGATTTGTGTCAGACACACTGGTAGACTTAAACTGTAATCTGACTTCTTGCATGCCAAAAAGCACCTTTATATGTAATATAGTGGTTTTAATACATTGTAACAAATGAAGCAAATAAAAAATGTGTCTAGTAATACAGTAGCTTGTTTTCCTCACTAAACTCACCCTTATAAAAAATTGCCATTCTGTTACTATAGTAAAACTGTACAGCAACCAAATATCATGGTTAAAATATGGTTAGTGTAGGGATAACTGTATGTGGTTTTACTATAGTATATTATGCTTTACAACTGTAGTACAACAATGGTTAATTTTCGTAAAGGGCATTATCGTTTTTCTAGACTTGGTATAAGACTTTCGTTTTTATTATGTTTATTTTAATTACTTAATCAAAGATTTTCTTACATCTCCTTATAAAGATATGTTATTTATAAACAAAAGGGGCAGTTTTGCTGCTGTCTGCTCAACTGTTCTCCAAATCATTCAACAGCGAGCATCACTTTACCAGAGGCTGGAACAGACTGTTCGTGTTGTCATGGCAACGGGGTTTTTCCTCCGGACCAAAACGGGACAGACTTTTCTTGCTTATTCTGAATGCGGCAAGACAGGCCTAAAAATAATGCCATCGTGTGGTAAAACAGGCAACTGGCCTCATGATGGATCGGTCTTCACATCCTACTGAACGCGCATGAATACGAATTTAACCCTTCGCAATTGCATGTGAGTGGACACGTGCACGTACAGCTGTAGTCGTATTTTTTGAAATATGGAAACATTATTCTGTAAGGTTTCTATATGCTTTTATTCATTTATTTTCTATTCGGTAGAAACGCAATGCATATTTCATAAATTCAGTTACTATAGCTGAACTGTGGAGATCTGTAATATCAAATTAGCTCCACATAAGACAATTCGTGTCAAATGTAATTGCTTATTCATCTACCTGTTCTATGTGATCGTATACATCTACCTAATCCCGCCCACCGAACTTTGCGTGTATAAACCAAGAACCAATAAACTGTAGCCAGCTAAATTATGCTAGGAAGTGAGTGAAAGTTGATACACTTGATTCGCTGCTTCTGGACACTTCCATCCATCGTGATTTGTCAAATTCCACCAGACTATGCGAACGTGTTCCTCTTACAAGCAAATCAACAGGCAGAACCTGTTTTTGATCTCATCCGATTGGTCAGTCTTCTTAAAGTCCCGCCCCTCCGGAACTTACCCATCATGTTAGTCTGCCACTTCTCGCTATTCCACCCCTTGAACCTGCGTTGCTGACTGCACGCATACCCACAGTATTGACGCGGCCCTCCGTGGTCAGAAACTACTGTGTTTTCAGGCGCAAAAAGCCCCAAACGCCTGCGTCGATTACTATACAAGTACAAAATTACCACAGTGCGATCCTGTATTACATAAGAGTCAACATACTACGCACACGGGGTCGCAGATGTAAGGGAAGATACCTGCAGACTTCAGCTGCCACACTGATGACAGAGCAAGAGGGAAGTCAGTTAGCCAGCTAACCACCACAGCTAAACTCGACCATCAAGCAGGTAAATGAGCGCCGATCTGGACGGCCCGACAACGACGTGCAACTCAAATATCTGATCGGCGCCGTGAGAGGATTTTACAGTAAGGGGGACATAGATATTTTGTGATATTACTTAAGTGTCAATTCTAGCATATGGCACACATGCTTCTGGCGTCACTTCCTGACATCCTGCTTTTTCCTAATTTGCTTATTTCTCCACTTCTTTTGACTGTGGTAGACCATGAGGAGAGTCACGGTGCGTTGTGTTACCCGGCTTGTATTAGCGGCGTTGTGGCTGCTGGTGGAGTGTCGGTCTGAGAGCGCGGCCCCGAGTCTGGCTGAGCGAGTCATCTGGGCTGTAAACGCGGGCGGGGACGCGCACACAGACGTGCACGGCATTCATTATAAAAAAGACCCATTGGAAGGAAAAGTGGGCAAAGGTGAGTGTTTGACAATGACAAAAATGGCAGATGTTTGTCTGCACAAGAACATAACTGGCTGTTACTTTATAGGAATGGATGAATGTTTTCCCCCTGTAATTAGCTGTTGAGAAATGTGTATGTATCAGTTTATTTTGTCATGGTTTTACATCAAATCTATCATGCGGTAACATGAGTGGGGGGATTGGTTTTCAGTTTATCTGGGCCATTAGTAGCTGGTGATTAGAGCTGTTGAAGATATCAGGAAGTTCCTGTAACTTTAAATGTGATGACTGCCACTTCCTGAGCCAAATTAGAAATGCATCATGCACATGTTATGAAGTCTGTTTTGAAGCTCTATGAAAGCATCAAGCACTGTGCATGTTTGATTTCACATTATTGCTTTAGTGTCAGCAGAATTTTCTGGTCATTTCAGATATGGCACTTAATTTTACGCTCTGCTTTTCATTGGTTATGAATAGATTTCACAACAAAAATGATGCACCTTCTTAGCTGAGGTTTATGTCAATCCAGAACATGGTTTCATTTCATCAGCATGTTATGAAACAAGAAGTGGCACATAAACCTGCACCCACACTCACCGCTTGGCCTTTCCGGCACTGATTCTCCTCCCTCCAGCATCAGACTATGGGGTTCGTCTGCCCATTCTGCGTTCCAACCCAGAGGACCAGGTTCTCTACCAGACAGAACGCTACAACGAAGATACATTTGGTTACGAAATACCCATCAGGGAAGAAGGAGACTACATCCTTGTCATGAAATATGCTGAGGTTTACTTCGCTCAGTCTCAGCAAAAGGTGAGGATTTTCATTACACCGCCCACAAACCTGGTGAGAAAATACAGTTTTTAGTTGTTAAAAAGCAGTAATGAGTAATAGTACTGCTTTTTTCTCTTGCACCCCTCTTTTTCTCCTCTCTGTCTTTTAAACCCTTTTGTTTGCTCTCAGGTTTTCGATGTGCGTTTGAATGGCCATGTTGTGGTGAAGGATCTGGATATCTTTGACCGTGTGGGTCATAGCACAGCTCATGATGAAATAGTGCCATTCTCCATAAAAAGAGGAAAACTGAGTGTGCATGGTGAGGTGTCCACTTTTAATGGAAAACTCACTGTAGAGTTTGTAAAGGTAAGCAGCTCTGTTTTAATATTACTCCATACCTGAAAGCGATTGATATCTGTGATTAGAAAGTGAATTCCTGACATTTATTTATCTATACCAACTTTTCAAGAACAAGATATTTTTAGAATGCAAACAGACATTGAGTTCTCCTTCCTGAAATATACCCTTTCTCAAATACATCTATCAAATGTTGATCAGTCTAATAAGCTGTTTTATTTTTATTTGCTAAACAAACATTGTTTTCCAAAGAATCACGATGTGGTTTGACAATAAAACAGAAAATTTGAAGTGTAGTGCTTTCAAAAAGACATAGTCTGTAAAAAATAATTGATCTTCAGAGTCGTTCTACTCTATATTTATCTTGCATGTTTTCTGCCAGTGACTTTTGACGTGCAATTCAGAGGAAAAAGAAGCAATGCAGATAGCTGTGTCAACTATCACATTCTCAAAACGAGTCATATTAATGCTTTTGCACCTGGAGGTATAAATTGTTTTGACAAATTGTGCCATTTTGCTGACAGTTCCTGTTTGATTGCCATTAGGTTAATATGTGTGCAGTGAGAAGTGAATGCAGGGCTATAGAGATTAAGGAGTCTTTGTTGCAGAGTGTGGCATTTGTCTAATGCATGTGTCATAAAATTATACTATTCATATTGATTATCCCTTGTTATGGTTTACAGAAGAAATGGGTGTGGCTGAAAGCCACAGGCCTGACCATGTGCACGTCTCAGCTCTTTTGTTAACTGTTAAAAAACCCTGCAGGCCAACCACCACACAGATTAGCTAGAATCGATTTTCATATTTTCTGCAGTGCATCCAAGTGTTTTCATGCATTCATCCAATGTAACCAGTGAATTCCAACCACTCTCTATCTATTATGTCCACAGGGTTACTATGACAACCCCAAGATATGTGCCCTATATGTGATGAAGGGCAAGCTAGAGGGTAAGAGGGATCCCAGGGTTTATTGGGTTGCACTTTGATTTCTTCAGATTTCCTCTGTCCAGTCCTCTACTGTCAAAGTGGCATTCTGCTATTTTTTAATCATTCATCACTGTCTTCTAACAGCCTCTTGTTTATGCTTCAATTTCACAGATGTGCCAAAACTGCAGCCGCATCCTGGTCTGGAAAAGCGAGAGGACGAAGAGGAAGAAGAGGAAGAGGGGGAGGGAGGAGAAGGAGAAAAGAAGAGCACCTCAACCTCTCCCAAAAATCAAGTTCGTTCTGGGCCTCGAACCCCCAACCCGTATGCCACTGACAACAGCAGCCTGATGTTCCCCATACTGGTGGCATTCGGAGTCTTCATACCCACCCTCTTCTGCCTCTGCCGCCTGTGACGGGGAAGCAAATGAACAAGAGGGAGAGACGATGGACATCACGCTGTGGAGGGGTGGGGGGGGGGGCGCACAGCTGTGGGGACAGGCAGTAACACAGACTGATGTTGCAACAGGTAGAAAGCAAACGTTGAGAGAGGGGCATGCAGAAACGCAGTGTTCAAGATAATGTTGGTTGTTTAAAAAGGTGACCCAGGAAAATACAAGGATTTAGAGAGAGAGTTAATTTGTGCGTGTGTGTGCTTGTGTTTGTACACATTCAATATCAGTTCAAGTTTGGGGGAGATCCAAGAGGTACAGATTTAACACACCCACATAAAGCAGGGCTAACTGCTTTACAAACCTGGTTTGTCTGGTCTAGCAGGAGATGACAAACAACAGTTGGCGATACTCTTAGATTGCTCGTCCAGATTCATAAAAATTTATTTTATTACTCAAGATAAGGTGAGAGCATTTTGTAATCAGCAATGTGGTAGATCTGCTGTGATTTGGCCTCTAGTAGGAGGCAGAAATGGTACAAGAATCAGCTGAACCCCCTTATTGACACTCTACTTATCTGCATAATGCTTCAAAACACAGCGGCAAGTAACTTTAAGTAACCTTACTTTCAACTTCTACTTTTTCACGCACTCGTGCAAAAGCTTCTGTCATGCCACTTCTGCCATTTCTTTTGCAGTCTTTATGATTTAAAAAAAGCATACACATTTAAAAATCATTGCAGTCTGTCTGGTGACCCCATTTCTCAGTCATATAATTGCAGAGCATAACAACACAGCTTTTAAATTCCAGCAACATAAGAGAGCTGTACATTAATCTTTCTTCCATTTACAAGCGCAGTTTGGCCTCTGAATCAATTGTGTATTTACTGCATTAAATGATACATGCAGTTTACTGTTAAAAAGGGCATAAAAACTTTAGTAAAAGAGGTCTTTATTTGCTGGCCTTTGGTCCCTAAGACTTTAAGATTGTATTGGACTAAAGTGCTATTTAAAATGTGACATGCCCTTATTTTTTCACTTTCATTTGGTATATGATGTAACTGGGGTAGCATTTTATTGATTAATGTGAATAATTGTCTTAACTTTGCAAGGGCTTGGGCATCAATTACATGGTGTGGAATGGTTGTTGCTTAGTTAGGAAACCTGTATTCTTACACACTTTCCTTTTTGCCAACATTACTGCTTTTTCCTCTTGGTTTGACCATACAGGCCTTTTAAACACCACCAAAGATACTCTTTATTGACTACACTAAATGTTACACAAAATACCACCAGCCAGTCTGTGGTGGAAGATTGAAAGATGTAGTTTGATGATGCTATGGTTGAGAGATGTTGTCAGATATTGCTTGCATTCAGAGAAGCAGAGTTCAACATATACATGCCTGCCATACACTGTGACGTATGGACACTGATGTGAATTTTGTTCACAAATGTGAAACATTTGAGTTGCTTCGTTTCTTAATTTCATTGCTGTCATTTAGCTATGACTTATTTGTGATTAATGACATTGCTTAATGTTGAATAGCAGCCTAAAGTGGAGTTTTAACTAATCTGGGAACATTCTCATTCCATCTAATCAATATTTTCGTTTCTTTGTTTTAAATGTTATGTTTTGGTATTTGTATTTAGCTAATTTTTGTCTTCCACAGCAATGGATATTTTTTCCCAAATTGCTACTTAATTGCTTTCTTTCAGTTAAGCAAGCCTGCCTTAAAATGTGATTAGTGTGCTTTCTAGAGACCACCTTTCATACTGCTGAAAGCATCAGACCCTTTTAGTCATGCCACAGTGCTTTTTAACTCTGCCCCATATATGAGTGCTGTATGTCTGTTTCAATCTGTCTCTTGCGTGAATTTATAAACTTAAATTGGCCTTCTCAATAAACATGCTTTTGGAGAGTAGGATGGGAGGGAAGTGTTTTGTCTTGTTTTTGTCTTAGAAAATGAATACAATCATAATGACAGCAGTGATGCATCTTCCTCATTTGTTAGAGAATTGCTGAAAGTTGATTGCTTGTTGTGACCAAAGCCACAAATGTTTTTTCTTCTTCCTTTGAATTTGTGCACGTTGCATGTGTATATAAGGTACTTGGTAACATTTGTTGTGCCATATGGTTATTTTACTCTTCTAAAGTTTTTTTCTTTTTGGCATAGTTGCTATAATTATTCGGGTGTCTGGATTTTTTTTTGCTTGCTAAAATGTAGAATGATGTTAAAAATGGTAGCGGATGTGGCCTGTGTAATGTTTGATATGCAGCCTCATAGACACACTGACAGATTGTCAGAAAGAGCTCAGATTGTTTTGAGGTTTGTTATATATAGTTGGGATCTTTGTTGTATAATTTAAGTAAAAGGAAATGGGTTGAATATTAATGAAAAACAGTTTTTTGCTTTTTATTTCCTCAGGATATTTGGGTTTTCTTATGACTGTTTTACTAGTGTGAATTATTGCACTGCCTGTTGTTATTTTAAAAGCATTTGTGTGTGTGTTTATTTTTCTCTAATACATCATGTACTTTTAATGCCTTGTTGCCTTAAATTTGAATACATCCTTGTGTTTTCCTATGATTTGCATTATGATCTTTATTTTAATGTTTAAAGTTGATTTATTGCATGATTCATTGTTTTTCAATGTTTTGTCACCTGAAAACAGTTGTAAGTTTGTTCTGATCAAATGTGTGACTCCTTGGACAATAGCCAAAGAACACATTAAGGCCCTTCATTATACCCACCTTCATAAAGAGCTCATGCTCATTGCTCCATGCAACAGAAACTGCTGAGTTTACAAGGGATGTAGTTTCTGTAATAATGTTAGTCATGTCTGTGTTGAACTACCTGTCCCCTTTGACTCTCCTATTTTAGAACTGAAGACCACATGAGAAGCAGAGCGGTTACCCCCTCACTGTCTTAAAGAAGCTTTCTGACATGAGAACTGCAAATTAATGCTGTTTCTTTTTAATAAATGTGCTATTTTATCTAACTGGCTTTGAGGGTATTTTTGATGCAGTTATTTTTTGTATGCATTTATTATTTTTATTACTACCTAACTGACTTGACAATATATGGTAATGATTAAAAGGATGACAATGTTAATTTAGTATAAATAATTATTCTGAATCATTTTTATTTAGTGGCATTTGAAAAGTGCAACACAAATCTTTTAAAACCATCTGTATTATACTTTTATGATACTGACCAACATGCGTGCATGCAGCTATTTTGATCAGTCATTTAATTTTGTCACTGCTAGTCTCATAATCAAGTAATCAATCATAATAAACAGTCGCATGTTATAACAATTTGAACAAATATATAACAAATAGAAGGAAAAAATTAAATGAAAACTAGTATGAGATTATTATATAAACAACTTAGAAAGTTTACAAAGAAATGTAATGCGTTTTGCTGTGTTATTTTTTCAAACCAAGAAGTAACTCAACTAAAATGTTTCATCACCCTAAGTAATGTTTTTTTTCTTTTAGCCCATTGTTGTTTATGAATATGGTCCTTTCCCAATCTTTGTCTGATTATGGGGAACCATTAACCATTAGGACAGTCGTGGCCTACTAGTTAGAGAATACGACTTGTAACCCAAAGGGTTTATCACCAGAGTTTGGTAATAATTATTTATATTATATTTAATACTAATATAATTAAAAAAATAATAATTTTATAATATTTTTTATCAACATTTAAAAAATACTTTTCGATTTATTCTGGTCAATCGTTTAACTTAATTGCAAATGAACTGAAGTAGGCTGAAAGCAAACGCAGAAATCATGGTATCCATAGCAACTTTCAAACGTGTTCAGCCAATCATAATCCAGTCTCCTCTGCGTAGGTTCTCCATAGTGACGCGTTACGCCATCTTACATTCAGAGCGTCGAGATTAGTAGAGACGCAGTTCGCGCTTTGCTGCTACAGCAAGTAATATTTCGGCGAGATGAGTAGTCATAGCTCCCGCAACGAAACGGCAACCACCGCCATAAACGGCTCGGATTCCGCCGCGGCGGCCTCCCGCGATCGGAAAACGGGCGGCGGTGTCCTGAAAAGGCTTAAATCGCGACGAAATCAAGTGGACCGACGGCCTGTAACGGAGGAAGAGCTGCGGGCGTTGGGGAGAGACATCACTCCGGATGAAGTTTTGGGACTTCGCGCAGTCACTCGAGGTAAGTATCCTCTGAGCGCACAGTGATAACTGATTCATCTCGAAACTCTTCAGATGCTCTGAATCAAGATGCGTTATGAGTTACAGCATCCTTCGAGTACTTGTGTTTACTTGGGGCCCACTTTGTGTAGAAACAGCCAAAGGAACTCAGGAAACCCAGAGTTTAGAGAGAGAGCTTTGCTTTGATGTTTATAAAAACCATGCCATAGTAAGCACTGTGGGTTAGTTTAATTGCTTGTTTGCCATCATGCCTTGATAGTCTGAGTACAGATACTTTAGTACGTATTATTAGAAATGTAGAACTTTTTAAATTGAGTGACTCCCAGTGTATGTGACACAGTTTTTCATTTACAGACTATCTGTGTAAGCTAGAGGACAACATCTACAACATTGACTTCACACGTTTCAAGATCAGAGACCTGGAGACAGGAACAGTGCTTTTTGAGATTGCCAAACCTCCAAACTGTGGTATGATTCATTTCTTTGTTGTCGATTTAAACAAATAGGTGACTTTAAGCAGAACAGTTTTTTTGGTAATGACTAGCTTAATGTTTTCATTTTTAACTGTAGTAAAAATGCACAAGACGAAACAAATTTGAGTTCAGTGTTTTTCTAATTTCCTGTTTCCTTTGAAGTACAGCTTTAAACTGAGTCAAAACAAGTTAAGTTGGTTAATAGTGTCAAGTGAGTCCAATTGAATTGCTTACTTTTCTCCCTCCATCATTCATCCAGACCTTGATGTGGAAGATGAGGAAAACGGAGATGTTGACACAAGTGCTGGGCGGTTTGTTCGTTACCAGTTCACCCCAGCATTCCTTAAGCTGCGCACAATTGGAGCAACGTAAGTCCCAGAGCTTTACATAAGCCTAATTCTTTGCTGTATGCTTTGTAAACAAACTACCTTGTTTGAGTTTCAGCCATGTTAGTCTAACTCACTTTAAAACAAAGAGCTTGTGTTGAGTCATTTGCTGGAGCGCTTGTGCAATGTTATTAGTCAAATTCCCAGAAATCATGAATAAGACACAGTTTGGCCTCTGTAACTCCTTCCCTTCTGCTGTGAAAATGAGTAGACCTCAGTCTGTGCAGTTTTTTGTCAAATTGCTGTTTAAGTTACTTTATTTAAATATTGTGAATCTTCTATGTGTAGATCTAGATGAACTGAGCTAAATAGCTTTGTATTGAATAATAGAAACATTTTGTGTAATGTTACGTACCATAATATCTCCTGTGTCATCTTTTTACACTTTCAGCGTCGAGTTCACAGTCGGCGATCGGCCTGTTAATAACTTCAGAATGATTGAAAGACATTATTTCCAGGAGCGCCTTCTAAAGAGCTTCGACTTTGATTTTGGCTTCTGTATCCCGAACAGTCGGAACACTTGCGAGCATATCTATGAGTTTCCCCAGCTCCCAGAAGACCTCAGTGAGTTTTATGGCCTTTGACAAATGATATACTAATTTTACTTTAAACCATGCTAATGCTGTACAGTATATGAAAATTTGTGAATCATTTGACTATTTTTTTAAAGTCCTAGTTTTGTTTTAATTGTTTGAGTAAATTTTAACAGACACTAAAAGGCCACTTATTGTGCCCACTTCTCAAAGGCTGTAAGAGGAGGTCTGGCACAACTCAGTAACTAATTGCCCTGTTACAAGTAACATATTGACCTGCCTCTGTCAGATTCACTCAGGCTTGCGTCAAATTTCAGACCTCACTCCTGCCAGCTCTCAGTGTTTAACTTCCTATCCTGTGGCATTTCCTTCTGCAGTTCGATTGATGATTGAACACCCATATGAGACCAGATCAGACAGCTTCTACTTTGTGGACAACAAGCTTATCATGCACAACAAGGCAGACTATGCTTACAACGGGGGCCAGTAGCGCAGTTTAAGCCTGAAATCTGAGGATTATTTGCTGGGATAGTATTTGTGTGGAATGCACTTACAGAACCAGCCCTCACTACCAAAAACACGCTGTGACATCACCAGCATTGTGATCCTGCACCGTCGACCCACCCAACTGGAAATGACCATCCCTCCGCGAAGTTCCTGCATTCCACAGACTGTGTGCACTACTTGTGGGTTTGGCTAAAAGTGGAGCCTTTTTCCTCTGCTACACTTAACCAGACAGAATTTAGGGCAGCAACAATAGAAATGTTTTTTCTGCACCCCCACCCATATTTTATTTTAATCTCTGAAGTGACGCTACTGACATACATTTTTAATATCTGAAAGACAACATTCAAATGTACAAAAATTGAAAAAAGTGATTGTCACATTTTTACAGCCCACTGTGTGTGGAGTCAGCTTTGTAGAAAGTGCCCATAGTGCATTCTAAGACATTTGATTAGGGTATGTTTGGTTGAAGAGGATGTGATTAAGGCTATGTTGGTCACTATGATTCAAAAACAGAACAGTTGATAGATGCAGTGTTGTGTTTCACTACATGCTCGACAAACCAATCAGGAATTATATGGATAACAACAATTTGGCCACTGGTTACTCAGTACTCCTGTTGTATAATGTGTTTTCGGCTTTGTCAAACCACAAGCTGTTATATTGTGGGCCTATAGCTGACAGAAATGTTGTTTAAGCAGATGGATCTTGCATTTGTGTGTTGGTCTCCTGCAGATTAAGAACTAATATGGACTCACATATGGTTGTGTTCGTAGGGCATCTGTCATTGTCATATGTGAGGGCTTTTAATGTCAGACACAGCTGTTTTGCCATTGTGCATACAGAATCCATTTTTTTTTTTTTTCAAATGTTGGGTTTGTGTCAACCACAAAGTGGGATGAGTCTCCAAACATTGTTTTTATGCACCTTTCAAGCTATTTAGCCTCTCTCAGAGCTTTGATGTTTACCTTTGATCTCATTCAAACTGATGTTAAATGGTGGCTGTCATTTGTGCTGTGAATGGTGAACATGTTAGGAATGGTGAATGTGACTGGCTAAGAAACAAAAACGCTTTGAGCAGCCCGGCCCTATCTTGAATCCTTGTTAAATTTGATTAGAATCAAAGTACATTGTCCAATGTGTATTTAGCAAATGCTAAATACACATTTTAATAAGTTTACAAACATGTCAGTTCTCAACTAAGGTGACTTGCTTACATACTTAAGTGTCCTTAAGAAAGAGAGGTGTGCAATGAAGCTAGTGAAAGTGGATCAATGTTTGTGAAGAATTTGTGGGTTTGTGAAGTACCTGTCTGATGCCTTACTCAGCTGTTTAAGCAGTGCTGTTTGTTTACACGAAGTCTACAAACCAAGTTCTGTATCCCCATTGAGAATATCCTAAACACTGTTTGGTCTATATATTACCCAAAAGAGACTAAACACAAGAAAAAATTTCTCTTTCAAACTTAAACCTTAATGTTTTTGGGGGTTTTTTCAGATACCTTCCTTTTCAGTCCTCGATTTTTAAACCTTTTAGTTACTGAATGACATGTAATAAAGGGTCTGTATATTCTTCTTACAGACTTTAGTCACCGCACTTTTGCTTGTTGTTATGATGGATTATTGACACTAACTGTGTGGATTTACTTATACTGTAGTTGTTTTTATAGGGATGCTGCTCATGCATTAATTTTGTTTTGTTATATGAGTGTAAACTGGAAAACGTGTCTTTTTACTTTATTTAGCTGTTTGTCCTGTCATAATGTTTCTCTAATATTTCTCAGTTAAATGAAGCCTGTATCAGGACTGTTATAAATACATAGGAAAAATAACAGTGAAGGTTTATTTATATATTACATAGAAATATACAGGGAAAAACAGGGGCCATTAAAATTATTAGAAAGTTAATTAAACAACAAGGAAGCATTTCATTTAATGAAAAGAAAGTGCTTTGGATTAAAGCGTTTGCTAAATGTATTAATGTAAATGTAAAACGTAAACGACTGATGGTGAAGACATTACAGTAAGAAGTCTCAGTTATTCAACTGTGGGTGAAAACATCTGTTCATTTACAAATTGCCATGATCATATTATCTTTTCAGAATTATAGGAAAACTGTATTATGTTGTGCAAAATAGGAATTCTGTCCATGTGGCAGTGAGATTTTGTTCAGAGAGAAAAATAAAACATTTTATAAATGATGCCGGTTTTGTTGATGACTGTTGTAAAATCATTTTGCACCACAAGGTGGCAGTTTCGGATGGCTTCGTCAACTTATCAAATAATTTTGCGCAGAACATTTTCAAGGTTTTCGTCCTATATGGTCATACATAATTTAAACAAGTGATAAAGAAAACGTCTTCCGGTTTTATAAAGAAAAAACACACAAAACAATTGCTTTTCACTTTTATAAACATTTGGTTTTCACTTTTGTGCTCATTCTAGAGACAATTTCAATAAAGGAGGCATTGTCTTTATTTGCCTTCCATGAATCTTGTTGTCTAAGAGTAACAAGTGAGATATCAAAAATCACTGTGATTTTGTTCCTGTCAACTGCAAAATGCAGTCATGCAAAACAATGATAATAATAATATTGTAGTATTTAGTTTTCTTTCAGTTCAAACATGCTTTTATAAATCGTTCATAAAATTTGTTTTGTTGGACCTAAATATTGAGTGATTAAAGCGTGGTTGCCCTTTCATTGTATTAACACCTTCATTTCTGAAGGGCGGATAAGCACATTTGACAGGAAGTGGGGATCGATTGAGAGATTGAAGAGATTGCATCTGTCTAATCGTCTGGAAACTGAACAACGTGAGTATATTGCTAAATGCATTATATTAACATTTGTGAGATTTGCTCCAAAAACATTTTGCTTCATCTTGTGCAGTTATCAACGTCCAGGAGCATTACCGCTTCAAAGTTTCGATTTCTTTATATCGAAAGCATGATTATGCAGTTGTGCATACTGTGCTTTTCTTTCTATGCTCACAGGTCTAATATAATCCACCTCTACCGCACACTATGAGTCCTAAAAAACGGGATGATTACAAAAGGTGAAACATTTGAAAAGTACATAAACTTGTTTTGATAAACTTTAACTTCAGACGTACCATTTGAAATCAGCTATGTACTGGGCTTTCTTGAATTCATATTTTTAATTCTATAAGGTTATTTTGTTACAAATCATGTTGTGTTCTCTAAACGAATCCAAAAGAAAGAGATCAGAGTCACCTCTGCCCACACCCACGTTCAACAAACACGCAGATCTCAGTGAAGAACCCGGTGGTGAATACATAAATAAAAGGTAATATTTTTATTTTTGTTATGTAATTTGTATTGTAACAATTTTCTTTCCAGAAAATGATGTAAGTTTGCATGTATGTTATGACATGCACATAACCTAACCAACGGGACAACTATGGATACACGAATGGCGTGATAATTGGCACGCGGGAGATAAAAGCGAGAGTAATATTAAATATGTTTATTTTATTTAATTGTGTGTTTTAGAAATATTGCATTTTCTTGTATCTTCATGCCAAACTATGACTTTCAGTAATCATTGCAGCCTGTTTTGTAAAGGGATTTTTTCACCCAAAGTTAAGTTCATACATGAGTAAATAGGCTGTGACCTTTGCCGGGGGACTGACACATAGGTGTCTGACACGTTAGGTTTCACTTTTTAATTTTGGGCCAAAATATAGTTGGTTGCAACAATTGAAAGATTTCGTTTGGGATTACATTTTCTCCTCACAGAGCGAGGTTTGAGAGAGCAGCTTCTCCTACACACAGCTATCTGTCTTTGAGGTCAGATTGGTCAATGGATCTGCCAACCAACTTCAATGGCAGAGGGGCGTTTCCTATTGTTTCAAGGTAAATTGTGAAAGTTATACTTAAATACTACTTAAACTAAATTCTGTAATCATGTCAACTCCACTGCACAGTCCCAGCTGCCATCATTATAAAAATGTATGAATTAAGTTTTATTAATTTATACCTCCACTGAAGTAGTTTTCTCAATATCTTGGTCTTAACACTAAAACCAAGGTGTCCGGTAGCTGCAATTCAAGACTTTTTTGTTAGTATTGCGTTTTTAAAAGCAGAAATATGTATTTTATGTTTATCACTTTTCTGTCTAAGATGGTCATTTCTCCTCACAGAGAAAAGTTAGAAAGAGTCGATTCTCCTACACACAGCTATCTGTCTTTGAGGACAGATTGGTCAATGGATCTGCCAACCAACTTCAAAGGACAAGAAGCTTTAAATTTGAATACAAGGTGCATCTGAATTTGTGACACTTTCTTAATAGTATTTGAAGAAAACTCTTGCGTTTAACTCTGGTGTGTTTTATTGAATACAAAAATAGGTCGAAAAAATTCATTTATAAGACAAAGCGGGGGCAATATTAAGTTATTTAACACAAAAAACAAACTTTTCAAGATTAAGTGAAAAACCGGGCTCACAAGACAAGCAACAATACTAGTCAGCACATCCATTATAAAACACATATGAACATTTTTGTTTATTACAAATTTATAGTTCTGTTTGAGGTGACACTTTCTTTACACAGATTAGGGTCTGATAGAGCTTCTTCACCTACACTCAGCTCTGTGTCTGAATGGACAGAGTTGTTAGTGGAACAACCAACCAGCTCCCAAGCTGAAGCAACTTTCCACCTGGATCCAAGGTGAATTTACTTCTCCTTTATTCATTTTGTACTAATCAAAAGTTTTAAGGGCTTAAATAAATTATACACAATTTAGCAAAGAATACAATACTGTATATGCGTATGTATGTGTATTTTAAAAGTACTCATTTTGCATCCTAGGGTACAGTAAGTACATTAAACTTTTAAACTTAAAAAAGGTAATTAAATTAATTAAAGGTAATTAAAATTAAGGTAATTTAAAAAATTGGCTTATAGGTTTTGCGAATGTTAGATGCACTGCTTTGTAAACAGTATATTTATAATTTTAAATGTTCCAAAAATGTAATTATTACTGAAATTTCATGTCTTCTATTTTGTAACTTCTAGACTGTTGACAGAGAATCACTTAAAGTGTCCAGTATGCAAATCCATGTTGAAGGATCCAGTCTCCATTCCATGTGGGCACACTTACTGCAGGGATTGTATTAATACATTCTGGGACAGATGTGCACAAGAATATGTCTGTCCACAGTGTGGTAGAGGATCTAAAACACGTCCAGAGCTCAACACAAACACAGCACTGGCAGAGGTGCTTAAACACCTTCAGCAGGCAGGCTTCAGTCCACCATCTTCTTATGCTGGGCCTGAAGATGTTGCCTGTGATTTCTGCTCTGAGCAGAGATTAAAAGCAGTGAAGTCTTGTTCAACCTGTGATGTGTTCCTCTGTGAGACTCACATCAAGACACATTACACAATACCAGCACTACAGAAACACACACTGTGTGATGTGACCAGAGCCATGGAGAAGAAACTGTCCCAGCCCCTGCCAGCAGACAACAGCTTCAGCAAAATTGTTACTGGAAACCAGAATCGTACAGATAAAACTCAAGACATTAAAAAGGTTCAGTATCCAAAATGATATTATATATAGATTTGCCTTTAATTTGGTTTTATATTATATAGGTATATTTTATTAATTTGCTTGTTGTATTTTTCTTTTTTGTAGGAGGAGCTGGTTGGGAGTTTCTTTGAGTTTGTGCTGAATGCTGCCAAACCCAAGACCAAATGTCCAAAGAAAGCTCTGAGATCCACCAGACCTAAAACAAGAGTTAATAAAGACAATACTAATATTCAAAGGCTTAAGCGAATGTACTCCACTCTACAGCAGGAGGTTTCAGGGCTTAAGAAAAGCCTCTCCGAGTTCTCAAAGACAAAGAAAACCAAGAAAGAGAAATACTATGATGAGTATGAAAAGGATTATGGAGAGGAAGATGATGACAGCTATCATGGGAACAATTCTGGTGCATCTGATTATGATGAGGGAGAGGAAGATGGCTTTGATGATGATTATGATGATGATGAAGAAAACAGTTATTATGATGAGAAAGACAACTCTGATGATTATGATAAACACACCAGTGAGAGGTCTGATGAGCAAGACAGTGGTGATGAGGAAGACAACTTTGATGATTATGATAAAGATGCCAGTGAAGGGTCTGATGAGGAAGACAGTGGTGATGAAGACAACTCTGATGATTATGATAAACACACCAGTGAGAGGTCTTATGACGAAGACAGTGGTGATGAGAAAGACAACTCTGATGATTATGATAAAGACGCCAGTGAAGGGTCTGATGAGGAAGACCGTTCTGAAAGATTTTACGATAAGAGCAGTTATGACAGCCGTGAGGATGGCGATGATTACAGTGATTATGAATATTAGGATAAAAGATGTGCTAACATCTGATGTGATGGCTGATGAGTTGAATTAGGTGTGTTGGAGGTAATCCAGGATAATGATTGGGAAACAATATTATTAGACTACATCACATTACTTTGTCAATATTTGGGATTTTGTTTTTTTGGGATAACATGGACTGGCTAGTTCCTTAAGAACATAACACAAGATGATACACAGAATAAAGTTCAACTTTCTAAAACTCTTGTACAAATGTTAAAATGATGATAATAGACTAGGCAAAACCATCAACAAATGTTTACCACAATTTTATAAACATTCTAATTTAATTTGCTGGAAAAGTCCTGTCTACATTAACTGTAACCTGTGCTTTTAAGATTATTGCACATTCTCAGAGAATACAAAAGCATTATTGTGCATCTGAATTTTTAAATGAATAATAAAATACATTCCAATATCAGACGTGGTCCAATATTAATACAATGCAATCTAATCTATGATGTAGTGGCTTCGGGTCGTGATGTACAGCAGGGGGCAGTAAAGCACCCAATGATCTACGAAACGGCAATAAACAGTGTTTATTTAAACGCAGATTACCCTTCATGGACAGATATAGCTATTTATTGTCTGAAAGCAGTAAAGAAGTTGAAAATATGGAGAAGTTGAAAATACTGGATATGTTGGCGTGGAGTTTTCATTCAAGATGGAAAATACGATTTGATCCTATTACAAACAAGTCGACAAGTACATTGCTTAGGAACAGAAAGTGTGCACTATGAGGCTAGTCACAGTGGATCAATTATTATTATTAACATGTATTATTATTATGTATTATTAACACTGTATGGCTTTCATACTGTAATGGACCTGTATATACACAGTTTTCTTTCTGTCCAAATATGAGTTCTTGCCATGCTTGTTTTGCCCTTATCACAAAAAAGAGTCCCCAATACTGTTAACTTCTCTTAACTATGTTAATTAAATGTGACATGACTCATTTTAATAAAGCACCATAATAAAGTATGTAAATATTATAGTACTACACACGTTATTATAGCCAGGGTTAACAGTTTAAACAGTGTGTACCCTGGATGCCCTCCTGCAAAAGACCCCTGTACTAAAGGGGAAATATTTTCGTATATTCATTCTATGTTATGAAACATCAAAATGCATTTTCCTTTATAGGAGGAGAAAGACATGAGCATCTCAGACTCTTCTATGGCTGAGACAAAATTTCCAAATGAAACTGCAGAAATCTTCACACCAAAGATAATTACATATAGTTAAAAACAAATGTACTCCACACTACAGCAAGACGTTTTGGGGATTGAAAAGAGCTGTTTAGAGTTCAAGGAAAATAATACTAAGAAAGATAAATAATATGATGAGGATGAAGAGTATTATGGAGAGGTTACTATCTTATTTTTACTACTTATACCAGACCTATGTTTAGGTTTCTGTTAATTGTTTAGTTAATCTGAACTTAATTTTTCTTTCCCATCCTGGACAGGGTGGAACATAATAAATTTTGAAAGTCATTTAGCTCACATATTGGCTGTCATAAATCCTTCTGACAATTGGTAAACAAGTTTACAGGTTTCGTCAAGTTTACAGGTTTGGATTTAATAAAAATCAATCAAAATACTAATTTACGAAACATTCACATTATGGCCAGTTAAGTGTAGTCTACAAGATTGTGAAACATACCTCAGTATATTGTATGTTGTCCGTATACATTTTTTACGTATTATTTTTCTTCACCTTGTTTGTTTGTTGACTTGCTTGCGTGTTGTGAGTGATATGTTGTAGTTTGCGCTTGTACTCCAGAACAGTAGGGGTCAGTAAAGCGCCTCAAAGATGGTAGCGCAACGTAAGTGCTTGTTTTTGTTTTATCTGCACGCGGAAATTGTATCTTTATGTAGCAGTATTTCTTATAGGCAACGCTTGAGATGTTCGTTATTTGCTGTTGTTATTACAAAGGCGGATATCCTGCAGTTTAGACAAAACATTTAACATGCTTCACAAACGCTAATTGTGTTTATTAAAACGTACGATTCTCGTCGCAGACAAAAAACCTGGACAATGTCTGACAGCAGCAGTGAAGAGGAAAACTCTGAGAGATTAAAAGAGGCGGTGTGGAGCTTTCAGTCGCAGGATGTCAAGATCAATGGAAAAGGTAAGTATTATTTTTAAGATATTCCCGTCTTATCTGCCACCTTGTGGGCCATCGTACTACTGCCTATCATTTCAAGATATTTGTAATTGTAGATGTTCAGTTATAGTACTAACCAATTAAAAGTTGACAGATATTACTTACCCAAGTCAGGCCCTAACAGCTTTTACTTAACACAGATGGAGACAGCAGTGGCAGGCAAAGTCATAGGTGAGTTTGCTTTCGTAATATTCAAGTCAAGAAATAGTCTTATAAGATTTTAATAAACTTCCAGATTTTAGTGCTTATTTTGTCAATACGTTTGTTTTCACAGGACAGATGTTTCAAAACATGAACATGATGGCAATGAACTCGGAACAACTCCAGAATTCAGATTCCATGTGGCAAACAAGTTAGGCACTTTGTTGGACGGGTGAGACAAATCCAATGTGTTTCATTTCTGCATTCTTATTTATCATCACGTTTTACATATCTTCTTGCTTATTCTTCCTCTCTCTCTGTCTTTCTGTCACCCACACAATAGATGTATTTCAGAGGCGTGTTCTGACACTGTTGCTTTAAAACCTTGGCAGTCTCAGAACGGAGATGAGGAAGAGGATGGAGGTGAGCTTTTTAGGTCATAGATTTTTTTACTTAGAGGAAAATGGCAATTCAAACCTGCAAATAAAGTTACCAAAAATGTTCAACAAAGTTGTTCAGTTATAACTGTAAATTATTAAGAAGCATTCTGCATTATTTATAGGTTGCTATTCAAATATAAGCAAGTTTGTGACATCCCTTTGTACAAAAAATCAGATTGTCAGTTCCATTGAAGTAAACAAATTGGTTTTCTCCAGTTGTGCTAAGACAACATAGGTCATCAGGTTTTGTGCAATCCTGTGGAGTCCAAGACATGTTAAGTACATGCTGTCGTTTAAGTGTAAATCAACGTATTAACAAATGAAGTTTTACAATTATAGTTCAACAACTGCTGCTAAATTAAATGCAGGACCTGTATTTCCTCTAATTTACAAAGGTTTCCGTCTCTTCTCCACATCTGCTCCTGGAAATTGGATGGAGCAACCACCTCCTCTACCTCCTAAACGGAGACCAGTTCCCAGCTCCAGGTGGGTTTGACAGCTCCTTACGGTAGTATATTACATGGACACATCTAATTTTCTCCTATTACTAAATAGCCATCAGGTATGCTGTTAAATATCAGTCTGCGCTCAGTATAGGAGTTCAGGTTATATTATTGTGCTGTATTGTTCAGTAAAATGCATCTTATTTCTCTCTTCCTGCAGTGACAGTGACAGTGAGATGGAGATGAGGCTTCGGGAAGCTGCCGTGTCTTTTTCAGACGTGCTTGCTGCTTCAACTCAAACCTACACTGAGGAAAGAAAGAGAGGTATAGTGATAGAGGCAGGAGTGGAGGACGACAGCACTGTAAACACAGTCTCAAAGAAGAAGAAAAAGAAGAAGAAAAAGAAAAGAAAATTGACCACAGAAGCAAGTGAGGAGAAAGCGATTGATGTGTCTAAGAAACAATCTCAAGGAGAAGGAACTTGTGAACTAATTCTGACAAAGAAAAGAAAGAAGAAGAAGAAAAAGACAAAATGTGAAGATGTTAAATGATAGACCAAATATTTAGTTTATAAACAGAAGTTATATTTACTTTTGTTAGATGTTTTGAAATTCTCTTATCTTTCTATAAAATAATGTTCTTTTGCAGTAACAGACAAAAATCTTCCCCCATTACACGCAATCATCAATAAATTCTGTTGTTTTACATAGAAAGTTATTTTATTTGTTCACTTTAATCTAGAATATCACATTCACATTGCTTTGTTTTATAAATGTTTTATGATGACACATTTTGAAACTTTGTAATCATAGTTATTCACAGCTGACTTTATTTTGTCATTCTGGATCAAACAAGGCTAAAATGTCCTTGAAGGAAAATATAATTCACAACTGTTGTCACAAATCTTGGGAGTATAGGCAGGTCTGGATTTGGCAGGCAGCGAGTAGCAACATGGCAGGTCTGGATTTTCCAAAGCACTTGTGTTTCAATCATATTTAGATTTTTGCTCCATGATGCATCAAACGAATCTCAGCAGCTTTTCTTTGTTAGGTGGGCTCTTCACTAGAAGCTGCAGTTATTGGGCAGTTGAAACCATCTGTGTGGGGATGTAAGGGTCTATATCCCCTGGTGAAGTAGGGAGCAAGTGAGCAGGATGGGTTTCGCTTATGTGGGTCTGAGGGTACAGCTCCAAACTGCCTGAAGACACTGTCAATTTTATTAATATTATTAGGAGATTTATAGATGGGTAGAGTGAGAATAAGAAAGGATATCAGTAACATCTAAAGTTTGTTTTCCTGGTTTCTGGGACCCACAGCACTGCACATTTTGTATGTTTTATCCAATAAATTATCCAATTCACACCCAGTGTGAAAACAAAATGCTATGGGTCCCCAGGATCAGGACGTAGGACCACTGGTCTACATGAAGCATAGACTGTGGGTGTACAATGCTTATACCTGGCTCTGGTGAAGTGGATTGCAGGTGTAAAGACTCCTCTTCAATAGGAGTGTCTCTGTGACCTTCAGGATCTGAGGTAAGAATCTGAGACAGAGGAGGAAAAATAGATACATGTATTGTTTGATGTATTGTTTGCAGGTCAAATGCATGTAATCTAAGCTGTCTTGAAACTCATAATTTTGCTTTGGATTGCCTTTTGCAGCAGTTATTTAAATGTTAATGATTGTTGTATTTGGGTAAAGCATAAAATATTTTAAATCAATTGTGATGAGGTCAGATTGTTTGGTTCATGCCTGTCGAACAGTTGTGAGGTTAGTCAGGGTTCCAATGCTACTATTGTCTGCGATGACCATAGCCTGGGACAGTAGGCTAGAGGAGGGATAAGAGGTCAGGTCTGCTTTGCTGTACACTGAAACAATATATAAAAGCATAATTTTGGTCAGCTCCATTTAATTTTAGAGAATAGTTTGACATAGTGCTTGCACACGTGAAATAAATGACCCTATATATGGCTGGGGTATTTCCTTGAATATAAATGGAATTTTTCAACTGTTTCATTGTCACTGGGCATAAGTTAAAAAGACACCCTCCTAACTCTAAATATTAGTAATAGTGATAATTGCCTTAGCAAGAACCACAAATTAATTTCCATCAATACTACTTACTGTGGCATGGCAACTGTGTCATTGTTGCCATGAATGAGCTAGGGCAAAGGTGATTCTGAAGCTGCTGTGATATTGGCTGTTGAGATGAGGTGTGAAGCTGCTGCTGAAAAGAGATTGGCTGAAGGGTGGTAAACCCGCCCCCCACATTGTTGATAACAGGGACTGTCTGGGGTTGAGAGGATGTCAAGCCTACAGTAAAAGACATGTATTAGCCATTGATTACCATTGTTTTGCTGGTACACTGTTAATCCAGACTGTTATACAAACACATAAATTATACCTATGAAAAGTGAAGAGTCCCCTAGACTCATTACACTCGGTAGGGAGGCCATGATCAGTCCTGGAGGGGGAGCCGAGGATCCTGACAGTCCATGCAGGGAGGTCAGAGTACTGACAGGAGGTAAAGAACCGCCACCAGAAACCTAAAAGAGGAAACATATACTGGAGGCTTGTTTCTTTTCTGATTGTCAGATCAAATCCTAGGTTCAATTTGCCCTAACTTCTTGTTATTTAATCTCACTGGTTTGTGGTGTGGCGTGTCCAGGAGTGTATGACTGGGTTCTAGCTGGACTGGACTGGCTCCGAGCCGACTGGCTCCACCAGCTCTGTCTTCACCACTGGAGTCTCTCACTGAGCCCAAACTCTCACACACCACTGGGTGACTGTACTTCAGACCTTCAGAGTGTCAACAACAAACATCAAAGTCACATTCATTGCTATTCTTCTAGGTAACAAAAAAGGCATCAAATTCTTTGTGCTACTGACATAACATCAGCCCAAGGATGGTATACACATAAGTATGATATTGAATTACATTGCGGTTACCTGGTGAAGGACTGGATGATAATGTCTGGGCTATGGAGAGTGCTGACTGGCTGCTGTAGGGCATGTCCAGTGCCAGTTTGTGGCGAAAAGCCTCCTCTTTGCGCCGATTGGCAAACCAATTATATACACGGACTTCTGTCACCAGATTTGATCCCAGACCAGCCAGCTGAGAAGGAGACACACCCCGCTGTAGACACTCTGCTCTAAGACAGACATACACAAATACAACTGATGCAGCTTTACCAGCCTAGCCATTTTGGGTTATGTTAATGTCTTCATTACCTGTCTTTACTTTAAATTACCTGTTGCACTCCTCCACTAACCCCTCCCGCTCTTCTTTGCTGGGATTCTTTTGGCGTTCATATGCTTGGTATAGGATTTGTTGGGAGGCTGGTCCCCATTTAAAACGATTCCTCCGCCCCTTTCGGCCATCCTCCCCAGATTCCTCTCCTAACATAACACCTTGACTTGCATTGGTGAATTCTGCATTGTTTAGTGTGAGAGAATCAATGGAATGTTTATTCTAACTGGATACATACTAAAGGCTGTATAACAGAAACAAGCAGAGCAGCTAGTAGAGTCAAAGGAGCACAGGGGCCACAGTAGTTTTGATGTAAAGGGCTCAGAGTAATTTACATTCAGTGGGCCCAGAATTTCTAGCTACAGCCATGACAAAGGAAATAGTCATACTTACGCTGGTTAATCTCTGCCCGTTTCTTGACGTACCAGCTATACAGAGCAGCACGTTTTTGATTCTTCATGGGTGTTCCCTTGTTGAGGTGCTGGGAGAGATGGGATTGGTTGAGGCCAGTGGATTCTACCACTTCTCTCTGTGGTAGGTTGTGCTGCTGCATGTAGCTCTTTATCATTTTAGCTACATGCCATGGATCCTGTCTTACATAAACAAACACATCAATATATTACAATCAATGTGAAATGCATTTCTGAACGTTACCAAACAGACTCTTGCAAACATACTTCAAAAAAAACATGATACTTAATCTTGTGTCATTGTAAGAACATATTTTTCTATTAAGTTTCCCAATTTTTTCACATTTCACCCGGTGATATCATTCAGTTTAATGTGGCTTATAATAAACCATTTATAATAAACAGTGAAAGTTTGATATTTTAATGCAAGCATACTTTAGACAGACTTGTCTATGTCTATAAAAGCCATTTAAATGCAATGGTTATGAATAGGAACATGCAATTCGGTCTATATTTCAATTAAAAACACATTTAAGCATTCATTTTTCATTTTAAAGGTCTATTTGTATCACACACTAGAGTTCTATCAAATAATGTGACTATATGGTATCCCTTTGATTATATCAGTAGTTATATCCTGGGGACACACAATAGCACACAAATATGACTGTTACCCTACATGAAATTTTCAATATTTTATATTAAAATCTAAACAAAGGCTCAAGAGAAAAAAATGCGAAAGGCTAGGGAAAAGGAAAGAGCAATGAAAACAGGGAGGGTGCAATGTTTACGTTGTTAGATAAGGCCAGAGACAAAGGGCCAAAGTCCGGTAAAATAGATTGCAAATAGCCCTCATGAATAAACACACAGACTCACAAACACACAAATATTCTCAATACAGATTTCAATGCATGTCACCTAACAATTCACTCACAATAAAACTCTGGTTGTTTTGATAAAGTGTATCGCGTTTTATCACAAATCAGTTTTTATCTCTAAACTGCTGAAAGAGCTTATGGAAGCAAATCTACCCTCACAAGAGTGCTATCTTTACCATATCACTGTAGTGAACACTATAGTTTACATTAGACACACACACACGCACACAGATATAGATGGACATTGTGTCACTCTGTTAATTTTAACCAGTCGATGTAGCTCATTTATTAAAAGATAGAAATGGCCTGAGAATAATGAATAGGGTGGGTAATTAGTAACTAGAAAAGGTGGAACCTCCGTTATATTCACCCCATCAGTTAGGAAACAGCACTAAAGGAGAGAGAAAGCTGGTGAACAGAAATAAAGGATAGAAGACCTTGAAAAAGACCAAGCAAGAGGTTTCCTCTGATATTTGTAAAACAGGAGGTCAAGAAGATCATGACATGGAGAGAACAGCTGGAAGAACATCAGTGTTGGTCTGTAGGAGAAGATTTAGAGAAGATACACTGTAATATATTTATGCAAGAGAAAATTCCTTGATGCTTTTTAATAGAATTACTTAGGAACGACATTTAAAGCACTCAAATCGTAGATTAAAAATTAGATTGTATAGCATGTGTATTTTGGGTGAAGTTGCATTTTTAGCATGCTGAAAGTAGACTTACTGCAACAGCTGGTCAACTTCAGCTCTCTGCCTCGCTGCCTCCTCTGGTGGAAGCCTTTCTAGCTCATGGAGGATGGGGGGCGGATTGTCCATCTCTCCCTCTTCTGAGCTCTCACCATCAGCCCGGTCTGTCCTCTCCATAACAGTGGAAGCTCTCTCTCTCTCCAGATCTTCCACGGCTTGGATCAACAACTCCTTTGATAGTCCCGAGCTCAGGAGAGACCACACCAGCTGCTCCTGCAAGGCCGATAGCCGTTCGCTTCGTTCTCCCACTCTCCTCCCCTCACCTCCCTCCATCTCACGTTTTCTATGGTGTCTCAGCAGATATTGGTTTTTTTTTTACAGAGTTCCAGCTCTTGGAGAAGGCATTTATTTGTGCAAGGATACACAAAGGAAGAGAATCGCAAGCTTTGTCTATGTCATTGAAGTGATCACACACACTTGGGTGTGCAAACAGTAATAGTGTGCTCACGCACACACATAGACACACACACAAGCCAAAACAACATTGCAATCATTTGAAATTCACCTGCGTCTCAGCTCAAGATTTGAGCTCAGTGGTGTCTCTTTTAGATGAAGCACTTTTTTAAATGTAGTTCCATTTTCTTGATCTCCTCTTCCTTGTTTTCCAGCATTTCTGTATTTCTGCTGCTGTAGTTTGTCTAGTGTTTTTAGATAAAAATGACATTTTTTCCAACCCACTTTTCCTGTCATCCCCTCCTACTTTACTCTCCCTGTTTTTCTCCCTTTCTTACAGTGAACTTTGGCACAACCCATGTTAGGGGCAAAGTGTACAGTCTAACTGTTTTGTGAAAACACTATGAACACATTCAACACTTACACTGTCATCTTGTTCTAGTTCCTTATTGTGAAACACCTGAGGCTCCTGTTTACATAAATGTTGACATCAGATGTTTCTTTAACTTTAGGTATTGTCCTGTTCCATTTATAAACCACTGTATTTATATGTAAATAATGTCATATCTCAAAAGTTTAAAATATTTTAACCAAGAACAAACAGATATTTTAGAAACTGGACGTGTAACTTTTAGTTAATTTGCATCCCCTTTAAACATTTTAATGGGCATGTTTCTATTAAACATTAAAACGTTTTTACAATAATAAAGATATAAAAGTGGAAAAAAATAAATGATATAAAGTAAATGATATAAAGTAAAAAATTATATCATTATTGTCTTTATCGCCTGGATTATTAAAGTGAAAATGTGATCTGTGCTTAAAATTGGTTTTGAATGATCTGTATTAGTATAATAGCTTTTATATTTGTATAGTAGAAATAACAGTAAATGGCATAATCCACACCCCAAACCGTATAAATGAATCAAATAGGTCTAAATGTCTCCAAACAAAGAAATGTTTCATAAACACACATAATTAAAGAGATGTGCCCTGTACAAAATCAACCATAAACTACTTCCTAACCATGTACACACTGTGTCTATTTGTTGGTTGTACACATTGCACTTGTATCTATTTGTATCTTAGCTTGAGTTAAATGCTATAGTGAGTAGCTTTAAAGATTTAAGATAAAAGATTATACTGTCTAATCAAAAGTAAAATGTGAAATCAAATGCAATCAGATACATTACTTTTTCTTCAAGATGTTACAGCTATCAGCCTTTTCGTATTTAAATTAATCCTTTTTTGTAAATAAAATCCTTTTTACCTGAAGAGTTAATAATACAACACTAACAGTAAGAAACAAACTGCTGGACACTCAGATACAATGCAAGAAATGTATTTATATATAACTGTAATTATACACTATTTACATTTATACAGTGATACTTTTTCCTAACAAATAACACCCATAATTTAATAAATTCAATTTACATGCTGAAGTGCATAGTGTTCCACAATTACATTGGCCTCTCTGAATTACAGTAAGCTTTCTAGAGCTGGTGAACCATTGTCACTGAACAATAAGAGTCATTAGCAATTCTAGAAACAGTGAACCATCCAGGGAACATTCACACCAGGTGTTAGTGGACTGAATGGACAGAGAATTTATGGCCACAAAGAACTTGTAAAGGGGGGAGGACTACAGATTAACAGTGTTTGGTTGTACACAGTAGCAGTTTCTATGCGTTTTTGTTGAAACAGTTCACTGTAGCAGCCTGTGTCCCACTATCTGTATGTCAGGGCAATGAAGGGTGCGTGTGCTAATTGTACGCCATAATTTTGACAGGGTTGTGCGATATTGTTCTCTAAACTGCAGTGTAATGCCAGTCCAAGCTCTAAAGCTGGCTGCAGGGGGGCAGCACCCTCCATGTCCTCATTCTCCTCTCCCCACAATATGGTTGCTGTGTGTTGAGGGGTTGGGGGTCTTTCCCTTTGGTCAAGGACCCCTGGTCTGGTCAAGCCCCTCACCCGATACATTTCTAAAAGGCTTGGGCCTCTACTAGCTCCCCCAATAACCAGCTGCAGGGCCTGGAAGAGGGCGAGAAGGTCTACTCTCAGTTCTACCACACCATCTTGCAACCAGACATTATACCTGCAGAGAAAAACAACAGTGGTGACTAAATCTTACAAAATAAAACTCATTATCATAATTCTATCCATTAAGAACTATGCACATGTTGGCAACCCATCCTCATTTCATCTAAGCTTCTATGTCTTACCTGGTGGGGAACCCTCGTTTCTCCAGTGAGGGCAGTACAGGTTGGATGTTGAGGTGTTGGGGGTTTGAAAAGCGAAAATGAACTTCTGCTTTTGCCAACGGTGCTGACAACACGTCACCTCCAAGCAGAAACTCAATGCTGGAGTCTAGTCAAGAAAAGACAGTCAATTTATCAATATTAAAACTAGGTTATGTTTAAGTCCAATGATAACATTCAAAAAGTAGCATTAATTAATGATCAACTTACCCCCAGATGTTCGGCCTTGTATTCCTTTGACACTTCCACAGTGGTACCCCGCTTGACAACAACGATAAACCCGTCTAACGAATCGGAAGAGGGGTGGCTCTGGGAATACAGGACGACGTGGACCATCACCCATCGTCGATAATATCTTAAGCCGATACATTTGGCCCCAGTCACCAAAAGGGGTGGTGCTCTCCGTCCACGGTGCGCTCAGGAGGGCGCACTGGTCATGCTCGAACCCCGGATCGCGACGGGTCCGTCTCTGTACGTGTCCAATACGAATTTTACGCTCTCCTTGAAATGATGTCACCTTACGAATCTGTGTACGCAAAGAGCGGCACTGTACTCCTATTGTATTGGCTATGAAAACGAGGATAAGCAATGAAACCCATGCGTGCGTAACCGTGGCCATCTCGCGTATCCAGATATATCCGCTATACGCGTTGCGTTGCTGAGACTCTCGCGTCGGGTTCTCCACGACACGACTGAGAGGGTAATTCCTCTTGCTCTGACAATAAGCCCAGCTCCTTCTGTGCAATTTGAATTCTGGCTTCTCCTTACTCTCCTCCCCCTGGTTTTGTTTTGGACCCTTAATCGGCCATTCGCACCCCCATCGACCTTTTAAATGTGTCTGCATAATAAGAGCGCCTAGAGTCCTGCCAGTTCAGTCCATTATTATTCTCACTTTTAATGACCCTCATTACACAGAACATCTGCACCATCAGCAACGAGATGCTCATTTGCAAGAGAAACGACGCAGACCAAGCGAAGCGTAAAACTTTCCTTCTCTGCCCCCAAAATGCTTTACCCTGACAACAGTTTCACAACCAATAGAGCGGTAACACTTTTGTTGGACTGGATTATTTCTGTTAATCTGGGTGAACATACAGTGGCCCGAAAATGTATTTGCGCACGTGACACACGGCAATTGATATATGCTATGTATGGATTTTATTGCACAGACAAAACAACATAAAACCAAAACCCCTTAAACTTGTTTTTCTTGGCCATTTGTGCAATTGCTGGTTCCTCATTGCTGTCGTTTTTTAGTGGATGCATAAAGTTTCCGTCATGTTCACAGGTGTAGTCACAGCTGACGTTTGACAACCAAAAAATACCCAAATACTTTACTTTTAAGCACTGTATCTATTGAATTATTATTTAATACCTAACAAACCTCGTTCTGTTAAATATTTAGCTTGACTAGTATTGTTATGTTAAGTAACAATTATGTTATGTTAATTGGTTTCATATTTTGTACCTAATGCAATCACACATATACATTTTAGAGTGACATAAGTGTTCACTTGTGGCCACTGCATACATTTATAATGGCTGTACATGCCAAATATTTATCATACAGTATCTCAATCAAATGAAAATTATTTACAAAAGTTTATTCATATTCAAGAATAATTTTGGTCGATTTAAAAAGTTGGCAGTTTCAATAATTCAAACAAATATTCACATTAACTGTAATACTGAATGGTCTGCACCACTTTTAAAACCTGCCTCATGTTCTCTATAGAGTATTTTAATAAACACAGATTTAATAGCAACATGATTACAGCAGAACAAATTCATCAGTTTACTTCTGGGATGGCAGTAGTTGACACTTAGGCAGTAGTTCTATTTATGATAAAATCAACAAAGCAGCATAGTCCAAAGACAAACAGCATTAGAGGAACATTTAACCAAACTGAAAATTGTCATCTACTTATCCTCGTGTCATTCTAAACCAGTGATTCTCAACCCAGACCTGCTGCACCCCCAATACTGCACATTGTGAGACATCCAAATAAAGCAGCACTGGGGGGCATTCCAGGACAGAGTTGGGAATCACTGCTCTAAACCTTAATGACTTTCTTCCTTAAACCTGATCAGTTTAATTTGAGAATGTTTTTCTATATCAGGTTTGTGAACTGGATTAACCAATTCAATAAAAATACTCTTAATTAGTTTTATAATGCATTTTTGCCAGTCCACATTGTCTTTTTTTACATAATTAAAAGGGGATATTTTTAAAAACACGTTTTATTTTTCTTTCACAGAAAATGTCATACTGGTGTGGAATGACATGAGGGTGAGTAAAAACGCTGAGATTTTGATTTCTGGATGCAGTATTCCTGACTAGTATGAGATATACAATATACACATTTATAAATACAGTGGAGATGAGTGAAATAATAAAAGAAATCTAAAAATGTTTAAAGCAGGTTGACTCCATGTTTAAGGAGCCGCTGTCTGGCTTTTTTGGGTAGAGAGAAGGCACTATCCTGGGCATCAGGACTACCAGAGTTTCGAACTGGTGTTCCTTGCTGGAGAAAGTAAGTCTCCTGGGCTGTGCTGCGGCTCCCATACACTGCTGAGCTAGCATTCCTATAAATCAGTGTACAAACACACATTATAATCACCAGAGATACTAGTCAAAGATGCTTCTAACTAATTGAACATCGGTGAACATGGCTGAAACACTCTCAATACATACATCAAATCAAATTTGATGAATAAACAGAAATTCACCTGACAATGGCCTCTTGTAGACTGAGTGTGTGTGAGAAATGGGAATGAAGCAGTGCAGTGGCCCTGACAAATGAGCGATCCTGGGGCCCAGAGGAGCGGCCGCACACATTAGCTGCAGTGTCACATATCACAAAAAAAAAAATCAAAAAACATTTTTTTAAAAAAACTGTTACAAACTGTTATACATGTTTTTGGATGAGACGGGAACTTTCACTCACTAGTAAGTGTGTTCTGAATGCAGTCATAGTGGGCGAAGGTGTAGGGCCCTGGGGGGCTGGGGGTCCCAGGTGAGGTATTCCTCAGGTGAGCCTCAAGCCCATTCAGAGATGCCAAACTGCTTTGATACTGAAGTTACATTAAAAAAGAACACTTAATATGTATATACATACACACTGGAAATGTAATACAATGAAATGGGCTGAACACAAGCTTCTTACCACTTCCTCCTTAGCAGTGGAATCTGTGCTGAATTCTGGCTCCACCAAAAGGGCAAGGACCAGACCTCTCACTCTATGCTGGTACAATATTGTAGGTACCAGAGAGGTATCTTCAAGGGTTTCACGTGTTGGGGAGTCATTTGGGAGGTCGTAACTGCTGTTTGAATTCTTATTAAGCCTTTGTTTTCCCTGTTCTACTTGCTTACTTTTTTGTCTTGCTTCTTTTTCTGTATCTCCTTGGAGTTTATCATTTGTATTGGTCACATGATTGTTAGTGTCCGCTCGTTGTCCTTTGGTCTCGTCAACCTGGTTGTCATGATAAGAGCCATCCGAATGGTTATCAAGACAATATGACTGCAACTGATATCCATTGGTGAGGGCTGTGACTTCTTCACTTTGAACTTCCTGATCTGAATTTAGAGCTTTGCTGCTAGTGCTGGACTCCGAGTGTAAACTTCCTGATTCCAGTTTCTCAATGTCCTGTGCTGCCTTTTCCTTTGTATGCAGGCTGGTCAAACTCCCTGTTAAACCTTGTTCCTTTACTTTGGACAATTCTCTGCCAGTCGATGTGCTGTTTTCAGGTGACTGAGGAGTGAAGTATTCTGATTGGTTCATAAGACTGGAGTGAAGTGGAGTGTTCATCAGTGAGGGGGAGGGGCTGAAACATGGCTCATCAGAAAGGGAGGAGCGAGGAGAGGATGGCATAGTCTGATACGAGGTTGGGAGACACTGAGTGGGCTCTAAATTTAGAGAGTCTGTATCTGTGGTTGGGGTGTCTGATAAAGTGCGTGACAAAAGGCGGGACTTTCTGGATCGGCTGGGAGGTTGAGTACAGTGAGACCTAAGTATGAGAGATAGGACAGGAAATGCAGTAAGCAGCCACCTATAGCATCATCCTAATAACCCCTCCAAACAACTTAGCAACCGCATAACAACACCCTGCCTCATACATATTCTTTTTGAATACCTGCAAGCTCTATCCACTGGAGGGCAGCGCAGAATTTCCAGTTCGGTTGTCGTCAGGAACACCTGTGTGGTAACTGTGACAGAGGAAGGTGTGCCCACAGATGAGCTCAGGCCATTGGCTGTCTCCCTGTTATCCTGTAGTGAGAGACAGGGAGAGTAGATACATACAAATACATACGCCTTAGAATTGTGGAAGACTGTGTGTTATAATATTTGATATAATGAATCTCTGATGAATCTAGAAGTATGATTCTACCTGGCTGTACAGTTCTGTCTCATGCACCATCACCTTCACTGTCAGATCAGGAGGCATCTGAGTACTCACCACCCTGCACAACACACAGAAAACCATCGCCGCCACTGACAGGTCAAAAACACATTTGTGTCAGCAGTTAGCACTATTTGGTACCAATAAATACACCATAAAACAGAACAGATGTGTAGGAACTAGAACTTTTTTCAAAAAAGCCTTGTAAAGAAAAGTGCAATAAAATATTTGTGTTATACAGGCTTGATTAGAAGAACAGTTC
This sequence comes from Chromobotia macracanthus, assembly GCA_036877525.1. NCBI lineage: Eukaryota > Metazoa > Chordata > Actinopteri > Cypriniformes > Botiidae > Chromobotia > Chromobotia macracanthus. Next base: position 9,534,291 of record JAZGTH010000004.1, on the reverse strand, counting down.
AGGAGAAATCAAGCTTAAAGATCTCTGTTCATGGTAAAGCATGAAAAAACCAAGAAAAACAGGTTTTCCTGTAGCTCAACTGGTAGAGCATGGCACTAACAACACCAAAGGGAATGCACATCTTTTTTAGTTAACTATTTTTAAACCTCAGTGAAATCTTACCTGCCCCTGTACAGAATACACCCTGCTAACACCAGAGGGCATCGCTGACATGCCTGTAGAATAAGGGCAGCTTTCAGCAACAGCAGAGGATCAATCTGATAATGGAGTGAGGACAGGGAACCAGTTAGGGAGGGAGAAAAGAAAAAGAGATTAACTTTGGCACTGCAGTGTGCAAGCTTTTGATTAAAATTCTGTTTATTCTTACATGCGTGGAGTCAATTGTCCTCAGGCAGCTAAAGATGTTGTGCAGCTCAGTGGAACCGCCCTGCAGGTGACAGAGGTATCTGGCCCATTGTAGAGCTAACTGCTCCTGACTGTATAACTGTTGAAGGAAGAAATACTGTTCAAGCAAAGCACAAAAAAGTATGCTAAACTGCACTGAAATGATGAATGAAAAAATCTTCACACTTTCTATCAAGATTAAAAAATGATATTAGGATGTGAGTGTTTTCTAGTTGCTCTAGTAAAATATGTATGAACTATTGTAATTTTACAGTATTTATACATAATAACCGTAAAGTTATTTTCAGTGAATAGTGTACTGTATTAAATGCTTTGATGTTGATACCTGGTAGCTCTGACGCACTGGTCCATTATAGAAACAGAAGAGATCTATCAGCTGATCTAGGAAGTCACACACACTCACATCTGGAATGTCTACCACACAGCTTAATGCCTGGCAACCACATAAAGATCCCATTCAAACGAGTAAAACCACAGAAAAGAGCAATCCAAACTCCTGGTTGCAGTGAAATCAAGTTTTTATGACCAATACCAGTCACTTCCCTTACCCAAAGAAACTTATCCTTCATGCGAACTGCGTATTTGCTCTTGCGCAGACGCAGCAGGCGTACAGGAGAAGCGGACATCTCAGACACACACCGGCACACACCGGCCAGCTGTCCACAAAGTAGCTCCTGCTGGTCTACTGGCGTCTGTAACAATACACAGACAATATTATGTCTTCAGTGTCTAATTACAACTAAAACCATCCATTAGAAAGCATTCTAAATGTTTTCATCTAAAACATGATCAAATTGTATAATGTTACGAAGGTAATCTACAAATAGATATTTGCAGCAGTAAATAACACAATGATTTTGCAACAGTGCTCGTTGGCATAATTACATCTTCAGGATAAAAGTAGTATATTCCATCTTTGGTCAGATCTCCTTCCTCTTGCACCTTTGAACTATCATAGAGGAAGAACAAAAGGCATCTGAAAAAACAATTAAAAAGTGGTACGGTTACACTTTACACCAACACAGTGTGACTCATTAAAACTTAAATAAATTGTCTCAGATTAGGTGTTTTCAGTATTAAATCCATGCATGAATTCACTGAAAAATTAACATGACACTTTTTTATTCAGTTCCTGGGTCAAATATAAGACATTTTCATCAATCATTGCACGTTGTATACTATGTTTTTACAAAGGGAACCTGTGACAAGAGCTTATTCACATAATTTTACTCTCACCGTCTTGAATCAGTCAAAGGAGTTGTTTCAGCCATTGATCTGTTAAAAAAACAGCAATTTTGGTTTAAAGTGAATTTTCCCGAGGATTTCTTTACAAAAAATGCCAGTTACCAATTACTGTAAAACGGTGTTAACACGGTATTCAAATAAAGAATATTAAATTTATTACATTTTTATTTAAATAAGATCCCTTATCGAAAAAATACGGAAACAATTAAGTGTTTGTGGACTAGTTAGCCTATATAAGATATAAGACAAGGGAGAAACCCTCAAGATCTCAGTTACTGTAAGTTTTAAAACATTGTTTCTCGTTGGACATACTAGTGTATAAAATTTATGTCTTTGGGAATCAATCACTAGCGATCACGTATGGTTTGTAAAGTAATAAGACCTTAATGGCTCAATGTATTTGGTCCTGATTTGTTTGTCCTAGGCAGATTTGCGATTGGTTGAACCAGCAGGGCGAATAACAAAGCTTACTATACGATGCTACTCATACAGCAAACACACAAGTATTGTTTTGACACTCACCGTTGTTGACTTGCGTACATAGCAGACAAACTTCATGCATACGACATGCGACTTAAACTGAGTTGAACCGCACTGCATCAATTAGTTTCGCCAAGGTAACACTTTCGTATTATCACACTCACACAATTCTCTACAAGATATTGACTATAAGCCGATTTTAACATGATCTAGGATTTGATAAAACACAAACTGGATGTTTGATAAGGAATGCGAGTCACAAGAGTCAAGTCATGTGAGAGCGTCTTGACAGTAAGGCAAGCCAGAAGGGACAAACCTCACGCCGTTGCTCATTTTTAGCTTTGAGTTTTTGTTGTGGCGTTTCACAAATCCAGATTTTATACATTTTAAAGAAATGTGTGGTCTCTTTAAGCCATTTTTTTTAAATAACCTGATTTTAACATTTCTTTATTAAATCATTACACACAGCATTTACAATTTACAGATTAGTCAAATAAAGGTTCCTGAGGAGTCTAACATTCCTCAGTCCCAATGGCACAATTTCAAATGAGACACATTCTGAACACAGTTTATAATTTAAGTAATATATTTTTATTTCAGTTAAGCAGAAAATGTGATACAATGGTCCAGGAGTAGATGTAACTTTATTCATAAGGTGCTTCCACACAAGGTGTGGACAGCACAGAGGTAAGATCATCATATTGAAGAGACGTCACGTAAACTGGATAAAACTGAGGAGTGGTCCAAGTCGGTGGTCCCTGTAGGGAGTTCAGGGTGAGGTACTAATAATCTTTACTCATCATGATGCTCAAAGCCATCCGGGAGAGCGTTGACATGGGAGTTGTGGAAGAGAGTCTTGTTGCCATCACCCCATGGGAAACGCTGACAGTGTGTTTGTGAGTGGAAGAGAGGGAGGGCAAAACTGTTAATGTATTTCTTGACCATGAAAACAAGCAAATTTCAGTTCAAAAATGCAAGACGGACATCAACACACAATTTAAAAGGTACACATCAAAACAGTCATGTCAATTATTAGGCCAGTATTTGGCTATTTCAAAGACTATTGTGTTACCAGTTAACCATATTTGCTTGACTGATTAACAGAGGTATGTCAATTCCAAAACCTATTGATAAGACAGTTGGTAGGTTATCAACTTTTATCAACTTTTTCTAAATTGTAAGTAGGGCTGCACAATTTGAAGAAAAAATCTAATTACGATTTTTTCTGATCAAAATTGCAATTTGCAATTTAAAATGCAATTTGCTATTATTTAAAAAAAGAGCTACAGGTTTGTTGTGGTGGTTTTAACAGCATCAAAGAAAGACCAAGCATTATCACAAACTATTCTAACACTGTTCTACTGTTTATTTAAAACCACTTAAACATTGTGCCATTGTTTAAAAAAAAGTTATGATGTAATAATCAGTCATGACAAGTTAAGAAAATATCTACAGTATCTAGAATAGTTAAATTAACAAATATAAATAAAATCTTAAAACTTTGCTGCTACTCCTACTCATCTTTCCAAATGGCGTTCTTTGCTCAATTCAATCAGCACATGCAGTGTTAAAATGCTCCCTACTTGTTAAACTCTGCATCAAACGTAAAATGGGCTGGAAGCAAACCGTCAAGAACTACGTGGATGCTTGTTACCATATTTGAAAGTCCTTATTCAAAATAATTGCAGCTTTTAGAATATGAAAATCACACCCTTTTGAAATCGTGATTTCGGTTTAAAACGATGGCCTATTTTTAGTGTCTGATTAACTACTGAGCTTACACTGGTTGACCACTACCTGTAACATATGCAGGGTCTCTGTACCACTTTTGCAGCTAGTCATTTACACTGTGTTAAGTCACAGCCTTCATTCCTGGAGGCTCCCAAAGGTCTCAGTTACAGTATACCGACCTCCAATGTCACAACCAGACAGCCCAACTTGTCATTTAGAAGGTGACATTTTGTCATATGGTAACCCATACCCGAAACGTGACCTCTGCATTTAACCCATCACTGGTGAGGCGTGAACACACACACCCAAAGCAGTTGGCAGCACACTACTGTGCCCGGGGAGCAATCAGGGTTAGGTGCCTTGCTCAAGGGCACTTCAGGTGCTACCTGTTAGCGCTGGAATTGAACCAGCAACTTTCTGATCACAAGCCCAACTCACCTACCAGTAGGCCACAACTGCCCCAAGATATTATTATTATTATTATTTAGATATTATTTAGCTCTCCATTTCATCTTTCACTGGCACTTTGTTTAAAAATGTGAATCAATGTTACCATGAACTGTGACATGTTCACAGATGTTTACAGGCGTTTTAAACAAAAAACCTCAATTAAGTATGCATAGTACTGACATGCTGCACTGAACATTACAAATATTCAAGTCTGGATAACGTTGCTCTGGTTACCTTGCTGCGGATGCGCAGGTGGGTGTAGGGAATGAACTCTGGATGTCCGTGGTCGTGCTGCTGAGACCTGAGATAACAGTTAACCATACACACAGCGACTCCAGGCAGCGCCACCACAAACGACAGCAACTTCCATGTCTTGGCTGAATCACATGAGAAACAGAGACATTATAACCAAACCTTACTGACACTTATTAGGCATTTATTAGACATTATGAATTCGCAATAGCCTAGTCTGGTTATTTCATAGTATGTGACAATGACACCTCTATATTAAGCTACGCTATAACAGTAACTTCGTGGCCGCAAGGTCAAAGAGTATAACGTCATATCTATTCATAATAGACAGGCGTCTTAATACAGCGTCTTTTAATCATTTTAGAGAGAGTTTCGCACCTGCTTGGTCGCCGTGAGCTGCAGCCGAGAGCTGACGACTCAGGATCAGCGCAGAGGACTTGAAGAGCTTGTGGGACAGACGCCCGATCGTTGCCATTTTTGCGGCCACTGAAACAACAAAGACGGAAGGAGCTTTAAGGCTGACGCGCCAGCCACCTAGTGTCATGGAGGCCCGTGAACAGCACTAATAGATAGTGCTTGCAAACAAATAACGGGGTAAAGTTTTAGGATTTGTGTATGAAACATCAAGACTGAAGTTAAGTTAAAATAGACTGTGTACAATAAGCGGTTTAGTCTGAATTGATTGCATAAATATAATACATGGGTTAGGAAAAACCCTACCCAGGTTTGAGGATTATACCATTTTCATTAGTAATATTAATGCGCTGTAGTACTGGTAAGTGCCCAGGTGTGTAGATTGTGCACAGTTGTTTTTCTCACTTTTAACAAACATATTTATATTTTATAGTTACTTTGTCATGCACTTCTGGCAAGTGCGAAATTATTTTGGCAGAAAACACAGGGCACAAAATCTTCCCTTTATATGTTGTTCTATGGAAACTGCATGTCACAAAGAAACACGTTTATCAGTAAGTGAAACAGTTCTTATAAGTCAAGAAACACTAAACAGTTGTAGTTGTGTAGCACACAGTTGTAACTGTGCTTAGATTAGAATGCCTTTACTAAAGTTCATATTTTCATATTTATTATGATATTGTACTTTATGTATTACATTATGAATGTTGCACATACTTACTGTGTTGTAATTAAACTTTTAGTATTTCGGGGAAGGTTGGATGGAAGTGGCAAAGCTATTTTCAGATAATCCTTGATATGCATGGTCATTATAACAATGCTATAGGCTGGCCTAAAGGAATGCAGGGCAACAAAATCACAGATGATGTGAAGTGTAATTCTGACTGGGTGGATCCCTTCCCCCATCAAGGGAAGTATTAATGATGATATTAGGAGTAGGAAGAGTGTGTTAAAGTTAAACTATTGCCAGTGGTTAAACAGAACTGGCCCACAAATCTCAGACTGAGGTTATGAGGACCTCTGGTGGTGAGCTGAATAAACAGGATGTTACAATTGAATAATTTCAATATGAAAGCTTCTATACTCAAGACATAATTTTCTTAAATTTAAGAGTGTATATTTAGAAACATGTGGTGCACATAAGCAATATTTGTCTTTTACAAAGTTTGTATTTCTAAATGCTTAAATGGTAATAAAGATTTTTTTAAATCACAAATTAAAAAAAACATTTCAGTTAAAATAAAATTAACAAACTTTGTTTAAAGCAGTAAATAAAATTGTTGTATTTCTTAATATAATATATACCACACACATTACCTACATTTAAAATCAGACCTGTTAAGATAAAAGCCCAATGGAATAGTAGGACTGTTTATTCTGCTATCAGAAGTGGTACACTACCAGGGAATAATCATCAGGACATGAGCCAGCAGAAACCGCCGAAAAGTTTTTTGTGTTTCTTCATATGAATACATACTACTCAATGTACATTCTAGTCTATAAGTGTATAGGCAATGTGTCCTTTCTAAATAAAATATCTCAACAGAATTTTTTACTGTTCTACTGTATTGTCATACATAATATATGATATATACACTATATATTTTATGCACTATGTGTTTTTCAACCTTTTACATTTTGTTTATTTAATTTAATTGCTCCCCGGACACAGTAGTGTGTTGCCCACTGCTCCGGGTATGTGTGTGTTCACGACTTGCAGTGTGTGTTCACTCCTCACCAGTGATGGGTTAAATGCAAAGGTCACGTTTTGGTTATGGGTTACAATATCTGATATGGGTTACATATATGGGTTACCACACTTTCACTTTTGTGTTATTTGACCATTAATGTATGTTAGAGAATGAATCACTGTTATACAAAAGTCCCTTTAATGCAGCTGTGTTTGTATTGTGCTGTGTTACAATACAATACACAAATAAAGCATTACAAATGATATTATCAGCAAAACAGTAAAGGTTTTATTGACATTATAATATTTTTTATTTCAGAATGTTTTAGACAGCATTCAACTCTAGCTGACCAAGACTTTGTACAAAACATTATCATAGCTTTTAAAAATTCAGAAAGTATTCTGTTTAGTCCAGGTTAAAATTTTGTTTCAAATTCCTGATTTTCAGTGTGGTCTCAGACTTACAGGCTCCACTGTCTTACCTGTTTTTACTCTTTAGCTATTTTTATAGTAAAATCATTACACCTGCAGAGTAAAACCCACACAATGTATTGCTGATGTGCATGTATGTCCTTGTTCTTGGATGCCTTTATAGGTTTCTGTGAGGAAAACTGGGTTTTCTGTAAAGGATCCTGCTACATTTACATTTTGTTTATTTAATCTATGAGAGCTTATAGGTAGATTCTGTGTCAATTATGGCATGTAAATGGACTTAAGTACTGAATCCCTACAAAGGTACACATTTTTATATTGGGGTATAAAAATGTACCCCAATATAAAATTTTAATTTTTTTAGCAGTCAATGGATTTGACCACAGGTTGTGTCCTTCTCTGTATAGTTTTCTGTTGTTCTGAACAATTCTGCCTAACAAAGGCAAACTGTCCATTATCCACACAACAATTACCTGATAAAACATTTCACAGTGTACTTTCAAACTTCAGTGTACCCAAAATCATTTCCACTAAAATAATTACTTGAACTGAACCACAATGCAGAAATAAAGTCAGACTAAATTTTAGTTGGTGTCCAGTTTTATATTTTCAGCTATGGTGACTAATGAGACACTTTAAATCCCTTCTTTATCCATCATTAGGATTTAACAAACAACTACTGCTATGTGTTAAAAATTGCATTGCATACATAATCAAACATAATAAATGCATGTAATTAGCCTGGGTACAGAAGTTTGGTGTTAAAATATGTTTTCAGTCTACTCACAGATGGGCAGACAGACACTCAGGAACCCAAGAAGAAAAAAGGCTTTCATGGTAGACAACAAAAACTATATTTACAGGTGTAAGCTGCTTTTATTTATATCTTTCCATAACCTTGATGGGCAGGTCACAGTAAGAATTTGGTCTATGTGCACACATTTAGGTGCACTCATGCAGAATAAGCACAAATCATACAGAACTGTAGCAGAGAGTTTTCATCTTGGTGTGTGCGTGTGTGTGTGCATGCTCTTTGGGAACATCAGCATCTGTTTCCCATTTGCACAGCTGGTATGAAACTTTTTCTCAAAAAAGAAATAGTAAAGGCATAGAAAAATGAAGTTGAGTAAATGCAAAACTGCTTATTGTATATGCAGGCTTTACATGCACACAGATTTTTTAAATGGTCTGAAAGATCAAAATTATATGTGGAACACACTACTGCTCGGTGCATGGATATCTCTGTGACTGTATTTTGTGTGAGGGTGACAGTTATTGTGTTGAGAATGTTGAAGGTGTTCTTCACAGATGCTCAGCTGCAGAGACTGCTGGAGAGATGATTGTTGGAGCTGTTATAAGAGCAAAGCACTCAGCTGCATCCTTGTCACAGGTACTGTTACAGGCTAAAAGAGAGAGGAGAGATAGAGTTTACAATTCATGCAAAAAATTCTGCAGCCAACCAGTTCTGGTTTTAATCTGATAAGACAAAAGTTATGATATTTACTTTAACAGCACTGAAACGTGTCACTGTTAATTATTGATACATATCTCACTTAGGAGCAGAGAATCATGGGATTCATTTTCACTCATTTTCACTTTCAGCTTGTTCTGGTAGTTTTATTGCACTGGTAGTCATATATGTTTGTGTATGGGTTGTCCAGCAGTGGTCTGCAGGACACATTACTTATAGCATTTCCATAGCAATTATGAGTATAATAACTAATAAGGAACACATGATTACAGAAAGAACAGTAGCAGAACTGAAGATTTGAGAATGAATACTTGTTTGAGGGTGTGTCCAAACACAAATGTCTAGCTGGTCAACAGGTGCAGAAGCAGCCATAATCTCTTGTAATTGACTGTAATTCTGTCTGAGCTTATTTGTGATGTTATTTAAATACACATTTAAAGAATACTTACAGGTTGGTGGAAGCACACTTAGGATCAGGACTGTGACATAGAAATCCATCTTAAGAAAGTGAAACAAAGTGATGTCTATTGTTTTTATACCCCTTCTTTTTATTGTATTACTAATGTTGTTTTTATTAGAATTGCATGTAAACACTTATGTTTGCGCCTTCTGAATAAACATGTCCGGGTAAACTATACAGGTAAGTTATAAAGTAGAACAACTTATAAAGGGCTTGGAAAATTCTGGGGTGTGGCATACTACAACTTTTTCGGTGTGAACACCTTTCTGTTTAGAAGTTTCATTTAGGAATTGTCAAGACTGATAACATATATCCAAACATTTAGAAGATATACCAGACAGTTGTGATGATCTCGGCAGATTAGGTGGAGGCTGGCAGCTTATTCCACCAGAGAGGAACAGAATAGGTGAATGTTTCTAAAGAGTGATCTGGTGCCCCGTTGTGAGGAAACGAGCAGTTGTTGCTCATTCACTGAATGTAGATGGTGGAAAGGGACATACTTGTAAGAGTCATGTTTTATTAGTGTCTTTTTGTCTGATAAATGATAATTGTTTTCCACAAGCCCCTCCCCCCATATGTCCATTTTAATATTATTTTATAGTCTATTACAAATGCTAAAGACACTAATAATATTCCAGTGTCCCAGGCCACAGATGCTTTGCTTAATCCTAAAGGCAAAGACTTAACCTGCTTTAATGGAATGTTATATAAAATTTATAATATATATAAAAATTTTATTTTTTAAACGTCTAATACTTTATCTTTTTTTATCAGTGTATGTTGTTGAAAGTCTACCACTTGCCAGACAGGTTGATTTTTGAGACTACGGTTGATCATGAGAATGATATGGTATCAGAATTGCTGACATACAGGGCTTCGACTGAGGCGATTGTGTGAAAAACATTCTTCAAGCTGGTGTAACCTGGATCATCAGAAGAACCATACAAGAATCTAAATGAAACATTAAGATAGTAAACCATGCATTTCTGTATGAATCACATTGTTTACATAGAGACCTGATCTCACCATTATGGAATACAAAAATACATAGGTACCTGAAGGGAAGAAAAATTACTTTTAACAAACAATGTTTCACATAGTCAAATAATACATAAAGTAAGGTTAAATCAGAAGTATATGAATGTGCATTTTATTAGCACAATGGTCCAATCTTTAACATATTTATGTCATATGCATACATACATTTTTGCAGATACGTCTACAGGCAGAGTAACATGAGATTAAGTTCTATTTTAAACAGCTAAAGAAAAATTCTACACACATTCTGGACACATTCAAAAACATTTTAGTGACATTCTCAATGTCTATAAAATAAAAAGTTTTGATTCTTGACAGGAAAATATCTGGAATATGCATTACATTATATGTGCAAGCACTGTATATATCATGTTTATGGAACCTCTTGACTACACCAGCAATTTCTCTGTCACTTGAAAATACACAAACATTTGCCATTTGCTGTGCTTGGTCCCTTTGATAGGTAACATTGAGCTTTTAAGTTTTGGTTAGGAAGACAGCTCATGCAAGTTCGTACTGGTGGATTGAGGTCATATAGGCTTGTAAAGCAAGGTGGTCACATATTTCTTTTTATAGCGGTGTGTGGCACTGAGAACCATCACGCCATCCTGTAAGGAAGGAAAACAGGCATGCGTATAATATCAACTGAAATATGCTGGTCATGCAACAGTAATAAACATTAAAAAATTAAAGCTACAGTACACCCATTAATTTACTTAAATGTTGTTCCACCGTATATCATTTTCAAAGATGCAAGGCAGGATGTATATACTAGTCTTTTCCATTTAAGGACAGTAAATGGTGACGAGAAGCTGTCAAGCTTTAAACAGTACCACAACAGTAATCTATTTAACTCCATATGCACTAAAGTCATGTAAAGTTAAATACTTCTATACAAATAAAAAAATAAACAGACATCTATAAGCAAGCAATTTATGAGTTGATTTCCCTGAAAAACTGTAAACACGGTGGCACTTTTAATATATAACACTATAAGTACTCTTAAGCCATACACTAGCTTTGTGTGAGAAAAGCCATCATTCATGTAATTTGAATATACACATACATTCAGAAATAGATAGGCTTTATCTGTTGAGAAATTTATCTCTGTGCAGTGTATTTGTGTCCTATTTGTAACCACATTCCACTACGAGTGTCAACTAAATGTATTGTTGAACGCTTACTCTTTTAAAATCTTAAAACTTGAAAAAAGTGATTGACAGCTGCATTTCCCCTACTTCACAGAGGCAATTGCATCTATGAGTGCATTTCTATAGAGCTGGCAATGATTCTTACCTCATTACCACTACAATGATTCATGATAATGTGAGAGACTGCCAGACTATTTAAAATGCATTTTTAAGTGCCTGATATGTGCTACTGAACCTTAATGGAAAGGGCGTAAAGGTGGTTGAGCATCACATGGTTTGGTTCAGGTAGGAGGGTGGGATCACACTGTTAAAATACACACAAATACACACACACACATTAGTCATTGCTGTATAAAGTTGCCCATCAATTTCCAACCACAAACATTTATCTCTTTACACCCAAAACATCTTATCTTATGACAAAAACTGCAACACTGTATTTAGGCTGGAAGTCCTCCCCTCAAATCCCCCACCTCAACATTCCCACCCTGCTATCACCATCAAAAAGCCAAGCCTACAGCTTTAGTGGATGAGTTATTGAGTTCTGCCAGACAGTGAGTCATGGGGCACAGTCGTTGTGCCTCCGGTTCAAAAAAGGCACAACGGCTCAATTAATATTAAGTAATTCTTAAAAAAAACAATATCTAAATGTTAACCACTTAACCATGTTTAACAGTGGTTAAAGCAGTTGATGCTATTAAATTAGGTGACTTAACATGAGTTCAGGAAACTTACAGAGACTCCAGTATCTTTGTTGAGCAGCACCTGCAGCAGGTGTGGTGGAAGGATGGGAGGAGATTTGAATCTGTCCTCTGATTTGGTTGACTAAGGATCCTGGTGGTACGGTCCAGGAGGGGAACTAGACAAGTCTGACAAAAAGCATACAAAGTTAGATCACAAGTAGCTTATGTCAGCTGAAAAAAATAGATTTTCATAGCAGTACATTGATTTAGTTACCTGACATGTCTGCACATTTCTCAGAGTCTGTCTTCAGTGCATCAAATACCTCAAAGTCTGTTTTACTCACTTTAATGAGATTATTCACCATACCTGCCTTATTGGTCACAACAGGCTAGAAAACAAAGCCATAAACTTAATGCCAGATCACAGGTTTATAAAAAGATTACTTGTATGTGTATAATATAAAAACCATGTAAAGCTCTCTCACACCTCCTTGGGATCTAACACCCAGTGTCCGTCCACATAATACTTATACTGGTGTTCACCCTCCGGAAGATCAATTATTGCAACAAAATTATTATGACTGTAAAAGAGAAAGAAATTGCAAAAATTGTTTCTTTACAGACGCTGTATGTGCTGTAATTTTTCGTACAAACAAGAGTTAAAACTATAATTGTTCATACTATCACTGACAAAAAAGGAATGCTAACAGATCTCTCCAGGTAATATAGACCATCTTGAATATTATAGGTCCATACTGACCCCTAGTGATAAACAAAGTGATAAAGTCTTTTATTGACTCTTCAGTGCTTTTTCATGCAGAGAGTAAAGATCTAAACATTGCCCTTTGGTCTCAAATTACTAAGTGGGAATACTTGTAGGACCATTAGTTAGAGTAAGCACTGTGAATTTTAAATGTGAAATCTCCTGCTGTGTTTCTGGCATTGACAGAGGCTTTCATATCATCCTAATCATCTACTGTCTGTCAGCACTCACCTCTTAGTCAGAGGGATTTTGTTGGCCCAGTTATTGAAGGAGCCAGACAAATAGATCTCTTTCCCTGGGCCGTTCCAGCGGAAGACAGTGGGTCTTTCCTCTGGCGTGGCTTTAGAATCTGATTCCTGATCTTGTTGCCAGGCTAGAAACTCCTAAAAGCAGGAAAGATGGATGAGGTGAGTACAGCAAGCAGAGGTGTGAGTTATCATTGGAATAAACACTTAGCATAGCGATTATGCAGAAAGATACAAGCACTTGGCAAGCAAGTATTAACTTATAACCCGCTGACATAATGGGCTGATGTAAAGGTATGCAATGGTAATTGATATCAACACTTATTTTCAGCAGTAAACATGTCAGGTCAATCTATAAATAACAAGCACCATAACTTATTATTACTTCAGATGAAACATATACCACCCTTCAAAAGTTTAGACACATTTTCCTACATTTTTAGACGTATCTTTTGCCTTTTTAAGTTTTTATTTGCTTAATATTTTTGGTCAATACATAATTCCCCATGCTTCAATTTATGCTACTTATGTTTGTAAAATAACAACAAGTGGGCGTGTCCAAACTTTTCGAACCCTTGTATGACTTTCTTCGCTTCCACTTCTTGTAACCATGTCATGCTTAGGTCACCTTAGCATCGTCCGCTTGAAAGAGGTCGCCGTCCTCTGCGCTGTCCATCAAAATTTTGGGACGAGTCCCATCTTTAGCCCCGCGGCTCTCTCTCCTGTGCGCTTTATCCCCCGCACCGCTCCTCTCGCTGCTCGTGTTCCCCATGCTGCTACTTATTTACATACATTGCAAACGAGAATAACAGCTTTTAATGTACTTCCCTCTATTTCAGATATTTTGTATGTGACCAGTTGTCGTAACTTACACAATTTACACCTGCACAACATTCCCTACATTTGCAACGCGTAGCCCGCTATACAAGCTGTAACCTTTGACCGATTTTTACTATTGTTTTGGCACCCATTTACGCGAAGGTTTGACTACTACGTACTTTTTGTTCGTTTAATCAATTTAAAACGTGTGTTTGGATCTACGATTAAGGATTACCTAAAATAACAGTCAAAAAGTAAAAGACTGGGCTGGTTTTGTACATACTTAGCTACTTTGATGTTTATTTCCTGTTTTTACATGTAGGTCTCGTCTACATAAACGACTGCAGTCCGTCTCCGCTTCATTTCGGCAGTGGTAGTTTCTCTGATGATAAAACATCTTACCTCTGAAAACTTTTTTGCTCGCTGTTCGTGGTAGTTTCCTCTCATAACGCCATTTTCACATTGTCTTGTAAAAAAGGTTAAATGTTAAGCACACCTCTTCCGCCTGCTCAGTACTAAGGAAATAACCATCGGGCATGCATGGACTCGCACAAACACTCGCCGTCCGTAGTATTATGTGCTGTTACCTCTAGACCATTAACAGCCGACCTAAATGCATATAACGTATCGTAAACAAAATGTTTTGAATCTGTAATAAATATATTTGCATAAATTAATATATGAATGTATAGGATACATGCAGCTAATAAGTCAAAAACGATTAAGATGGTGATTATAATTATTATTGTTGTTGATATTATAAGTAATACAATTGCCCAATAAAATTAACAACAATAACAGTCACATATATTATATTATATTATATTATATTATATTATATTATATTATATTATATTATATTATATTATATTATATACTCAGTATTATATGTTATTATTTAAACAGTCTGGTAACTGTAGCAGATGTTGTGTGTTCTTTGTGCCATAACATACTAGTAATATCACTGCATTAATGTAGACTGAAAACTTGTTATTGAAACCCTTACAGTAAAATACTACCACTAGCATACCATTGCATGTGTTCAGTTGTAGCCAGTAACTGTTTGCTCCGATTCCCAAGTCTGGAGAATGATTTAACTATATTTAACTTTAGCCAGATATAATATTACATATCAGAATACAGGATACTCCAAACGCTGCAGATTACATTGGGTGTGAAGGAGAACAGGGAGTGGGTAGTCCACAAGAAAGATGGTAATATCTGTCTTCTAGCTGTAATCCATTATAAAAGCGAGACAGCCACTTATGGTGTTGAATATTTATTAAGTCATTTCATACATTCGACAGTCTTATTTTTTCTTTAAAAAACACAATCACGCTACCTGTTATTTTTACATTCACCCTTGCAACATTTCACTGGGTGCCTTTTTCATTTTCTGTAAAAGCATCAGTTAGATGTTTGCATGACGCATCATTTTGGTATGCTTTAGGACAAACACAAATCACACCTCTGAACTATACACATTTACAAGATATGAGGTGTCATTATATACAATGCAGATTTGTAATCGTGCTGCCTGCAGAAACAAATGACAACAGTCTGAAAATCTTTGGGATATTGGTATAAACTGGTATGAAGAGTATGTCACTTGTAGTTTTTTCTGTATTTTATAGTCCTTTTGGCCATGCTCCTACAAACCAAACCCTTTTATACATTCCATTTAAAGTATTGATTATTTATAAATCCAGGGCGTTTCCAACACATGGTGCCACCAGAGTGAAAGCACATTCTGGGTTTAGCTCAGTGTCCTCTTGTGTGGGACTGGAACTGATCTCCACCAATTACAGTGTAATCTCCCTTCTGAGTGTCTCTCTTCATGATCAGATTGCATTCTGTTGAGTTGATCAGAGCAAAGAGGCTGATTAAAGACTTGTGTATTTACATTCAATAACAACTTACAATACTGTGCCAAAATCATATTTCTTATTAAATAATAAGACTTTAAACAATACACATCTACAAAACCATGTTTGTGTGTTTGTAGCTTATGCAACTGAGTACCGTGGTAAAGTGTACAATACTGAAGACCATAATGATTAACAGGCCGATAAGAAGAGAAGCGAGTCCCATGTGAAGAGCCTTCCTGCCCAGCCGCTGAGCCCCTTCATAGTCTTCTGAATCATAACTGCTTTGAGACTAACAAAGAGAGTGAGAAAGCGAGAGAGAGAAAAAGTTTTGCAGTTGCACTGTGCAACCAAATGTTTAATACAGTACAAACATAAACTACATCCAAATAGGTGACAAGTAACAACTTTGCAAATGTAGTCTAAAAATCACTCTGTTTGGACTAGTTTATGATCAAATGTTGTTTTGTAGTTATTAATAAACTTTTGCATGTACAGTATTTGTGAAAAAAATCATTTGATTTATAGATGTTTTTTTAGTTGATAATATCAACATTTTATATGTAAAAATGTCCTCCAACATGTACTTTTAGCATAAATAGATACCATCAGCAATGGCAGGTGTTAAAATGAAAACTAGACCTCTGTACATGGCCCATAAAGCAGGCAGTGATGAAGGACATAGTGATAATGCTAAAAACTGAGACATATAGATCACTAACATTTCTTTGTACGTATTTCATGTTTGGACAACATTTGAGACAAAGATGCTCTACATGAAGTATACAATCTCTGCCTAAAGATGACTTAAATATAAACATCTTAATTTACATAAAAGCCCCCAGTGTGTCTGTGGGGGTGTGGGCAATAAATTGGGTTGTGTGATATGTGATGCTCATCTGGTTTCTTACAGTGAGAAACATCAGTGAGACCCGCAGCTTTAACACGCTGGAGAACTTAAAACTAGAGGTGTTGCTCCAAAGCAAACCACTTTGCTTGACTCTATGAACACCTGAATCTAAACTGAAAGGCACAGAGTGCCTAAGTCCACTCACATTTCTCTACAATGTTCTAATGCTGAGATATTCTAATGCTAGATGTTCTAATGTTAAATGTGTACATAAACAGTTAAAAAGGTAAAACTAATAGACCGGATGTGTGTCTGAATCAAAAGAGCCAACTCCCATGTCTCTGGTGCTGAGATATGGCATGCTACCATACAGGTGCTAGGGTGCTCTAAATGGTTGTGCAATGCTCTACCAGCTAAGCTACAAGAACGCCTACAACATTCTGATGCAAAGCTATGATGTCACAAAGTTCTGCCCAATGTTAAGTCTATGGAATTTTTCGGGCGAACATTGTACACCTGATCGCGGAGTCATAGCACACCTCTCCTCAGTAATTTATGGGTTTGCAACAAATGGTGGAAGAATTTTGTAGAATAAGGTCGGTTTACTTAAGTAAATCTACTTAGTGAGGTTTTTTTGCAATATTGATTATTGTTTTGTTTTAAAGTGATTTTAATAATATTAATAATGCAGAGTAAATCCAGTATAAACTGAAAAAATTTCTGACTTAAACTGAAAAAAATTCTGGTTTGGTGTTTGAAGTATGAAAAGGTCCTTATTGATTGGTTGTGGGGGCATCCAAGACAAATAATGGTTGGGAAACACCCATCTATATAATACACAGTAAATAATAATAATAAATAAAAAACATTTAGCCATAAAGGAATAAGCAAGTTATTTGGTGTACATGTTAGTAATCGGACATTTATTAAAACACTGCCTCACAATGCTGAGGTTAAGGTATGAAAAACTGGGGTGTAAACCACTGAGAAAACGTTCCTTTCTTCATCATTGGTAATACCCAGCGGTTAAAAAACAACCTGAGAAACTTAAGACCTCCTTTAAATTTGTGTCAAAATAAAATTGTATCACCACCAGACATTCTCATAATCTCCGCTTTTCGTGTGATCTACTAGTACGCTCATCTGCAGACTGCAGCATGAGTGTGTGAGTGGGCTAAAGGGTGTGTGTGAGGTGTGTGTGAGAGTGTATGCAGTCTTGCTTGCATGCATGGGAGCGCTGCAATGTTAACTGCACAGATACTTGAGGCCTGTCTATTTATAACACTTATATGTCTAGCTGAACCATTAGGTTCAGTCAGATTTCAAATCCGCAAGCATCACATTTTCCAGCACAGGACCGTAAACCCACAAGAACATAACACTTGACAAAACACTTTAGCCTACTCAATAATCAGGCACCGCAGCTGTCTTTGCTTACCAAGATGTCAATGACCTCGGGGAATTTAGCTACAATGAGCATTATGGCACATCTTTACTTAAGAAATTGATAAGCATAAAGCCCCTGTTTACTTTCTACATTAGAATCCTGAATAGCATGAATAGTATTTTAAACTCACCATCAGAGAAAAAACCAATGCCACAATGTTGATAGGCCATGCAGGGCAAAAGCAGGTGAAAATAGTCAGAAAAATGTAATTTTTGAGTGGTGGAGGCCCCTGTGCCTCAGTGTTCATCCCAAAACTGTCATCAATACTTCCATCTATAGAGCGATTTGACTTTCTGTCCGATCGCTGAACTCCGGGAATCATGATGCAAATGGACTAGGAGACTCAAGCCGCGTAAGATGGGATGAAACAAAACATTTACTGGATGTTTGAAGAGAAGATTAAAATATTGGAGGGAAGGCAGGAGGAGAAATAAGAAGTAAGAGCAGGACAGAGGATGTCAGATGATTGAGTAAGAGATCCAATGGATGAAATGTTGAGTGAGTCAGAGATGGCTTATGACCTAATTACCACTGGGGCTGAACACTATCCCACTTCAGAGAGGAATAAATGGAGAGAGAGTGAAAGATTGAGACTGAGCGAAAGAGAGAGAGGGGAATGTGTGCAAGACATTGCAGGGATGTACTGTAAGATGTAAGAGGAGAGGCATAGAATAAACAAGGTCTGTCTACTTGCCCATCTTACCATTATCTGTGAGAAGTGAGTGTTAATGTTACAACTTATAAAGCCATATGGATAATGGCCCAAAAATCACATTACAAGGCTTGCCTAGAAATGCACACTGGCAATTTTCCCACGATTTTCGCGAAGTACTGTGAGGAGAACAAGCAAACAGCGAAGCCCGGAGGATGAAAGCTGTATCACATCTACACGGCGGAGCGCTGCGTAAACGTACTGATGCAAATGCGTCTCCAGATTCAAACGTTTTGAACTTTCAGTGTATTGCAATCTTTATTCACTAAAGAACAAAATCAAAACGAATGTAAGGAAGTGTTATTTTGCATTTTAGTAGTTTAACAATCTGCTGTTGCTGGGTTTAATGGTAACACAGACAAGAGGACGTTTAGATAAAAATGAAAAGTCCCACGGCTCTTCTAATCATCTGTCTTCCAGGTAGGCTGCGTGTTGCTTTTGTAATATTTCTCAGATGGCTTACATCACTATTGTTTGTATTAAATATTTAACGAGTTGGAATACTAATGTTTTAGATTAGTCAGTAGTAAAAAGGGGAAAGTAATAAAATGAGAACTGTGTTTTTTATCAGGTCTTGTGCCTGTATTGGGACTCTCTGTTCTGCAAACTCCTGAGAAAATAAACATATCTGAGGGCGCGAGTGTGACCATTAACTGTCACATTAAAGCAGATTCCAGATCAGACCGAATAAAGGTTGGGTGGTTAAAAAATAATGTCACTGCTCAGCACAATAAAGCATTTAATCATTCTGAGCATCACTTATCAAGTGGAATTCTGAGCATCAACGTGACACTCCACTTGACTTCGATACATCTAAACCATACTGACATTTATTACTGCAAAATATGGAAAGATCGACCCACACTTGAGATTGTAAATGGGCAGGGGACACATGTATATGTTGGTAAGCTTTACGTTTGACTTTGTTTTATAATAAGTTTTATTTTAAATTCTTTAAGGATGTAGGTAAATAATGGTGTTATTCTTTAGCTTCATCCCCATGTTGAACAATACTGACCCATTAAGTATTTTTGTTGTATATATCACAAACTTTATACATTGTAGTGAGAAGTTCATTCAGTGTGACAACAAAAAATCCACCTTTGACCATTTCAAGTCCAGCAAATTCCTCTGAGAACATACTGATGATGTCATCGCTATCAGGACTGGGAATTCTCCTGTTCATTATCTGCATTGCTTTGGTAATGTACTTGTATTATAAAAGTAAGTAAAATTGTGAAATTTCCTTTACCATATTTATGTGTCTTATCACATTCAGTTTGTGTTTGAGATGTTTTTGTGCTTTTAAACAGTTTTTAAAACAATTAAATTCAGGCAACATACATGTACAACATACTATTATATTAAAGTTAATTCAAGGTCTGAGTATGTTTTTTAAACTAGGACACTACAAAGTTGACCGAAGGGCAAAGGAAGCTCTAGTGAGTGACATTTATTTATATATTTACTCATTTATTTATTTATTTATAAGATAGTAGATGAACGTTACTATTGCACTCTCAGATGGATACCTCCACTGCATCACAGTGTCCAGTCACTTCTGAAAATGTTGTTTATGCTGCATTAGACATTCAAAAAAATCAAGACAGCATGAAAACAAGAACAGAGGTAAAAGCAACCATTAAGCAACCTTTGAGCATTCTATATATTAAAGAGTTCAAATAAGTTCATTGCTCTTTTTTTGTTGGTAAGCATACTGCCAGCTCTATGATGCACATTAATATAACCAGATGTAATGATTGTTTTCTGACTTGTTCTTTAGAACTCTGCAGCTCTGGTACCTGCCACAGAGACCTGTACTGAAGACACAATAACATACTCTGAGGTCCACGTAAAGAGAGAACCAAAAGATGATGGTTAATTTATCTGAAGTATCATTTGACTTGGTCTAAATTTTATTTACTGTAACATCTTTCATATGGCATCAGTTTAGTAAAATGCAAGCTCTCACTTTGTTAAGGTATTTGTGTAAAAACAATCTGTTGTGTTACTGCAATTTATATAAATGATTTTTTCAGAACATTTTTTTAAAGTTCTGTCAGCTCACACAGTTTACGCTGTTTTAAACAGGATTACACTCACAACTGAGATCCTGTTTTTTTATCAGTGTAAAACTGCAGATTCACTTGGTCAGGAAACTACAGAACTACAACTTATAAAAACAGAAATTGCAACCGCACAGAACAACGTTTTATGCTTAGCAGCCCACAGCAAGTGGTTTCCTTGTTGGCCTTTTATGTTGGTTTATTTTTACAACAGCTTCCTTCTAAATGCTTTGAAAACAAACAGATTTAGAATTCTGACAGTGATAGATGAACCATCTTTAGCAAGACAAAAGTGTGGTGGCCACTGCTTAATAAATATAAATAAAATATTTTCAAACCATTGTTTAAGCATTATTTCAAACAATGTATGTTAAGTTTTCTTTATTATTTTGAATGTCTTTATATCAATTGAAAAATAGTTCTATATAAGAGGAACAGGGAGTTAGTCTAGGCCCTAATATGGCAATAAGCCATAAAACAGGAAGTACCCATGAATCACATTAATAATGTTGTAGCCTTCATCACATGAGCTTAAGTCTGGCTTGATGCTGATCCAGCTAATCCAAAAACCATTCAAAGATAAAAACTTAAAAAATAGCAATAAACCCCAGCAACACTGCTGATCCAAAGCATATATTTTGATGAGGCCATTTGATGAGCAACATAAAACTGCCTTAAGATTTAAGAAAGACATAAGAACTACAACCAATATTGTACCTGTCACTCATACATTTCAGTGGTGGCCATTAGTAAATGCTGTAGCAATCAGAGAATCTGGTAAATTCCATCTATGTAATGGATTTGCTCATAAAATTAAAATTTTGATGACAGATCTTTTTGTACTTAATTCAAGTTAAATGCTTTGTTGAATTCATTGAGTCAATCAGAATTTTCGGACTCACTCCGAGACTGTGGCTGAATCCAGTGCTGGGAGCAGGACTCACAGTGCTGATGCAACTACTGACTGTTGAGTCCTGCATAACTGTTCCATACAGGTCTGCCATCGGCCCGGGGCTGCTGGTACCCAGAAACCCAGCCGCGCATGAAGAAGTGGAATCAGACAGAAACAAACATGTTTTTTTCAATAAACAGATACAGAACAATAAACAGAACAATTTTACAGTACAGTGTAAAGTACAGTGATTTAATATTTACTTTGTAATAAAAGTAAACTATTAAAAGATACATAGCTCAGCTGAAGAGTAAAACATAGTTGGGTGTCACCTTATTTCCTGGTCAAGTGTTATGTGTGGGATGCAAAAAAGTTATTGCACCTCTGACCGCAGCTGCTGCCATGGGGTTGTATGCTGTCAGAGGAATGATCTCACAAGCATTCACATGCAAACAGAAGAAAACAGGAAAGAGAACCTAATGAGCATTTAAACCAATTTATGGTGACCACAGTTTCACAGAGGGTAAGACATGAAATTCTGATAACATCTAATGATTTCCTGGGTTGTGTTGCTATAACACACATTCATATTTTTCAGTATGTTGGTACCTGTATGGTAACTGTATGCTGTGTGTCTGAATGTGGTAACCGAGTAAAGTTTGGTGACCAGGTAAAAGCTGCTTGTAAAACTCATTGAGCAACTAACCTGTGAGCTCAGGGGGGTGGGGTGATGTCAGAAGGGGGGTCCTCTCTAAGTGGAATTCTAGAACAGAGATAAACAAGAGGCTGTTTAAACATCCACACATTGACAAGCTCTATAGGGTCTATAGTGATAAAAATGTAAGAGGCACCTGTAAGAGGCAAGACATGCAAGCATGCAGAGACCTCAAGCACATTGAGAAAGACAGACCTGAGATTTACAAGCATTCATGAAAGATCTGTGTGCAAGTGTTTGTGTACATTTTAATGCAGTTATATTTGATATATTTGACATGAGTGGCCTGTTCAGGCTGCATTTTTCACTCTGATCAGCAGAGGGCAGAAGACTCCACACTTATTATAATAAGCAATTATTAAAAATAATTAGCAATGATTTTGCTTTATACACAAATTATCCCTGTAGTTGGCTGTTATGAGCATCACACAAAGGTCACACATCCAAACCCTAAAGAAGAAAAGTTATCCAGATGTTGTCATTCAGCCATCATAATGAACAATCACATGATATTAAATTAAGTGGCATTATTTTAAATACAGCACAAACACACTTTTCAAGCTAAACATTTTACAAAAAGATGGGATTCAAATAATTAAGAAATAGAAATTTAATTAAGTTAGCCAAAACAGTTTTAGACTGTAGACTGTAAACACTCAATGCATCCTGTTCTCCATTAACAAAATAAATAAATAAACTAATGTAACTTCAATAAAAATTGATAGGAAATAGGAGAGATAGTAGTTGAGATAGTAAAACTTGATAGTAGTTTTATACAGTAAAAGTCCTTTGTCAGTGGGCATCACAATGTTAGATGATGCTGATGAGGTGCTTTGTTTCTGTCATCACACAGGAAATTTTAAAACATCTGCCCCTGCTAATATGAAAAACAAACTGTTTGTGCAGTTTATATCCAATGAAAAGTACCATGAGTCTTTTGGCTGTCCTTGGAATGATCTGTCTCATAGGTATGTATTGTTGTGTTTTGTAATTTTTACCTGGCCCAGATTAATATTTGTATGGAGTGGTAAATCACCTGGAGTACTAATGAGAAATTCCTAATAAGAACAGTGTTTTTGTGTATCAGATCTTGTGCCTGTATTGGGACTCTCTGTCTTGCAAACACAAAAACATCTGAGGATGCAAATGACACATTTCAAGTCCAGCAAATTCCTCTGAGGACATCAGGACTGGAAACTCTCTTGTTTATTATCTGCTTTGCTTTGGCCGTTTACATTTATTACAACGGTATGTAAAATTATACAATTTCGTTTACACTTGGATATTTATGGGTCTACAACATTTGATTTGTTTTTGAGGTGTAACAAATGAGCCTCAGAATCCAAAGTAAATTCATGTACAAATTAGCTAAGTTTTACAATTTAGGTATTAAAATGTAACATTTGCATTTTTTAACAGTAAACCTCACAGGTGGCTGTAGAGCAAAAGTTTTTTTAGTGAGTGACATTTACTTATATACGTAATAGTTCAACTATTTGTTAATGTGACAGTGAATGAACTGAACATGAAAAAAGTCATATATTGTTTTATGAAGAAGTTATTTCACTTTCAGGTGGATGCCTCCATTGGATCACAGTATCCTGTAACTTCTGAAACTTATGTTGTTTATGGTACATTTCAAAACCTCTATACTGTGAATAAAACAACAAATGAGGTAAATTGTGCCCATTAAAATCTTTGGATATTCTGCATTCATTAACTTATGCTTAGTTTACCATGCTTAATCTATATGTACTCTAGATGCTTCTAGTTGTTGTTGCAATATTCCTTATTAAGCATACAGTTAGCTTTATGATGCACAGTAATATAACCAGATTTTAATATTTAATATTTATTATTTTAATATTTGATATCAATGAAGACAGATTTTGAAAGTTCTGTCAGCTCACATTTATGCTGTTTTAAACAGGATTGCACTTATGACACAGCACCATTGAGATCTTGTTTTCTTATCAGTGCAGGACTGTAGATTCACGCACTCAGTTAAGAACTTACAGAATAACAATTTACAAAAACACACAATCAATAATAATAATAAAGGTGCAACTTTAGAGAACAGCAAAACAATATATAATGCTTAGGAGCCCACAATAAGTGGTTTCCTTGTTGGGTGTGTTGTTTATTTCTGTTCATTTATTTTTACACCAGCTCTCTGTAAAGTGTGCTGATAAAAAAGTGATTGAATTAAAATAAAAAGCAATTAGACTGTTTAGACTGTTTTGTAAGATTATAACGTGGTATACTAATAGTAATAATATATAGTAGGAATAATATGTTTTTAAATTGTATTATTTACTTTGAATTATGCTGCCTTACGGGTTTTTATGTTAGGGAGAAAGCAATAAACATCTTACAAAAAGCTGAGAAGAATTGAACTATTTATTATCAGAAAAGATATGATTAAACAATGTGTTATATACACCACTTCAATATACTATACTAGCAACTATACTTATATACTTAAAAATAAGAGAAAACTGTTTCTGCCTAATAGAACTCTTTCATTTCAATGTATTTTACTTGAATTGCATGAATGTGCCGGGAGTAGAGATTTCTACGTGTCTGTGTTCTGTATGTTCAGTGTTTGCTTTTATAAGTGGGAATCAATGACAGATTGTGGGTGATTTTACATAGACTCTCTTATGTAGTAAAGCCACAGGTAATTAAAAATGCTCAATTCACAAATTACCAGTCACTGCATACCATTTTATCATAAAGAAGTTCTTAAGTGTCACAAAATGCTATAAAAATATGAATATATGAAATAAGTTACATTTTTTAATTGTTTTTATTTTTAGAAAGGGTCAAGCTTCAAACAGAAAACATTAATACTTTCAAACTTCAACAGCCATCCTGTTTACTTTATGAAACATGTTGTTATATTAGTGTTGCTGTATTTTCCAGTTGTGAATCTTATTGTGATCCTATTGTATTTTTATGATCAATCATTACTCAAATCATTAAAAACTTTCAAAAAGATCAATGGAATTGTGTTGTGAACATAAACTTGGTAAAAGCAATGCAAAAGTATGAACATTGGGGGGAAAGGGGTTACAATTCACATTTTAAACCATCTTACAAAAGATAATTACAGCATGACAGCGTCAAACACACTCTCGCAGTCCACACTGACAAACATACAGTCACTCAACAGCAACATCAGTTACTTGCTTTTGTCAAAAAATACACTGAACAAAACAAAACAATTTCAAGTTCTTAATAAAATAAAAACACATTGCTTTTTGGACACAAAGACTATTAAGTGTTTGTGTTCTTGAGTGTAAAAAACTCAGTCTTATCACATTGACAAATCCCACAATGGAACACAGATCTCCAAAAGACAGTATGTACAATATTTTACACAAACAAGCTTGAATCCAAGTCTGAGAAATATGTTCTCATTGTAATTACTGCTAATCTCACGATCAATGTAATAAATCCAGTTGCAAAACTAACAAAATATACATTCTGAGATCCCACCATACTATATTCTTCTGTAAAAAATGTACCTAATGATTTAGTCTTTTAAATACACTACAAATATCCACATGGATTTGACACAGATTATTGCTCTCATAAGAATGTTAAACTGCAACATTTGTTTTCTACAATTACAATCCTACAACATGCCCTCAAGAACATGTTTATAGTGTCATTACAAAACCTCAAACAACAAACAGAAATAAAATATTCAGAAAGAAGTCAAATGAAATAAAACAGACCATTACACTAAGATGTTATCTTTAACTGAGAATGTATCTAATTATTTACAAATCTAGTTCTATATAAGAGGAACAGGGAGTTAGTCTAGGCCCTAATATGGCAGTAAGCCATAAAACAGGAAGTACACATGAATCACATTAATAGTGTTGTAGCCTTCATCACATGAGCATCACATGAGCAAGTCTGGCTTGATGCTGATCCAGCTAATCCAAAACCATTCAAAGATAAAAACTTAAAAAATAGCAATAAAACCCTGCAGCACATGCAGTGCATCCAATATATTTGATTGAGACCAATCACCACACAAACCTTCCTTAAGATTCAAGGAAGACATAAGAACAACAACCATTATTGTACCTGTCACTCATACATTTCAGTGGTAGCCATTAGTAAATGCTGTAGCAATCAGAGGGCCCTGTAATGAAAGACAAAACAAAGATCTATTTAACAGAATTGTCCATAAAATTTACATTTTGATGAATGGATTATTCTGACTGAGTATCACCAGAAAAACATGCTAAGTTTAACTTAATTCAAGTTGAATGCTTTGTTAAATCCGTTGAGCCAATCAGAATTTTCGGACTCACCCCGAGACTGTGGCTGAATCCAGTGCTGGGAGCAGGACTCGCAGCGCTGATGTAACTACTGACTGTGGAGTCCTGATTGGCTGTTCCATACAGGTCTGCCATCGGCCCGGGGCTGCTGGTACCCAAAAACCCAGCTGAGCGGGAAGGAGTGGAGCCTACAACAAAAACCGATAGGTCTTTTAGTAAACAGATAAACTCTTACGATATGTGCAATGTTTTAAAATTACTTAAAGATCTATAGCACAGCTGAACAGTGAAACACAGTTGGGTGCCAGCTTATTTTCTTATCAAGTGTTATGTGTGGAAAGCAAAAAAAGTTCTCGCACCTCTGACCACAGCTGCTGCTGCTGCGGCTGCTGCCATGGGGTTGTATGCTGTCAGAGGAATGGCTACACAAGCATTCCAACAGAAGAAGAAAACAGGAAAGAGAACCTAATGAGCATCAACTATTTATGTTGACCACAGTTTCACAGAGGGTAAGACATGATAACCTGCTATACGTTATCAACGTTGCTATAACACAGCATTCATATGTACCAATGCGTTGTGTTTGAATGTGGTAACCGAGTAAAGTTTGGTGACCAGGTAAGAGCTGCTTGTAAAACTCATTGAGCAACTAACCTGTGAGCTCAGGGGGGTGGGGTGATGTCAGAAGGGGGGTCCTCTCTAAGTGGAATTCTAGAACAGAGATAAACAAGAAGCTGTTTAAACATCCACACATTGACAAGCACTATAGGGTCTATAGTGAAAAAATGTAAGAGACACCTGCTACTAATAAGATATCCAGGCATGCGGAGGCCTCAAGCGCACACAGAAAGACAGTCTGAGACTTGAGATTTACAAGCAGCCGTAAAAGATGTGTGTGTAAGTGTTTGTGTACACGAGTGATTTCAATTCAGTTGGTACTACAAGTTAATGTACACAAACACCTTTGGCAATTACTTATGTAAGTAATTGTGAAAGTGTGAAAAGGTCTACAGAGATACTAAGATAATATTATGTAGAGTATGGGCTACACATTGAGCCTTACCAGGGAACTGATAAGTGTATCCTGGTGTAAGACTCGTATAACTGCGGCCAGCATATGTAGCTGCCTGGAACCCTGGATACCCTGGGAAAAATATATAAAACAGATTAGTGTCAATAGTGCTGATTAACAGTTCATAAACAGTAATTAATTAATTGCGAAACATAAATAAAGTAATATTATAATAACATTACATTAGTACTAATATAGTCAATGTAGATTAAAGACACAAAAGGTGTGTATTCTGTACAGATTCAAGTAAATACTGTACTAGCCTCTGTAGACTGCAATATTTACTCTGAACAGGAGAGGGCAGTAGACTCCTAACTTACTTCCAATTAGGTGGATTTACATCCTAATCATGCCTGTAATCCTATAATAAATGTTAGGAGACACACACTTACCCAGCATTCCTATTCCAAGCATGAAGGCGTCCATCCCATATGGCATGACACGTGCACGACCTCTAGAAGAGCCAGTGGGTGACATCACTTCCTTGGGCTGGGCCTTCTTACACTCAACCTTTGAACAGAAAGTGATAATATCAATCATACAATCAATACAGACCCTGATGATTATGTTTTAACAGTGTGGTGAAATCTCTCAAGAGTAGATAAAAACAAAGAGTGTTTAAGAATAATTCTTCTCACCATCTTGTTGTTGATTTCATGGAAATGAATCTCACAGACTTTCTCCACTACATCTTCATTTTCAAAGGTCACAAATCCAAACCCTGAAGACAAAGGTATACACTTATGTGGTATTCCAAAGTACTTCTAGAATTACCAGTGTACTGCCATAGTACAAACCCTCCCAAAACCCATGGGGGTTCTTTGCTTGTGCTTGTAACCTCTCCACTGTTGGGCTGTATATATACACACACACACACACACACACACACACACACACACACACACACACACACACACACACACACACACACACACACACACACACACACACACACACACACGCGCATCTGGGCAGCCCAGATTAATTCATTATGTAACTATTCTAAATTTCATTAATCCTTATTATATTTGAAACATCTAAAGGAGGAGCATGTGTTCACTTTATCTTTATAAACAGATATGCTAGATTTTATCTTTCAACAAGAACTTGCTTCTCTCATCTCAAGTGCTGCTCTCTTAGTCTCTCTCTGTCTCTATGTTCTTATCTCCTCCACCTCTCTGCTGGGTTGAAAGCCATGCAAGCTGTCATAATCGATGTGCTGTAGAACCCGTGCAGGGAGAGGAAAGGACGCTTAACAAGGTTTTAGCCTAAACCCTGATTAACAAACACACTAATTACTCAATCTCTCTCCTAACCTACCGCTTATCCAACAGAGTTCAGGATGGAGGGACAAGGAGACCAGGTTGAGGAAGGAAAGGGAATCAAGATTGCAGCCAAAACTATCACACAGTTATCAGAATAAATACTGAAATTTACCTCTGTGTCTGTTAGTCGTTTTGTCAAACATAAGCATAGCATCATCCACCTGTAGACAGCAAAGAGAAAGAGAGAGAGATTCTCAATTTATTAATTATATAAACAACTTTAAGAGAACAAAAAAATGCTTCATGTCCTTCACAAAAAATACAACTGTTGCATTTTTAACTGTAGTATTGAACTGAATCAGTGCATCAAGCCACACTGTTTCACAAAGCTTTGGTTCACCTGTGTCAGGCAGTACTTTTATAAAAACTATAATTCTTTCGAGGTTAAAATCATTTAAATAATTGGTTTTATCCTAAAACAAGTTTACAAACTTAGACACTGACACCAAAGTTTTTTGTAATCTAAATGAGGTGTTATATATGTTAACCGGCTGAGTATTATTTGATATGCTTAAATCAATCTAAGTATATATGGTTACACCAACCAAATATATATTTTAAAGATCCCTTGAACTCAGTTACTGTTAGTTTAATTTAGTCTATTTTTAAGAGTACTGGCATATATTATAAATGCCTCAAAGCTAACAGGCATGAACAAAAAAGCACAAAACTCAGATTTGTATTTTAAATGATCTTTAAGAATGAAATCCAGATAAGATAACTGTACATTTTGTTTCATAAGCTTTTTTTAATTTTAACTCAGTAGTGATGATAATAAATAAAATATGTTTTCTGACAAAAACAAGAAAGGAGATATTAAGTGAATTTGCCTTGTGTGTGAGTGCGTGTATGTGTATGTACTGTGAGTATACTGACAGAGATCTCTAAACTGCTTAAACCTACAGGTCAGAGGTGTAGAGCAAGCATACAGGTCTGTGTGTGAGAAAAAAATCCTCAATCCAGAAATTGAAACAGAAGAAGAAAGTCTGACCAATCAGCACCTTTTGGTTGTACAAAATATTTTCACCCAAACAAATCTGCCTAGATTAATCAGCTGTATTTAATGTATCAAGTAATATTTAATCATGTAATCTAAATTACTTTTAAGTTCAGAAATATTTTTTAATGTGACTGAATCAACATGACTTGGTTACACCAGTAAAAGTCATTTTTAGGGTCAGATTATGCACAATTAGTCCCTTTAAGAAAGTAACTGCACGGTAATACTTTTTACAGGGTATAAATCTTAATAGCCTTTCTATGATCTAATATTAACAAGTGTATTTTGTAATCAAGAAACGATCCTTGAGTAAATCCATTCCAACAGTGAAGTTTACTCTCTTCATCACTCTCTCTCTCTCTCATCCCTTGTCCAAACCAGGCCAGCACACAAAGTGACCAGTGAGGCAAACTAATCTGCAACTTCCCCGGGTGGCTGGAACTATCATCTCTCTCTCTCACTCTCTGCATTCCACACTCAAGTATGGCTCAAGAATGCTGAAATCATTTCAACCAAAGTTTTGCACCCAAATCACTGACAAACTGAAATTTGAAAGTATGATATGAACACATATTAGCCAATCTATTTCATCAGTGCATCACTTTTAGGGGGCATCATTGTGTTACATTCAGCCCCCCTTAAACACACACTCTTTTTTTTTTCCTACACACACACACAAAAACACACACTCTCTTCTTCTTTTTTCTCCTATACACACACACACATAAACACACACCCCAAACACAAAACCCTTTGCCCGCTAAATTACTTGGGGACAAAAGATGGGCAGGGTCACCGTGGTAACAGGCTAGGAGGGGGGTTGAGGGTAGGAGCAGCTGTTCCATCAGATTAATTCAAATTCAAGTAATCTCCCCCACCTTCCCCAGCAAACAAAACTCAGCCCTTCAAACTCTCAAACTCTACCCCAACTCTTTCTCTCAGCATCTCTGCTCCTCTCCCACTTCCCTTTTCATACTTCTCTACTAATTTCACTTTGTACACCTGAATTATTTGTTTCTCACATCTCCGCTTCATTCAAAGACCATTTTTTGCATCATGCTATCCCATAAAGTCAACTAACCTTTCCAAACTGGTCAAAGTACTGTTTTACATCTTCAATGGTAGTGTTCACTGACAGGCCCCCAACAAATATTTTCTTCGTCCGCGTCACCAGCTGAAAAATAAGAGAGAGGGTGATCAGGTAACCAAGACATTATCTACCAAGAGAGTGTAGAATTCAAAACGGCTGATATGTGTTGATATACACACCTTAGGCTGGGCTCTTCGAGGGAAGGCGACTTTCGGGTCAATCTAGAGGAGAGGTTGAGAGGAAAAAGTCTAGGTTAGAAAATCTTGAGAAAGAGAAACACTGACAGCAACACACCCAAGACTGTACACATAAACAACCGTGAGATGTTTTCTGAATGAACCTTGACATCTTCAGGGCTCTGCTCGTATCCTATGAGCTCTGGTTTGGTGTCTTGGCCCTTGGAACATCTGCATGTACGTCTAACAGGCACTGACTGAATCCTCTGTTAACTTTAACTGTCTGAGAATGATGGTTCATTCATACATTCAGAGAGATCAGGAATGGTCTAACATGTTGAGAAATGTGAAAAGCAATGCAGATTGATGTAAAGGGAGAACAAGAGCTTACACCAACTAATAAGAAGAAAATAAACAGCAGAGTACATGTGTTCACAATAGAGGAACGGGGTTGAAAAGTTTACAGGTTTCTAGGAGAGAGAAGTGGATATTGAAGACTTTGACTAGACAGAGGAGGCTGTCATAGCCACCTGTGACTGTGTGTACTGGACAAGAGAGGGGTCAGCTTTCCTGTAAACATCACTAGGTGACATGAAAAACTCTCATTAAACACCACACCCATGTTTCGTTTGAACGGAGAACGGCTGGAGAACAAGAAAGCACAGAGAGTTCATGCAGAAGAGCATCCTTGACCCACACACTCTTTTGACAGTCAAACAAAAAAATTTTGTTTGTTTGTGTTTGTTTGTTTTTGCATGTACACTTTTTCTTTCTTCTTTTTTTGTTTAACAGTTTTTTGCTTTATTTTCATTTAATGGTGACTGTTTTTTTCAAAATATGTACATTTACAAGCTTCTATAAATGAGCTATAAAACACAGAAGCAAAAATCCAGCTACATCCATAAACTACATTTGTAACTGAATGTATAGAAGTAATGTACAAGTAGCTGAAATATTAGTACATTTGTGTAATTGAAGCAAAGACATTTGATATATCTCTGCCGTTTTTTATTAAAGCATGTGCAGAAAATCAAACCAATCGCTTAGCACCCACTGATAGATGCGAACAGTACAAATTCTAGATTACAGATACTCAAGAACTCTATATTAGTCTATACATTTCTAGACCAGCTATTTACCAAACACTAGACTACACCATGCTGTACTGAGGTTAAATTCTAGAAGACAGTAAAGTAAGCAGTACAGCTCTAGTAGCAATAATGATAAGTCTGTTCGAGAGAGGGTCCGAGTAGAGCTATGCTAAAAAGCTAACACCTTTGCGATAAACTACAGCAGTTTACCAGAGTCACTCATTTATTCTCACACAAATTCAGACTAGGAGTAACAGAGTTTCATTGTGAAAATCTAGAGAGTAAATGAAGAGGCTAAGCTAATCTGAACAGAAGATCTGATTCAGAAGCTACAGTTTAAGTCTCTAGTTTCTAGACTACACTGATAGTCACCTCTGGTCCACAACATTGCTGAGGCCCCACCACTCCTATCAAAAACAAACAAACAAACAGATACACACACAAACAAACAAAATCAACATACAGCCACCGACGCACATGGGAGGAAAGCTGAGGATAAAATGTGTGGTCGCACAAAACAGATTATTGACATTGGAGTTTATTTTGGTCATACAGAGACACTCTGAACAGTCATGGTATCAATAGGGGCTTCTCTTAGATGTTCTGTCAGGGCTGAAACCACCACAGATATAGAAATTCACATTAGAGGTCAATCAATGTGGGATTGTTCAATTTTTATACTTGATCCCTCCAATTTTGAATCCTTGTTTATATCCTTTGTATTTCATCAAGTAATTAAGAGAAACTTTTATTAGATTTTTTAGAAATTCAAACTGTATGAACCTTTGTTTTCTAAAGGTTTGAATATCAGAGCAATATATGATAGTACTGTATATTATATGTACAGTATTTGTGGCATTTACTATGAACTTTGTGATTTTGTAAAGCTTGCCAATCTTTCTCTTTGGCTATTGAAGTTAATATTCTATTTGTTTTTCTTTTTGGAAAAAAAGTTTTTTTTTAATGTTTTTCTCTACCAATATATACATTAAATATATTATAAACAAACTCACAGGATAATTGAAATATAACACAAAGGTGGCTCTTATAATAACATTTGGCCAACATGTGACCTTAAGTGGCAAAACTTGCCACCCTTCTCAAAACTATTTTAAGTCGATGGACTTAACAAATCAGGTCAATCCTTCAGGGTCAATCGCTGCTAGCGGCATCTAGCAATAATATCCAACCAAACACAGACACGCAACCCCACACAACGATCGCACTGTCCACGGAACATTCAACAAGACCATTGACTAAAAATTGTGATTTTTAAAATTTTGCTCCACACATTTCTGTTTCTCTTTTCTGGTGTCCCCTCCTCCACCGCTCAGTTGCTGAGCTCGTTAGGCTAATCTCCAGTTTAAAGTCGGCCCAGGCGAGCAGCCGTAAGGCACCTTCACAGGGGCACAGTCATAGAGGTAAAGCAGGACAAAGACCTTCATGTTCCCCTGGCTCTGACTGCCTCTCTCAGGGGGGAGGCACTTAGAAAACAGCACAGCAGCCAGGCTGTGGAAGACTGGAGCTGAGGGAGGCATTCTATATGTTCACTTTAGTTGTAATGTTAGTTTAATTTAAGGCTTAGGTTGGCTTTTTCAGTCCATTTTCACCTTGGGAAAACTGTTTGAGTAAGTCTCCAGAAAGCTACAATGACTTCAATGTCCAAACAGCTGATCAAAGTAACTAAAATACTTGAAGTGTCGAATAGTTTTGAATTGCAGAAATGCACAGTTTCACTACGGTCTGCTTTGAACTACCTGTTGCCATAGTGCAAGGGTGTTTTTTACTCAAATGGGAACTGGTTCAAACTTTCAAGAGAGATACAGCGAGAATAGAGAGAGAGATGAGAAAGTTTTTTTTCCTTCTTCAGGCCTCTACCCTCCCCACTGACCCCCTGGGGGGTAACTCCACCATCACCATGGCAACCAACGGGCACCATTGTCCCAGGACCCGCCTGCTCTAAACACTGACAAAAAGACTCTCGCATATAGATGTACCACAACACATGAAACCAGTCAGTAAAGTTTCCTATTTTTCCTGCTTGAGTTCAGCTCTTACTGACACCAGTAATCAGTTTTGACCAAGAAAACTGATTATTGCTTTTATTTGCTTATTGTCATTATAATGGCTCAGTTTGCCCTCTTGACATTACAAATGTATTCTTTTAAACAAATATGTTTAATTCTGTATATTGAAAATAAGGCATAAAAGATTATCAGACAGGGAAAAGGTTTCAATGAGGAAAAACCTGAATTCCACATGAGTCTCGTGTTTGGTGAGCACTCTTGAGACGAGGCACCACAAAGCTTTTCCAGCAACTTCCAGCATACCCTGTTCGGGTCCCCTAGTTACCATAGTGATTGACACAGAATAGGAATGCTCTCCTGACAACCTCATTGAGAAAAGGGGAGTCTGAGATTTTAAGTTTCTTTTTCTCTTGCGTTTTTTCCATGTCTTCTTAAATTGTTTGACAAAGACACAAACTGAACAGGCATGAAACCTCACATTCATACGCAGCATCTGTGGCATCAATAAATGATTACCAGACACCATATCAAGCTCTCTGTCTATTCAGTCATACAGCTTGCATTAAAACAATAAACCATAATGACCAAATAAATTTCACAACCTTCTTGTCTAACTGACACAATTCTGCCTATGACGCACAAAAAAGGTCAGCACAGTATACTTAATGAAGTTAAAACTCACAGTTTTTGAGTCCAGCTCGTGCCTGGTCTGAGCCAGAACTTTGTCCACACCAGCTTGGTCCATAAATGTGACAAATCCAAAACCCCTAGGCAAAGGAGAGATCAAAATTACAACATCTCCACCCATTCCGCGTACACTGACAATACAGTCATTAATAAGACCTTTTGTAGAGGCTTTGTATGTTTGCTGTGCCTGGTTGGTCGTTCCCTTACCTCGAGCGCTTTGTAACTGGATCCCTCATCACCATGCTCTCCTTCACCTCACCAAACTTACAGAAGTAGTCTTTCAAACCCTCTGAGAAAAGAGGACAGCAATAGTTATTTCATCCTATTCAGCAGTCAGATGGGCTAGAAGCTTAAACAGTGTGGGAAAACCAGAGATTATTTGTTGATGACATCACTGAATGGATGACATCAACAGTGGAGATGATCTAAGATCCCTGGTGTAAAATGTGAACTTTTCAGATCATCGCTGAGTGGAATATGAAATACTTTTTCCTGTAAACATCAGTCCAAATTGTATTATAATTCACTGTTCATATAGCTCAGTTATGAAAATACATGCATCAGATGTCATGTATGATTTATTTGTCATAAAATACATATTAGATGCACCTTAGCTGTGTTAGGAAGGCCTGATAAGATGATAAAGCTAACTGTAAATGTGCATCTATTAAATGATACCTGACAGAGTCAAATGACAAGAAGGGTATTAAAAGTTCTTTGCCTGGAACAATACATTGGCGTAATTCAAAACAACAATGTGCCCTACATACTAAGCACAGCCTACAGCATGACAGCAGTTGGTGAAACTTTGTCTATTCACTCAGCTAAACCTGTTGTATAGCCTTTGTATAAAGGATCAAGCCAAATTACAGAGCAACCAACCGGACTTATTTCATTCTATCTGTGACTGCTTGTTTTTGTTTTTAAGGTGCTTTCAAAAACAAAGCTTGATTTTGAAGATAAAAAAAAATATTTATACGCTTAAAAAAGGAAAGAGGCTTTGATGAATTTAATCACACTTTTATAAGGCTATAATTTCGTCTTTTATTTTATGCAGATCTTCTTGAATGCACTGTCTCTTGGGCTGACGTTCCCAGATACTTTGTAAGTGTAACTCACCTTGCGTAGTTTGCCAACTCAGACCACCGATGAACATTTTGCTGTTTAAAAACAAGACAAACGGGCGATCAACAAGTGCTGGGCGTTTGCATATAAATAAGACTTATTTAATGGACATTGAAGAGCGCCATTAACATCTTCGGACATTCAAATAACCGCAGTGATTCTCCGTGATTCCTATCACAGTGGATCTTAAGGTGCGCTGAACACCGACAAACACGCTGTCCTTCTTTGTTAAGTTACTTTGTGTCTGATTTCGCTCTAAAGCTCTTCAATGTAAATTTGGAGGTAGCAGGAAGAAAATTAATGTTTTTACCAGGGGTCGTGCGGAGAGTCCGAGGAGGACAGGTTACTTTGGCTACCTTCCGACTCCATTGCGCGGCTGTGTATCCCGTCCGAAGTATGGTGCGAGAAAGGAGGCAGAAAGTGTGGAGAGGGGGATTGGCATGGGGTGAGTTAGAGCTCAAAGCCCAAAGACTCCACCTCTCTCCTGGTCCAGTCCCGACGTAAAACACAGGCCCCTCTAGAACTGACCGGGAGTCAGTGAATTTACCTTCCTCAGTAACATAACGAGGACATCAGAACAGATTTATTACAATCATAAGAACTGTTTAGGTTAATGTATGTGCTTGGTATTTCTTTCAATCAGCTGCCAAGTAACATTATGAATGTTTTTTTGTTACACTTTTCACAGTATCGTTTCTCAGTCTCAGTATTACCTGTTGATGAAACTGCTCCTGAAAAGTCCTGTTCTTCTCTATGAAAAATATATTACATCAGGACGGCATATTTGCATAACTTAAATTTCAGAATAACAATTTCAGAAATGATTTGCACAAGCAATTGTTACTGTCTGGAAAGACATTATTAACAAGAACATGGTTTAAAATGGATGCATTTGCTTAATTTAGAGTTCTGCATACAAGAGACAACAGTATCCTAATCTTTTCAAATTGTTTGTCATATTTTTGTGTTCCTTAGTGAGAAAGACATCAACAATGACTTAGTGTGCAAAGTGAGCAGCTGGTATTGGGGGAACATCTTAAAATCAATACAGATTTATCTGACTGCATAGCCTAAGTTGACATGTATGAGAGGTGGTAAAAAGGCCACTGCACATTGCCAAGTGGCTCTCTACAACTGGCCAGATCTGCAGGAGATTTATATGCCATAATAGGATTGTGGGTAAGCGGTGCCTGGCTGCCTGAATTTATGTGCCTGATTTGTCTGCTCCACTCATGCTGCTCCTTCTATCTAATTCACACACTTAGGGACCCACAATAGACAAATGTAATTAGAGGGAAGCGTAAACATATGGTACTTACATTGTGAATTTAAGACAATAATCCTGACTGCTTACATACTGGTCTTCAACTGGTCCTCTTACAGTATATGGCTGGATCAATTCTGTGCACAAATGTCTATGAGTGTCAATGTAGTTTCTTCAACATGTTTTGTTTCCATCTATTGTTTATTATAAATGTAATGATAAATGGACATAAATTAAAGGTATAGTACACCCAAAAATGAATGAGAACGTTAGTAAATAACAGCCTCAGTCACCATTCACTTTTAGTGTATAGATTAAAGAGCAGTGTCAACAATCTTTAGAATTTCTCCTCTTGTGCTTCACGGAAAAACGAAAGTTATACAGGTTTGGAACAAAATAAGGGTTATGTTTTAAGATGGCAAAAACACTTTTAGGTGAAACAGCACTTTAATGTAAATGATCATGACATGGTTATAAAAAAGTTGAAAATACATTTGAATTCTGTTATTCTTTCACACCCTTTGATTTGCATAACATACAAAACAATGTGTTCAGATTTTTTTGTTGGGTTATTAAAGTATATCTGCTTTAGTCAGCATGTTCACTGCTTATTGGCTGAGTCTTAAGTATTTAATTAGTGCCAGCCATGGCTAATCTCTGCCTGTCCCTGCTTCAGCACACACACACACCTACACATCCTAACATGTGACCCCATCAAGATCACTACAGGATTACCCAGCCTTCTAGAATACTTAGCCACACAGTGTACAGAGGAAGACTATGCAGTGTAGCCACTGAACTGAAGAGTCTGCTGCTTGGTTCTTATCAAGACTTTCACACAAAAAGCACCACACAATATACAGTATTTATTATCCAGTTATGTCAATATATACAAACGGATATTTTTGCATTGCCTGAACTTTACAATTGATAGATAATTATTGAACTTTTAAACTTTTTGGATTTAAAATTTTATATGTTATTGTAAATGTTGAAACAGAGGGTCTGGAATTTTGTTTAATTGTTTTTGTGCGGTAAAACAACAACAACAACAACAACAACAATAATGTAATATTAATATTATCAGGTATACTACCTCTCTACCACTAGAGGGCAACATGCGTTAGTGAAATACATGAAATACATGCAAACACATAGCTGTGGCCCAAAATAACAGAGTACGAGCAACAGAAATAAAATGTTGATAAAATGTGGTGAGAGAGACAGACAGATAAACATCTATAAAGCTATTTACATTTGGAAAGTGTGGATGAATTATTGAAAATGCTCTCTCTAGGGGAAAAGTTGTGACTAAAATCATTCAGTAACCAGTTATTAAACATGGACACTAACCTTAAAGAATTAAAAATCTGATAAAAAAATGCAGTTTCTCTTGAACACCTCATCCGTTTCTTGTATTCGTCATAACAACGTGACCTCACAGGTTCACAGAAGAACATTTATGAAGTACTTTTATTTTGACAACTTACCTGACGCTAATTTTCTGTAATTTGGCGGCGGGGTTTATTTGACAGTTGTGCTGTTTCACTTGGAGAAAATGAATTTTGATTGATAGGTAAGCGATCGCTGTATGGTATAATGTTTTTTTTTTTTTTTTAAAAATCATTTTAATAATTATATATATATATATATATATATATATATATATATATATATATATATATATATATATATATATATATATATATATATATTATATAAAATGTAGTCTTGCAGATAAAGATTAGAAAATTGGGTGCACTGGGGGGTCACACGTACAGCAGATGCGCATAATTTCGCGCAGGCAACACAGACACCTTCACATTAAAAAATATCGATTGTCATGTTTGCATCCACAATGTTCACATCAGCACAAACGAGGAAAAGTAACTTGGTTCTTTAAGTTTTTTCTTTGTTATCTGTAATTGCTTAGTAAGTAAAAGTAATGTGCGTACAGCAGCGGACAAAATGAGATGGACTTCCATCAAGTGCAGAGAAGAATGTTGAGAACGTGGGAAAAGATTGAAAGATGAATACACGGGTGGAGAGATGGACAGCACTGCAGAATGGACAATGGACTCTGCATTCTGTCACACGTAAATGCTTTCTAGAGAGAGCAGGGATTTTAAGTTAGTTTAAAGTTCGCAATTGACTGGATCTAGAGAAGTAGGCGTTTAAAAGCGAGCAGTGACTGACCTCTGAAGGATTGTGGTTAACGCCGCCGGCTCCGCCCAAGCTGTCAGGCTGACGTCATCCAAGAAGGTGCGCTGTTCCATAGGGTGTTCCAGAACATTTTTAGATTTTGATTAAATATTATGAGGGCACATGAAATAAAAAATGACATGCATGGTTAAATCATTTATAATAACAGTGCAGTATTTTAAAAAATTAGTATATTTTATTTCATTATTTTAATGGTACCGGGATTGCATCAACAATTATTTTAATACTTAAAAATATATATTAAACTAACTTTGTTTTAATACAGTACCATTGATTGTTATAATATAGCTTGTTGTGAATGTGTACGTTTAACTACACGTTAAATTAACCCACAATTACATTGATGTAAGTCTCTCAGTAATTGTGCATTTTACTCTAATATAAATAGGTACTGCTTAATGAAAGTAATACAGAAGAATGTTTAAAATCATTATAAGTACACTGTCATGGGATGAAGGGTGGCCTGATATCCTACATAGAGCAGAGTGCCTCATGTGGGTCTACATGGTAAGAGCAAATAGCCAGAGAATTGTTGAATTACTTTCTTTATCTTGGTTTAACCTTGTTATTGTTAACTTTCTAAAGTGGTGATTGCGACGAAAAATGCACTTTTATGTCTGCCTAAGAGACTAAATTATTTTGTGTGATGTTGCATCTGCGCCGCTAGGTGTCACTGCAGCATAAAAATACCTTAAGCACTATTAAATACTTTGGTACTCTTAATTTCCTCATCATGACCAAACTCATCTTTTGCGTTTCAGTAAGTGAAGAACCACTCTGACCTTTGTAGTCAGACATTTGATAGACTGCATTAAAATGATAACTCAAGAGTCCCAGACTAATTTTAGTCTTTCGTATTAATTGCTGTCTGATATAAGCAAATTGTTGACAAGGTGACATGGTATGTTTATTGTTAAATTCAACAAAGTACAACGCAAAAAAAGATATGTCTGTTTATTGCATTTGTATTATTTTGTAGCATTCAGATTTCCTTCTTATCAAATGTAATTCTATAGCTCTGGGTTTACACAGTAAACATCTATCAAGTCGACTGGAAAAAACGAACTAGAGTACTGTGCAGGGTTTGTTGTGACCTAACGGGGCTATATTTGATGCAGACATCATACACAAAATGTCCTTTCTGTGTTGTGGCTTATTTGTAAGCACAAAGGGTTTCATGTCGCCCAATTTGAACTGATGTAGAGATTATTTACACTGAATTAATTTGCATAATAGAGTTTTACCACTAGAGGGCAACTATCAATGAGTTTACCGACGTTAAAAACTGTAAGAAACACTGCAATGTATCTTTGAGGTTGGTAATTTAACTTCGATAATAAATAAAAACATGAGTTCATTTGTTCATTTGTAGAGACTTAAAGCAAATCTATAAATGGGTGCAGAGGTCAGGGATGTGACTGTATGTTCAATTAGTGAGGTGTATTGTGGCATTCAGAAATGCATTCAAGCAAGCCAGTGCATTGTACGTACACTACCCTCTTTTACAACCTTGTTCTGAATTTTCATTCATCCTGCGAGCATATTCAAGCAAGAGGGGCTCAAAACTGTTTGATCAATTGTGCATTTTAAGCTCTTAGCCATTGTATGCTAACCATTGACACT
Source organism: Chromobotia macracanthus (assembly GCA_036877525.1). Taxonomy (NCBI): domain Eukaryota; kingdom Metazoa; phylum Chordata; class Actinopteri; order Cypriniformes; family Botiidae; genus Chromobotia; species Chromobotia macracanthus. Next base: position 9,493,014 of record JAZGTH010000004.1, on the reverse strand, counting down.
GATTCATAATAAATGTAAATGTATATAAATGTATTTTACTATATACTTTTCCTATGTAGTGTAGTAATTATATTTCAGTAGCAGTTTGATTATTACTTAGGTAATGTGCCATAGATCTGAGAGAAAATTATGTCATTTGTTGTCTTACATATGTACCCGGATTGTATCTTGATCAATAATTCTGGATATTGTAGTTTTTCGGCTTTTCAGAATAGTTTTTTTGGCATTCATTTGTAATTATTCTAAACTAACTAGTTATTCATCCAGTCATAGCACTAGGGATGAATGCTGATCCTTATCTGATCATCTTAGTTAGTGTTTAAACATGAATTAAAACCACATACAGAAAAATCTTTATTCATTTATTCAAAATAAATAAAAAATGTACAACACATACATGCATTTGACTGCGTCTAAAGTCTTACATCCCACAACCACCCTTCACCATCCAAAATATAATTATCCATTTCCCAATCTCAGTGTTTCTTTTACCAAATTAAGACTCATGGAAGCTCTAAGGATGATAATATAAAAGGCAGCATTTTGGAAAGTATTGCATGACAAAACACCAATTTGTGCAATAAAAACTGTAAAAGGCTTACTGCTGTCCACCTGTTTTGCTGTTTACCATTTTAACAGCTTTGCTATGCAGTTTTAACCCTATGAACCGTTAGGTTTAGTGTTTTATTAGGGCAGACACACATGGAATGCACCAGACTAAATTGTTGGTACAATAAGTGCTGGAAATGACACAGAACTCATTATCTTCTTGTTTCAGCACTTCTATCTGTTTGTTTTATCTCTCTCTATCTCTTTGTACTCTGTCAGCAGTATTGTTGCTAAATAAACAGTTGTAGTGGTAAATATTATTTTGAAGCAATATTGAATTAAAATTCATAACAGCCATTTGTAAAATAAAAGAGAAGGAAAAGACAGGAAGACATCGTTTCTGTGGATGGCTCATTTGTACTTTTCCAGTACGTAATTTCCTGAAATAGTAACGTAATTGCTGTAATAGAATTTTATAGTTCTCATTTGATGTCTAGTGTTTTTAAAGGGATAGTTTTCCCAAAAATTCAGTATTGTTTACTTAACCTCGTGTCATACCAATCACCTTATTTTCTTTCTTTTGTGAAGCATAAATGGAGACGTTTGAGTTTTTTATGCAAGTAAATATACTGCTAAGCTTCACAAAGGACAAAAGTACCATAAAAGTCCTTGCAAATAATGTGCTATATATAGTATTCTGAAGCCAGACCTAAATGGCCTTTATTCATTGATCCTTTGACATTATTTACATCAAATGCCATTGTTTTTTTACATTTAAGTGAATAATTACATCACTGCGTAATTGTATTGTATAAAACTGTAACTGCAATAAGGTTTGGGACATATGACATGGAAAATTAATCAATAAACAACATTTTTGTCTGTTCAAAGCTATAGCATGGCTTTCAGTGACTTCAACTGTTGTTGTAATAACCCATGTTATGCTAAAATATTCTGTTTCTTAGTGAGTAAAAGTGGCAGTACTACTAATCTGTCATAGCTTGTATTCATACAGTGTATATTGTAGATTACAGTGATACGTAAAGCTTCTAATCTAATTTTATATTTATTTTATTGAAGTTTGTCATAAAACTGCAAACCAGATAACTGTGGTCTGTTGTTTGACTGTCTCAGCCTTACTCAAACTTCAGCAGGAACTGTGATTTACAATATCTAGACTTCTCAGTTGCAGATAGTTCCGTACTGATTGCTCATTTGTTTCAGTTCTTCAGTTCTCATGTAAACCGAAAGTGTGGAAGTATGAAATACTTTAGGTTCACTCTAAAGACTGGACCATGCAATGGCTAGACAAGGGTTGTCAAATTCTGCTCCCAAAGGGCCAGTGTCTTGTAGAGTTTAACTTTAACCCAGTTAAACACACTAACCGAGGTCTTCCTAAGCACACTAGAAACTTCCAGACAGGTGTGTTAAGTCAAGTTTGAGATAAACTTTGCAGGATACTGGCCCTCCAGGGCTGAGTTCAGGCACCCCTGGGCTAGACAATAGTGAGGTATGTAGTGTGGGGTGCATTTGGACAGATGATTTTGAACAGTGATTTTGTTTTGCAATGATCTACTGTACATATCCCTGTATACACATTCTTTCTATGATCCTGTCTACATTGGTGATAAGGGTTCTTGTCTTATAATGAGAGTGCAAAAATAGCAAGTTCAGCATATAAAACATTCACAACTCTTTGTCGTCCACTATAGTGGGACTATCTAATTGCTTAAGGTTTAGGTGAGAAGCAAAGATTGTTTGGATGAGTGGGGGCGAAGCCTTTGGTTGGGTCTGCACAGATTAATAGGAACTTGCTCTAAGATTTATAGTGATATGACTGATTAAGAGGAGAAAAGGTTTTGGTTCTCAGTATAAGTGATGTTATACTGTTCAGATTTTAGAGTATCCTGTGACATCTTGCATACCCTCCATTTTTGTTTTGTGAAATCTGCATTTTTTTTCACATGTTCCTTCTGCCTAGGAGATTCATCCTGTTTTGTTAGGCCACATCATGCAGCCTTGACATTACACTAGCACATTCACCGTTGTAAAACCATTCAGGCGATTGCAATGAAAATATTTGTTCTCTATGTCCTCATATCTCTGTAGCTACAATTTTCTCAAAGTTCAGGTCAGAACTGTGGCTGTCCATCTCTGTCCTGCTGTCCATCTCAGCTGTTAGCTCTCTCAAGATCTTTTCCAGATCTTTGTTTTTCCTGTACATCTGCAGATAGTTGTACTGCAGCTGCTTTTGGTATCGGATTACTTTGTCTTTTTCTTTATTCCATGTTTGTCTCTCCTGCTGGAAGCTGTTCATCATCTTATTTTTCTTTTGTTTCTCTTCCTTTAGTTCCCCTCTGAGCCTTTTCACCTCCTTCTGCAGGGTATCTATGTCTGCGGTTGCCCCGTTTTGATTCAGCATTTCATTGGCCCCTGTTCCTTCCTGGGCCCTCATTTTGGCCTGACCAATGCCAAAGGCCTCCATCCTGGCATGGCTTATCTGCAACTGCAGCTGTTGCTCCTCCACCTTGGCTCTCATGGTCATTAGCTGCTGTTGCTCCTCTTTGGCCATTGCGAGGTCCTGCTTCATACCCTTGATGTCTGTTTCCAGCATGCTCACCTTCTCCCTGAGAAGGTCAGCCTCATTCTTCTTCCTTTGGAACTCGTTCTTGCATACCTTTTAAAAACATGTCAGAGTTGGCTATGTATAACAGCATACATCAGGAATTGCTTGAAACTACCTTGAAACTACTTTGAAACTACTAAATACTTATTTTTCACCTCTTTAGCTCATCTTTGCACCACTAACAATGCCAAATTTATGTGTTCAAATCTCGGGTAGCAAACATAGATATATCACAGTGTAAGTTGCTTTAAATGAAAGCATTTGCTAAATTCACAAATAGAAGTATAATTGTTTTTACAGATAGCGAACACACCTCAACCTCAGCGCTTCGCTGATGGAGAGCTTCCTCATGCTCCTTGTTCTTCTGCTCCAGTTCCTCCATCTTGTTTTTGGACTCCTTGAGAGCAGCTTTGAGACTGACGATCTCACTCAGTTTGTTGCCGACCTCGGCTTGGGAGTCCCTGAGCTGCTGCTTCAGCAGTGAAATCTCACCTGACTTCTGGCACACCTACAAAAATACTGCTGTGTAAATTTCATGTAAATGAGTTAAGTAGTTTTACCTTTTTTTTTTTTAAATATCTCCTATTACAATTGTGTTTTGGATACTGGTCACCTCTGTGCTTTCTATACCTTAAATAGATTCACCAACTACTCACCTCCCACTGCGTCTCTTCTAGTGTGGGTACTAGGTGGTTTTTCTGACTCTCATAAGTACGGAGTCGAGCTTCTGCAGTCTCCCTGTCATGGTTTAGCTGGTCCATCTCCTCCTGCAGACGTTCCTTATCCTGTTGTAGCTGGATGACCTGAAGCTGCAATAACTGCTGGGCTCTCAAAGCCCTCTGAGACACCTGCAGGTCACATCAACCATCATTAGAATCATTAGACTCCACCTAGATAATTGTGTGTAGACACACTTTTTCTTTGTTTAGAAACCCTTATCTTTATAAGGACTTTGTTTATGAGTAGACATTTGCCTTCCTGTTTTTTTACACGAGTTATTGTTACATTGGTAAACAGTAGCTTACTTGACGAAGCTTCGTAGAACAGCGTTGCTTCAAACCCTCCATCTCCTCAGCACAGTAGCGTTGCTTCTCCTCAAACAGCTGACATGTGTCTGACTCTTTTTCCTCAAGGCTTGTCTGTAACTCCGCCAGCTCGGTTTCACGCTCCAGAAGTTTCCGCTCCAGCTGCTGTATTATTGATTCGTCTGTTGAAATCGGTGATCGGATGCAGCCTCCCGAAGTTGATGGTTTTGTTGGGCTTTGCTTAAGCACCTCTCGGTTTCCAGAGACATCGAGCCGTGGCTCAGGGGATGATATGGTCAGTGCTGCAGCAGTTATTTCTCTGTTCAGACTCATAGCAGCTGCCACACTTTCACTGAGGACACCGATGGATTTTGTGTTAGCATTTGTAGAATCAGTACTCATGTTTGTTTCACTGATCCCATTGGCCCAACAGTTTCCACTGATTGCATTAGTCCCACTACACATCCAGCTGGAGTTTCCATTCACACCTGCTACACAACACTGTGAGTTCTGAGATATCTCTGGATTATGGACCGGGCCTCCTTGGTGCATCATGTGACTTGTTGAAGTACTTAGATTGTCCATTTGGCTGCAGCCGCTGGTGCTGTGGGTGGGCAGGCTTGACATAGAGTTCCTTCCAGAGTCAGAGTAAGTTCCGAAGTTTGTCTCCAGCTTGGGGTCTTGAAGGTCTTTGAGCCTGTCTATTGGACTAATTCTTCTGCCCAGGATGGTGCTTAGGTTGTTATGAGTCTCCACCGAGGAACTGCTGCTGCGGGGAAGAACCGGCTTAAAGGCGGTGGGTCTGATCAGTTCTTTCTCTGCGCTCTAAATGGGACAGAACAAAGATATATAGATGAGTGTTTTTGGGATTTGAAGCTTATCAACAACATATGATCACTGGTATAAAACGCACGTGGCATCATGGAAGAACACTGTCCATCTTTAAAATTATTGATCAAAAGCTCTCAAAATATTTACAATGATCACTGCCAGAACATCACAACAAAACAGACTGTGTTTTCCACCCTTTTCTGCTTCCTCATAAGAGTACTTTTGTGCCCTGCTGGTTTAGCCTTAATTCCTGTCCTAGTAAAACTGGCTTCCCTTTTCTAGCAGGAACCTTCTTAAATGAGTCTATTGAGGGAAAGAGGAGCCTACACGCTTGCAAGCGCCACACTGCCACTGGATGACTCTCCAGAGAGATTAAGGCATTCTTACCTCGTCAATCTGGAGGTTTAATTAAATGGAGCAGACACTGCTAAGCTCTTAGTGAAAGTGTCAAGGGCTGGTGGGGATTTAATATCAGCTATACTTGACTGCAGCTTGCGTTTGTGTGTTTGTGCTTTAGAAATGGGGCATCTTTTGAGTTTTCCTGCTTACGTGTGATCTGATAAATGTTTTGTAAGCAGATTAGTTTTGTGTTCATGTTTAATGACACAAATTGCTTTACAGGATGTATACCACTGTCATAATATGCACTGATATTTTAGATGGTGGTAATGATGGTGGATGGTGGTGATTTTATTTTGACTTGATAGAAAAGGAATTTTGAAGCATCTTTTTATGCTGTAGCTTCTTCTTTACCTTTTCTAGTTTTCCAGACAGCGAAACTAATTCTGGTGGCCCTCCATTCCTGTCCATCTCAGCTGATGTTAGTCCATCTTCAGCTGCGTTAATGTTATGGTGAACAGCTCGGGGTTTGTTGCTGACCTTGATGTAAAAGAAGTCGTCACTTTTGCCTGAATGATAGCTGACTTTTGAGTTGTTGTTGGGGCTGCAATGGTCTTGAGAGAAGCCATACTTCAGAAGGCCATCCAAGCTACGGCCTGTTTTCTTAGAATGAAGCCCTTTTTTGAGTTTGTGTTCAGAGGCTTTGCAGTGTTTGCTGTGGAGGCTATGGCCTGATATCAAACTGCTGACACTCCCCATCTTTCCGGGGACATCTGGAGAAAGCAGGTGGTGGTCGTGGTGGCGGCAGGTGTGTAATTACAGAATTTTAATAATGGTGGAAGGACTGATGGACTCATAGCCTTGTGTGGAGATCCCTCCTATTCCCATTTGGGAAACCTGGTAAAACATGGATTTTAAGAAATGAAGTGAGATGTTTCCTATTGTCATTAGAGGAATATAGAACAAGAGCCTCACAAGATCTATGCAGAACTTGCCTTTGTTTACTTTACATAACGTTCAGGAGGTCAGCAAACAGGACAAGAAAAAACAGGAACTCTATATTGTTGGCTCTTTGCCCAGGTGGGAGATAATAGGGGTAGACCCAGTGACAGTTACCCTGAATATCCTGATTTACAATGTTGAGGCCCTGTTGAGTGCAAACTCTACATAAGTACCAATAACGCTCTCCTCTTTGTCAAACAATGGTAAATCCATTTGCAAACATGAATTCAGTGTGGCTAGGTCAAACATCTATTCATAGTTCTTGGTCAGTAGGTCAGAAGAACTGCCAATTACTTTATTCTTTCTCACCAGGCTATCATATCTGTCTTGTATTTTTTATTTGCTATGTCTTATTGTCTTTAGATCTGATTGCATGCATTTGTTATAAGAAAATGCTAGCAGCTTACCATGTATTAGCTACCATACATTGACCGTAATACTCTAGGCCACTAGGGAGATGAGAGCTGTCAGTCACAATACAGAAGTTCAAATGGACCAAGGGTCTGTCACCAGCTAATCAACTTTCTTTTATGATTCATATGTGCCCAAAGCATATATTACACATCCATAATCAACACATCATGCCTTCCATCTGTCTGCCTGCACAGATAAAGCAGATAGCAAAGGGGCCTTACGAACAAAAGACCTGCCGTGATCGTCACACGTGGCTTTGTACAGCTGGCCTAATTATAATGACTGAAATGTTAAAGGATTATTAACTAGGATTTTTAACATGCCTTAAAAATTTAAATATATATTACGTTTTGTTTGTAACCGATAGTAAATCACATGTCAAGCAGAAAGTTACAACCAAAATAACATCTTAAAAATATCAGGAATATTAGTACTTTTTTAAATTGTGTAATTTCACAGATAGCATATGGGCTTATATTAATGAACTCTTTGAAACACTAGTGCAACTCGGTATACTATGTACTCAGTTATTATTGCCACAAGGATGCTATTCCCTAAACTACTCGATTATCATTCACACAGCTTTATTATGCTTATGCAGAAAGCAGAGATTTAAATACTTTTTGCCCCACTTCTGTCTCCTTGTAAATAAACGCATCAGTAGAAGCCCCAATGGCTATAAGCAGCCCTGTGGCGATCCCTTCCAATGAAAAGCGATCTCATCAGAGTCTTTGTTTAAGAGAGTCACATATTTCCTCCTCAAGGCATGCCAACCTATGATGTAATGCTCATACATTTTGTTTTTATACGAGGCTTAATGACAGTGCTTGCCATTATTATGAATTAACACGTTCTGTCACACAATATAGCCAGCTGTCGTTAATTAAAGATGGCATGAAACAATTAGAATAACTCATTAATCATTAGAACACAGAGTTTTTGTTTTACTTGGGTTTGCACTTTTCATTATTCATACTAAATGGCAATTTTTACAACATTATGAAAAGCAATATATTTAGCCATCAATATGCAATGCATATTAGTATTGTATTAATGCAAGTATGTGTCAGTCATTAATTAAAGGTTCAAAATAAGCAGCAAACATTCACTTGGCTTTTGCATTGTGCTTCTGACACATGCACAGACATCACTTCCAACCATGTGCGGCAGGTAAACAATCTCACTTGAACGGTCTCGATGTCTGTCTGGCTTCAATAACCCAAAATCACTTCTTTTCACTCAAGTTCAAAGGCTTTCTTGCAAGAAATAAATGGATGGTAGAATGAGACTTACGCTCTCAGCAAATAAATCCACAGACACAGCGCTTGTGTTCCAAGTCCTGAATCAGATCTCCTTCGCATGCTGTCCATGCAGATGTATGTGCGAATCAGAGCATGTTTGTCCTTGAGTGAACCAGCCAGTGAATACTCCAGACTGCCGTTAGACAAGCGACTACCATGCGAAGGGGGCGGATCTTACTGCCATTCAACTCCCCAGAGTTTTTTCTTGTGTCTTTTTTTTGGAATAACTGACATGTAAATGTTGCTGGGAGACGGGACCCTGGGGTCCCCTGGGACAATGAGGGGGCAGAGACCATTACACCTCTTTACATAAGACGTGTGCCACTAAAGAGATTAACTCACTGCTGCTCACTATGGGCTGCGTGCACCCCTCCATAATGCTCACTTTCTCTCTTGCTCTCTCTCTCTCTCTCTATATATATATATGTATATACACATACACCTAATCCTAAACATAACAACACACATGGAATATAAACTTGTGACACTTACAATCTTAAAACTCATTCATTTTTAGTGGTTATCAATTGTAACACGTTTGTTTTTTCATCATATTGGGGACTTTCCATTCACTTCTATTGTTTTTAACTGAGCTGATAATATTTTCTATCTCCTACCTCTGACCCTGAAAGAAGACATTTAGCATGTTAAGTAAGCCATTTTCCTCATAGGAGCCATTGGCTTGGCCCCAAAATGTAGGTGATTTCAGGATTTACTATCCTTTTGGGGACATTTGGTCCTCACATCATAGGCTAAACCTGATATACACACACACACACTCCTCCCAGCTGACTCACTTTGCCACCCCCCTCCTCTCTAACCTGCCCTGCACCCACTCTGAACAAACACCCCTCCAGCAGAAGACAGAAGAGCTAGATATTCTCTCACTCTGCCTGTTTCTTTGTCCACTGAAGTGTGCCTGCTTTGTGCGAGGTTCACTGATCTCCAGCAGTTATTTAGGCTACATTTACACCATGAAATAAATAACTTGCTAACAACCTCTCAAAAGCAGTGCATGTTCACATAATGTGCGGTGTGTTTCTTTTTGACCAGGTCTTTTGTGTTTACAAAAATGATATTAAAATGCTGAGCCAATTCAATATTTGAATAGCCTTCCAAGCAGCAATTGAACACATGGTTTAAATGACCCTCATGATACTTTCTTTTTAGACCAGAGAAGCACAAGTACCTCTTCATCTTGTAAGCAGTCAATGTTGCTGATTAGTGCAAAAAACTGTTCAACTTTACATTCTTAAATATAGATTTCTTCTACAATAACTTTAAAGCTCTCAGCACAAATTTTAAGTATTTTTGCTTGGTCTACTAGATTTATTTCTGTGTCTTTTTAAAGATTAAAAAAGAAAACGAGCAGAAGTTTGCATACAATAAGCATTGACCCCAACAGTTGTGCTAAACTCAAAGTCTTAGATCATCTGTCTTCAGATTTCTGTCACTGGATAAAAATATCTACATATTGGAGTAAACTCAAAATGTTATAAAAACCATTACACAGCCATTGGTTTTCACCCAGGGTCTGAATCTGTGTACCGTACATTCACCCGAAGCGCAAATTCAGCACCATTGGGACCAGAACAAAGGGAGCAGACTTCCAGCTAATCAATCTGGCTGTGAAACTCTATCCCAGCCCTGCGGATGTGCCCTTTTGTCCAAAACACCAAGGTTGGACTGGCTGTGGTGTTTGGAATGAATGGGATTCACAGAGTTGAAACAAACAAGCAAAAATGAAACTCTGGAAACTTCTTAAATGCTGAACATGAGTGAACAGGCTATCTCTGTAAGCATTAGCATAATTTGTCAAGCTACGTCTCCAAGTATTACCTTCACTCCACCCCAACAGGATATTGGGTGTATTTAGGGGGGGTGGAGTTTTGATTCAGCAAGACAACGGCAGAAGGCACAGTATTGATTCTTCAGATGCTCATTGTAAGTGCTTAGTGGAGGGATCAAAGGAATCAATATGTAAAAACAGGCAGTAGCTGCAGACAATGGACTGGCACATTTGCAAGTGTGCGAGGAATCAAAGGTCGCCCAGTCTAGAGCTGTTGCCTCTTGGGACAGAGGGCATAGACAGCATGTTGAATATGTTTCCTAAATTATGAATGTGGATTTAAGTGGTCTAGGAGTTCCTAGAGGGACTGCTGTTTAAAATATGGTACCTTGCCATGACACTGATGGGGCTTGAGATATGCTTGTGTGCATAATATCATAGGCGGGTCTGAGTAGGGCACTTTTTGATTTATGACACCCTTAGTTGGATGGAGTTCTGGGTTTCAGGTGGGAGACAGCTGATGTCATATGTAGCCATGTGGCAGATGACTGTTTTAAACAAATAGGAAAGCTGTGAGAGGGTAATATCTGTTCCAAAAGTTAGTGAGCTGCTAACTTCCTACATAGGCAGCATTCTAACAGTCATGGAACCTTAGAATTGACAGATTTGGAATGCTCTTTATAGGTAGCCACAAAAATAGAGCTCCAGATGGAGCAATTAATTTCAATGTTTGACATTAGAATTTGCTTGGCCGACAGCACAATCCTCCAATAATAATAAAAATATGTAGCACACACACAAATATTGCATAAGTAACTTTGTTTTTACTCTGAGCAATTTTAATTTTGTTTTTTAATTAGCAGTATTTTTTCGGACACTGTCACAATGCATTTTGCGATTGCCTCATCAGGGAAGGATAAACACAGTGGTACCTCATATAGCCAGACTGAAGTATTTAAGAAAGCAGATTACATTAATGGAACATTGCTTTGCATTGCTTACTAGGTTTTGAAAAAGAGCATCGGTTTCAGAACAGTAAATAAATTGTTAAATGAAATGATGTTGAGGTTTCCTGTCAGGTGGAACGATGACCAAGATATTTACAGATGTGTCAAAAATATATATGCAAATTACTGACAGCTCAGGGAACAGATATTTAAAAATAACTCTTACAAAACATGACACCCTTTTCAAATGAAATCGGGTCAATTTAAAAATCCCATTTGTCTGAAAAGCCTATTTATTTCCATCTTGCTGCTGAGCTTCTGCCCTCAGAATAATTCATCAACTCAATTGAAGTTTATTGTTTCTGAATTACTTTTAATGTTAATCTAATAACTGACACTGTTTCCCTTACAGAGAATATCTTTTGAGCCTAATTTCCAGATTTTGGCCTATGTAACCCTGCTGCTTTAGATAGTCACCATTGTAATCGCCCCGCAGAAGGACGCGTGATTTACAGTTGGATGGGGAATAGGTAATGCAGACTTCATATGCCGGGCTTTGGCGCTTTACTCTCTGGGCTGTTGTTCCATTGTTCTCAAAGGCAGATGAGAACGATATGACCTAATCATACAGTCAATGAGCTGAGCTCAGTGGGAGCTCCGACAGAGGGGCCACGTGCGTGTGCAGGAGGGGCCCCCAGCTAATAGAAGCTTAGATGTTATTGAGGTGGAAAGTCGAGCTGCTTTAATTGGCCATGAAAGACCTTTATCACAGACAGTGGGCCTCTTTTGAGTGTGTGTATGCGTGTTCAACTTGCTTGTCTCCCTATGCAGGACAAAAGCGCCCTGTAAGAAGTGTGGCCAGCAGACGTCGATGCATGGCCAATCCATTACTGCATGCATACACTGAGACCCAGTTTGGACTGTTGTACTGTAGGAGATTTACTGCCATCTAAACAAAGCAAACATACACTGTTGCACTTCACCACACCTGGAAGTGCCAGATGGCATCCATAGACTTGCATCTGCACTATTAAGACTTGTTTTTGTCTGCCCTCAAATAAGTATATGTGTCTGTGTGTATGTATATTTATATATGTATATTTGTAAAATTGTAATGTACTTTGTAAAAAAAATTACATATATCTACTTTGCATCTGCACTTTTTGCTAAAATGTAATATCAAGAATCTACAGACCATTAAACAACAACTGTTATATAACAACAGAAAGCTAGTTTTAGTGCAATAGATTTAAATTGGGGTCTCTTGACAAAAATTACCGGGTGTTGTTAAATCACCTAGATTGATTTGCACCCAATCTGCAGAAAATTATAATATCGTGACACAATTGCATGAAATATTGTTCTTTGGCTGGAAAGAAAATTATGTGGAATTTTACATTTTTAATGTTTGATGCAACATACTGTAGTCATGACAACAGTTCCTGGTGTGTGAGATTAAGTAATTTTGTTACGCAGCTCATTTCACAAAGAAACATTTAGGATCTTAAAACAAACTGATATTAAAATGCCCAAACAAATATTTGTTTACCTCTGCACCTGAAAAGTCTTTTTTCTAATATTTTTATTTAAGAATGAATTCATAGTGACATTAACATGTTTTTTGTGATGCATATGCAATACAATAGCTTTTTGTACTCCTTCTGACCTGCAGAGGGTGACAGGGAGCAAATGTATTATTTGTATTATTTCAAACTGTACAAGCTGTACAATTGTGGCTGTCTCTTGACCACACATAAGTGCTTGTCAGAGTGAAGGTCCATTCTTGTTATGGTGTCAGTATGTTGGTGACTTTTTTTGACTGTCATAAAGCATGTTTGCCACCTTATACACCCACTAATTAGTGCAAACGATTCCAGACACAGACTATGGGTACACAGTAAAGAGTACTGAGCAACAGTGTTAACATGTTGCTACGCTGATGGTGAGACATAAGCATCATGCTGCATACCACACACAAATTATTGATGTCATTGTTCATGGTTAAAACTATTTGAAACCAATTTTAAGTCATACTTTTAATATTGTGTAAAAATGTATCACAATTTCTGTCACCATGTCTTTAGGTTTTTTGTGTGTTTTTGCTTTGCTCACCACAATGCATGTTGGGATTGCCTTATCCTTGAATGACAGTAATGCAGTACTGCCTAAATCTGGTTAGGTATATACAAGGTATATTAGGGTCAGTGTAATTAAGATTACTACTTTTTTAGAACAGACTTTACGCCTGGAAAGTGTCAGTGATGCCTTAAAATGCAGCCTGTTTAGGGTGCTTGTTAGGTTTTGTGACAGAGCAAATGCTTGTGTCCCTTTCCAGCATTTACTGGCTTTATTTACCTCTTGGCTCTCTCTAAACAGGAAATCTCAAATGTGTTCTCCATCTACGTGTGTAATAAACTAATGTCACCAGGCAGAGGTATAATGCTGTCTTACAGATCCATCCATCATCTAGTCAGGGTGTCTTAAGTGGTGGTATATTACATGCAGCTGCTAAGGGTCTGTGGGGGAACAGTCTTGTTAGCCATCTCTATCTCTCCCTGTCGACCAGCAGATGTGATCTTATCTTTCCTAATCAAGAAAAAACTAAACATAATGGCCATCTGGATCTAAGCCTGTCACTATATTCCAAACTTGTAGGCATTGGAGTGTCCCCTTGTTAATTTTCTCCCATTAGCTAGCAATTTGCGTGTAACTGGTTGTAAAAGCAATGGGACAGTTGTTTTAGTCACTTCTCCATGTTAATGACTGTATCCCATGATGCACCAGTTACCTTATTAGACTCTAGCAATCTGCCACAGAATTCGTTATTGTCCTGCTTTGCGAGTGTTTGCCACACAAAATGTCATTTGCAAATGGCAGAACCGTTGACTTGACTGTAGTCATGTTACAGTATAACTTCCTAAAAAGTAATGTCTATTAGGTTCCATTAAAGTTTACCATTGAATTGCCACATTTTACTAAAAATGTTTTCACAGAAATTTAATTCCTATTGAATATTCTGTTAAGCTTGTCTGAGTGGGCATCAGGAAGTAAAGGTGGCGGGGCTAAGCATCAGGACAGAGAGCAAATACATTCACACCAATCCAATAACCTCATAACAATAAACCAACCAGTACAGAAAGTCTACTGGGAGAGGATACTTTCATCCTAAAATGCATTATGCATTCAACATACATGTCGCCATGGTAACAATAATTTGCAGGGTTTTTTGTAGCCCAGTTTTGATGGTTTTGAATTCCAGGCATTACTTTCTCTCTTTACACCCTAAAAAGTGCACCTATCTTACACTGGATGGACAAAATTGAATTGTACATAAATTGTTACATAGAAACATTTAAAGCATGATATTTATATTAGTTTCTAAATTAGATTTGTGCACCAGCATACACACACAGGATACACACTGGCAATCTATTGGTCACATTCTTCAAACTGAAGCTCTCAATCAAAGTGATGTCACATCTGGAGTAGTGGGGAGTAAATGCACTCTTGAAATAAGATCTCTCAATGTGAAGAGGGAGGCATTACAGTGATGGAGTAAATAATTGAAAAGGAAGGACATCTCCACTTCCAGCATCAATCAGAGTCTCTCCAACACCCTCTCTCCACTTTCTGACCCACTCTCTTATGCATGGGGACCACTTAGACTGCTTAAACAATTCACCCTCCTTTAAAAGTTACACTTCAGATATAATTGTGCAGAGAAGTTTATACAGTAACAGTTCGGGTCTATTCACCTGCTTTCACTCAGAAGGTCTTGTGAAACCCCTATCTCCTAATTTTGGAGAAAACTTACCAGACTAGCTTCACGCTGAATAACTTTGTGACTGATAACAGATTTTCTCATGCCGTGATGTTTGCAGTCTCACTACCAGCACAACATTAATGCCACAAAACAATAAGAGACCAATTTGCTAAACAGTTTTGTTTGCATGCAGTATTTCAGTGCAAAAAAGTCATCTCGTATACAAAACACACAGAGTGCAGCTTAATTTATATCAAGTATTTGTTGTTCCTGGGCAAAACACACCTATGTAAATTAAGCTCACTAAAGAGCTTAATTTAAATTTAAAAAACCCTAGTTTAAATTTAAACCCTAGTCAAAAGCCTCTTTGGTAAATGAAATTTAATTTTAGAGACGTTTACATTTTCAGGAGTAATCTCATCAAATAGCATTTGCGCCATTAAGTGATTTGCATAATTCGTTTAGTAAATCAGTGCTGAAACATTGCAGACGGTGTTTATTATAAATGCATGATTAGCGTTTAGCAATTTTAACTTATATTGAAATGAATGTAATAAATGCAATAAAACAGGTGGCAACCTAATCTGTTTACAATTAGATGCTCAATCTCTCCATACATGGATTGGAAAAAAAAAAGGAAAGCAATCATGGTGGGTTAATTATAGCAACACCCCTCAGTGCCCTTTGACCTTTGCTCTTGTGGCAATAGATGTGTAGAAGTCTGAATGAAATGTAATGTAGAGTGATAAGAGAATAATATTGGCCAGATTTATGAGAGGTTAAGTGCTATTAAAATATAGAAACTGTTTGTGAATTTATAAGATATAATACAAATGATAAGATATAACAACTAAGAATCTTTTGGTCCATCTGCACAAATTAACATTAGTATCTGGGCACTACAGTGATAATGCTGCCACTTTATCTGTAATTTTGATTTTATTCTCAAAATATTATGATTTTAAAATAATATGAAACTCAATGCTGTAATTTAGTTTTCTCAACATTAGAACTTTATGCAATGTTTTGACACAATTTTTGTAGTTTGTTCTCATGCTGCTTCCACAAGTAATAATAATACGTTAAAGAAAATGTCTTGATTGAAGAAAGTTAAAAAAGGAATTAAAAGACAGTCATTATCATATATCTGCTTTGCTAGGAAATGATCGGATGTCATCCAGTATCTAGACTCTTGTTCCTGATTGATTTCTGTTGTCTGGCTCCTGGTACTGTCAAAGGCTCTCTGAAAGCTTAGAAGCCTCTGGAATATGTCCAAAAGTCGTTTTAGAGCCCAGTGTATCTGGGAAATAAACTCTCCATGTCATTTTCATGAAATATTCACAGATATGCTCTCTTCTCTGAGAGCTCTGACAGATAGAGATAGCGCAATAAAACATTTCCACTTCTAGATTTTTTGAAGATGCTGGTGACCCTCATGAACCTTTGATGACAAAGCAAAATAACAGATAATTTCAACCTCTGTCACTGATTAGAACATATCCAAATTTATATACCACCGGAGAATCTCACAAAACTACAAATTTTCAAGATAAACTAGTCAGTGAGTTATCTGAATGTCTAGTCAACTGGTTTGTCTCAAGGAAACAGGCTGGTTTAGGGATATGTCCAGCAGACACCAACAAAACATGCAGCCTATGAATAAAGTGAGTGACAGATAATCAACAAACAGAG
This sequence comes from Chromobotia macracanthus, assembly GCA_036877525.1. Classification (NCBI taxonomy): domain Eukaryota; kingdom Metazoa; phylum Chordata; class Actinopteri; order Cypriniformes; family Botiidae; genus Chromobotia; species Chromobotia macracanthus. Next base: position 9,476,736 of record JAZGTH010000004.1, on the reverse strand, counting down.
ACTTAATAATGTTTGGCACAAAACTTTCATTGTTTTTTCAAAACAACAGACACCTGCGGATTACGCTTTCTGTTGTGAGTGGGCTGCAGACATGGTGCATCATGTCAGGTGTAGACAGAGTAATCCAAGAGGTTTTCAGAAAACATGCATCTTTGTGTAAATTAGCCTATTATCGCGGAGAAACTCATAACAGATTGAATTGTTTTGCAAAATACACAATGTAGCCTCCTAATGACAAGGTGCTGGTATCAAAACAAGTATCATTGTTGGATCAGATTCTTGCTTACATCCAAAACCACCTTTGATTTTTTTTTTTGAAAGACTGTTGCTAAACGACAGGTTGCTTGAGAAAGCTAGTGCTCCACACCCCAATCGAATTTCTCACCCACACAAGATTTCATAAGCACACACGAGTAATTTCTAGAAGCTGGAATGAACATGTTTCTCTCTTCAAAGGCTGCACACAAATGAAATCCCAGAGGTAATACCTCTGAATGCTTTGAATACTTTAAGTTGCCAAAGTGGGAAAAAAACATTGATGAGATCATAATGTTCTGTCTGTTTGGTGGCGTGTATTGTTGTTGACAACGGATTTACAAGGAAGAGCGTGCACCATATTGAGATATTGATCTTTTTGCACTGAGAGGAAGAAAAACAAGTGCTTAAAAGACACGCAGCTTAGCTGTGGCATTTTGCTGAATTTGGTTGGCATGTGGACAGGGGAGTGAAACTTCTTGGACTTGAACCAGAAATCCCAGATTTTAACAAACTAAAATAACTGACTCTGTTAAAAGAACATTCACCCAATAATGAAAATTCTATCATTCTAGAATCATTTCTATCATTTTAGTCTTCTAAAGCCACCCTATAGCTTTGTGTGGGTCCAACATTTGAGTCATTATTGAAAATCTGCCACTTAATCATAACCTTTAAAGTAGATGGTCACTTACAATACCAAGGCTATGGCTCACATTTGCTATGTTTGGGATTAATGGTGTCAATGTGCCATTTTTGTACACTTTGTAATTCTAAACTTTGCAGAGGGAAGCTTGGTAGTATAAGTATTAAGTTAACATTTACTTTCATGATATATAAAGAGCTGTTATGACATTCTGCCAAATATCTCCTTTTGTGCTCCAAGGAAGTCAGCTGTAGTAAGATTTGAAACTATGAGGGTGGGTAAATGGTGTAAAAATGTTAATTTTAAAAAAGCGCACCATTCCTTTAAGAGAACATGACAAACCTATCCAGTCAGTGTGAAGCCAAATGCCAACTGTTCCTCCCACATGCAGAGACAGTGAGAAAGAATAAAAAAACAAGGAAACAGGAAGCTTAGTTTAACGGTTAGGATAACTTGATTACAGCTCCAGTGCTTGTGTGTGTCAGCATAAATATGTGCATCTTTGCACAATGCACACCCTGAAAAACACAACATTTTTAAGTAAATATCAACATTTTCATATTTTTTCTTACCCCTAGGATTTATAAAACACTGATTTAAAGATCCTTCCTCGTGTCTTGTATGTACTTAATGCACTTATGTATCTGAACGTGTCCTGGCATGTAGTGTAACAACAGACTTATTGCATTGTTATTCAGTATTATCCCAGTCTAAAGTTTCTTTAAAATCTGGAAAACAGGATGACACGTGCTCGTTTAACTTTCTATGATGTTTTAGGCTGAATGCATGACTTCCAACCTTTGTAACATTCTGCCACAGTTTGTTAATTAAACCTTTATGTATATTTAAACACGCAAGTTTATGGTGTAAATCAAAACTGGAATGTTATCTGATCAAGAGCAGTATACTTGTATAAGGAGATAAGAGGGAAAAAGGGGCATTTATAATACGATTATCGGAGACATAATTCTGTTATGCAAGATAAATGCATCCTTATCATAATTCATTGTTCCTGTGGCTGCTCTGATAAATGTGTGCAAAGCCATGGAATATAATATCATTGCACTTTTGTCTGGTAGTTTCTTTCTCTTCTAGTTAGATAACATTGCAAATAACCATTAATAGTTTGTGTTTGTAACCATGTGCATGCTAAAAACACTCATATTGATCATATTGTCATGCATGGGACCCCCACATACCAGTGACCAGCAAAACCAACATACATCACTGATAGTTTTAGTCTAATAAAATAACAACAACTGTTTGAATTCTCTAAAACTACAGTGAATCTGAAATGAATGTTGACTCACCACTGATTCATGGTTCCTCTGTGTGCCTTTGCTGTGTACATATAAAGTGCCCAGTGTCTGCTCATATAGAAATGAAGAGCAGCAGCAACATGAATTATTCCTTCAATCTCCTCTGGCTTGTTTTTTGCCTCTGCGCTGTGGGTTGAGTCTCCACTGACTGCCATGATGTGGGTGTTTTGTATAACCCCCCCTTTCCTTTTTCTCTCTTTTGCCTTATGCCTCGTATTCTGCCTGTCTTACCTCAGACATTTCACTTCAGAACAAGATCCTGTTCCTAAGAACTACAGGAGCTTGTTTCTGCTTGGATTTCCTCCCTGAATCTTATAGTCTTTTGTAGAACTCTTACATAATGATGCTCCCATCCCACTTACCTCACACAAACACACACACCTGTGTCCTGTCCTGGCATGCCTGGAGAATTGTGATCCATCAAAAGACAGTGCGCTTAGTCTGTCATTTATCTAGTGACATTGTGTCTTTACACAGATTTTCGAGCAGGCACGATGCAGGCTTAACTCAGCTATGTAAAGATGCTCTTATTACCTTATTCTGTATACATTATTACCTGAGCTAGATGGTAAAAAAATGTTATGTTCGCTATAACCTTGGGAATCTCAGCATAACTATTGTTAGGTTTCTGTGCATGAGAGCAGTGACAGTCAGGAGCCATTTGATACTTCTGACTTCCCAAGGGCCCTTTAATGGGGCCATTCTGACCCTTGAGTCCACTGCAGTCTATTATGACTGTGACCTCCAAAAGACCCAAATGGAATGAAGCAAAGTGGATTATTGTACAAAAGTGTCTGTAAAATAAAACATTGAAATGTATTAATATTATCATGAACTAATTAGGCCTAATATTATGCAAAAATATTAACATGATGTAGAATTGACAATCAGCAGTGTAATTCAGATGTGAAGGCATATTTAATGTAGTCTGGATTTTACTTTCTCTAACCCTGTGTAGTTTTTAGTTCACATGCAGCCTTTGACGTCAAATGCAAAAGATACGGTGAATGTTCAGCTTCCTTTTAAATGTTGATAAGCTTATTTACTTTACTGTCCCAGCTATGCACAGTTATATGGTCTGCTGTGCTTTCTCATTTGCATTTAGCGTTTCTTTACCTGCTGACGGAGATTATATCAGAGGAGACCTGAGAACCATTACTTGAGAACCACTGGAATAGAGGAGACTCCTCAAACATCTGCATCCTGCTAGGATGTTTTCTTCATTGATATAGTATGCATGATCCAAGTGTAGTAATTATTTTTAACTTATTATTTGCACGGCTTGTTTCTCCTGTTAGATATTGTGGATTACAGAAAACATGCAAATTTAAAGTTAATGGGCTGTTGATCGTGAATTAATTAGTTACAGCGTAATCAGATAGGGAAACTAATAGAGTTGATGTGCGTTAGGAGAATTATTAGTGTTGTGATTCTGTTGTGATGTTTAAGAGTGTGACACGAATGAAACAACAGTGTATTTGACAGATACAGAACACTTGTGCTGAGGATAGAGGATTTGGTTTTTGTAAACCTCAGGATGTTATTTATTCATTTTATTCCATGTGCTTTGATAAATCTGTCAGCTGCTCTGTGATTCCCTTTTTCTCCTTTCATTTCCTCCATCCTACACTGGTTTCTTGCTCTCTCAGGCTGTGGTTATGCAACAGAGAGACTGAATTAATGATCAGTGTGGATAGAGGGCCAGCAAAAATGCAGTTTCATTTCTAACACAGAGTTTATCTGAGGAGATTTAGTTGTACATACATACTCAAATTATTTTTAAAGCACTGGGTGTCTTTTTCTCTTGTGAAAATACATTGTTATTAATGTTGGGGAATCAACTATAAAGAAGCCATTTGTTGGTTGATTTCTACAAATAGTGTAAATATTGGGGCACTATTAAAACATTGCTAAAACAATCAGCCCAGTTGTGTACCTCAAACTGATTTGCAACTTTCATCATGAAGTGGCCATGCGTGAGGTTCGGGATGATGTTGATTATACACTAGTGAACCAGTCTGACATAGCTACATTTCAACAGATTTTTGAAAACCTGCTTGATTGTTATTTCTGCATTTCTGTGCAGAAATTACACACCAAACTTTTAATCACACACTATGCCCAAAATAAAATGATCTATAGACATCATAACCAATAGATCACATACTTTTGTTGCTGTTCCTGCTCTGCTTCTGATAGATTGTTGTCATAATGTTTGGGGGACAAAATGTCCCAGTCTCTTATCATATTCAGTCTGTAATTTATAGATGGCTTTAATAATGTCAATCAATTTACAAACCTCCTGAGGGCTGAAACCTCCTAAGGGCTTTAAATAGGATAAGACTTCAATTTTGTCACTGTCATTTTAAATATTATATTTGGAAAAGAATCTATGATGAATCATGTAATATTGACTGATTTTTAAATGTCTATGTAGTATGTGACTGTGCAGATCATTTGGAATCTTTAGACAAGATCACTTAAAAATCAAAGCAGATGTCCTCCTTTAGAAGTGTGTGTAACACTCTTTCTCTCTCTCTCAGTCCCTCACTTTCTCTCAGTCCTTTATTAGCTATTTGCCTGTGACACACATTGGCTCACCTTGTACCCATCTGTTCTTTCTCATATGCGCATCACAGTGCTGGGTGAGAGAGGCTAGTGACCCCGATCACCTCTCCTTAATACTCTACAAACACATCCGTGATCCTGACCGCATCCTCTTGCTAACGCCACCTCAGGGAAGGCACGCTGAGCAGAAGGCCACATCAGGTCAAATAACTGCTGATCTAGAACCAGTGTGACGCTCCCGGACTCTGATTCAAAAAGACCTTTAGCACTGCCAAATTCAATCAAATTCAAGTCACTGCTGCCAGGCTAAGTTTGATACAGCTCATTCACTGCAAGCTGTGATCATTTTGAACTTCAACATTGTGCCTGTGTGTTACGTAAACCAATGCTTAAAACGTAATTGCTCACAGATAAATTACTTGGATAGAGAGCAATTTTGGATTCAAACTTAACAGTCTGTAGTGACTGTAGTTTCTAATGAATGTAGTTTTGGGCTGGTGGCATTAGGAGCTGATCTGGATCTGTATTGATTTTTCACTTGTACCTCAGGACAGACTGAGGTATTGAGTTTAGCTGACGATGCATCAGACACGGGCAAAGCTCAGGAAGCGCTCTCTGCTACCTTGACTGATCTCTGCACTCTGTATTTACATTGTTTTGGTATGAATACTCCAAATCTCTAATGTTTAGAGGCCAAAAGCAGTGACATGACAATTTTAATTTGAATGTCCTCATTTAGAAATTGCATTTCTAAATACGTTTGCTGGTTAAACACTATTTGTGACCTAAAACAGTTTTGATTTAAAGGACATTGTTTTAACAACAACAATTCTGAGTTCCACCGGAGCTTTAAAAGCAGTACTTATGAGACACTGCCCCCTTGGGGTCAAGAGTGTCAACAGCACTGTCTTTCAACACTTCAGTAGTCAGTAGACAAAAAGGAGTTATTTACTCCAGAATAATTTATTAGTCAAGGTTAATGAATTTGAATCAATTTGAAATTTACAGTTACAATTGTTTTTTACACTTCAAGTTCGAATACTTTTTTAGTATGTCAGACTACATATGTATATCTGTATGTCTGTTGTTTGTAGTAGAAATAAAGTGTTGTGGCACAATGTTTTATTTTCTAATGCATCTTTCGTGGCATCAAAAGCAAACAGGTCTGTTTATCCTAAAACCAGTAGCTCATGACTAATTTTGTAGTCAGTTTCATAGATTATTGCAATACAACATCACTTCCTACTTTGCCAAAAGTCTCTTAAGTCCCTGTCAGTCACAGTGTAAGTCTGATGTCACACTGATATCACCCTATCTTTAGTATTATTACAATCACATCAGATCTGCAGACAGTGATGTATTGTTTACATCACAGAAGTTGAAATGGTGTTCAGCATGCTGTTCGATAGTTTGCTGTTAACTCCTACTTTATATAATATGTAAATAATATGTAAATATGTGTGTGGTGTGTGTGTGTGTGTGTGTGTGTGTATATATATATATATATATAATGTATATGTATATATATATGTGTGTGAGTAACAAATTTCTTCATTAGCCATACAAGCAATAAACAGTATTTATATGTTACGTTTGTTGAATGAGTTGTGTATATGTTGATGCAACAAAATCACAGAGCATAATGTGTGTGAGATGTTGCTGGTGATTGGTACATTCTTAACAAACAATAAGGGTCAATGAGATAATCAAGCTAATTTTAATAATATACAGAGATCAACAGTTCACAACAGCATCACTTTCAAAACACATTCATTAAGCCTTATTCATATAACAATCATGACTCAAAGCCTCAAGGAGGCATCTCACAGTGATTAATGAGTCTTAAGTGATAAACGAGTCTTCTTGCAGATTGTGATAAGGTTAATATCAGGGAATCTGCTACTTTAAATCAGATGCAACTTTGATTAGTGGCCACACATCTTTAGTAAATGAAATGTAAAAGACATGTCTAGAATAAACAAGACATTCCCTAATGAAGGGAAAAGATAGGGCCATATAACATCTACATGCAAAAGAGACGCAAGTAGTGAAATAAAAAAAACAATACAAACTAAGATATGAAAAATAATACTCAGAAAAGTAACATCTTGTAACATCAATATAACGTGATCTCTGTAGGTGGTCGGTGTGAAGTGAAAACGTGAAGATGACATATTTCGTCAGATATGGTAACTACAGAAAATACAGAAGTGAACACTAAGAGGCGCTGTTGATCTTTATTTGTACGAGGTTTGGAGAAAACAGCAAATCTGAACATGCAGAAAAGAGCATCTGTGCACGTCAGCAGTCAACCAAATGTGATTTGTAAAAGGAAAGGCTTTTAAAAGGTAACCTGCCGTTTACCTGGGTAGCTTTACTGCTTTATGAACACTGTAGCTTGAACTTCCGATGCAGCTAGTTAGTAATTAGATGACGGCATCTACAGCTCTTCCCACAGAGTTATTTACGGCAATGCATTTATTAAGAATGTACTGCAGCAGCAGGTGCCATTAAAGTCACATATGTGTGCAACTGCAGACCTTCATTTATTTATAAGTCGCATTGTATTGTATTTTCAATTAACATTATCATCTTCAAATACCTCTGCCCATGATGGTCTTAAAATCCCAAAATTGGTAAAAAGTGCATTTGGGAACTGGATTTCCCAACAAACACATGATTCTTTGTGAGTGCTGGCACTTCACAAGCCCTCTGTCTTGGCCCAGACCAGAACTCGCTATTCTTCTCTATACCCGCTTCATCTTATCACTGGTGACATCACAGCCATCAATAATAATAATCATAAAAGCACATAACGTTTGGAGATTAGAGGAGCCAGACACAAAATCAGCACCTTTGCCCTGAATGTCAGCAGATGAAACTAAACTCTTTCCGGTTGTAAAGAAAAACGCTTACTGAGGCCAAACAAGCCTAGCACAAAACAGTGCTGATGATGTAATGGTAAAACAGTCGGATGCTTCAGATTCTGTGCTTGACTGATCTCAAGACAGCGCTGAAGAAAGAAACACTTTAAGGGCCTTTTGTAATTGAACCACTATCAGAGACAACTCCCTTATTAATGTCTTGTGTACTCTGGATAACTAGTGAGCTATGCACTGGTTTAGAACTTTTTGACATACATTGTATGCATGAGATACAATATATGTTGTATCTCATGCATATAACATTTTAATGCTACTTTGTTTTCACCCTCTTCTACGTAGTGTGTTATTTGACTCTAACTGTAATCCTAATTCTCTCCCCAACACACACCCTATCTCCGGCCTCTCAAGCTCTCCAGAAAGGTTTTATTCATTATTGGCAGACCCATGTCCTTCCCCGCAAGCATGCTATTGTGCTTCACATTTAAGAAGCAAACTTATCTGGCTGAATGAAATGAGCTTGCAGTGAGAGAGGGAACAGTGAATGTTTATCTTTGAAAGAGACTCCCACCAGAGACGTTATGCAGAAGGGGAACTTGGTGAGCTAAACAGAGAAGTTGCTGATGGGGGGTAATGTGGGTTCAGCACAAATTGTTCCTTATATCTGTTTTTTGTCTCATTGCTCCGAACTCTTCCACAAATTAATCTCAATAAGCACCTAATAAACCATTATGGCCGAAATTAGATTTTTTTCTTAGGAGCTGCGATTAGATGTTTACACAAACTGTAGTGTCACTGCATTTATCAAGATTAACTGTTCAACCCTGTTATCCAAGTTATTGCAAACAAATGATTGTAATTTGATTTTCTTTAATTTATGGGAAATTCACATATTCTTTACTAGTAAGTACTGTCCAGATAATATGCAGGTCCAAACTTGTCTGCTTGTCTGTACTGAGTGACAGCATAACTTACAGTAGGCAAAATCTGCAACCCTGTTACGCAGTCTGTGTAGTTTAATCCTAAATTTTGGTAACTGGATTGCAAAAAAAACAAAGCTCATATAAAATGAATTGAAAATAAAATGGATAATGAAATACTTAATTTCACTCCTGATCCTAATGATCATCCATTTCAAAAGGTTTCAAGGTTTTGAATTTCATGCCCTGTCTTGTACCCTGTTCAGGAAATGTGCCATATGTATATTGCAAACAGTAAAAATTTTCCATCTTGTATGTTGTGATTAATTTGGGTGCCTGTCTATTGCCTCTTACTCAAATGTATAAACGCATTCATATTTCTTCTAAGAAATTTAACATCTGTGCCTGTTTACATCAAACAGCTTCCTTTAAATCAAATAAACTGTGAAATCTTCCACTTGTTCTTGTGAAACTCAGCTGATTTGACCCTCAGGCTGTGCCGTGGACCACTGCAATTTCACAATCTTGGTGGTTCCAAGTGAGTTTGATTGAATTACAGTCAGCAATGCAGTGGACAAGTCCCAGAGGACTACAGCAAATCTAATCACCTGTTTGTGGAAATGAAAAGGCATGACACCACCTGCTGTGTGTGTGTGGGGTGGGTGGGGTTATGAAAGTCTGAAAGGCCAGCACAGGTGTAGCGTCAGCAGCCCAGGAATATAATGAATACAAAACAATTGCAGCAATGGGGGAATGAAGGTGTTAAATGGACATCTAGGGATTTGACAGAAGAAAGGAAAAGTGTCAGAAGCCTAAGGAAATGGGTAAACAAGGAACAGAACACAGAATTATGCAGAGGGAGGGAGCAAAGTTTGAGGGAGAAGAGTTTGTGGTCTGTCTTTATTAGTAAAGACAGTTTGGACATAGAAAGTGAAATCATTAAAAACAATTATTATGAAATCATTAAAATGCAATTATCCAGCATGTTTTAAACTGGTAACCTTTGAGTGGGAAGAGCTCGTTTCTACCTTAGGAAAAGATTGTAGACTTCTTTAAATACCTCTTGCAATTCAACGTGAAGCATAGGGAGTTGCATTGTGGGAACATAATGACTGAGGGTATGTACTGATTGCCTGAAAATGCCCTGGAAAGTGTACTTTACAGAGTATTCAACCATCTTAAGTGAGATGAAAATTATAGGAAGTGGATATACTCCATACTCACTTCACTGAAAGTGGAAAGCATTTTTTATCAATATGTCTATTGTTCCCCACCTCAGTAGTACACCAAATTTTACTATTGTGAACACTGTATAGGGGCCCTGTAAATTGCAATATGAATTGCTTATGACTTTAGTTATAATTTAGATCTAGAAAAATTTAGATGAAAATTTTATGATTGCTATGTGACCTATTTGATATACATAATTAAACTGATTAACCATATTGTTCCCCCCTCTTAATTAGACATTACAATTAGATCTCAATGGTGCTTGCTCGGGTGGTGTCTTTAGTCATGGTGGCTTGTAGGTTGTTTGGGTTGTTTAGAACCAATCACTTGAGCTTTAAATGTCATGTGACTAATCACCCTGAAGCTTCAGAACAATGCCAATGGCATCACAAGAACACACATAAGCCTTCATTAGTAACACTCCTTAGCTGTGACAAAAAAATTTATTTCATGCTAATAGGAGCCCCCAAAAACAAGTCAGACAATGAAATATGTGCAATTTTAGTGTTGCTTGCAAAGCAATTTTGTGAATGGCTGTCAATGGAAAAAGATGTATTTTGGTGCCTGATAGTTACAAGCAGATATAGCTGCAGACCGGTGATCTCAAAAAAGGGGCGTGAACCTTAAAATTGTGTTGTACCTTCAAAAGGGGGGAGGTTAGGCAATAGGTCTAGGCATGTCGTGTCTGTCTGTCTGTCAATGGGAAAGAAGCCATGCCCATTTTGAGCACCCATGCAGTTTTGGTGTATACTTAGTTTGAATTGGTGGATCGTACCATTTTTTTGGACTGTGCTGTTAATTCAGACTGTTTTTGGTATTTGTATTTAAATAATGTTTGTTGTGGACTTTTTGTGTTGCATTTTTATTTTATTGTAAAACAACAAAATTGGCTTGCACAATAATAAATTCATAAAGCGTTACTAGTTTATAGTGAGCCAAATCTGAGAGGAATTCCAAACTGACAGCTCGAGTGTAGATTGAACAGGTGTCTGTACTCAACGGACAGTTTCACTTTGAGATAAAACTGCTTATTGTTTTGGCTTCAGCGGTTTGATTTAAATCTTGTCAATAACGTTCTCCGCTCTCTACTTGTATTATTTATGCTCAGTGGCTGCGTTGGCCCAGCACTGCTGTATTTTCTGCCTGTAAGTGTTTGTAGTAACCTACTCATTGAACCAGTAAATTGATCTGACAGATGCTGATGCTCTTATATTGTACGCCTTTAAGCAAAGTTTTGGCAGATAGCATCAGATTAGGCTCAGGCGCTGGGCCGCCAATGATCGGAGTCTGCAGTCTAACCATCTCCCATGAGTCCGTCTGAGTGCTGCCTTTGGAGGCATCATAAATCATGTGATTGATTTGTTTTTTGACTAGTATAGCACCTATGTTAACCTCCAATATCATCTACTCGATGAAGGCAAAACAAATATGCCCACATCTTGTTTCATTGTAAGCGTCAAGTGCGTTTAAAGCAAGCACTTCTAGATCTAAATCTAGTTACTGTGAAAGTACAGAGTAGGATGGGGAATGGGCAAAATTTCCATCCTAGAGTTTAAAAAGCAGGCATTATGACTGAGGGGAATAAAAGTAGATTATAATATACAAAAGTGCTGTTCCAAATCTGCCTACGTAGCTGGGGTTCACACTGTTTGATTTTTATGGTCCTTTATATTCCCAGAGAGTATTTTTTTTTACCACTTAGCCTAAAATTTAACTATCATGCAAACTAGTGCGTATCACTAGATTTATATGTAACCATCATTTGGACCATTTCTAAGCCTTTTTTACTAATGGGTTTTGACTGCTGCATTAATTGCCTTATCTGGTGTGCTCCTATTGGTTCTTTGTGAGATGGCAAGACTGCATGTAAAATTTGTGTCAGTGCCAATGTCAAGGCATTTATTGCAAGGTTCAATGCAAAAGCAATTAACCGACCATTGGTGAACATATTATGCAATCAAAAACTGACGTTTTGGCACAATGACGAGTCTTTTTATGGTTCCTTAAATTTACAGGGTGCACCCTAGTACCCAGGTATCATAGTCTGACTATTCTAGAACTGGCTTTTCTATCCTAGTCATGGAAACTAAGGGACCAATTTGGAAGACTAATAAATGTATCAACCAGATCTCACAGGATTGTTTGACCATTTTAGATGTAGATTTCATATACATGTCGAATATGTAAACAATTTGTAAACATTAGTGAAATATAACCATGAAGTCCCACCCCTAAGTAGTGTTGTATAGATAGACAAATGCCACATGATATGTCACATGGAAAACATTGCATGCCTAAATGACACCAATGTTGCCATCGTAGGCAGCTCAGTAGCTTTCAGAACAGAGCAAATGTACTTTGTCAGAGTTTCAGATGCAGTCATGCAGCATATTTCTACTGTAAACTTCTTTATAAAGTTTTGATTTTAAATATGGCTTATGCCGCTATGTAGTGACCTAAAGGGACATTTAATAATGTTGATACGTTACAAATGTGTGAAGGAAGAACTCAGCCCCTGGGTGAGAAGATTATTTCAAAACGCTCATCCATAATCCAGTAATGCTTCAACTTCAGAACACCCAGCTGAAGAACCGTTTCCTATTGCAAGAAGAGTGAAACAACCCTATCGGGCATTTTTATTTTAATTGATCAACTTTTAGTTGCATTTATTGCATGAAATTGTTACTGTGTGTGTTATGGTTGTTTAAAATGTTCACCATCAGAAACACATTTCATATAACGCGTCTACAAGTATGTTACATAGTAGATCTGTCTTATATGATTTTAGTGAGCGCTATGTAAATATGTGCAGAGGATTATCTCAGGCAGACGATCACTGCAGTCAGGATCCATCGCTGTAATGCGCTATCATACTGTGTGTCTTTCCATCACTCTCTGGCTTAGTCCTTCTGTGTAGAACACTTTTGTGGAAGATGGTTTGCTTTGGCTGCATCTCTTTATTTGACCATTTTCAGAAACAGAACATAAAGAGTAGAAACAGATAAGAGCTGTTTTCCATTTAAAAACCAGGACCTCAGCCGAACTGTGCCGTTTCTGTAGCACTGGGGTATTATTATGGACTAGATAATGTCTGGAAAATTGTGTGATGGTAACATAACCAATTGTATCTGCTTAAAGTTAATACATCCCGTGTGGCACATATCGATTTTCAGGCTGCAATCTAAAGCTGAAAATGACAAACAATAATAAGTATTTCATGGCCTTGTTTATCCTTCCTGAAGTCTCACAAGCTTCCATTTTGTTTTGCTCCCAGTTTCAGTCTGGCCCTAATGCAAATGCATGTCTTCTGTCTGAACAATTCGTGTGTGGAACCATCAGTTAACTGCTGTAGGCAGTTGAAATCATGACAACATGATGCACTGGAGTTTAAGAAATAACTGAAGGATAAATGTTAAAAATGACAGCCGACTCTGCTAAAGTAATCGAGGTTCAGGTTGTCTTTGCATCATTTTTTTTATTTAAAAAGAATGTTTATTTATATTTTTCTAGTGATTGTGACAGCAGCAATTCATCAAAGAAAAGGAGGGTGTTATAACTGAACATATATGCAGATGTGCTGTGTAGACTGGTGCACTTTGGGCATTCATTGTAAAGGGCAGATTCAGGTGGCTGGCCTGCAGTGGGGGGTGATGCTGTTGGATCTTTTACAACCTAGTAATCAGAATCGGGCTGCTAGGTGGGAATTTGCGCTGTGAAAATTAAGTTCAGCACAGATTTTTTTTTTTTTACCTGATCCAAATAAATTCTTTGGTCAGCTGACTGCTACAACAGTGCAATGTGGCAAAAACAACAACACAGTTAACTCTTTGTACAATCACTGTATGTTCTTTTTCCCTTTTTAATTGACTAGGGCAACAATAAAACAGTATAAATTAATTTTAATGTTCTTGAGTAAGGGGTTCATGTTCCTGTAGCTCAACTAGAGCATTGCGTTAGCAGCACAAAAGGTTGTGTGTTTGAATCCCATAGAATGAATTGCAAATGCATACATGTAAATGTACTGAAAATAGTTCAGTAAAGTTCAAAATAAAGTGGAAATAGTCATTAGCAGTAGGATCAGAATTGAAAATGTAGCAAATGTAGTTGGCAGATATTGAAAAATGGTATCAGTTCTGAATGAACAACCAGTGGAGGCTGTATAATAAACACAGCGATTGCAGTCTATTCTGATGAGAGTGTTTTTTGTTTTTTTTTGCTACACTCACACGTGGTGTATTCCCCACAGCCTTTGTTAGTTTCTCGCTGTGGTTCCAGATCCATTTGTTCTGTCGGGCCTGGCTGCTCCTCACCTCTCTGCCCGATTCTTCCTCTACTGGTATAACTATGAATGGCTGTGAATTTTAAACGCTGGATTAGAACCCCTGAGAGGGAAAGTCAAAGAGGAGCTTTGGGCTAATTTGTAGTTTTCATCTAACACAAGCGCCAAATATCCTTGTTGTAAGTTAGTTCTTAACCCCAGAGTATTCATCTGCTGAGCAAGACCAAAATATTTATCTTACAAACTGTGGATGAATGAGAACTTAGGTTAAAATATGTTTTGAGGAAAATCGCTTGTGTTATCAGTTTCCATGGCACAAATTTGAAGTTGTCCATGGGAGCTGAACCGGACAAAGTCCATAGTGCTTGTATTGAGGTACCTAATGATCTGTATCTACATAAATAATATAATAGATCTATAATATATATCATTAGGAATACATGTCTTCTGTCTTGTTTTTGTTTGGCTGATGTCAGGGCAAACCTCAGCAAATAATACTTACAAAAAATTTAATTTAAAAATGTATCTTTTGGCCACAATCTTTGAAGCCATATTGTGTAAGACTTTAACCATATTCATAGTAAACATCAAATGTACTGCAGTTTTGTTAAAGTAATTAACCCATTGATAAATAAATTTATAGTTAGTTTAATTTAGTTTCCTGATCGCACAAATTTAATTTGCATTCAGTACATTGATTAAAATATACAGTATGATGTATATATTTGTGCTGTTAGTAGATAGTATGACAACTTATAAATCCTTTAGGCCTTATTAAGACTCTAAGTTTTTATCTTAATTTCACAGACTTGCAGGAGCCACTGCAAACTTTCACTCTGCAGTGCATCACTGGTGCTTCCCTCTAATTGGGCAACATTTGCCAACAGTGATATTGTCTTAGAATACAGCAAATAAACAGTTCCCTGTTTATCCTACCAACTTTTAAACAAAAAATAATATAGATTCATTATTCACATTTAGGAAATAAAGCCTCATTATGTTAAGATTATTGACGTGCGGAGAGCGAATTATGAGTCTGTAGTGTCGTCAGACTGGTAATTCTTGTCACGCTAATTAGATGAAGAAAAGCCTGACTTAATGAAGGGATATAGCAGGATCAGTGAGGATCATGCCTGCTGTTTCTCTTAGTTTACACAAAGATGAGCAGGGGACAGTATTGCAGAGGTCTCATTTGGGCACAAATCTAAAATCCTCTAATTCCAAACACATAAAAGGTATAAACTTTGTCAAAAACATAATGGGGATTGAGGCAGGTATACAGAGAAACATGCATCTGTTTTCATTTGCCCTGGGTCACATCTCCAGGTGAATGAAAAAAACAGGCATTCAGTCTCAGCTAGGACGAAAGACAAATCTTCTGAAAAATGTGCACAATTTATACACCTCACGCATATATACACATCAAGGACAAACAAATCAATCATCTAACAAGAGATTCTTAAACCTTGTTTGAGTCCTCACAATATAGAAACTGGGAGGTCCTGTGTGAAGTCCATGCATATATTTCCAAAGGACTGACATATTGTGTCTAGCTTTGCTTAACACAAGCGGTCCTTTCCAAGGTCCCAAACGCATATCTCTGTGTGTGAAGAATAACAAAAAGGAATATTACTTGATGCCTACCCAGTGAGCACACACCAGTATGATGTAATGATTTAAAGAGCACTTGAATACAAAGTACAATGTGAATACACTGTAGGAAAGTGCATTAAAGAGTAGACGCACAATGGGAGATGAAGACACTAACAGAAGTGAATCGATTCAGTCAATCATTGTTTGTCCTCTTATATAACAAAATATTCACCAAAATGGTCACAAAAGGGCTAATTACAATTTAAAAGATAAGATTTGTTTAATTGTCCCCTTTGCACATTGTAATTAACATGACCTTATCTATGTAAAGAAAATGTCACTGTCTATACAGCTGTGAAAAGGCCACCAAAATATAAGTAACTCTTCATATTGTTTTTTATTTTCTGCAGGTATTTATAATAGTTGATTTTAGTATAATAGTTGGCCTCTGAAATGTGTAGTATTGTAAATAATGTTTGTAGCATGGTAAATTAAATAATGTTAAGCAGTTCTTACGTCCATGTGGGGTTTTTAAAGCTCTGAGCTCAAGGCATCTGGATTTAGACTGTAGACACGTCCTGTGCAGGGTTATTTAACTACCCACCGAGTCTTCTGAAACTGTCCAGGCTCACTGCTGGAGCAGCACTAAAACAAGTGATTCACTTTGCTCTAGCTGGACTTGTAAGTATAGCACTCATTTACACTGGGCCCCCACTGCTAATGGGCTACAACAGAGATGACAGGCAGAGTGAATGTATGAGGTTATGTGATGTGTCCAGCTGTCTAGCTGCTAGTAGCGACAGCTAAAATGCTTTTGATGTGCATGTGTGGCTGTTTGTGCTAGATTTTGCATGCATGGTCAGGATAGCAAACTGAAATTAGCATTCACATTTCTATTAAAACCTTATGTGAACCCTTATGATAGGGTAGGCAATTTCAGAGATGGCTAGCAATAGCAAGTCTGCTTTGAAAGTATAAGATCCCACCCTCCCTTCAAAGCGCTCTAAAGTCACATCTCCTCCATAACATATGAACTTGGTGGGTTCTTGGTTTTTATTTTTATTATCCTTGTTTTTTAAAAAAAATACATACTTAAATTACATATCAACATGTTAATAACACATGCACATAACACAAATAACATATATCAAACTACAACAGGTAATAAATAGGTATGAAGTCGTGGAGTGCATGGAATTCGAGAACAATAGCAATGTAAAATATTAAGATTTCATTACTGTGAAAGCATGTTTAATGTTAGACGATGAAAATGGGATACTGGGGTACCTCTTTTTTTAAATATTAGAAACCTAAAAAGTTTTTCTTTTATCCTAAGAACTGTTATGGGTTTTTAAATTTTTTTGTGTACTGTAATAAAATTAACCTCATGTGAAAAGAAGCGAGTTTTAATACATCAATGGTCATTGTATAAATGAGGGTTAGATGCAATAGAAATGCACTGATGTGTGTTTCTCTATCACTTAAATGTTTTTTTTTATCCACAAGAAGCTTTCACAAGTTCTCTTCCATTAAGATCCACCAACAAAACCTCCAGAGTTGCTGTGAGGGGTCAAGAAGACCTCTGGGGTGTAAGTGGTAGATGTTTTCTTGCAGTCAGCTCACCTCTACCTTTTCAATTTCTGCTGTATTCATCTTGAGAACTTAAGAAAAAACTGTTTTTGAAATGTTATCCCTCTGGTAATATTCTCAGAAATTCCTGGTGTGTGGAAGATAAGAGGCTGTAGCATTTCTCTCTCCAGATCTGCACAATGAAATAATATTAAAAAAATTATACTTAAAAATATTTTTTTTGCTTTTTTATGTGGTTTACCTGTAGTTGTATTTGTTTATTAAACAACTGGCAGAAGTGTGGGGTGATACATTGACATTTTAATCAAGCATTCACATCAATCATAATGAATGTTTTAGCAGATCAGTTTGTGAATAACATAGCAAATCATACTCTTGACATTATCTTAAATCTCACTGAGATTTAAGATGTTACTGGAGCTGTCGTGATCACAGATGCTAAAATAAGGTCAAAACATTTTCCAGGAGGCCAACTTTTCCAGATGTTTGTCATATGAGATCAAGTTAGTTTTTTCATTATTTTGAGTTATTAAACAGTATTATATGTGCCCTGTATTGAAATAAATAGCCAATGATAGTAAATTGTTGCATTGGTAAGAGTTTAGGGAATTTGAATGGTATGTATATAGACATTAATAAAAGTGGTTAGATTGTGACTATACATTGTACAACTTTAAGTGGAACCATAGTTACCATTTTATCTACTGTTTCTCTCCTTTGGTTGGAAACCGAAAAGATACAGGAGACGGTTACAGTTACTTTACAGTTATAATGATTGCAATGTGTCTCATCTGCAGTGTAGTGAAAGATGTATAGAGAGAGGCACTTTCATATAGAGAGGCACTTTCATATTGTATATATTCTGGTCTGAGATATAAGCCCTGTGCAATAACTACTTGTAACTGGGAATGAAGAGAAGGAAAGAGCGTTAAACACTGTTAACAGTATCACATTTCTTATTAGTTAGTTTTTTGGGAGAACCTCATATATGTTGTCTTAAATTAGCTAGCTAGCTAATGGGTTTGTTGGTTTTTAAATTAGGCCCTCAGATTAAACTATTGTTTAATTATTGGACTTAGGAGTGGTTTAAGGTGATAAGTAGACTTTTTGTGTACTGTAGTACTGGGATAACAATGCTTTAGGAAAATGTAGAACTTAACAATGTTACCCTTGTAAGTGTTACGTTCTTAGTGCTTTGTCAAACCCAGCCAATATCATAGACTCATACATTTGAATCCAACAGCTTGACTGTCAGATAATGTTGCCTGTTTTTGCAAATGAAATATTGATACATGTATAACTCTAAATTTAGAACACTGAAATCTTGCTTTAGTTAAGTTATTGTCAATCTAATGAAGTATGAATATCATTTAACAGCGAAAACGAACATATTTTGTGTTGTTTCAGAGAGATTAAGGCAGAAACAGGTTTTGCTAGTGGAACAAATTACTGACAGATCAAGCCAAATTTGACTCCAGGCCTTTTTGGAGATAGTCAGAATGAATAATTTATGTGAAAGGACAGAAAACCTACTCATTTCTGTGCTCAGTCAAAGGAAGGAGGCAAAAAACAACCACTAGATGATTCAGGGTGGCACAAAATTCGGATTTTTAATTAAACGCTTGATTACTTCGTATTAATTGGACTTCAGTTCAAATAAATGCCTGGGATGAATGTTTTAACCTTCCAGGAAGTGAGGTTCCCCAGCAAAAGATCGAAAATAAAACCACCTAATTTGTATGTATACATTATCTCTGCTTAACCTTTAAAACCAGTGTGGCAAACGGTTCTGTTTATCATAAGAGAAGCAACTGGTCAAACTGATATGAACTTAACAAATTGCATTTCTGTGACAAGATCAAATAAACAGAATAAGAAACTAGATTGTCTAAATTATACTGAGATACACACTGGTATGTACAGTGATGTTTGGGGCTGTTTCATGTTAAAATAGTCTAGACTTCTAAATAATCAATGTAAATTTAAATAATAGATTAAAAGAAACTGAAGTTTTCAAAAAGAGTGTTGTAGCATTACGAGATTAAAGATAAATCACAAAATGAGTTTCTGGACTCTGTAGTGGTTATGCTAGGACTTTAATGTTGTCATTTTGACTGACTTTATTCTTCTATATGGTTATTCATGATATTATTCTCAAAACTGTTCTTATGTTTCAAATTGCTAGATATTGTTTTATTTTAACATGGCAGTACAATGTTGTCGTATTGTAGGTACAGTGCCCTTCATAAGTATTGGGACAGTAAAGAAAAAGTCAACAAATTAAGTCTTGATTATTATTGATTACAACAAATCTTTGATTATCTAATTGATTGTGTTCCTGTAGCACAGATGGTAGAGCATTGTGTAAGCAGTGCAAAGGTTGTGGGTTCGATTCCCAGGGAACACAGCTACTGATAAAATTTATAACTTAAATGCATTGTAAGTCACTTTAGATAAAAGCATCTGCTAAATACATAAATGTAAATGATTAATCTAATTTATCTATTAAAAGATGAATCTGAGGCAAAATTACAGAATGTCACATTTTGTTATTTGGCTGTTTCAAATCCCAAAGTATTGGGACAATTGGCTTACAATTGTGTTTTGAAGTGATCAGCTGTGTCCTGTTGCATTATTTGTTCATACATTAAAAGCAGGGAATGTGTAGTATTAGTACTGTCCATTGCTTCTGCAGTCCAGCGTTCAGTGAGAACACATATAAGCCAAGAGGAAGACAAGGGAGCTGACTTTGTACATTTTTTTGTACAAAACATTGTACATTCTGTACATTCTGTATATTTGCCTTATTTTCATCTTTTAGTCATAAAAGATTTCTTGATCCACAGCATACCGAGTATTTTTTCTTAATTCCCCCATTACTTATGAAGAGCACTATATGTGAACACTGAAGGTATAGTTATTTGTTTCCTCGATGATATTTAACCCCTATGAAACCCACAAACTTTCCTGATTAAGCTCAGAATATCAGGCACTTCACAGATTGAATGCATGTCGATGGATTCATTCTTACATATACAGTACAACAATCACTATTGTATAGCAGCTTGCACAAACACATACAACCAGTCCACCATTCCAATCACTTCCTGCATACAAGATTAGTCCCAGATGTTTCCAGATGTGTGAGCACACCTGATGCAAAAACCGATGGATCCATTGAGACTGAGCTGACTAGTGTGTGACTGTTTGTGACTGTTTGTGTGTGTGTTAGAGTGTTTGTGTTGTGTGTGATACAGAGAAATGGCTGCTTCCACTGAGACAGAAGTGGTGGTTTATTGAGTCTATGATTTATGTGCTTACTGTTGCCATTTACACACCTCGCCATAACAATGCAAACACAGGTATAGACTGCAGCTTTTTAGGTAACAGTATGTGTGAAATACTTGGTTGAAATTCTGATGCAACATTGTGCCTTAGGCGGTCAGGACTGTGCTCTTGAACCCGGGCAGTTCATCATCTTAACAGAGACCTGCTCTGACACTGCACACATGCTGAGGTGAATGTGACTCCTGACCATACGTGTATTTATACAGCATGCATTCTGGTATATGAGGAATTTTATGTGTGTGTCATTGCTTATGCCCTGGGCATGTGCAAATTTCTCTTTAGTCTTTCAGCATATCTATACTTTTACACTGATGTACACACAGAGTTCAGTTCATATTTCTGTAGTCTCAAACAAAGGTTTCTCATAAGTAATTAAATGTTACACTTCATCATTTTAGTGTTGTTTTGGTATGTTTCCTATATGTAATATACATTGTTAAATATTTGGAAGTTTCTATCCTGGTTTGTTAGATGCATCTTGAGTTTTATGGCAGGTTGCCAGGGACACACCCCTGCTGCCAACCACACGACATGCTCTCAATCACCCGAGTTGTAATCACGCACACCTGCCACCGCTAATCAACAAGCATATATATATATATATATATATATATATATAGCCACACGAGCTCCTCACCCCTTTTTCCGGTCTCACAGCTTGTCATTGTGACTTACCTGGCTCTCTCTTGTTGTTTACTCACCTGAATTCTCTCCAGTGTAATCCCCATTGATTTCCAGTGCTCCAACCGTACCAACCACAATCCTGCAAAACTAAAGAGGATTCTGTGTACACTCCAGATATGTGTTCATTTACGCAAATCTGCTACTAGCATTCTTACCGGTATCCAGTAATCCTGTCTTCATTGTCTATGCCTACCAAAGAAACTGCTTATGCAAGTTAAGTTTATCCATGTCAATCTGACTCTGATTATCTGGTATCTGGAAGATTCTCTTGTTTAGATTCACACGCTAATAAAACCACTGTTGTTAACACTTACCTGCCTGTTCTCTTGTGTGTATGCTGACACAGGTGATAAGACTGATATTTTTTCATAGGGAATACATAAAATTCACCTGTAGTCACTTAATATAAACAAAGGTATACTGTATATGTGTAGGATGCTTGATTCTCAAAGAAATGCTGTTTAGCTACTGTAAGATATTTACTCTTACTAGTATGGATGGTAAGGCAGGTGAAACAAGCACTCACTGCCTTATTTTTATTCCCTGCTGGTGCTGGTTAGACAGGTAAATACAACACATTCAGCATGCTTCAGGGTTGGTCTGGATAGCTATCCAATCACAATCTTATTACTTGTCAAACTGATGTGTGGGCCTTTTTTGCAGTATGCATCCATATTACTTAAATTCATTTTTACCACAGGGACTTCAAGTTTACCTTTGTAGTGAGGTAAACATATGTAAACACAGATGCCAAAGGAGACTCAGAACAGCACTGTGTGCGTATACTCTACAGGCAATTTTAAAAAATTTTATACAATATGTTGAATTTTTTTTTTTCCTTCAATTCATAAAAATAAGGCATCTTATTCAGCACTTTTGACACTTTTACCAGAACTAAATATGAATTTTGTGACTAACTCAAATTGTCTTTTTGTGACTGTTTTCCCTCTGTATACATCTTACTGAGAGGCAGATCTTTGACCCGTCTCCTATTGAGCTTTGCCATAACAAAAATAAACTAATTTAAACTGATGGAAAATCTCTGCCAAGGGATTTATGAAGTCTGTTGAAATTTTGATGATTTTGCAAGAGGCCACATAATGTAAAACAATTCACGGTATCAGCGCTTCAACTTTTAACTCTCTTTTAAAATATGAGCGTGTTAACTAATTAATGGCTGAGGACGTTGAGTTATGCCAAAAAAAGATCAAAACGTATATCTGTCAAATATTTATTACATTTATCCCTCCATTACATTAATGAGTCTGTGTGAAATGGCTGACTGAAGTAGAAAATGCTACCTGAAAGACCAGAAAAGCAAAAAGTTTGCGTTACCCAGAGTTCTGTGGGTGTACTGCTGTATAAAGTCAGCATAAAGTCAGAATGTCACATTTATGGTGCTGTAGGAAGTTTCTGCACTTTAGCTGCTTAACTGAAAAATGGGCTCATCAATTTGCTTAAAGGTTTTGATGGAATTACCATGTTTTATTATAGTGTCAAAAAATAAAACGTATTTGACAAGTTAATTTAATCATGTGTAGAAAGAATTCTTAAAGGTGTCATTACCTAAAAAATAACGCTTTGAAATCTCCAGTCGTTCTGCAATGTCTAGTGTTGTTACTAACCTACGTTTTAAGAAGCCACATTAGCAATGTGTTTGTCTCATTCTACCTGCAAACAACTTGAAATGTAATTTTCAAAGGTGGAGTAGTAATTTTAATTTACACGGAAGACACATGATATATTACATGTCGCGACTGTTTAGGAAATTAAGTTTTGTTTTAACTGTTGCCCACAGTGAAAGTTTCACTTTTAGTGTGAACAAGAAAATTTCTTAGGGTTTTTGAAATAATTTTGTTAGGAATATTTTAGGGTTAGAGCAAGGGTGGAAAATGGTCATTTAAAGCAAAATTTCAACTGTTTAAGCAGTACCTCGGGGGAAAGTTATTATGCCAAAAAATATGCTATTACCATTTTGGAACTGAGTTACATTTGAGGGCATGTCACAGTTTTCTGGCTGTTTGCTGTCAATACTGTCAGTGATTTTAGGAAAATTAGCAACATCCTAGTTGGCCGCATTTTAGTATCAAATTTTTCTGAGCTTTATTCAAAAAACCATTTGAGGGTTCTGAGTCTAATTGAAAGTTACCGGCTGTTTAGCTTGGCGCTCAAAGATTTGACACAGTCATTTTCACAACCTTAGAAACTTGAAACTCTTTAGTGATATTGTGCAATGTATTTTACATCTATGTATAAGAGTTTGATTGAGAATATGCACTCATTAAGTTTATGTTCAGGTTTTTCTGGGCCTATGGGATTTGTTTCAGTGGCCTTTCATAGGTGTAAGAATTTTGTTTGTTTGCTTTGCTTCTCCCTGGAACTTATTGTTTATCTTTTGTTTTGTTTTTCTTTATCTTTTTCTCCATCTCATACTACAAACATGAATCAAATGGACATTCTTGGATTGTGTAATGTATGAGCATTGACCCACATTTTCAAAATCTTTCTAAATCATAGTCAATATAAACAACACACTGTGCTTTGTAAACCATTACTTTGTTGTCAAAACAACAAACATACAAACAAACTGTACCAAATCTACATGGACAAACATGTTATTAGTAGTTCATGGTTTGTTTGCTGTGCCCTATAAATATAGACTTCCTTTGATAAACAATATAACCAAGTAGAAGACTTAGTTTAAAACCGAACAAGTTTTTCACCCATAATTATCAAGAGCAGATAAAAAGGCTTACAAAATACAAGCGATACACTGTCAAGGTAAATCTATGCATAGTCAGCCTAAGATATATTTACCATATGATGAATTCATAAATCAAAAATAAATCAGTAACATAAATCTCTTCTGTTGTTTCATTACTTGGAACATGTTGTATGCTGCTGTGCTGGTTTTGCACACACTGTTTCACTAGTGCACGAACATATAGTTTCAATAAGATTCTCCCACCAAGGTAATTTGTTATCAACCTACTGTTTTAATGTGATAATGTACAAAGAGGAGCCCGATATTCAACCGAAAAAACAACACATTTTTGTTTAATTCAGTAGTGTCTGCAGTAATGAATGAGCTAGTGCTTACTAGCATTGTTGTTGATAGCACTCAAATGCAACACAACCAGCCCAAGTTTGTATAGAGGTAATCATTCATGTGCGGGTCTCTCAGCAATAACACACATACCAATAGTTGGGTCCATTTTAGAGCTGTGTATTTAGAGTGAAATATGATTTAGGATGAACACTTTCTGGTTTATGTTTGGTATTGCTAACTGCCTGCTGTGCCAAAATTCACTTACACTGCAACCTTAGAGCTACAGGTAACTCCTACACTAAATTAAGTACACACACTCACAATCCTTCCACAAAAACACCCTGAGAACTATGAAATCTTCAGTTCGGAAACAAACTTGGAAAGCTTTTTTCATAATTCTTCAGATAATTCTCCAGCTTCTTCATATTGAGGGTGAAAAGAGTTACTTTAATCAAAAGTCATAAGGAATGCACATACACTATAAACACAGGTGATTGAAATGCAGATGAAAGAAGCTGTCTGAGCCATTACAATGGAATGAACTCCAATCTATAATAGTTGGTTCAGCAAAATCAATTTCCTTGCTGTGGTTTTTCCATGCAATCTATTGTTAATTCACACAGAAGGAGACTTCTGATTAACAAAGTCCTTGTGGACCGCCAAGCTCCTTGTACAGCTCTTTTAATTAGGACACAATACTCAATGATACATTTCTCAGAGTTTCATTAGAATTTGAGTAGCCTTGAGCTCATGCCCCTATTCATTTCCAATAGAGGGCTTTACACCAGGGCAATCAATCGATTTTGAAGTACAGGACCCATGCTGCTGCAGAACATGTGGCCAAATGCTGTGAGTGTTAGTGTGTGTATAAAACCAATAAAGGCTGTATGGTCACCCAATGTATGATTGGCAGTATTTTCGATTAGCTTGTCTTGTTTTTCCTAAAATAATGTTTAACAGCATATAACTATCTACTTAAAAGGTGGGCTGTTTATTTGTAATGTTACATTTTTGTAAAATGTCTTTTTTATTTTTAGCAAAGACTAGCTATGGCATTAAAATACTCGCAAAAGTCTACTTGGAAATCATAATAATTGGTTCTTGTAAGAAAAACTTGAAGTTCAGGAATATAATTCTATGCAAAAAGTGACCTTGCGTTCAGGAAATGTTCTCCTGTACCTGTGCAGTCAATTGCTTCCTAAGGATGTTGCCTCTTGAAATAATTCTTGAATAGTCCTTGGATGTCTGTGTTCTGTAACAGTTTTGGCTAAAAAGGATTAAAGTCTGAGCTATTAGGTGGAAAGGGCTGTTGAGAAGTGATATGCAGGTGTTGTAGGCTATTTGCTGCTATCCAACATCAAAGACATCCAGTTCCTGCTTTTTCGGCAAGAATATCTACATATTTACCTGACATGCAATAGTAATGTGAAACTGCTTTGAAATTACCCCAACTGAAATTCTTCTGTTTGGTTATGTATCACGGCAGCCAGAAGCAGCTGTCTTCAATAGAGTGTTTATGAAAGCCTCAGACCACTAGTAAAAACGTTTCTATTTTATGCTTTTCAAATTTTATGCTACATATATTTTTCATTACAATTTATATGCCTACTCATTTCACAGAAAAATTTACATTAATTATTACTAGATCAACCTGACTGCATGCTGCAACAAAAATCATTTCAAGAGTCAATCACATAGAAATATAACCCTTGAAAGTGTTAAGAATTACACTTTCACTTTGTATAATATAATAAATTGCTTGGATTAAATTGATAACCTTGAAATAACTCAGAAATTTTCTTTTAAATAAGTGTTTTTTAAACATTTACAACAAAGTTTTAAATTAGGTGTAGAACTCCATGTTTTCAATATAATCTTGCAATTTTGGACTGTATGGTATTTCCTAATTTTAAGGCTTCTCAATACATTTAAGACATCTACAGTACATGATACAGAAGTGACATAGAAGCTCATCTGTCAATAAAAAGGCTGAATCAGATACTCCACAGAAAGCTGTCCATAAATGGACTTTCAATCTGTCTTTGTTGTGGGTTTCAGTATGGTTCAAACATAGGAACATAACCACAGCTTACCAAGACAATGAAAAATATGATCTTATGGAGTCTTGGCGCAGTGAGTGATGAAAAGTAAGAAAGTGTGTGCGTGCACAGGTTCTGACCAGCCAGTGAGAGAAACCTATCCACAGCATGGGATCAAAAAGAGAGAAAAAAATGAGAAAGGTGAAAAAAGCATAGGATGAATCTATCTCTCCAGTACACAGAGGAGATGAAACAATCGATTCTCCGCTCTTGAGCAGAGCCTGTTGATGATGACGAACCTTTGAGAACTTTCCTGCTGGCCCCAGCACTGCGGCCCTGTTCATCCCAGTCCCCAAACCAGACCCACGGCAACCCATCATTCACTGACAGCCTGCCTCTACACTTACTGCTGCCTATAGCCTAGAGCTTCTGACTCTACTGACTCATACACAAGACTGGATTTACACAGCTTTGATTACAACAACACAGTGAAATTAAGCCAGAACACAATGAAATTAGGAGGACATAACAGAATTAAAGCCACAATAATAAATAATAGATAAATTAAGCATCAATGACCACTAGAGGCATCACTGACAAGAAGAAAATGTTTTTTTTTAAACATTAAAATCAAAACACGTTTATTCCTGGGTAGACATTGCGATGTATTATCCAGTTAATATTGTGTGCCCGCTAGGTATGGGGTGCATTTCTGTTGATGTGTTTGGTTTACTTTGTAAAGTAGTACATTTCCTAATTTGAATATCCACTCTTGGTCACCAAAGAAAACAATACAGGACCCTTATAGGTTGTATGAAGGGAAAAACGGGCATCTACAGTACGTTGCCAAGAGACATTGGTTCAATATTGATCTCCAATGGGGAGTTTTATAACATTTTCAGTCTTCAATGGATATAAGATTGTCTTATTTTTGCTGCAGGTTGTATCTGCCCTTTAGGAATATGGCAAGCTTATAGGTTTTCAGAGAGAAGTTATTGAAACATCTTAAGTAAAAATCTAAAGGTCAGGTGATTTTTTTTTGTGTGGGATAAAGTTGAATTTTAAGTCACAGATGAAAGCAAAAACATTTTGGATGCGATCTGCTACACTTGGTCTCACTTCTGCCATCAAAAGAGATCATCTTTTGTGATAACTGTTGCAAAATTGCAAATCAGTGGAGCCTGCACGACCAATATTGCAATAAATATGTCCATTACTTTTTGAGTGTATGTCTGAGGACTGTGTGAAATGAAAGAGCGTGCATGGCAAATGAAATATAATCATGTCTTTGTAGTTCTTACTTTATTTTTAAGAAGGTGCTTTCTAACACATGCTTAATTTTTACAGATGTCACCTGACAAATTATTTACCTTTATAATCACAAAATAACTGACTTTATTAAATTAACAAAATAAATTAAAATATAAATTGAGACATAAATTAATGCCACTTCTGATGTATGTATTAATATCATTTGTTACAACGCTGTTATACTAAATATCAGCAGTTTTGAAATGCTGCCTGTTTAAATCAGAGAAACAAAAGAAACATTACAAGCAAAACAATATTAACATTCCATACACAATTGGAATATACAAACACCAGAAAATACACACGAGATAAAACTCAGCAGGAATTTTGAGTACACTTCAAGGCCCACCAACATACTTAAAAGAAGCAGGTAAACCCATAGGATTGGACTCCAGGAGAGAAACAAAGTTAGCTTTGTAAAAATGCCCAGATCTACACATTAGAAAAACAACAGCATAAAATGCTCAACACAGAACTGACTAACCCCTCTAGGCAAGACTCAGTTTTACCTGCTGTACATCTGAAAGGCAGAAGTCATGTTCTTTGAAAGCACTGTGAAGTTGCCTCTGTGGTTATAGATGGTAACAACTAGATGGGACAGGTGTGCTTTTACACTGCAACATGGGCACGTGATTATACAGCACAAATGCCGTTGGTGACCTTGTCAGAGGAGATCTTGTCATCCACAATGTTCTGGAATTCTTGTACAGCATCACCCCGTTCCTCTGGGACACCTTTGTTATGTGGGAAAAATGTTCTAGATTACTTTATAGGAACTGAAAATTGCAAACAAAAGCAGAACTTTACTGTTGGACTTTGTGTCTGAACACACAGACTGACTTTATTAAGTACTTGTAAGTACCAGCAGTATTTGTCAGTTGCTGGTCTCCCATCCTGCCAAAGGTGGTCTTTGCTGGTTTTTTGGGCTTCATTGAAATATAGTGCTTTAACACTTTTGAAGGTTTTTTAAAATACCTGTATAGAAAATACAGTTTGAACAGTATATAAACCCTCACATCTATGGAATGTCCCCATAAAATGTCCCTGTGTGTGTGTGTCTCTGTGTTGTAGTGTGTTAAAACAAGCTTTACTGTGGACTTAGCTCCTGTTGTTCTTTTATCTCTGCTTCCCAGTTTAGCTTCATCAAATCCTTCCTCAGCTCTGTCTGGCTGGGATTACTGTGTGTGTGTTTCTGTGTGTGTCTGTCTCTGTGTGTGTGTGTGTGTGTCTGTGTGCGTTTTGACCTTGTGTCAGATTGTCAGGTTATGGTTTAAAAACAGTGCTGTGCTACAATGTGTGTAGTGAATCTGAACATTTTAAATTGTGTAACTGGAACACTTGGATTTTTTTAAATAGTTACTGCCAAGTCCTGTTTCAAAGATCTCAGTGTTGAGTAAATCTGAATTCACATTCAGATTCAAAGCAGTCAAAAAAAGATGATTGAAATCTTAACTGAAAAGCTTTTATCTTTTCATTTGATACCAAAAGAGCCAAATTATATATATTTAACTGATTTAAATAACCTGAAGTGTTAATTATATTTCTTTTATAACCACTTTTTAAAAAGTGAACAGCAGCTCAAAGACTCAAGTGTCTGAAAATATTTGTCCCCATCTGCACTTTATAAGCTCAACCGAGCATTTTATGACAAGATGTGACAGGACTGATGGCAGCACTGGCTTGTGAATCAGTGTGAACAACAGTGTTAAAATTCTGAAGTTTCCATTTTTTTAAAAAATATTTTCATGTAATTTTTACTTTTACATTTTTAGACCTGTCAACCATATTGGTATCTTATTGCTTAATGTTAATAAAAGAAATTCTGTGATTACCACAGATTACCAGTGAGCTCGACAGGTGGCATAAAGTCACTGGTAATCTGTTAAGGCTTAAGACTTCATTTTATTTAAATCAATTGAGTGTATATAATTTGGCTGGTAATCTGATAATCTACATGTTTAAATGTTGACTGACAGAAATGTATGTACAATTCTAAAGAAGAACCTCAACAAGAGGTTATTCAGTTGTGATGTGCACCTCATGAATTTTGCAGGGCTAGTCAGCCTAAAAATACTGTTGTGGAGTGGGTTAGCTGAATGTGAAGCTTGTTGGTTCTGTTGCTGCAGTGTAATCAAAGCAGGGTTAGGCATATGAATTCTTGACACGACAAGAGATGTTGTCAACCAGTATAAAGTATTTTTGTAGTACAATATGTCAGGCATCATAAAACATGTTGGCTGTTGTCAACCTGACAAGTAAAATAAATGAATCTTTATACACCACTTTCGCTCTAGTACCATTTGGAAAGTCTATTGGGCTTCAGTAATCTGCAATCAATATCTTTCTAAAAATTAAATCTTAGAATACATTTTCATGCTACCATCATAGCCATGTTGTTCCCCAGCAAACATAGCTAATTAAGCTGGTCAACCAAAATCTCTTGCTAGTTAAGATAGTTAAAATACCTGGAAGTGACATCAGCACACCAGCATCCAGCAACATATGATGGGAACCAGCCAATCAAGAAATCTCATGTACATGTATATAAATCACAAATATATGTATAAGTATATGATAAATATTAAAACATGACTGTATTTATAAGCATTGATTAGATACTGTAGATGTTGAATAACATAGCTTTGACTGATACACCACATTTGACAGTTATGAACCACTCTTCTAAAGTTTTGTGATATGTAGAAAATTTCAGCTTTGAGAAAAAACGGTTTATTAAATTCCTAAAGTCAGTCTCCAAGGCCACATTAATCAATTACTAATGAGCTTCAGTGGCAGGAGTATAAAGGTAAGATCAGTTAGCAAACCAGTCTGTGTATAACTCCAGGTGTTAATTTGTTCATTAAACATTCACAAGCCCAGGGTTAAGCACAATTTCAGCACCATCAGTAAGATAAGGCAAATGTGCCTGGGATAGTTTCTCATTACCTCCACTCTCAGCAAAGTTTTCCTGCCTGTGTGAGTGCACACACACCTACATCGCACTCATTAATCAAAATTCAGCCCCCTCTTCCTCAATCCAATTACAGGCCCTTGAGGAAAGGCCTGATCAGGGAGGAAATCAGAGACCAATTTGTTGAATTTCATTATCAGGAGTTTCCTCAGCCTTCTTTTATTTATTTACTTATTGCCAGGAGAAATTCATCTTCTTCAAACTTCTTCATATTTGTGTAGGTGCCTTTGGCTTATCACTTCCTCACTGCATTTCTCTGCAAGTGGAGATCAAATCACGGCAGCCTCAACTGTGATATGCTGAAGATCTTAAGAACCTCTTCCAGGACTTGCAAATGGTTTAAGGAGACAGTGTGATAGTAGTATAGTAGTATAGTAATAGTTTCCTCTCCTAGTGCTTTCATAAATCATATACAGTCCAAACATGAACAGCATTTTACAAAACCTATGAAACAATGAAGGTAACAAATGACATACCTGGAGGAAGGTCAGACTCTGTAAAATAATGGGATTTCATTTTAATTGTCATTAGTTCAATTGGAGAAGAGCTGTACAAGAAGTTAGCCTGACGGGGGACCTTTAAACTGTTTTCAGCCTTGCATTCACCCTGTGGCATTCCTGTACCGCAGTGTCTTCATTTATTTAACCAGAGTATTTATAATGCATCTGTTCAGCATAGGCTAATAGAAACCTTTGGATCAGCCTGTGAAGAACACAGCCAAGCTGATCTTAGCACACCCTGCTACTGTTTAAAGCATGATAACACAGTAAGATGCCCTGGGTAGACACCAGATGCCCTGATATCCAACCAATATTTCAGTCTAAGATAATTGTAGAATATTTTAAGAATATTGTTGTCATTTAGTCACCCTTGCAAATCAGTATGACCTTTACTCCATTTGACACAAACTGGAGAAATTATGAAGATTGTTCTTTTCTTTCTTTTCAATTCAATTACAATAAAAGCTTCAGACAGGTCATAAAAGTGGTCTATACCCTCATGCGCCGCCATATATTTTACAAGTCTTCAGAAGCCACATGATAGCTTTGTGTGAGAAACAGACCAAAATTGAAGTTGTTATTCACTGATTGTATTCACCTCCAGATGGCAGTGGGCCAATGAATCATTCGGGCATGTTCTGTGAATTATATTAACTGATTTATAAAAAATAAATCAGTTAAAAAAATGAAACAAAAGTAGTCATTCACAGATCTGACATTCACAAATTTGACATCATTCATAGGAGCCATGAACTCCTATGAACAAGCAGAGGAAAGCTAGAGTGGAAATAAAGTTTTAATGAATGTATAACTTAAAATTTGGTTTGTTTCTCACAAAAAGCGATTATATCACATGGTCTTCAGAATTTCTCCTTTTGTGTTTTCTGGAAGATTGAAAAGGCAATGGTTTGGAAAGACACAAGTAATTGAAACAATTTTTTTCTTTAAACCAACAGCACTTTGTGCTGCATTTTAATTTCAGGTCTATGGCCTTGCCCCACCCATGCCTTCCAATTATCTCAGCAGGAATTCATCCGATACCCACACCGCATTCAGAGTTTGTCAGAAGCTCAGATATGAAGGTCAGAAAAGTTTTCTAAATTCATCTGCCCATTTGGAGAGGACAGTTCGATTCTGCCTTGAATGTGAATTACCTTGCGGAGCTCATAAATACCCTCACAAATGAAAGCAGGCTTTGCAGCTTTTGATTCCTTTAGAATACAAGGGTGAATCTGCAGTTGTCAGACTTTTGCAATGTGCTTTGGCAATGTCAGACAATAACTTTCTTTTGCTTGCTCTTTCACTGTATAAATAATCTATTATGTCCACACGCAGTGATGTCAGTTTTGAATGACGGGTATACTGTAATTTTCACCAGGAGCATTAAATAAAAATGATCAGGTTCGGAATTCTTATTGCCAATACATTTGACAGCAGCTCAATGCTTAAACCATTTAGTAAATTGCTGAGGAGAGCTGCAGTTAAACGCTAGTGCACTGTCATCCGCTCTAAAACTATATTTTCTGCTGTGGTGGCAAATCCATATGGGTTTATGTGCTGTCCAGTCATAAAAAATATAAACAAATATTATTAATGGCTACCATTGCAGGGCTTAATATGTCAGTGAGTCTGCAATTTTAGGAACTGCTTAAAGTCTAGACTGTCAAAGTTTTAAACCTACAGTGACTATTAAACCCACAAAGTCTATTACGCCAACCAGGTCTTGTTAACCAGGTTAGTTTGTTTACAAGGTCAGTTTTAGTTTAGAGCTATATTAATACAATGACAAGTAACTCAAAAATTCAAACATGCCATTTGCCAATGCTTTGCTTTTTGTGGGTGTGTTGAAGACACAACACACATTAAAATCTAAAAAGCTGCAGACCTAATGAAATGTCATTTCCCTTCCTTTCCAGTCATTACCATTATTAGCGGGGTCTATTCATTTTAGTCCACGCACATAACCGAAACCTCAGCTCTTACAGATCTGCTACAACAGCAAAACTCATGGTTTTGAAGGAGTGCCCATTTACCAGTGCTCTGCAATTTACTAATTGGTCATACTAATCAACTCTCTACTGCCAGCTAGATTTGGCATAAAGACTGTTCAGGCTTAACACAGTGGATATTGTGCACAAAGTATTATGTACCCAAATATTTCCTTACTGTTTGATATTATAAAAAGTGTAGGAATAAAGTGACTTTGTGTAACAATATTTATTTTGCATATCAAGTATATGTACAGCATTTGGACAGTAGGGAAATTTCGTATGACTTAGGTGTAGTATAAGATAAGTGGCCTAGAGGGTAGAGCACTGAGTTAGACCTAAGTTTGAATCCTGCTTGTGACGACACTCACACCACAGCGATGCTGATATACAGCCGTGATGCTCTTGCTCATGTGATGTTGCTTTCATACATAGATATCTGCTTTTAAAAATACCTGCAATATTCTATGAGGGTTTAAATAATCCATTTCTGCTCTGATCAGCTGTATACATAATGAATGGGCATCTGCTGAATGCATTAAAACTCTGCGGAGGCCGTGCCAGTGGATAAGAGACGACCGGACACCCTGCTGCACAGACTTTAAATGTCACTCAGTCATTTTCCCCTCTCTTTTTACAGCTTATCACTCTCTCTATTTATGAAAGACAATTATGGACTCAAAATGGCACCGTGGGCTGACACAAAAGCAGCCCCCTCCCCGGGTTAGCGCTCACTGTATAAGCTTTCAGTGCTTTCATAGACCTGAAGCTGAACGTCACTTTTACAAATGTTAGTACAGCAGTACAACAAGGTCAAACTGTCAATGCATTTGTTTCTTAAAAAGGTTAAAAATGAGTTGTCTATCAGAATAAGCAGTTCTTAGAAACCAACAAAAATTTGTATGTTTATTAAAGAACACACTGTGTGGTCTGAAAAACTGAGGCCATTAGTGATAATGCATTTTCTAGAAGATGCCTTTCTAGTTTGATACTGAAATTGTATTTATTAGCATAAAATTAGCAAATTTAAGAGAATAGTTGATTCAAAATTGTAAAACTGAATT